>OZ012735.1:265676308-266876308 GCA_963859935.3 Lathyrus sativus
AATTCATCAATGAGAAGGGGTTCTATTTTGTTATCGAGGTCAAGATATGCGTGATTTGAGTGGGATGTTGCTGAACGAGCTTTTGATGCATGATGAAAGTTTGGTATAGTATTGCAAATGAAAATCTCAGAGATTTATTTTGTTAATGGTTTTTATTGGTTCAAAACTCTAACTCATTCAAAATCCAAGTTTGATTCATGTTTAATATCATATCAAGAAGATTGATTCAATTCAGGTTTAATATCATATCAAGAAGATTGATTCGATATTGGTTTATATTCTTTTTTTTAAGGATCGGTTCGAGTTTCAAATAAGTACTTCAAGAAAGGTATATGTTTGGGAAATTAGAGATGTTGGATCCAACATAGAAATTCAAATGTTAATTGTTATGTAAGCCTATCAACAAAGGAAAATATCAACAAAAAAAAAATAGGAATCCTTGTCTAATTCAACCCCAAAGCAAGCAAGGATTATGTCATGTGAGAAGCATGAATATTTGTCTTACAAAATATAATAATGTTCTTATAAAACATTAAACCCACATGCCATTTGTTCAAAAATTCACAATTGAGGTTTAGAGTTCATCATCATTTAAATTCCATATCAAAAATCTCAACAAGAAGGCAAAAGCATCAAACAATATGTGTTAACAAACAAAAAAAACAACCGCAACATTAGCTTTTCTAAACACAAGATTAGGCATCAAACCATCTCCTATAGTAGCTGCATTTTCATCGAGAGGGCCTAACTTTCTTACGCTCGAAATTCTCAAACCCGATATTGTAGGCTCCTGGTGTGAACATTCTCGCCGCATGGAGTGGTGTTACAGGTCCATCAAGCTTACCAACAGATCACAGAAGAGTGAAATTCAACATCCTTTCCGGAACTTCCATGTCGTGTCCTCACGTAAGTGGAATCGCGGCGATGATCAAAGCTAAACATCCTGAATGGAGTCCAGCTGCTATAAAATCTGCAACCATGACAACAGCTTATGTTCATGATAATACTATTAAACCTCTTCGAGACGCTTCTTCTGCCGAGTTTTCAACTCCTTACGATCACGGTGCCGGTCACATTAATCCTAGAAAAGCTCTTGAACCAGGTTTAGTATACGATATCAAACCGCAAGACTACTTCGAGTTTCTTTGCAAACAGAAACTGAGTGCTTCAGAGTTAGCAATTTTTTTCTAAACATTCAAACAAAACTTGTAAACACACTCTTGCTAATGTTGGTGACTTGAACTATCCTGCTATATCAGTAGTGTTTCCTGAGAAAACAACCGGTTCGGCATCAACGATTCATCGAACTGTCACCAATGTTGGACCTGCTGTTTCGAAATATCGTGTGATTGTTACACCATTCAAAGGTGCTGAAGTTAAAGTTGAGCCTGATACATCGAAATTTACAAGGAAGTATCAGAAGTTATCTTATAAGATTAGTTTCAAAGTTACAACAAGGCACTTAGTAACCAGAAATGTAGAGAAGAGTTTTTTATGTTGGCCGGTGGCATTCAGTAATACCTCTTTGAGGTTGATTCTGCTCGTTTGAGGTTTGATCCATCTGCCAAGATAATTGGGCTACTGCCTCCAGAAGTTAGATGCTCCGTCGATTGTGTTATTGCAGTTCCACTCGCGAACATACGAGAACCTTTCAAAAGCTTCGCGTGGGAGTTTGATAAGGGAAACTCTCATCACCGGTTTGATCTTGGTCCTGGACAGCAATACCCATGCATTCACTTGTATGCTTTCATAGTTCTGATTCAAGCAAATTGGTGTCACTACTGAACCATATAGATGCAGTTTGGGTAATAATAAAAAGGAACAAGCCATGATATGAGGGGAGATCAGTTTTTCAGCAAGCCAAACGGTTGTTTTCCGGTAAAAATAAAGCTATGCAGCAGTAATTTCATATCAATAAAAACTTTCCCTACAAAAACACATAGAAAGACACAGTCAGCATAAAAAACAAATTTTGAAGACAGGATAACAGAGGACAGCAGGGCCAAGTTTACTAAAATGGAAGGACATGGTCTTGACATCAGAAAGTGATAAGCAGAGAATGCATTTTCAAACAGAGGAAAACCCTAATCTCACACCATATATATTTTGTTACTATTCATTCAGAAAGGAGGCTGGTAGAGAAAAAACCTAGAACTCTTGCTGCACAGCCCCCCAAGCTCTTCACCAAATTCATCTTCACCTTCTTCCCCATTCAACTGTCATAAAAAAACCACCATAGTCAACCATCATAACACGAAAACACACATAAAGAACTGAAAAAGAGAGATTGAAAAAGGAGCTTATCTGCTTTCGGTATTGATAATCTGGTGGCATCGGTGCAACAAGAAGCTTTGCATCATCCAAACTCCTCATCACTAGCGTGAGAACCTGTCGGATTCGCTCCAGCTCTGTAAGTATTCTATTGTCTTTTTCTTTGTCTTCATAATTTTAAACTATTGTCGCTTTGTTTTCTGATGACAAGCCTGCGAGAGAGAGGCAGTGGGTTGTTGTGGGTAAAAGGGGGCCTCCAATCAAAACCCTAGCTGCAACCCTTTCCGTCTCCACCAACCCCACCTGCATCTTCATCCCTAACCTCACTCAAAGCCATCTGAACAAACTCAAGAACGAACCAACAACAGAAACAGTTACCGTTCGTATCCCCGATCTTCAACTTTAAACCTCACCATTAAATTTCTGAAACTAACGAGGTTCTTCACAAGCTCGAAACCAACATATCGTGAAACCATTACCAAAACCCTCACCATTAACATCAAACAGAACCCGTGATCTCATTGTAACCCCAATCTCATTTTCATTTCGCCCAAAACACATATTCACATCATCACCACTTTCACCATCCCATCTTCCTCCTTCGAGCACCACCAACACGCAAACCCAAATTAATAGAACATAGTCAGATGAGATGAGAATAAGAAGAAGATGTGTAAGAATAAAGAAGAGGCAGAATCCACTGAAACTAAAGCAGAGTGACTCAAAGGCATACCTCGAGGTTGAATCGTCAATGATATCTTCACCAGAAAATTTATTTTACGAATCATGCTCGAAATCTAATTTGACGAAGGGTGGATGTTTGAAATTCATGTTTGGCTTGACGAGATTCCGTTCTTGGCCGTTTTGTATTGACCTTCGATTTGTGTATGTTTGAGTCTTGAATTTTACAAGATATTTGCCTCTGTGTGTGTTTGAGAAATACGCATGGGAGATGAATTTTCGTTTGGGTTTTGAACAAGAAAACGACGAATGCCCTCACTAGGATATCTCAGCCGATTTTGTGTTTTGGTTGTTTGAGTCGAGTCAATTGAGGTCCAATTGGATCTCCTGACCCGCGCCCCACTTGCCATGTTGGGTTTCACTCTCCTTAAACTTCATTTCTGGGCCTTATACTCCCTGTTCTCTCAGCTTACCCCCTCCCTTTTATTTCTTGTTTTTCTTTAATATAATTTATTAATATTTTTTTTTTAAAAAAAAAGTTTGTTAGATTTCTATTTTAATTAACTTATGTTTTTTTTCTAATAGTTTTTTTAGTTTGTATATATAAATTTTATATTTATTTTACTTATAGCTTTATAAATATTTTCTTTTAATTTATAGTTTTTTTGGATTTATATACTTTATATATATTTTTCTTAAAAAGTTGAATCCATTTCTCATTTGTTATTGGGCACTTTGTCCCATTTTACCTTTGTGGGTCGATGACGAGACCTCCGTAAATCGTTATTAAGTCAAACTGTTGATAAATAACGTTGGATCTGAGACCATTTCGCCTTCAACGCTTATCCTCCTAAAACCTCGGTCTCGTACCGAGTGTAACTTCGAAAATATTTTCAAGTCATATTTTCTTTGTATTGCATTAAAAATAGAGGATTGGGTGTAGACCCCTTCTTCTTCGAGTGTTGGGATGCCCACTGTAGTGAGGGTGGTTTCAACACTCGTCTTTCAATACGAAGACGCTTCCCGTCCATTTTCAAATCTCTTCCTTAAAATCATTTCTTTGTGTTGAGCTAAAGAGAGGATTGGGTGTAGACCTCTTCTTCTTCGAGCATAGGGATGCCCACTGTAGTGAGGGTGGTCTCGATGTTCGTCTGTCAATACAAAGACGCTTCCAACATTTCCTCATAAAACCTCGGTCTCGTACTGAGTATACTTTCAGTAATAATTTGATTTCTCTTTGTATCGAATTAAAGAGAGAAGATTAGGTGTAGACCTCTTCTTCTCCGAGTGTTGGGATGCCCACTGTAGTGAGGGTGGTCTCGATACTCGTATCTCGATACAAAGACGCAACTTTATCCGCCATCTCGCTTTCACAACTGCATTCAGTAACCTTTCTCACCTAAAACCTCGGTCTCGTACCGAGTGCATTTTCAAATCTTTTCATAACAAAAACTTGAATGGTCGTGGAGTGGTTAGGCGTAGGCCTTCTCCTATCCCGAGTGCTGACGTTTACCATAGGGTTCCCTGTCGCAAAAAGCACTTACCATTCAAAACCAAAAACACTTTAACAAGAGAATGAAGTTCTCTTTGTGTTGAACTAAAGAGAGAGGATTGAGTGTAGTCTTCTTCCTCTCCGAGTGTCAGGATACTCACTGTAGTGTGTGTGGTCTTGATACTCGTCTTTCAATACGAAGACTCTATGTTCGCCACACATTTTTACAACAAAAAACTTTGAGATAACGAATTGGATACTACCCGTAGGGGTTACTATCCGAGGACCTGTCTCGCCCCCTAAAAATAATCCAATCAATCAAATGTGACTTCTAGCCCCGCGTGGCGAAAACTAATCAAACTTTCAAAAAGGATATGTTACGTCCGTTCTACCGCAAACAGGTAATGCCTAAGTCTCCAACGAGCGAGCAGCAAAACACCTAACTGCTAGAATGCGCACGATAGCATCATCCATAAAAAACATCAACACACCGTAGGCCGAACTACGGCTGCTCTGATTCTTTACTTCTTCAAGTAAAGATACGTAGGCACAAGGGCCACAATCCTTGCCGAGCACATTCCCCCCATATCTGTAGTTCCCCGAACTACGTCGACTCTGACTTTCTCACACCTGTTGAGAATACGTAGGCCTAGGACCGCGAAGTCCTATCGAGTCCTTTCTTTCCCTCGTCACCCTTTGTTTCCCGTTTCTAAACCTTTCCCTTAACCCTTTTGAAACACACCTCTTATAACATAATGTTTAAGCAGATAAATTCACACGTCGACAAGCAAAAGGTTCCCATCGAGTACGATGGATGCGAGGGGTGCTAATACCTTCCCCTCGCATAACCGGCTTCCGAACCCGTTCTTGGTCACGAGACCATCTTATCCATTTCTTTCTTAAGGTTTTCTCGATATTTTCCTTTCCCCTCATGGGATAAATAAAGTTCGGTGGCGACTCTTCTGTCTTTTCTTCTTCGCCTCCCCGTCGTTGCGCGATGCATTTTTCGAGTAGCGACAGCTGGCGACTCTGCTGGGGACCCTCCTAGCGAGCCAGACCTATTTTGTTTGTCGTGTTTGTGTTTTATTTGCTTTTATTTTTTTATTATGTTATGTTCACTAACTGTTGGGTTTATTTGGATGGTTTGTGAGATAAGGCTTTCTACCCGAGCTTTCAAGTACACACTAAGATAGGAGGTGGGTTCTTTCTGATTTGCGAGACTTAGGACTCGTTGAGTTGGATCGAATTCCACCGCTCAGATGAGACCCCGTTGGAATGATTATGTCTTACGTGTAGTCGTAATGACGTCTTTATTTCCGACGTGGGAGTCCGCGACTCTGAGGACCTTTGTAGAACCTTATTCCAAAGGTTGCTGAGACATGACTCTGTGTTCATCCTTTGAAGGGATTACCGTCTTACGAGTAGTCGTTATGATGGAAAACTTTCGAGGGCTAGTGCATGTGACTTTGTTTAAAAGCCTTTGGGATGCCCTCTTACAAACCAATAGATAACCCACCCGATGGGAGAAATATTTTGTGTTGCTTTGCAAGACCAGTGATCTTGATCTCGTTTTGTGTTCTTTATCATGTGCATTCATAAAACATTGCATTGCATATCATTTCTCGCATATCAGGGGACTTAAGAGACTGTGATTATCTCAGGTATTGGTGAATACAATGACTGACCAAAGAAAGCGAAGCACAAATTCCATCAAGTTTAGAGAACCAAAGCTGGAACTAATTCAAGACATTCTGATTGACGTACCAAAGGCTATCAAGATCAACTTTCAGGGGAAGTATGGGAAATTGCTTGATCTCCTCCATTCTAGGGTCGATACTTGGGCTTTGTTCGCTATGGCTCAGTTCTATGATGCACCATTCAGATGTTTCACTTTTCAAAACTATCAGTTGGCCCCTACTCTTGAGGAATATTCTCACATTTTGAACATCAAGATTAAGGATCAACCTATATACACAGGCTTGGAAGAAGAACCAAAACCTCCTGCCATTGCTCTTGCTCTACGTATGACCAAAGAGGAAGTCAAAGAGGGTCTAACCAGTAAAGGGGGTGTTCAGGGTTTTCCATTGAAATTTCTGCTAGAAAAGGCTGCTCAATACAAGGTGGATGAAGATTGGGAAAAGTTCGGAATAAGCGTTGCTCTAATGATTTATGGGATTGTCCTCTTTCCAAATGTGGACAATTTCATAGACATCACTGCCATCGTTCTCTTCATGCAGAAGAATCCTATCCCTACACTCCTTGCCGATGTTTATCACTCCATTCATTGGAGGAGTGAAAAGAAGGCGGGAATGATCCAATGCTGCTCTCACCTACTATACAAGTGGTATGCTTCTCATTTACCCAAGAAAGGGCCGTTCATGGAAAACAAGAAGAAATTAAAATGGTCTCAACGCATCATGTCTCTGGAAGCTAGTGATATTGCTTGGTACTCTCCTGAGTACTATGATGTGGAGATCATTTTCAGTTGTGGAGAATTCGGTAATGTACCTTTGATCGGTAGGGCCGGTTGTATTAATTATAACCCAGTCATGGCATTACGTCAGTTGGGCTATGCTATGGAGGGCGAGCCCGAGGCAGAGAAGGTTCAGAGTTTCTTTTTGCTAGCCACATCAGAGGACCCTGCGTTTGTCAGGAAGATTGCTAAGGCTTGGGGTAAGATTCATACAAAGGGGAGGAAGGAGTTAAAAGCGAAGAATTGCGTGGCAAAGGAGCCATACAACCGGTGGTTACTAGCTAGAGTAGCTGAAAGGTCGTTACCATTTCCCTTAGAGCCCTCTATGCAAGAAGCACCTCCTGCTCCCACTCATGTGTCCATAGAAGAATATGAAAAACTGAAGCTAATAGTGGAGAGATTGACTAAGGAGAACCAGGACCTTCAGAATGAAGTCCACCAAGCAAAGGTGGAGAGTGGTCAGTACAAAAGAAAGGTGGAGTTTGAACAGGATCAAGCAGCTGAAAGTAGCAAGAAGCTAAAATTAGAAACGGATCTGAGAGTCAGGTACCAGCAGGGTTACGAAGGGGCTGATGCATCATTAACAACTCTCCGACAACGCTTAAAGGACACCAAAGCTTCTTGTGATAGGGCATGGCACTTCTTTGAGATAGCCTCTGCCGAAAAGAAGGAAATACGAGAGAATCTTGAGGCTGATATTGGGGATCTTGAAGAACGACTGAGAAATGCCTTGACCCTGGTGGAAAATGAACGAAGACTCAAAGAGGAGGCATTGAAAGATTCATATGTCACATCCGACATGTGGAATAACAAATGTCAAGAATTGGAAACTGCCCAAGAAACAGCCCTTCTGTGGAGGAATCGTTTCGAGGCTTTGCAAAGAGATAGTGCGCAGTGGCTCGAGAAGGAGGCTCAGCTCAATGAGTTGTTGGACACCCACGTGGATTCTATTTGTTATTACCAGTCGACTCTAGATATGTGTCGTGCTAGGTACAACAATTTGGTGGAGCATTGCAACCTCATGATCCGTGATATCCCATGGAGGTTGGAAAGCGCCATTCAAGACTTGGAAGGGAATGATATCCCCCCTTCTGTTCACCACTTTATCCAGCTCTGCGACCAAATGGTTAGGAGGTTCATGTTTGAGACGAAGAAGCTTGAAGAACGTCTCCAAAAGAGAGAATTTTAGTTATTCAGTTATCTTTTGTAGCACGACTTGTAGTTTCGGCTTATTCAGCTTTTGTCTGTATGAATTTTTTCTAAAATTAATGAAAGATTGCTTTTTGGTCCAAATTGTGCATTTCTTTATTATTCAGTCGTGATTCTATGATACCAATGATAATCACAAGCCTCAAAAGTCTCTCGAGCATTTTGCATACGTTTGTGCATTTTTCTTTCTGCATTTCCTACAACCCGATCTTACACACCGCTTACCCCTTTCAGAAAGAGTAAAGCAAGCTGACTTCACGGCATCGGTATAACACAAGGAATAGCCAGAAGAGAATCATGGATCAGATAGAGCAGGACCAGGCTACTATGAGGAGCGAGATGCTAGGCATGAAAACGCAAATGAATCAACTCATGGAGGTGATTCAGAATATGGCCAGAAGTCAAGAGGAGATGAGACAAGCAGCGGAGAGGAGCGCTAATCAGACTTTGGCTGGTGCAGTTCCAAATGCAAGTGGTGCAATTCCAATTCCTGTTGATGCCACCCCAACCCCTGTTGGGGCAATTCCTACTTCTGCCGGCGCCGTACCTATCAACACCGTCCCTCCGCCAGTCGGTACTACTCATCCTCATGGTACTACGATCCCAACACAAGTCCAGTACGACGATCATGAAGGTTTCTATGAGAATTCAGGTGAAGCGTATGGACCACAGACCGCCGAATTAGAGAAGAAGTTTAATGCTTTACAGGAGATGGTGAAGACATTGCAAGGCCCCGATGTTTTGGGACTGGATGCCGCTGAAATATGTCTTGTACCCGGAGTTAAGATACCTCCAAAGTTTGTAATTCCAACCTTTGAGAAGTACAAGGGTAACAGTTGTCCAAAGACCCACATAAGGTCTTACTGTAGGAAGATGGCCGCTTATTCTGATGACGAGAAGCTACTAATCCATTTCTTTCAAGATAGCTTAACAGAGGCATCCCTAGAATGGTATATGCACCTTGAACGATCCAACGTAAGAAGCTGGAAAGAGTTAGCAGACGCTTTCGTGAGGCATTATCAGTATAATACTGACATGGCTCCGAATCGTATGCAGCTTCAGAATTTGACTCAGAAGCCGAATGAGTGTTTTAAGGACTTCGCGCAGAGATGGAGGGGAGTAGCTGCAAGGGTACAACCTCCACTGATGGAGAAGGAACTGACAGACCTATTCATGGGCACGCTACAAGGACCGATCTTTGAGCGGTTAGCATCCTCAACCTCCACGGTTTTTTCTGAACTTGTTATGGCTGGAGAGAGATTAGAGAGTTTCATGAAGGCGGGAAAAATTCAGAATGCAGGCGGATCTGCAAGCGGGGTCAAGAAGCCTTATCAGGGCTTCGTTAAGAAAAGGGAAGGCGAAGCTAGTGCAGTGTTCACCAATGGAAGGAGAACTCACCAAGGTTATCACCACATTGCTGCCATCGCTCCACAGCAACCACTTTCTATTCCGGCAAATCAGCCTGCGCCTCAGCAAAATCGACAACAACAACCCTATCAACCAAGACAAAATCAGTATCAAGGGAAGAGAAAGCCAGAAAGGAGGCTTGATCCAATTCCGTCCACTTACGCCAAATTGCTTCCGTTCTTGTTGAAAGCAGGTCTCGTTCAACTTAGGGAAATGAAAGATCCTCCGGCTGTTCTCCCCTACGGCTACGATGTAAATGCGAGATGCGAATTCCACTCTGGCGCCCCGGGCCATAGCATCGAGAATTGTAAAGCTTTAAAATACATTGTGCAAAATCTTATCGACTCCAAAGCGATAAACTTTACCCGAAGTACTCCGAACATCAAATCTAATCCAATGCCACCTCACCACTCAACAAACATGATTGAAGGCTCTAAGGGGATCCGATTAATTTCGGATATTGAGAAATTGAGGACCCCACTTTTCACTATTAAGGAGCAACTCTTGTTGAAAAACATTTACCCAGGATGTCCAACTAATTGCCATGTTTGCATGGATGGATCTCAAGGATGCACTGAGCTGAAGAAAGGCATACAAGGCCTGATTGAGCAGGGTGTATTAGTAGCAGAACAACTATCAAAGATTGAGGAAGTTGCTACTCTTGAAATTCCATTCGAAACATTGGAGATACCATATGATGATGGATATGAGCTTTGGATCCCAGTTGACAATTCGAACCGCACACCATTGACCATACCGTGCGATGAGGAAGAGTGGGACAACATGTACGGACATACTTCTATCCCACTGCAGATCCCGTATGATCCAGTTAAGATACCTATGTCTCCACCATCAATGAACCAGCTTGTCATTTCGACCCCATCTCCGTTTCCGTACAAGAGCACCAAAGCTGTACCTTGGTTATACGATGAAGCTATTTTTCTCAATGGACAGAAGGTGGCAGAAGAAGATGTATTGGAAGAAAAGAAGACTGTAGAGAACATCGTGGGAACCGGAGGCGTCACTAGAAGTGGTCGAATCTTCGCCCCGACTGCACCTCCTGTCAACAGCAGTGACAATACAAGGAAAGGTACTGCCGTACCGAGCACCAATGAACAGGGGAAGTCATCTAAACAGAAAGGCATCCCAAATGATGAAGCGGAGGAGTTTCTAAGAATCATTCAGAAGAGCGATTACAAAGTGATTGATCAGCTCAATCAGACGCCTTCGAAGATATCCATGCTTTCATTGTTAATGTGTTCAAAGGCCCATCAAGAAGCACTGCTAAAATTCTTGAAGGTAGCCCATGTGCCAGAGGAAATATCAGTAGTACAGTTTGAAGAAGTGGTGGGAAATATTGCATCAGGTCATATTTTGAGCTTTAATGATAGTGAATTACCTCCCGAATGTAAAAATCATAACAAGGCCTTGCACATTACCATCGAATGTGTGGATGTTGTATTCTCTAGGGTGCTCGTTGACACTGGATCATCGCTGAATGTATTACCCAAAAGCTCGTTGTGCAAGCTGTCAATTGAAGGACTTGTGATGAAGCCAAGTCAAACTATTGTAAAAGCCTTTGATGGAGCTAAGAGAACTGTGGTAGGCGAGGTCGACCTCCCGATCAAGATCGGACCTCATACTTTCATCATTACATTTTACGTAATGGATATATACCCCGCTTACAGTTGCCTTCTTGGCCGTCCGTGGATTCATTCCGCAGGCGCTGTAACTTCAACCTTGCATCAAAAGATCAAGTTTATGATTAACAATCAGATGGTCATCATTGAGGGTGAGGAAGATGTTCTTGTGAGCCATCTTGCTTCTTTCCGCTATGTGGAAGTAGGAAATGAGGTGCATGAGACACCGTTTCAAGCTTTTGAAGTGATCAATGTTGAAATGATTTACGAAAAGCCAGCATCTTCAATAGTGACTTGGAAGGACGCGAGGACGGTGATAGAGGAAGGACATCCGCGAGGATGGGGCAGGGTGTTGGAATTGCCCGTCAACAAAAATGGAGCTGGTCTAGGCTACAAGCAGAAGAATGCAACTGATAAGGGCAAAGAGCTTGCAACTCCGTTGGTTTTTACTAGTGGAGGCCACCTTGTCGATGGTCAAGTCATGTTTTTGGAAACTGAAGCCGAAGATCATGAAGAGCTGTGTATGGTGTATCCTAGGGCGCCTAATCAAATTTTGAACAATTGGAGAGTCGTCGAAATCCCCGAAGTTACTCTAGTAGACGAGTAATTCCCTTCTATTTTACCTAAAAAAAAATCATATGCTCTGCCCAAGGCATATGGATCATGTTGTAGGGCCTTTTGCTTTTTAAAGCACAACTTATCATCAATAAATAAACTTTCGCATCCAATTACGCTCTCTTTCTTTCATTTTAACTTTTTGCACATAAAATTATCTTTGAAAGACAATGTTTTGTTTTATTTTCCTTTTTTTTCTGTCAACCTTTTCTAAAAATATAAAAAAATAATAATAAAGCATGAAGTCATTCATCGTGCAGATCTTCCCTTGCTCCTGTCAATAACGACCCCGCTATGGTCCAATATGACTTTGATAACCCGATCTACCAAGCCGACGAAGACTGCGAGGAAGATTGTGATCTCCCAGAAGAGCTAGCTAGACTATTGAAGCAGGAGTCAAAGGTCATTCAGCCCTACCAAGAAGAGGTCGAAGTCATCAACATGGGAACTGAAGAAGATGCCAAAGAAATCAAGATAGGCGCAGCTTTGGAGTCAGAGATTAAGTCAAAACTGATAATATTGCTTCGAGAGTATGTTGACGTTTTTGCTTGGTCTTACAAAGATATGCCCGGTCTAGATGAAGAGATTGTGATGCACAAACTACCTCTCAAGGAAGGCTGCCCGCCGGTGAAGCAAAAGTTGAGGAGAACAAAGCCAGAGATGTCTTTCAAGATCAAAGAAGAGGTACAAAAGCAATTGGACGCTGGTTTTCTGGAAGTATCCAACTATCCGCAATGGATAGCGAATATTGTCCCAGTACCTAAAAAGGATGGGAAGGTGCGAATGTGTGTAGATTATAGAGACCTTAATAGAGCGAGTCCGAAAGATGACTTCCCTTTGCCACACATTGATGTGCTAGTAGACAACACAGCCCAATTTTCTGTATTCTCATTTATGGATGGCTTTTCTGGATATAACCAGATTAAGATGGCGCCCGAAGATATGGAAAAGACGACTTTCATCACTCCATGGGGAACTTTCTGTTACAAGGTTATGCCATTTGGACTTAAGAACGCAGGCGCAACATATCAGCGAGCAATGGTCACTCTTTTCCATGACATGATACATAAAGAGATTGAGTGTTATGTAGACGATATGATTGCGAAATCCCAGACTGAGGAAGAGCACCTTATCCACTTGGGAAAGCTATTCGCCCGGTTAAGGAAATTCCAGCTGAGACTAAATCCCAACAAATGCACTTTTGGTGTAAGATCTGGTAAATTGCTAGGTTTTATTGTGAGCCAGAAGGGGATTGAAGTCGATCCAGATAAGGTCAAAGCTATCCAGGAAATGCCGGCCCCCAAAACTGAAAAAGAGGTCCGAGGATTCCTTGGGAGGTTGAACTATATCGCCAGGTTCATATCTCATCTAACGGCCACTTGTGAGCCCATCTTCAAATTACTTCGAAAGGATCAAGCCGTGGTATGGAACGATAACTGTCAGAAAGCCTTTGAGAAGATAAAGGAATACCTACAAGAACCGCCGATCTTGATGCCTCCGGTGCCTGGACGACCCCTGATCATGTACTTGACTGTGTTAGAGGGATCCATGGGATGCGTATTGGGACAACATGATGAAACCGGCAGGAAAGAGCATGCAATCTATTACCTCAGCAAGAAGTTTAATGACTGTGAAACGAGATATTCGATGCTCGAAAAGACGTGTTGCGCATTGGCTTGGGCAGCAAAACGCTTGAGACAATACATGCTCACCCATACGACTTTGCTGATCTCCAAGATGGATCCTGTCAAATACATATTCGAGAAGCCCGCTCTCACCGGGCGGGTAGCTCGTTGGCAAATGGTGTTAACAGAGTATGACATCCAGTATGTTACGCAGAAAGCTATCAAAGGAAGTGTGCTCTCTGAATACCTTGCCCACCAACCTATGGACAACTACCAGTCCATGCGCTTCGATTTCCCCGACGAAGACATCATGTTTGCCAGAGATTATGCCACGCCAGACCCAAATGATGGACCCGAACCAGGATCGCGATGGACGCTCGTGTTCGATGGTGCCGCAAATGCCAAAGGTTGTGGAATTGGGGCAATCATCACTTCTCCAACTGGCTTTCACCTGCCATTCACCGCCAGATTATGCTTTAAGTGTACTAACAACATGGCCGAATATGAAGCCTGTATTTTCGGAATTGAAGCTGCCATTGATAATAGAATCAAGATTCTAGAAGTCTATGGAGATTCCGCGCTTGTCATATGCCAGATTAAAGGGGAGTATGAAACATTGGACCTCAAGTTAATTCCTTACAGAGATCATGTCTTGAAGTTAATCCCGTACTTTGATGAGATCACTTTCCATCACATTCCCAGAGGAGAAAATCAGTTGGCTGACGCTCTAGCAACACTAGCATCTATGTTTCAAGTCAAGTGGGAGAATGAGGCGCCATCCATCCGTTTAGAATATTTGGACGAACCCGCTTATTGCCTAGCGGCCGAGGGGGAAGAAGCTAAAACTGATAATCATCCTTGGTTCTATGACATCAAGCGATATCTAGAGACCCAAGAATACCCAGAAGGCATAACTATCACTGACAAGAAGTATCTCAGAAAGCTCTCCTCAAAGTTCTTCCTCAGTGGTGACGTGTTATACAGGCGGAATTACGATTCGGTTCTACTCAGATGCGTGGATAAACACGAGGCAGAACGTATCATAAATGAGATGCATGAAGGATCTTTTGGGACACATGCTAGTGGTCATACTATGGTTAAAAAGATTTTGAGGGCGGGATACTATTGGATGACGATGGAAACGGATTGTTGTCTCCATGTCCAATCATGCCACAAGTGCCAAATTTACGCAGACAAGGTCCATACTTCACCACTCCCTCTGAATGTTTTGACTTCGCCTTGGCCTTTCGCTATGTGGGGTATAGATGTAATCGGACGCATCGAGCCAACCGCTTCAAATGGGCACCGTTTTATCTTAGTGGCCATCGATTACTTTACCAAATGGGTAGAAGCGGCATCCTATGCCAACGTCACTAAGCAAGTGGTGACTCGCTTCATCAAAAAAGAGATTATTTGTCGATATGGAATCCCGAACAAGATCATTACAGACAATGGTTCAAACCTCAACAATAAGATGATGAAAGAGTTGTGTGAAAACTTCAAAATTGAACACCACAATTCAACACCTTATCGCCCTAAAATGAACGGAGCTGTTGAGGCGGCAAATAAGAACATTAAGAAAATCGTCCAGAAGATGGTGAAGACTTACAAAGACTGGCACGAGATGTTGCCGTTCGCGTTGCATGGCTACCGCACCTCAGTGCGCACTTCCACAGGGGCAACCCCGTTTTCTCTCGTATATGGCATGGAAGCAGTATTGCCCATTGAAGTAGAGATTCCCTCCTTAAGGATTTTAGCAGACGTCAAGCTAGATGAGGCCGAATGGATACAAGCCAGACTCGACCAACTCAATCTCATCGACGAGAAACGCATGACGGCCATCTGTCATGGACAATTATACCAAAAACGATTGAAGAGGGCCTTTGATAAGAAGGTTCGCCCACGACACATCCAAGCAGGAGATTTGGTGCTAAGGAAAATTCAGCCAACTCACGTCGATCCAAGGGGAAAATGGGCACCAAACTATGAGGGTCCGTATGTAGTAAAGAAGGTTTTCTCTGGAGGGGCCTTGATCCTGTCAACCATGGATGGTGACGATCTCTCATCCCCTGTGAATGCAGATGCAGTTAAAAAATATTATGCCTAAAAGATAGACCCGGTGGACCCAAAAAGAAAATCCACGCAAAAATGGGCGTCCTGGTGGACCATAAAAATGGTTCAGGCAAGATTAGGGACTAGAAGTAAAAAAAAAAAGTATCCTGATAGGCTGAAAACCTGAAAAGGCGGCTTAGGCAAAAGTTAGGGATTCAAAAAGGCAGGACTGCATCTTGAAAAGACGTGTGAATTATTCCTCGTAACCGTCAAGCTCTCGACTGAGAAAGATCAATTCAATTCTGGCGCTCAAAAGCAAGGCGTGAAGGGTCTTCAGAGACATATGGGCCATAGCGGATTTGAAACTTGGCAGGGACCATGTTTCGACATTGTCTTAGTCTTTATTTTTCTCTTTTAAAAGCAGTTACCTCTTTTAGGAATTGCCTCCTTTTGTAATTTTCCCATTTATGGGTGTTCATCAATAAAATTACTTTCATCAAAGCTTTTCTGTTTTTATTTACCCTTTGGTTGCAAGTTTCATTTATTTGATGATGGGTTTTGCATGTAATGACATTATGGTAAAATAGACTAAGGGATAACTTACCCTCTTGGGGTAACTAAAGGGTGACCATGACTCTAAAGAGTACGCAGGAACATCATTCTAAATCTTGTAACGACTTGACTGACAAGGTCGTCAAACCCGGCAGAGCAGGCCATGAGCTGAAAATCTCAACACATCCAAGTTCTTTATACATCACAAATAGAGGATGTCGGGAAGTCAGGTTTATCTTTCACTTTCCCACCACCAAAGTCCGCCATGTCGGCACCTGTATTTCCATTGCCCGTCCGCAATCATATGCATCATACGCATCGCATTCGACATCGTAAGCATCTTGCTTCATAAGCATCTTGCATCATATACATACCTATGATTACATCATACTTTCCTCAGCTCTTGCATCACCGCGTGTTAGCATTTGCATTTGCATCTCCATTCGTTATGGAACATCATTATCGTCAAGCATCTACATATACGAGATCAGATCCAGGATCAATTTCGAAGATATCAAGATCATAATCAGCCCAGTCAGGGGCATCTTCCGCAAGACTGTGGGCATTCCCCACAAATTTGTTCAACATTTATTGGGCAAATTCAAGAGCTTCAAAGCAAGATTTAGCCCAGTCAGGGGCATCTCTTCAAGACCGTGGGTGTATCGCACGATGTATTTCAACCTCGTGGTTGATTAGATCTTCAAAATCAACATTCAGCCCAGACAAGGGCATCTCCAGTAAATTCACGGGCGCTCCCCAGTGAGTTATGTCCATCTTCAGCGATAAGTGGCAATCTCTTCAGAGAAGCTTATCCATCTTCAGCGATAAGTGGAAATCTCTTCAGAGAAGCTTATCCACTTTCAGTGATAAGTGGCAATCTCTTCAGAGAAGCTTATCCATCTTCAGTGATAAGTGGCAATCTCTTCAGAGAAGCTTATCCATCTTCAGTGATAAGTGGCAATCTCTTCAGAGAAGCTTATCCATCTTCAGCGATAAGTGGCAATCTCTTCAGAGAAGCTTATCCATCTTCAGCGATAAGTGGCAATCTCTTCAGAGAAGCTTATCCATCTTCAGCGATAAGTGGCAATCTCTTCAGAGAAGCTTATCCACCTTCAGTGATAAGTGGCAATCTCTTCAGAGAAGCTTATCCACCTTCAGTGATAAGTGGCAATCTCTTCAGAGAAGCTTATCCATCTTCAGTGATAAGTGGCAATCTCTTCAGAGAAGCTTATCCATCTTCAGTGATAAGTGGCAATCTCTTCAGAGAAGCTTATCCATCTTCAGTGATAAGTGGCAATCTCTTCAGAGAAGCTTATCCATCTTCAGCGATAAGTGGCAATCTCTTCAGAGAAGCTTATCCATCTTCAGCGATAAGTGGCAATCTCTTCAGAGAAGCTTATCCATCTTCAGCGATAAGTGGCAATCTCTTCAGAGAAGCTTATCCATCTTCAGTGATAAGTGGCAATCTCTTCAGAGAAGCTTATCCATCTTCAGCGATAGGTGGCAATCTCTTCAGAGAAGCTTATCCATCTTCAGTGATAAGTGGCAATCTCTTCAGAGAAGCTTATCCTCCCTACATCCTTTTGGTAATCGATCCCTTACATCCCTTTGGTGTCAGGGCAATGTGTGTGAGTGTACCATCATCCTTTGGGGACAATTTCATTCCCAAGCATTTCTTTCTCAAGCATTTCTTTCTCTTATGGACAATTTCAGGGTTTTCTTTATATCTAATTGATTTCTACCTGCGGAGAATGAACGCTGCAGCAGTTCATTTCCCTCGGTCCAAGCCAATTAGATAGGGGCATCTGTCATACCCTAAATTTGCCCTACCATGTGTATAACTTGCATTTGTATACCCATCCATCAACTGTTATCCAGAAAATCAAAAAAAATATATATATAAGATTGAGTTGAATTGGATCAGGTTTTGTTTGAGGTTTAGTAAGTCAGGAAGGAGTGAAGTATTTGTGGAAGTTCAGGTTTGACTTAATTCATCAATGAGAAGGGGTTCTATTTTGTTATCGAGGTCAAGATATGCGTGATTTGAGTGGGATGTTGCTGAACGAGCTTTTGATGCATGATGAAAGTTTGGTATAGTATTGCAAATGAAAATCTCAGAGATTTATTTTGTTAATGGTTTTTATTGGTTCAAAACTCTAACTCATTCAAAATCCAAGTTTGATTCATGTTTAATATCATATCAAGAAGATTGATTCAATTCAGGTTTAATATCATATCAAGAAGATTGATTCGATATTGGTTTATATTCTTTTTTTTAAGGATCGGTTCGAGTTTCAAATAAGTACTTCAAGAAAGGTATATGTTTGGGAAATTAGAGATGTTGGATCCAACATAGAAATTCAAATGTTAATTGTTATGTAAGCCTATCAACAAAGGAAAATATCAACAAAAAAAAAATAGGAATCCTTGTCTAATTCAACCCCAAAGCAAGCAAGGATTATGTCATGTGAGAAGCATGAATATTTGTCTTACAAAATATAATAATGTTCTTATAAAACATTAAACCCACATGCCATTTGTTCAAAAATTCACAATTGAGGTTTAGAGTTCATCATCATTTAAATTCCATATCAAAAATCTCAACAAGAAGGCAAAAGCATCAAACAATATGTGTTAACAAACAAAAAAAAACCAACCGCAACATTAGCTTTTCTAAACACAAGATTAGGCATCAAACCATCTCCTATAGTAGCTGCATTTTCATCGAGAGGGCCTAACTTTCTTACGCTCGAAATTCTCAAACCCGATATTGTAGCTCCTGGTGTGAACATTCTCGCCGCATGGAGTGGTGTTACAGGTCCATCAAGCTTACCAACAGATCACAGAAGAGTGAAATTCAACATCCTTTCCGGAACTTCCATGTCGTGTCCTCACGTAAGTGGAATCGCGGCGATGATCAAAGCTAAACATCCTGAATGGAGTCCAGCTGCTATAAAATCTGCAACCATGACAACAGCTTATGTTCATGATAATACTATTAAACCTCTTCGAGACGCTTCTTCTGCCGAGTTTTCAACTCCTTACGATCACGGTGCCGGTCACATTAATCCTAGAAAAGCTCTTGAACCAGGTTTAGTATACGATATCAAACCGCAAGACTACTTCGAGTTTCTTTGCAAACAGAAACTGAGTGCTTCAGAGTTAGCAATTTTTTTCTAAACATTCAAACAAAACTTGTAAACACACTCTTGCTAATGTTGGTGACTTGAACTATCCTGCTATATCAGTAGTGTTTCCTGAGAAAACAACCGGTTCGGCATCAACGATTCATCGAACTGTCACCAATGTTGGACCTGCTGTTTCGAAATATCGTGTGATTGTTACACCATTCAAAGGTGCTGAAGTTAAAGTTGAGCCTGATACATCGAAATTTACAAGGAAGTATCAGAAGTTATCTTATAAGATTAGTTTCAAAGTTACAACAAGGCACTTAGTAACCAGAAATGTAGAGAAGAGTTTTTTATGTTGGCCGGTGGCATTCAGTAATACCTCTTTGAGGTTGATTCTGCTCGTTTGAGGTTTGATCCATCTGCCAAGATAATTGGGCTACTACCTCCAGAAGTTAGATGCTCCGTCGATTGTGTTATTGCAGTTCCACTCGCGAACATACGAGAACCTTTCAAAAGCTTCGCGTGGGAGTTTGATAAGGGAAACTCTCATCACCGGTTTGATCTTGGTCCTGGACAGCAATACCCATGCATTCACTTGTATGCTTTCATAGTTCTGATTCAAGCAAATTGGTGTCACTACTGAACCATATAGATGCAGTTTGGGTAATAATAAAAAGGAACAAGCCATGATATGAGGGGAGATCAGTTTTTCAGCAAGCCAAACGGTTGTTTTCCGGTAAAAATAAAGCTATGCAGCAGTAATTTCATATCAATAAAAACTTTCCCT
The DNA here is from genome assembly GCA_963859935.3 of Lathyrus sativus. Lineage (NCBI taxonomy): Eukaryota > Viridiplantae > Streptophyta > Magnoliopsida > Fabales > Fabaceae > Lathyrus > Lathyrus sativus. The sequence continues at coordinate 265,696,244 of OZ012735.1, forward strand.
ACAAAAACACATAGAAAGACACAGTCAGCATAAAAAACAAATTTTGAAGACAGGATAACAGAGGACAGCAGGGCCAAGTTTACTAAAATGGAAGGACATGGTCTTGACATCAAAAAGTGATAAGCAGAGAATGCATTTTCAAACAGAGGAAAACCCTAATCTCACACCATATATATTTTGTTACTATTCATTCAGAAAGGAGGCTGGTAGAGAAAAAACCTAGAACTCTTGCTGCACAGCCCCCCAAGCTCTTCACCAAATTCATCTTCACCTTCTTCCCCATTCAACTGTCATAAAAAAACCACCATAGTCAACCATCATAACACGAAAACACACATAAAGAACTGAAAAAGAGAGATTGAAAAAGGAGCTTATCTGCTTTCGGTATTGATAATCTGGTGGCATCGGTGAAACAAGAAGCTTTGCATCATCCAAACTCCTCATCACTAGCGTGAGAACCTGTCGGATTCGCTCCAGCTCTGTAAGTATTCTATTGTCTTTTTCTTTGTCTTCATAATTTTAAACTATTGTCGCTTTGTTTTCTGATGACAAGCCTGCGAGAGAGAGGCAGTGGGTTGTTGTGGGTAAAAGGGGGCCTCCAATCAAAACCCTAGCCGTAACCCTTTCCGTCTCCACCAACCCCACCTGCATCTTCATCCCTAACCTCACTCAAAGCCATCTGAACAAACTCAAGAACGAACCAACAACAGAAACAGTTACCGTTCGTATCCCCGATCTTCAACTTTAAACCTCACCATTAAATTTCTGAAACTAACGAGGTTCTTCACAAGCTCGAAACCAACATATCGTGAAACCATTACCAAAACCCTCACCATTAACATCAAACAGAACTCGTGATCTCACTGTAACCCCAATCTCATTTTCATTTCGCCCAAAACACATATTCACATCATCACCACTTTCACCATCCCATCTTCCTCCTTCGAGCACCACCAACACGCAAACCCAAATTAATAGAACATAGTCAGATGAGATGAGAATAAGAAGAAGATGTGTAAGAATAAAGAAGAGGCAGAATCCACTGAAACTAAAGCAGAGTGACTCAAAGGCATACCTCGAGGTTGAATCGTCAATGATATCTTCACCAGACAATTTATTTTACGAATCATGCTCGAAATCTAATTTGACGAAGGGTGGATGTTTGAAATTCATGTTTGGCTTGACGAGATTCCGTTCTTGGCCGTTTTGTATTGACCTTCGATTTGTGTATGTTTGAGTCTTGAATTTTACAAGATATTTGCCTCTGTGTGTGTTTGAGAAATACGCATGGGAGATGAATTTTCGTTTGGGTTTTGAACAAGAAAACGACGAATGCCCTCACTAGGATATCTCAGCCGATTTTGTGTTTTGGTTGTTTGAGTCGATTCAATTGAGGTCCAGTTGGATCTCCTGACCCGCGCCCCACTTGCCATGTTGGGTTTCACTCTCCTTAAACTTCATTTCTGGGCCTTATACTCCCTGTTCTCTCAGCTTACCCCCTCCCTTTTATTTCTTGTTTTTCTTTAATATAATTTATTAATATTTTTTTTTAAAAAAAAAGTTTGTTAGATTTCTATTTTAATTAACTTATGTTTTTTTTCTAATAGTTTTTTTAGTTTGTATATATAAATTTTATATTTATTTTACTTATAGCTTTATAAATATTTTCTTTTAATTTATAGTTTTTTTGGATTTATATACTTTATATATATTTTTCTTAAAAAGTTGAATCCATTTCTCATTTGTTATTGGGCACTTTGTCCCATTTTACCTTTGTGGGTCGATGACGAGACCTCCGTAAATCGTTATTAAGTCAAACTGTTGATAAATAACGTTGGATCTGAGACCATTTCGCCTTCAACGCTTATCCTCCTAAAACCTCGGTCTCGTACCGAGTGTAACTTCGAAAATATTTTCAAGTCATATTTTCTTTGTATTGCATTAAAAATAGAGGATTGGGTGTAGACCCCTTCTTCTTCGAGTGTTGGGATGCCCACTGTAGTGAGGGTGGTTTCAACACTCGTCTTTCAATACGAAGACGCTTCCCGTCCATTTTCAAATCTCTTCCTTAAAATCATTTCTTTGTGTTGAGCTAAAGAGAGGATTGGGTGTAGACCTCTTCTTCTTCGAGCATAGGGATGCCCACTGTAGTGAGGGTGGTCTCGATGTTCGTCTGTCAATACAAAGACGCTTCCAACATTTCCTCATAAAACCTCGGTCTCGTACTGAGTATACTTTCAGTAATAATTTGATTTCTCTTTGTATCGAATTAAAGAGAGAAGATTAGGTGTAGACCTCTTCTTCTCCGAGTGTTGGGATGCCCACTGTAGTGAGGGTGGTCTCGATACTCGTATCTCGATACAAAGACGCAACTTTATCCGCCATCTCGCTTTCACAACTGCATTCAGTAACCTTTCTCACCTAAAACCTCGGTCCCGTACCGAGTGCATTTTCAAATCTTTTCATAACAAAAACTTGAATGGTCGTGGAGTGGTTAGGCGTAGGCCTTCTCCTATCCCGAGTGCTGACGTTTACCGTAGGGTTCCCTGTCGCAAAAAGCACTTACCATTCAAAACCAAAAACACTTTAACAAGAGAATGAAGTTCTCTTTGTGTTGAACTAAAGAGAGAGGATTGAGTGTAGTCTTCTTCCTCTCCGAGTGTCAGGATACTCACTGTAGTGTGTGTGGTCTTGATACTCGTCTTTCAATACGAAGACTCTATGTTCGCCACACATTTTTACAACAAAAAACTTTGAGATAACGAATTGGATACTACCCGTAGGGGTTACTATCCGAGGACCTGTCTCGCCCCCTAAAAATAATCCAATCAATCAAATGTGACTTCTAGCCCCGCGTGGCGAAAACTAATCAAACTTTCAAAAAGGATATGTTACGTCCGTTCTACCGCAAACAGGTAATGCCTAAGTCTCCAACGAGCGAGCAGCAAAACACCTAACTGCTAGAATGCGCACGATAGCATCATCCATAAAAAACATCAACACACCGTAGGCCGAACTACGGCTGCTCTGATTCTTTACTTCTTCAAGTAAAGATACGTAGGCACAAGGGCCACAATCCTTGCCGAGCACATTCCCCCCATATCTGTAGTTCCCCGAACTACGTCGACTCTGACTTTCTCACACCTGTTGAGAATACGTAGGCCTAGGACCGCGAAGTCCTATCGAGTCCTTTCTTTCCCTCGTCACCCTTTGTTTCCCGTTTCTAAACCTTTCCCTTAACCCTTTTGAAACACACCTCTTATAACATAATGTTTAAGCAGATAAATTCACACGTCGACAAGCAAAAGGTTCCCATCGAGTACGATGGATGCGAGGGGTACTAATACCTTCCCCTCGCATAACCGGCTTCCGAACCCGTTCTTGGTCACGAGACCATCTTATCCATTTCTTTCTTAAGGTTTTCTCGATATTTTCCTTTCCCCTCATGGGATAAATAAAGTTCGGTGGCGACTCTTCTGTCTTTTCTTCTTCGCCTCCCCGTCGTTGCGCGATGCATTTTTCGAGTAGCGACAATACCCCCGAGTGAAATGCTTTTTTCCCTAGAAAAAGTTGAATCCTTAAATTAGGATTGTGGTTCTGCATGTGGTTTCCTTTTCATCTCTTGATAGATGTCTTCTTCTTGTAGAGGTTGGCCGAGTATCCTCGTCCAGATGTTTATTTTGTCTCCTTCTTGTTTATTTTCCAGCATAACCATAAGCATGACATACAAGCATTCATACAGAGGTGCATGGCATGTGAGCATTTTTGCTACATTATGGTGTTCTAATTCTTTCATTTTGGTTGTGTTTATTCCCCAAGTGATTGGGTTTTGCCCCTTTCTCTAGTAGAGTTGTCAATCTTAAGCAGAAAGTGCACATATTTTCTAGTTCCCATTGAGATTGATCCTCGAGGAAGATTGGTTGCTTCAGTTATCGTTTCCATGCTTGGATAAGATAAATCCCCTGTTGATTTCATTCCTCAATGGGTAGGGTCTCGTTTGACTATTTTCTCTAGTTTGTTCCTAGATTGAACTTGGGTCATCACTAATATATCGTCGTGAAGTCCAATTTTCTTTGGCATCTTTGTCAAAGTCTAGCTATTGCTGGCATCAATCTATTGGAAGTTGTCCTTGGTACCTTTGCTTACGGTTTTGAGTCCAATTATTTTGGCATACAGAAGAGTTTAATTACCTTGTATTTTCCTGAAGTTTCTCAAAGATCCAGTTTGATCTCTTTGTTTTAAGGAATTTGCAGAGTGAAATTTTGGTATGCAGATCTCAGATGTTCTAAGAGATGCTAAGAACATTGATCTTTGCTAAAACAGAACAAGGACAGAACATGAGCAATTTAAATCCCTTTAAAAATTAACAGTGTCATGACATCTGTTGTAACATCTGCAGACTGACAGAGCTATTTATCTAACCATTTAAATTGTGCAGAATTGTAAATGCTGAAAGATAAATAACACAATGAATTGTTAACCCAGTTTGGTGCAACATCACTTACATCTGGGGGCTACCAAGCCAGGAAGGAAATCCACTATTAGTAGAATTAATTTAGAGCTAAACTCCCAGTTTACAACTCCTCACTTAATATCTACCCAATGCAATTTCTGCCTAGAACCCACTAGACAAGAGACACCTCTCACTCCCCACAATCACAGCAGTGATAAACAATTAAAGACTTTAGAAGACACTCTTCAAAGTCACAATACTTGATTTTTCTTAACAGCTTCAATCAAGAACAATACACTCTTGCTTACAAGCTTTGAGTGAACAATTAACAATTAACAAATAACAACTAACAGCTAAAATATGTCTACCACGATGCATCCAAAGATACAAAGGGTGACTTACAAAGTCACACATAAAAGACTCTCAAAACCCTAAACCCTTATTTTACACTCAAGTTTTTCTTGTTATGAGTGCTTTTTTCCCTTACTTCTGCGCCTCCTTAAATAGTAATGTAGTCCGGGGTTGAGATGGTCAAAAATAACAGCAGGAAGAGAAGATTTCAATCTTCATAAATAGCAGCCTATCAAATCTAATCATATCATTCTTCCAATCTTCAATCAATCTTCTAATAATAACTCCATATCAAATCCAATCTGATCCACAATAAGTGTATCAGGAACGTCTTTAGTAAGCCACTAAAAACACGCAGATTCTGTACCAGAAAAGTGCAGTCATCTTGTACAAAAAGATATGGACACACAAACATATTCATGACAAATAGATGTCACGACATCCTGTGATTACAACACCTAGTTTTACCAAAAAGCCTGCCAATCAAGTCAAACTCTAAATCTTCTGTAGAATCTTCTTCATAACAGTAGAAACAAATATTTTATAGTTTCCTAAAAAGTCTTAAAGATCCTTTTTTTGAAATCCAATTAAATATGTACTTTGTTCCTAATAAATCATTTTGACCTGCACATACTGATGAGGTATATCCAACAATATCTCATCAAACCAAAACACCTCTGTCAAGAGATATGAAATAGCAACTCCTGCTGTACCAGACAAAGATTTCACGACATCTGTCTCGACATCTTTAATAAAACCCATGACAGCAGTACTATCAAAACAGTAGATGAGTATGTTATAACATCTTGTTTAACATTAGAGCAGAATCATGTTTTACCTTAGCCAATCATAAAACCATGGACAATCATAGAATCATGGAACCAACAATCTCCCCCTTTGGCAAATTTTGGCTAAAACAACCAAACAAACTTATCATGGCAGCAACATAAGTAGTTTTCTCAAATACATCTAGCCTCATAAACTTTCATGCTCCCCCTTAATAGTTGCATTCAGCAAGTAACAACACTACTCTTTCCATAGCAGTAGCAACAGATAACAAAATTTTACTCCCCAACAACACTACTCTTTCCTTAGCAGTAGCAACAGATAACAACACTTTACTCCCCCTTTGTTTAGCCAAAAATTGACAACAATTAGAGTAAATGTACACACATAAACTCATAACACATCAGTCAGAGCCAAACAAGAAATCAGAAACATCATGCTTCAAAGCAGAACTCAGCTGACAAACTGCACATGGTGTCCAAAAAATAAGACTGTCATCTCACAACCTCCCATGAGATACACAAGCTGCTTGATCTCCCAGCAATTTAATAACAACTGTACCACTGCAACAAAAATCCATGAAAAAGGATTTAAATCCCCTTGCTGAACTCACTCAAACACTATAAAATCAATCCTAATTCGTATAGATCCAAATACCATAGCTCCTTGAGAATACATCCTCCACAACATGATTAGATAAAACACTTCTAAATCAAATTGTGAGTATCAAGCATTACAATCCTAAATCTAGCCCATCATGTGTGACATCAATTCCTTTACCACTCACTTTGGTTCTTAAGACACCAACCACATAACTTATTATTTCCATAGTAGTCTATACACTTCACTAAGATACACATGAAGGTCTCAGGAGGACATAACAGCAGCAGCTAAACAGATCATCAAAAACACAAGAAAATCATAGAGAGAAATAAACTCTCATGAAGCTTCCTCAGAGACATAATGTTCAGACATCCTGTCTGACATTACAAATACAACAGATATTCTTAAGCACCTTAAGAAATGATTCCTTCATCAATCAGACATCCTACAAGCACCAGGTCATGAACATGAACTCATTCTCCTTTTACATTCTATCTACTACCCTTTTGCACAGAACAACAACTAGGACAAAATGATTGTTCACCATGACCATTTTCATGACAAGCAATCATACACCATGCTTCATCATGATGAGAAACAACCACCACAGTATAAACTCCACATAGTTTTACCCCATGAACATAGTCATTGAATCTTGAGTTCTAGCCCTTTCTGAAGCTCCACCTTCAGGAGTGACACTTTTGACATCACCAATTAAAGAATAATAAATTAAATACTTACTAAGGCCATAATTAATAATTGATTTTAAATCCCCAATATGAGACACACAAATGTTCTGCAGAGAAAAATAAATTCTCCCAGACACTGACCAATGTTGTTTCCTAGGTCATTTATAAGAGGTAAGCACAATCCTAGTTCAAAGCAACAACCATACCCATAAACACATTGTCAACATAAAAAGGTACACCAGACAGCACAATGTCAAGACATCTTGTCTGACATTACGACCTCATCAGTGTTCCAAGAACACAAGCTTGCCTGAGAATCAACAAACTTTGTACAGGCTACAACAATGCAACTCCACATCAGGCAGGTACACAACTTCCCCTGTCAAGCATAATCAACACTTCTCCTGAAAGAGAAAACCCAAAAACATGAAGGCTCACTTCAACATCTTCATATTCACATACTGGAGATACATGCTACTCTACACTCCTTGTTTCACAAACCACACCAGAACCAAACCTAATAGAAGAGGTAGACAAAACTATCTGCAACATCACTCAGATTCAGCTAGAAAAATCTCCAAGATGTTAGGGTGAATGTCATTCCATATGCATAAAATCAAGGCTGATGGTGTCTTGATCTTCAACTTCACTAGTCATACAACTACAAGACAAAACACTTGGATAGAGGCCAAAGATCTGCTGATAAAAATCCCTTCAGAGTAAGCCAGATCATAATGCTCTTCCTTTTATATTACTCCCAATAAACTTATACAAATGTGATTTGATCCATTGACACCCAATGACAGAACCAAAAAAACACTATCAAGTTCACCATGAGCTAGAGCAGTAATATAATGTCACACCATCTTGTCTGACATTCCACCTTCATAAAATCACAAACTGCTTGAGACCACAAACAATCTTGACAAACAACTGTACTATTGCAGTAACAGATTCTAGATAGAAGGATAGCTCCCCATATCTAGGATACCAAGTTCTCTTTTTCCAGAAGCACGTGAATGGAAAACATAAGACTCATCTTCATGTCTTCAAGAGCTCACTCCTTGTTCAACACACCCGCTGAACACATTCACTTACTGCTTGAACCACAAGCAACCTGTGTATCGCAGTAGTACACCCATCAGATAAAAGATTTCTCCCTATCTATTTATAAAAATTTATCCTTCCAACAAGAAAGACCTAAGATCACCACAGTATCTCTTATGACCAATTCCATGCTCATACAGTGAGAAGGCATCAAACAACTCCACTTCTTTCTAGAGTTACTTGTAGTAGAAGAAACCACTTCTCCACAAGTATTCTGACAAGATAGACACCCCATAATCCAAGATATTGCTTACCTTATCATTCTCTCGTATGATAAGTTTAGAACACTTTTGATTCAACTAGTGACTATCAGCTTCCACAATCTGAGTCCCCAAGTTCAGCACACAAAATGATGTTCTAACATTAGTTAGGACATCCTAATTATCTCACAGACACCATACAATATGGTTCTTGATACAATAACCACTTGGACTTACTATCTGAATAGTAATCCAATCACAGCTCCACCATGAAAACTTGATCTTCAAGTTACATATCCTACTTGCTCCATAGCAAAGCATCTTCGATACACCAAGATTTGGACCTGTAACATTTACTTCTTCATGCAGCTCCTGCACACTGCATGAGAAAGACCTTTTTGAAGCATTAATTCCATTCATAACCAAGAAGATCAACTTATCTTCAAATGGTGTACCATTACATCAACTAAGACCCTGTATTCTGCTTTATTGTACCACAACAAATCACTTGAAATGCATTTGCTTCAGGAACTCCTCTTAAGAGAAACCAAACATGCAAAAGCTTGATTTCTTTTGAGAGAAAGGATCACAAAAATCTTTACAAAAGGACTCCCGCTTTCCGTAAGTAGAGACTTCTTCAGAAAGTCAAAGATAACCGCCACTTATCCTTGATACTTACTGCTCTCCATTACACCTAGATCAGAAATAAACTGATCCAAGGTCAATTCAATGATGAAATCTTCATCATTACTTCCTTTAGCACAATTTTTAGACAAGATTCTTCCTAGGAAACTTTCTAGACAAATTTCGTGCCTCTATAGGTCCAAGCTGAGGAAGAATGCAAACACACATGTAAATGGTACCAAGATCATCAGCTACATCTCCTTTGCTTTAGAGAATCACTCTTTGAATCAACAAGATTCTGCAGAATCTCTAATTAACATTTGGTTGAACATCAAATCTTTAATGTTAAAACATCAAGGATGACACCCTTGACTCAACCTGCCTATGACTTTCTTTGTTGGTAGAACCCTTGCAAGTCATGAGTGGTGAAAATAAATCACCTCCCACTATCTTCTCTGAAACATCCTTCAACAACTTGTAATACACAACAAAACAACCCAAGCACACAAGCAACAGCCTAGGCATGCAAACAACACAACTACAACATTCAGTAACCTGTAGAACAAAAATAGAAACAACCCAACCAAAACAGCATCCAACAGGATCAACATCCTGTCAGACCAAACAAAGCAGCATCAAACACAATCTTCCAACCATCTACACACCTGCCACAACCATACATCAAACTGTATATAGGCCAATCTTCTCCCAGGGCTAACAGAGTTCTTTCATCAGAAAAATATGCAGCGGAACCACCAAAAAAACATCGTCAACATGCTCAAAACAAGATCTTAGAACATCTTATAGGACATCATGCAGAAGTAGCCATTCCTCGTTAGGCAAAACATTCAACATGTCACAGAAGCTCCTATATTAGAGGGCACAACAATAGATACACAGAATCCTTCACAAGCAGGAGTGATAAACAATTCAAGACTTTAGAATACACTATTCAAAGTCACAATACTTGATTTTGCTTAACAGCTTCAATCAAGAACAATACACTCTTGCTTACAAGCTTTGAGCGAACAATTAATAATTAACAAATAACAACTAACAGCCAAAATGTGTCTACCACGATGCATCCACAGATACAAAGGGTGACTTACAAAGTCACACACAAAAGACTCTCAAAACCCTTATTTTACACTCATGTTTTTCTTGTTATGAGTGCTTTTTTCCCCTTGCTTCTACGCCTCCTTAAGTAGTAATGCAGATTGCGCTTGGGCTGGTCAAAAATAACAACAGGAAGAGAAGATTTCAATCTTCATAAATAGCAGCATATTTAATTTGATCAATCAAATCTAATCATATCATTCTTCCAATCTTCAATCAATCTTCTGATAATAACTCCATATCAAATTCAATATGATCCACAATAAGTGTATCAGGAACGTCTTTAGTAAGCCACCAAAAACACGTAGATTTTGTACCAAAAAAGTGCAGCCAGCTTGCACAAAAAGATATAGACGCACAAACATATTCATGACAGATAGATTTCACGACATCTTGTAGGACATCTTGTGATTACACCTAGTTTTACCAAAAAGCCTGCCAATCAAGTCAAACTCCAAATCTTTTGCAGAATCTTCTTCATAACAGTAGAAACAAATATTTTATAGTTTCCTAAAAAGTCTTAAAGATCCTTTTTATGAAATCCAATTAAATCTGCATTTTGTTCCTAATAAATCTTTTTGACCTGCACATACTGATGAGGTATATCCAACAAGATCTCATCAAACTAAAACACCTCTGCCAAGAGATATAAAATAGAAACTCATGTTGTACCAGACAAAGATGTCACGACATCTGTCTCGACATCTGTCTCGACATCTTGATTAAAACCCATGACAGCAGTACTGTCAGAATAGTAGATGAGGATGTTATAACATCTTGTTTAACATCAGAGCAGAACCATGTTTTACCAAAATTTATCCAATCATAGAACCATGGACAATCATAGAATCATGGAACTAATACAGAGGCTTGGATGTTTATTCTTGTTTGAAAACTCCAGCATTATTTAGTCCTATCCTAAGGCTTTGAGGATTGTGTGTTTGCTTCATCCTAAGGCTTTGAGGATTGTGTGCCTGCTTCATCCTAAGGCTTTGAGGATGTTTGCTTTTGTCTAGTTTTGTTTAGCTTAATCCTAAGGCTTTGAGGGTATAGTCTTTGCCTTTGTCCAATCCTAAGGCTTTGAGGATTGTGTCTCTGCTTCATCCTAAGGCTTTTAGGATGTTTCTTTTATCAAGTTTTGTTTGGCTTTATCCTAAGGCTTTGAGGGTCTTGTCTTTGCTTTTGTCCAATCCTAAAGGATTGTGTCCCTGATTCAACCTAAGGCTTTCAGGATGTTTTATTTTATCTAGTTTTGTTTGGCGTTATCCTGAAGCTTTGAGGGTCTTGTCTTTGCTTTTGTCCAATTCTAAGGCTTTGAGGATTGTGTCTCTACTTCATCCTAAGACTTTGAGGATATTTGCTTTTGTCTAGTTTTGTTTGGCTTGATCCTAAGGCTCTGACGAGCTTGTCTTTGCTTTTATCCAATCTTAAGGATTTAAGGATTGTGTCTTTGTTTCATCCTAAGGCTTTGAGGATGTTGCTTTTTTCCAGTTTTATTTGATTTGATCCTAAGGCTTTGAGGGTCTTGTCTTTGCTTTTCTCTAATCCTAAGGCTTTGAAGATTGTGTCTCTGCTTCATCCTAAGGCTTTGTGGATGTTTGATTTTGTCTAGTTTTGTTTGGCTTGATCCTAAGGCTTTGAGGGTCTTGTCTTTGCTTTTGTCCAATCCTAAGGGTTTGAGGATTGTGTCTCTGCTTCATCCTAAGACTTTGAGGATGTTTGCTTTTGTCCAATTTTTTTGGCTTGATTCTAAGGCTTTGAGGGTCTTGTCTTTGCTTTTTCCCAATCCTAAGGCTTTAAATATTGTTTCTTTGTTTCATCCTAAGGCTTTGAGGATGTTTCTTTGGTCCAGGTTTTTTTGGCTTGATCCTAAGGCTTTGAGGGTCTTGTCCATGCTTTTGTCCAATCCCAAGGCTTTGAATATTGTTCCTTTGCTTCATTCTAAGGCTTTGAGGATTGTGTCTTTGTTTCATCCTAAGGCTTTGAGGATGTTACTTTTGTTTGATCCAAAGGCTTCAAGGATTATGTCTTTATTTCATCTTAAGGCTTTGAGGATGTTGCCTTTTTATTTCTTTAGACCAATCCTAAGGCTTTGAGGATTGTGTCTTTGTTTCATCCTAAGGCTTTGAGAATTTTAATTTTGTTTGATCCAAAGGCAGTGAGGATTTTGCTTTAGTCCAATCCAAAGGCTTTAAGGATTGTGTCGTATTTTCTTTTTTATTCTAGAGTGCCACCCGGTCATACTTGAACCTGATGATCAATCATTCTAGATACGTCCCATTGGAGACCATATTTTGGTTTTACCTCTAGTGAGGACTTTGCTTTGTTCCATCCCAAGGCTTTGCGGATGTTGCTTTTATCTTGCTTTGGTCCAATCCTAAGACTTTGAGGATTTTGTCCTATTTTGTCTTCTATTCTAAAGTGTCACCTGCTCATGCTTGAACTCGTTAATCAACTACTTTAAATTTTCCCCAGTAGAGACCATCTCTTTGGTTATATCTCCAATAAGGATTCTTTCTTCTAAAGAGTCAGTCGATCATGCTTGGACCTGCTCCTTAGTGTTTTGTCATCCCTAGTGAGTTTTGTTGCCATTAATGTTGACCTTACCCTTTGCTTCTGTTCTTGCGTGCCTCTTGCATTTATCATGTCATCATGCTAGAGTTCATTATATGTCAGCATTTCTATAGTTTTTTTGTCCATAGCATAACATAACATTGCATCTAAGGGCAAAAATTTTAGTTTACTCTATTTAAATATCTTTCACCCTGATTTCAAGAGGATTGTCATCGCTCATGCCATCTGGTGAAGATATTTAAATAGGGGCAACTATCATACCCTAAATTGTGCCCTTTTCTTTTTGTTCATCTGCTCCATTTCATTATTCATAAGGTTTTGTTATCATCATGAATCATGTGGGCATATTTTGTTTCTTTTTAATACACCTAGATCTTGAATTATTATTATGATCTCATGCCATTAAGCTTTTCTTAAGCCCATAGAGACCTCCTTTTGGGTTTCGTTTTGGTAACTTGATATTTAGTTTCTTTGTTGTTTTTGATGTCTTTGTGAGTTTTGTTTTGGAGTACAATTTGTGATGAGGTTTTTAGGATGACCTTGCATTTGATTTCCAAGTTAGAACTTTTGTCATAATTATTTGGTCTCATTTTATGTCATCTTTTCAAGCTTTCCTTATCATTTAGTTTCAATTATCATTACTTCTTCATCCATGTTCATAATGTCAAAACTTGTTTCTATGTTAAATTTTTACATGTTAAAACTCAATTTCAATTTCACTCATATCACCCATTCAATTCTAATTTGTTTCTTTGAGTTGTTCATTATTCTTTGACTCATACAAGCTAAGTGATACCATCTCTTTAATCCTAAGGGCTACCATGGTGTTGCACCCCAAAATGTTCCCAACCTTTTTCCTTTAACTGGCTTTTGTTTCAAATTGCATGTCATAGCATTAGCATTTGCATTTCATTACTCATTTGCAGGGGATTAGGAGGTGTGAACTTACCAAGAGAGAGCTACCAAGGTCCAAGACTAAGCAGGAGGTTGTATTCAAGATATCCAGTGCTTATTCTCATCAGAGGAATGTCAAAGCTCATTGAAAGAGTGGATGGTTAAAATGGTTGTAACTCCTATCTTAGGGGTCAATGAAAGTCATCAGAAGGCTATGAGTCCATGGTTATGGATGGAATATATTGAGAGAGATCATAAGATGTCTTGAGAGTCATTGAGAAGCTTGTGCAAGTCATTATTCAAAGTGCAAGAGGCCACAACCAAAGGTGGTGCAATTAGGGTTTTCACCTGGTCAACCCTAAGTCAACTGTGTAACTGAAGGAGATTAAGACTCAATTCCAAGTCTTTATAATCATGGAATGTTGTGTTGAGACACATAAGAGATCACTCCAAGATCAATTCATCAATACTCAAGAGTGTGAGAAGTTGCTAAGCTAGGGTTTCTAAGCTTGACAGTGTAAAATCCCCTATTTCGTATCCAACTTCAATACCACATAACTCAAGATACATGTTTCATCTCATCTTGACTCCAACATGAGACTTGTAGGGCATGTTATTAGATTTCTTTTGAGTACTAGAAGTATTACATTGGATTTCTAGAACTCAAGATATGAAGCAGACAAGTTATAGGTCATCAGATGAATGTGATTTTGGTCCATGAAAGTCAACCAACTTCCAAGGCGTTTTTGACCTAGAAGGATGTCTCTCCTCATTTTGACCCTAACATGAAAGTTGTCCCTTATGATATTATCTTTTCAAAAAGTCCTAGAACTCCTTCATCTGATTTGTAGAGCTCAAGATATGAAGCTTGCAAAGCAGAGGTATTTTGGGAAACTTTGATTATAGGTCACTTTTGATTATAGGTCAATTTCACCACTTTGCACACCTCAAATGAAATTTTTTCCAACATCAAAGTTGCTCCAAATGGGGTCATTTGCATCACCAAACTATCTCATGTCATGGTTGAAGCTTGAATTGAAAGAATGGTGAAGAAAATTCCATGAAAGAACATTTAAAAGCCTAATTTGGATCCAATTCATTTTAAATCATATAATGGCATATGTGTTCATTTTTTGAGTGCCAAGAATATCCTAAGAACAATGCACAATTCAGAACCAAAATTTGAGGTCCAAAACCCTGGCATTTTCCAACTTACTTCAAGCTTAAGTCACATAATCAAATCAAACCATTGAGATCAAAACAATGGATTAATCCCAGCCATTGAAGTTCCTTGCATCAGAAGTAACTTGTATGAATCAAGTTGGGAGGTTGAAAGATCTGTTTTTGTGAGATTCATGAAGCTTCAATTTGAGAAATTTTGGATTTCCATTGGATCATTGTGGGCTTTAATTGGGCTTTAAACTGATCTAAATCCATTCTATATATTCTTATCATCATGTACAAGCCAAAAAGATGGAGAATTGATCAAGAACTAACATAATTCATTTGGAGCAAAGTGAAGAAAAATTGAAATTCAAGTTTGGCAATTGAATCAATTTCAGTCCAAATCAAGATTACTAGAAGCTCTAGGGAGGTTCAAGGAACGATTCTGGAAGTTTTGGTCAAGCTTCATCATCAATTGAAGACCCAATGGAGGTGCTCCATTGAGTAAGTAACTTCTCAAAATTGCTCTCTGTATAGGAAGTATTTGCACGTCATTTTAGTGTATTCATGCTCCCCTAGTTATAAGGATGGATTCTGGATTAGTTTAGAGAGTGTTCATGACAATTCTTGATGGAACCTCCATATTTGTGGCTTGCGGTTAGGGTTAATTATAGGGAATTAGTGAAAATAAATGTAGGATTCTTGATCAGTGCAATGAGACGAGTTGATTTGTGTAAGAAACTTTGAGTTTTGGTGAGGTTGAAAACTGGCTACAGTTGCAGTCCAGCCGGAGAAGACGACCGGATCCGCCGTGCTCCGGTGTCTGCAACTCTCCCTCCAATTTCATATTTAAACTCTGATGCTTGCGTGGCACACTGAGGGCCTTTAGATCCTGCTTTGAACTTTTAACTTAATTCAATCCCACGGTCACGTTTTCTCCACAGTTTATGTTTAAAAATCTGAAGCCTGCGTGTCATGACTAGGTCCATTAGATCATTTGACTCAAGCTCCATCAAACGACCACGATCAGATTTCAGGTGTGTTGACCATTTTAATGAAACAATGCACTTCATTAAGTGACTTCTGATTTGGAGTTGGGACATTAATGCTAATTACACCCCCTTCACAAACTATCCCAAAGAATACACGTGATCCAGTTACTTCCTACACCACAGTTTTTTCATTTCAATTTCTTTTTCTTATTTTCTCCATTTGTTTTGCTGTTTAGATTTAATTCATATAAAATACTTAAGTACCTGCCAAAAATTATGAAAAAATATTTTTGTGTAGATTAACATGTAATTTGATTTTACATATTTTTAGATGAATTTTTAATCCATTTTTCCATTTAATTTTTCATTTTATTTTGAAAGTGTTCTTTGTAAATTGAAAATTGCATAACATTTGTTTAGAATTTTATTTCTTGATGAAAACTCCAAATAAATTCTTGACTTTTCTTGTACATAATCTTGGTACATTAATTGATTTTAGGATATTTTTCTCTCTTATTTTTGAGGCCATTTGGGTAGGTTTGTGATTGAACCTTTAGGACACTCTCCTTTTCCTAGTTCATAGGACACCCTTAGGCCAATATCATGTTCCTAACTTGTTCCTAACCTAGGCTTATTTTAGGACCTTTCTTTTAGTCTTTCCATGGGAACACCTTTGAATGCATCTTATCTTCACATGATTATTTTGCCATCCTTTGATCATACTTCTTCAAATTCTTCTTCTTCTAATTCCTCTATGTCTTACAATCTTAGGATCCTTCTTGTGAGAGCCTAGTTCTTCCCTTGGAAGAGCTAAAGGCATTCCATAAGAGGTTGAGCTTTTGAGGACTGTTGTGTTTGTACGCACTTTCTTCTAATTCCTATATTGTCCTATAATCTTAGGATCCTTCTTGTGAGAGCCTAGTTCTTCCCTTGGAAGAGCTAAAGGAATTCCATTAGAAGTTGAACCTTTGAGGACTCTTGTGTTTTACACATTGAATGTGATGAGTTTGGTTGAGTGTCATAGTGAATTCCTTTGGTCCTCACTGTGCTTCCCATCATCATTCTCCTCATTCCTTCCTATATGTCCTATGACCTAAGGATCCCACTTGTGAGAGCCTAGTTCTTCCCTTGAAGAGCTAAAGGCATTCCATGAGTGGTAGAACCTTTGAGGACTATTTGTGTGTGATGAGTTTGGTTGAGTGTCATAGTGAGTTCCTTTGGTCCTCACTTTGCTTCCCATTATCATTCTCCTCAATCCTTCCTTTATGTCCTATAATCTTAGGATCCTTCTTGTGAGAGCCTAGTTCTTCCCTTGGAAGAGCTAAAGGCATTCCATAAGAGGTTGAGCCTTTGAGGATTCTTGTGTTTTACACATTGAATGTGATGAGTTTGGTAGAGTGTCATAGTGAGTTCCTTTTGTTCTCACTTTTCTTTCCATCATCTTGTTTATCCTCTCCTCCTCATATTGTTTGATTTGGTGCATTAGGATAGTAGTGCATGTATAGGCATTCTTTCTCCTAAGTCCATGTTTGCATCTAAAGGTTGAGGTGTCCTCCCTTTGCTTGGATGTTGTTTTCTTCTTTGTGTTTGCATGTTTGCATCTAAAGGTTGAGGTGTCCTCCCTTTGCTTGGATTGTTGTTTTTCATGTGCATTCATTCACATTTATATTTCATCTGCTTAATGATTTTAGCTCTGCTTTTGTTTTCCATTGACATGATGCCTTAGGATTCTCACCTCCTTGTTTAAGGATAGTGATAATATACATTAGGTTCTTATCCTTTGCATGATAACAAATAGGATAAAATTCTCTTTCTAAACTCAACCTTAGGACCATCTTGCATGATAACAGTAGGGTTTTGATTAGTTCCCCTATAGAGTCCTCTCTTTCTCTCTTCTCATCTTCAAACAACTTCAAAATACATAATAAAGGCTAATGAGTATTGTATGTTACAAGCCTTAAGCTACTTAGGAAATGGTTATTGGAGGGCTTCCTTTTAATAATCAGGATGTTTAGGGTGGCACCCTTTGGGTGACATGCGACGCATTCACTCCTAAGTCACAAGTCTTTAGTGCAATATGAATTACAAACATTAATCCAAAACACTTCTCCTTAAAAGACTTCAAAAACAAACATCAAACTTCCTTTTTCCCTGTGGGGTTATTAAATCAATAAAATCTTTTCAGATAAAAGAGTGTTGTTAACTCTCAGTTCTACCGCAAACGGTAACGCCTAAGTCTCCAACGAGCGAGCTGCATACACCAAACTGCTAGAGCTGCTTGTTAACCCTACTCGGGTAAAAAACTCATGAACAAACCTGTGTTCCCTTTTATCCCGAACTACGTTAGCTTTGATCTCTCATACCTGTTGAGAGTACGTAGGCACAAGATGCGATGTTTTGGCGACCCCCCTTCCCTTTTCATCCGTAGTTAGTCGAACTACATTGACTCTGAATTTCCCATTGCACAAGGGAATACGTAGGCCCAGAGCAGCGACGCTCTGTCGAGTCCTTTTTCCATTTTCTTCTCTTTTAACCCAGACCTCTTAGTTAGATAGATAAACAACCCTTTTAGATAAATAACGCAAGCGTGGATCCCGTTGAGTACAACGGACGTGAAGGGTGCTAATACCTTCCCCTTGCGTAACCGACTCCCGAACCCGAGATTTGGTTGCGATTACCGATCTTATCCCTTTTCACTAGGTTTTTTCCTGATCGTTTCCTTTCCCTCCTTTGGGATAAATAACGATAGGTGGCGACTCTTCTGTCTTTGCCGTCACCTTTTTTCGTAGTAGCGACACATGGTTCACGTGTAACTTTGAGATATAATTAAGATTAAATAGAAAGAGTTCATTTATTTCAAATGTTCAAGTTACAAGTTTGTTTTGGAGCTAATTCAAGGGGAATTACAATTGTTTTGAACATGTTACAAATTCATGAGTTTTGTTTTTGCATTTACAAGATAATAAAATGAGGTTGCTTCGTGTTCACTATCATCACCTTCACGCCTCATGTTTTCATCGTCATGCCTAAGTATTTCACTTCCACACCATGCCTCAATCTTGCCCTTCACGCACCACCTTCAATCATCTTTTTCACACTTCATCTTCATGCCTTAACCATCATGCCTTTTCCTTGCCAAAACCCACATTTTTCCAACCACTACGCCAAAATTGATATTTTGTATCGCCTAATTTAATAGCGCTTTTAAAAAAGAAAACAAACACATCTATAATAACACTTTATGGTCGGACGCTATTATAGAGTGTAGACAATGTGATTTTGATAGCACTTTATTAAAAAGCGCTATTATTATAAAGGAAACAAACATATCTATAATAGCACTATTAAAAAAAGTGCTATTAAAAAAGAAACAAACATATTTATAATAGCACTTTATGGTCGGGCGCTATTATAAAGTGTTGACAATATGATTTTGATAGCGCTTTATTAAAAAACGCTATTATAAAGTGTTGACAATATGATTTTGATAGCACTTTATTAAAAAAATGCTATTATTAAAAAGAAAACAAACATATTTATAATAGCACTTTAAAAAAAATGCTATTAAAAAAGAAACAAACATATCTATAATAGCACTTTTAAAAAAAGTGCTATTAAAAAAGAAACAAACATATCTATAATTTTGCTCTTCCTCCAAATTAAACTCTTAGATTTCTCATTTCCTCTTAAATTTCTCATTTCCAAATTAAACTCTCTCTCTCTCTCTCTCTCTCTCTCTCTCTCTCTCTCTCTCTCTCTCTCTCTCTCTCTCTCTCTCTCTCTCTCTCTCTCTCTCTCTCTCTCTCTCTCTCTCTCTCTCTCTCTCTCTCTCTCTCTCTCTCTCTCTCTCTCTCTCTCTCTCTCTCTCTCTCTCTCTCAGTCCGCTTCAGCCACCCTCGCTCCTTTGCTTTTCTTTCTCGTCGTGTCTCAAATTCCTGCTCGCTCGCGCTCACAACGCACTTGGTTTAAATTCAACTTTGACTCGCGACGACCTCATAGCTTAAATCATGGAAACATAATGGAATTAAGACAACAACTTACTTGAAGGTGAATTCAGGTATACTTTGGGTTTAACTTTTGATCTCCTCGCTAAATGCTATGAATTCCCATTTCGTTCGTGAATACCTCATTTCTATTTCTTTCTGCAAATGTATGAATCTTTGCGTGTACCTGCTTGTCTATTATAGTGTATTTGTGATTGGTGATAACCGCATGAATTCGGCCTCCTCACTGAGCGGGTGAAATTCTCCTTTTCACTTTGAAGAGTTCGACAAAGATTCCGACACGGAAAATCGACGTCGACAATTTCCCAGGTATTGGTTCTTACTCCTCTGCTTCTATCGATGTAACAACCCAAATTTCACTAATTAATTAATTATGTTAATTAATTGATTTATTGGAATTAATCTTAATGATTTGGATTAATTGGATTTATTTGGTAGATAATAGAAGAGAGAAATAGAATGGAAAGAAAATAATAGAAGTATATAAGGGATAAGTGGAAAGAATTGGATAGAAAGAAAATAGAAGAGAAAGAATAGAGAAAGAGGAGAAAAGAGAAGAGAAGAGGGAAACTTGGAGAAATCATCAAGAATCAACTTCAAGCTTCAATCCAATCAAGGTAAGGGTGAGAAACATTAATATCTAATCAATGTGTGTGGTTATGTATGTGTGGGTTGGGTTTGTTGTTAGTTTCCACCATTTTTCAAGTTAGGGCAAAAATGGATTTAATCGGTAGAATCGTAGTTTAATCGGTTAGAAACTGGAAATAATGCCGTAGAATAGTCGGGTGATGTGGAGTTAAGATTACAGGAACAAGTTTGGTGAGAATCGGTCGGTTTTTGGAGGGTGGAAGTTTTGGGACAGAATGAGGGTTCTGATATCGCAGGTTCGCTGGCTCTCGCCAGGCGAGTGGAGGCGAAGCTTCGCCGGGCAAAGCCCAGCGAATAGCTGGCGAATAATTCCATAAAAACTCCCAGTGGTCTTCGCTAGCAAGTTCGCCAGGCGAAGGTGAGTGGCGAAGGTTCTCCATGCGAGTACATCAATGAAGGGTAACAAATCAAGTCAGTAGCTACTGACTTTGTTCGCTGGCGAGTTCGCCAGGCGAAGGTCCCAGCGAGCATTCGCCAATAGCTTCGCTAGACGAAGGGTGGCGAGCAGGGCAGCATTGTTTCTTTTCTGTTTTATCCATCCAATGATTATTTGCTTGATTCAATTATGTTAATCCTATGTGATATGAATAGTTTGTGTACTATTATGATGAACTGTGGGTAGCCTTTGGGAGTGAATCCTAGATTTTGATATGTGTATTATTTGAATTGATTAGGAATACATGAGAACATATTAGTGAATATGTGTGTATTGTCTAATAAGTATGTGAATGCATATTGTTGTATGCTAATGTATGTAATGCATGGGAACATATCGTGGATATGTGTGCATTGTTTTGATGAATGTGATGATGGTATTGAATGTGAATGCCTTGAATTGTTATGAATATGTTGTGTGTGCAATCATTGTTATAATTCTTGAAGAGATGAATTATTTGAATGCATGAGATTAAGATGTCGGTCTCAAGTGCATTTGATTGTCGATTGCATATGCATCATTTAGTCAAGAGGCAATGCTTGCTAGTTTCGTGGAGACTAGTGACTTGTCCCAAGCCTAGAAGAGTGGGTTTGAAAGCTTAGAGGACGGGCTTTTGTTGTTATCGGTCTAGAAGAGTGGACCTGGTTTAAGTGTAAAAACCGAAAAATGATAACGAGTGTTGGTACCACATAGCATTGAGTTGCATTGAGTTGTGATTGAGTCACATAGCATAGATGTCATGGTTATATGAATATGCTTGATTGCGAATTGTGGAGTTGAGGATATGGATGAGTGTAGAATGAAATATACTTGTTGAATATCCATGAATTGTTGTGTATATGTATGATGATGCATATGATAATGAAAATGAATTATGGTGAGGAATGTGGATTATTTGGATTGCGTATATATATATATATATATATATATATATATATATATATATATATATATATATATATATATATATATATATATATATATATATATATATATATATATATATATATATATATATATATATATATATATATATATATATATATATATATATATATATATATATATATATATATATATATATATATATATATATATATATATATATATATATATATATATATATATATATATATATATATATATATATATATATATATATATATATATATAATCTTATGCATTGATTATTATGGTAATATTTCTCAGCAGAATATTTCTCACCCTTCTGCTGTTTTATAATGCTCTATGAGGCATTGTAGATTAGGTTGCTGGAGGTTTCTTTTATGAAGTATAGCTTCATTCTTTTGAGTCAGACTGCTCTGATTATGTAACACCGGGTAGTTAGGCTTGTATAGCATTCTTTTGTGATACATTTGTGATGTATCAGTTGATGATGTTTTGTAACATGAATGATTGATGAACCAAACTGGATAACATGTATTTATGTGAATCGAATGTTTTGAGGTAATTCAAATGTTTTATTTTTCCGCTTTAATTTTAAATACTGAGGTGTGGGTTAAGGACTAAGTTCCTCTATTTTGAAAACTATCCCACTGTTGCATATTTTTATAAGAGCAGGTGTTGAGTGTTTTAATTGGTGATGATGTAACATACTTCTTTTATACCATATATTAAATCATACTCTGATGAATTTTGAAATGTGCATAAATGTTTATTTGTTTTATTGGGGGTATAGAAGGGGGTGTTACATTAAGTGGTATCAAAGCAGGTCGGTCCGTCCGGCCAAGTTGTTAGTGTGTTGTTCTCTGTGTATGTTGATATGTGTGTGTTACACTATCGATATTGGTTGTTCTTACGTGGTTCTGTTGTTGGAATTCAGTAAGATGGTTGCAGGTAGGAATGACGAAGCAATTGCGGAGGCTTTGACGAGATTGGCTGGGGAAATTGGGCAGAATCCTCAGGCCAACGTGAATGTGAGGAATAATGCTGATGATGAATTCCGTGCTTTGGGAAGGTTCCAAAGGAATAATCCACCGACGTTCAAGGGAACCCATGAGCCTGACAAAGCACAAATTTAGTTGAAAGCTATTAAGAAGATTTTTTGGGTTATGAATTGTTCGGATGCAGAGAAGGTGCAGTTCGGAACTCATATGCTCGAAGAGGAAGCCGAGGACTGGTGGGGTAATACACGCCAAAGATTTGAAGAGGATGAGATTGTGATTACTTGGAATCTTTTTAGAGAGACATTTCTGGAGAAGTATTTTCCAGAAGATGTGCGTGGAAAGAAAGAGATTGAATTCCTTGAGCTGAAGCAAGGTAATTCGACGGTAGCGGAGTATGCGGCGATATTTGAAGAGTTGATCAAATTTTGTCCTCACTACAACACTGCTAATGCTGAGAGATCTAAGTGTCTCAAATTTGTGAACGGCTTGAGGCCTGAGATCAAGCAAGCTATTGGTTATCAGGAAATCAGGCGGTTTTCTGAGTTGGTGAACAAGAGTAGGATTTATGATGAGGATAGTAGGGCTCGGTCTAGCCACTACAAGAGCCTAAGTGATAAGAAAGGAAAGAGCCAATTCAGAGGAAAACCTTACGTGACTCCTGCTGATAAGGGGAAACAAAGGGTTGGTTTCGGTAAGAAGCCAAGTGGGGGAGTTTCTACTCCGGTGAGATGTTACAATTGTGGTGAAGCGGGGCATCGTGCTCCCGAGTGCAAGAGCGTTGAGCAGAAGTGTTTTAAGTATGGCAAGCAAGGCCACAAAGCTCTTGAGTGCAGAAGCGGTGCAAATGTGACTTGCTACAACTGTGGCGAGCAAGGACACATTAGTACCAAGTGTGATAAGCTGAAGAAGAATCAAGGGAGCGGAAAAGTGTTCGCTCTATCTGGATCTGAGATTGCTAGTGATGATCGCTTGATAAGAGGTACGTGTTTTATTAATGGTATACCTTTGATTGCTATAATTGATACTGGAGCTACACATTCTTTTATTTCTCTGGAGTGTGTTAGAAGGTTGAACCTTGAGATGTCTGTTATTGGTGGTGGCATGGTTATTGATACTCCTGCTATGGGTTCGGCAACTACACCGTATGTGTGTTTGAATTGCCCTTTGAGTATTTTCGGTAGAGACTTTGGGGTTGATTTAGTGTGTCTTCACTTAGATCAACTTGATGTCACTCTTGGAATGAATTGGTTAAAATTCAATCGTGTTCATATTAACTGTTTTGACAAAACGGTTATTTTTCCTGAACCGGGTGATGAAGGGAATTTGTTTATGACTGCTAAGCAAGTGAAAGAATCAGTGCGAGATGGTGCAAAGGTATTTATGTTGATGGAAACTTTGAGTATTGGTAAAAGTGAGGCAATTGATGCCTTACCAGTTGTCCATGACTTTTCGGAAGTTTTTCCTGAGGAGATAAGGGATTTACCGCCGGAACGAGAAGTGGAGTTTTCGATTGACCTGATTCCTGGAACCAATCCGATATCGATGGCTCCATATCGTATGTCCGCGTCGGAATTGAAAGAGTTGAAGAGTCAACTTGAATATTTTCTTGAGAAGAGGTTTATTCGTCAGAGTGTGTCGCCGTGGGGTGCACCGGTGTTGTTGGTTAAGAAGAAAGAAGGTTCTATGAGACTCTGTGTGGATTACAGATAGTTGAACAAGGTGACTATCAAGAACATGTACCCACTTCCGAGGATTGATGATCTGATGGATCAGTTGGTTGGTGCAAGTGTGTTCAGTAAAACAGATTTGAGGTCTGGGTATCATCAGATTCGTGTGAAAGCTGAGGATATTCAGAAGACTGCTTTTAGAACGAGGTATGGACACTATGAGTATTCTGTAATGCCATTTGGTGTGACTAATGCACCAGGTGTATTTATGGAGTACATGAATAGGATTTTTTCCATCCTTATTTGGATAAGGTCGTTGTGGTGTTTATTGATGACATTTTGGTCTACTCGAAGAATGAAGAGGAGCATGCCAAACATTTGAAGATTGTGTTATCTGTGTTGAGAGAGAAGCAGTTGTATGCGAAACTTTCTAAGTGTGAATTTTGGTTGAAAGAAGTGAGTTTCCTTGGTCATGTAATTTCAAGTGAAGGTATTGCGGTTGATCCATCGAAGGTTGAAGAGGTATCGCAATGGGAGACTCCGAAATCAGTTTTTGAGATTAGAAGTTTTCTTGGTTTAGCGGGTTATTATCGTAAGTTCATTGAAGGATTTGCTAAGTTATCATTACCATTGACGCAGTTGACTAGGAAGGGTCAAGCTTTTTTTGGGATGCCAAGTGTGAAGAGAGTTTTCAGGAACTTAAGAGAAGATTGACGACAACCCCTGTTCTGATTTTGCCAAATCTGGAAGAGCCGTTTGTTGTGTATTGTGATGCTTCCTTGATGGGTTTGGGAGGTGTGTTGATGCAGAATAATCAAGTTGTAGCCTATGCTTCAAGGCAACTCAAAGTGCATGAGAAGAATTATCCGACGCATGACTTAGAGTTGGCCGCCGTTGTGTTTGTGCTTAAACTTTGGAGGCATTATTTGTTTGGTGCGAGATTTGAAGTGTTTAGTGATCACAAGAGTTTGAAGTATCTCTTTGACTAAAAGAAATTGAATGCAAGGCAAAGAAGGTGGTTAGAACTTTTGAAGGATTATGATTTTGAGTTGAATTACCATCCGGTTAAAGCGAATGTGGTAGCGGATGCGTTGAGTTGGAAATCGTTGCACATGTCGATGATGATGGTGAAAGAGTTGGAATTGATTGAGCAATTTTGTGATTTGAGTTTGGTATGTGAGAGGACTTCTTTCGGAGTTAAGCTTGGTATGTTGAAGCTTACGAGTGGTATTCTGGACGAAATTCGAGAAGGACAGAAATCTGATTTGATTTTAGTTGATCGGTTGACTTTGATCAACCAAGGCCAAGGTGGTGATTTTCGGATTGACGAGAATGGTATTATGAGGTGTCGGGATAGAGTTTGTGTTCCGGATCTTGATGAACTGAAAAAGAGTATTCTTGAGGAAGGACATCGTAGCGGATTGAGTATTCATCCGGGTGCTACTAAGATGTATCAAGATTTGAGGAAAATATTTTGGTGGCCTCGTATGAAGGATATTGCCGAATTTGTGTATTCTTGTTTGACTTGCCAGAAGTCAAAGATTGAGCATCAGAAACCGTCGGGTTTGATGCAACCATTGTTTATTCCTGAATGGGAATGGGATAGCATTTCTATGGACTTTGTGTCTGGATTACCTAGGACGCCGGGTAATTTTGAAGCTATTTGGGTTATTGTGGATAGATTGACTAAATCTGCTCACTTTATTCCTATGCGAATGGATTATCCGTTGGAGAAATTGGCAAAGCTATACATCGAGAGAATTGTCAGTTTGCACAGTATTCCGTCTAGTATTGTGTCGGATAGGGATCCGAGGTTCACTTCGAGATTTTGGGAGAGCTTGCAAAGTGCTTTGGGTACGAAGTTGCGTTTGAGTTCAGCTTATCATCCTCAGACAGATGGTCAGACTGAGAGGACTATCAATCACTTGAGGATCTTCTGAGAGCTTGTGTATTAGAGAAAGGAGGAGCTTGGGATAGTTACTTGCTTTTGATTGAATTTACTTACAACAACAGTTTTCATTCGAGTATTGGTATGGCATCGTTCGAAGCATTATATGGTAGGCGGTGTAGGACGCCACTATGTTGGTATGAGTCCGGAGAGAGTTCTGTAGTTGGACCCGAGATAGTTCAGCAGACTACGGACAAGATTAAGATGATTCAAGAGAAGATGAGGATTTCTCAAAGTCGTCAGAAGATTTATCATGACAAGAGGAGGAAGGCACTTGAATTTCAAGAGGGAGATCATGTGTTTCTTCGAGTTACTCCGATGACTGGTGTTGGTAGGGCATTGAAGTCGCGTAAGCTGACGCTGCGTTTCATTGGTCCTTATCAGATTTTGCAGAGGATAGGAGAAGTGGCCTATCGTGTGGCTTTACCGCCGTCGCTTGCTAATCTCCATGATGTGTTCCATGTATCTCAGTTGAGGAAATACATTGCGGGTCCATCCCATGTAGTCCAAGCAGATGATGTGCAAGTGAGAGATAACCTAACTGTGGAGGCATCACCTATGCGGATAGAGGATCAGAAGTTGAAGCAACTTCGAGGCAAAGAGATTTCTTTGGTGAAGGTCGCTTGGGGAGGACCGGCTGGTGGAAATGTGACTTGGGAACTGGAGAGCCAAATGAGGGAGTCTTATCCAGAACTGTTTGAACCAGGTAACATTTTCGAGGAATGTCTAAACCCCGCAATTAATTAAAATAATCAGAGTAAACTTAACATGCATTCAAACAAGGGCGTCACACTCAACTTTCAAAACACCTATCATGCTCATTAACAATAATAATAAATGATCATGTTCTTACAAATTTTCACTTTGCATGTAGCAGCAGATTCATTTATCCAATAATTTTCATAAAAGAAAACATTTAGTTACATCACATAATTCAACAGCACTTGGGCACTAAGGCCAACTTCTTAATATTTCAATAAACATGAAAACATAGTGTATCCCTAAAACATAAGTCAAGCGATCCCAGTGTTACATGACCAGAGCATGACCCAACCCAACATAATTAAATCACTAAACAACTACACCAATAGTGACCTCGAAACTACAAGCAGCTCTACTCTGGATACCTGCACGATGTCGTGTAGGACATCATTCCAACAGAAGGGTGAGAAATATTACCATAATAATCACTGCATATAATTATGTATACAAACAATCATAAAATACACATATGCCACATTTCTCACCTCATATCATTATAACTCATCATATACTTCTCAACTTATTATTCATATAAACGAAACATGGATAATCATCAAGCATGTTCATCTTGCACATATCAATAGTCCTCATCAATCCACATTTTCATACATATAAGCATATTTACATACATCGATCACATATTCACAACTCTTAAATCAATATATCATGTATATATGTACACTTCTCCTAACAATCACATATTCATCATTTTCAATTACACAAGTCATGTACATACACGTAAGCATAACTTTAATCAACAATTCTATCCATGCCATATAGCTCACATAAAGCCCATCAATTCCACCAATTCCCCGTTCGGGATTATGGGTACATCACTCATACCCCACCAGGAACAACACATAGTCATTCTACCCCGGTGATCACTCCACTGGGAACGACATCTTGTCATTCTACCCCAATGTATGCGACTATATCATTATACCTCACCAGGAACAACGCCACAATTGTTCTACCCCGGTGATTGCTCCACTAGAAACGACATCATGTCATTCTACCCCAGTGTTCGCGAGCCTTATACGCATTCATTATTTTCAACATCATCATCACATTTTACTAAGCAATGCACATATGTTCATAATATATATTCATGCATTCTTCACTTATATTTGCATATAAAAAACGTGCATTAACAACATTTATCAAGCAACGCACACAATATGTTTATTTCCACACCGATTCACGTAAACGTCTACGTATACATGTACCTACACATATACATATATCATTTAGCATATTCATTCATGCTTTCATCACAATTCATATCAATTCACATAACATGCACATATTATCTTTATTCACTACATTTCATATCAACATCTACAATTGTATTTATTTCACCAATTCACAATCATACTCATTTCACATAAACATTTACATTTATGTTTATTCACCAATGCATCATATAAAGATGATTATGCAACTCATAGAGACCGACTCACGACTCTATGCAGATGCAAATGCGGTACCGACTCATTCAGCAGATTCTCCAAGGAATCAAATATAACTATCGCTCACACCCCACATGGGCACACGAGGTTCTGCAGATCCTACACGGGATCAAATATAACCATCGCATCAAGCGAGGTTCTGCAGATTCTCCACGGAATCAAATACAACCATCGCATCAAGCGAGGTTCTGCAGATTCTCCATGGAATCAAATATAACCATCGCATCAAGCGAGGTTCTGCAGATCCTACACGGGATCAAATATAACCATCGCATCAAGCGAGGTTCTGCAGATTCTCCACGGAATCAAATATCACAAGAATGCAGACCATGATGCTTCACATGCAAAATGGCTCAATCAATTATAGACCATCGCTCACACCCCACATGGGCATACGATGTCTCTGCAGATCCTACGCGGGATCAATCGATACAAAATGCATAAATGTTTACAAACATACTCATGCATTCATCACATAACACTGCACACATATTCATAGATATACTTTTCATGCATTCTTCACATTTATCACCTATAATAATCATACATTCACAATGTATATAGCATTCATCATTCGTCACGCATCAACACGTACGTTCAATATGCACTCGAAATATATTTATCCTATATTCATCATTCACCTCATATTGTTTCATACTAGATTCACATTCATAACTTACAATTATCATGCCAAACGGCAACAAACTCAATCCCATCCATCATGCATCTATAATCAATTTAAACAACGCATCACATATGCCAAAAGGCCACATATTCACAATCAATTCATAATCTAGGATTCACGCCATACGGCTACCCACAGCACATCATATAACAACACACAAGCGATTCGTTACACGTTTATATCAAATACATCAACATTGGATGGATCCAATAAAAATAAGACAAATGTTGTCACATTCGCCAACCTTCGCCTGGCGAACCTTCGCTGCTTTGTTCGCCTGGCGAACTTGCCAGCGAAGACCACTGGGAGTTATTCTGGAATTACTCGCTAGCATACTCGCCTGGCGAACCTTTGCCACATTCATTCGCCTGGCGAACTTGCCAGCGAAGACAGGGTGTTTCGCTACTGACTTGGTTCGCTGCTGCTCGCTGGGCTTCGCCTGGAGAAGCTTCGCTGCCATTCGCCTGGCGAATCTGCGAACTCAGAACTCCCATGGCTGTCCAAAAGCCCAAACCTCACAAAACCAACCGATTCAATACTAATCAACCCCAGTAGACTTAGCCCAATATTACCCGACTAAACTACTCCGTTCATTCTCGATTCTAACCGATAAAACATCATTTCTACCGATTGAACCAACCTCTGCCCTAACTGGAAAATGAGTAGAAAACCCCAACAAATCCAAACACACACATACATAATCATACACATTGATTAAGATAGTAATATTTCACACCCTTACCTTGATTAAATCAAAGCTTTGAGTTGCTCTTGATGATTTCCACACTATTCTTCTTCTTCTTCTTCTTCTCTTTTCTCCTCCTTTTCCTTATTTCTCTTTTTCTTCCTTTTTCTTTCTATTTCTATTCTTTATATTTCCTTCCATTATATTTCCTCCATAATATATATTTTCCAATCATTTTCCATAAATCATCCACTTAACCGTTAATTAAGAATATCCAAAATATTTCCAACTTAATTTTCCAAAACTCTCCAAATGATAAAATAGCATAATATGCAAGCTTAACATATTATCACACTATCCCATAATTAAAATAATTACAATAAATAAATTAATTAGTTAATCAAAATTGGGTTGTTACAACTCTCCCCCACTTTAGAAATTTTCATCCTCGAAAATGTTATCCGATTCAAACAACTCGGGATGTGACTCGCATCCCAATCTTCCAAATCCAACTTCCTCTAGTTGATCCTCCCAAATACCTTTACCAAGACAATCCCTTTTCCTCAAAGTTGTCTCAACAGTCAAATCCTCTCTCACTCATACACCATCCATCTGGATCGATGCGCTTCCTCAGCTTTGACACATGAACACATCATGCAATTTCTCTTCGTGACAGCGGTAAAACAATCTAACATGCTATTTTCCCACGCTTCCGCTGCGCTACTCTGATACAGATTCAACAAGACACAGTGTGCTTCCGAGACCTCGAGCTCGATGAGCACCAGTTACTATCGTAACCCTCAAAACACGTCCTTTCTTGGATCCTCTAATATTTTCAGTCGTCTCTTGCACAATCCCAAGTCCGAGTACAACACTGTTTCCAAACACACATTAACACAAAGGAGTCCTACACCTCCTTCTGATCCATATGGATCCAACACACAAGTTCTCTACATACTGGATAGTTCTCTTTGTCTTCCCCTCCGTCCGCGGATGTTAGACAAGGTTCAATTTCAACACGAAACCCAAAACGTCCGCAACTCTTCCAAAATCTCAATGAGAAATTCGGATCCCCATCTGACACAATTTTAGATGGTATCACATACTACTCAGAATTACTCGACAGTTGCATCAGGCCAACAGTCTCTGATGTTCACACTTTGACTTTCAATAAGTCTAATCAGCATATACAACCACAACCACTTCTCTCTCCATCTGTGGCCACCAAAACAATTCTTTCAAAGTAGTCTTATCCAATCCACACTATTCGGACACATAAACTCTATCACAACATCTCATGTCACCATTTCCATAAATCCGAAAATCAGCCCTTCAACTTCAATTCATTAAACTCAATCAATCTATTAACTCCAATTAGAATTCCAACCTTCTCGAATCTCATCGAGAATACCAATAATCAGTCTCATCATACAAAGCTCAACTCCATACGAAGTCCCTATTATTTCCTCTGCATCATATGCAATTTTCTCAAACCAAATAAATACCTTAAGCTCTTAAGATCATTAACCATCTCAAATCTCAACTAAACAATTGAGGCTCCCAAACTCCGGTACAAACACACAACAACAACCAACTCTAAGTCACTTGTCAGATAATTCCTCTTGTACTTTTAATTGCCTTAAAGCATAATTAAAACATTGCTGGTGTTGCATTTAACGTATCTCCCAATCATATCACCAAAGCATCACAAAACACAACAAATAGTCTTGTCAGATTCGACAAAACTACACACAAGCTGTTGACAGCTTTTCCAAAATTTCTTTGAACTTTCTTCATAGTGACATAACACTACTTCCTCTCTAACACTGATAACTCAAATTCCTGATGTGCAACATGATCCTCTATATTCTTCTAATACATCAAAACACCATTGGTTACACAACCCTTGACTCACTCACTCAAGTGTGGAAAATCCTATTCCAAACAGACACGCAGTTGTGGACCTATGGCGAAAACACGAATCGCACTTACCACAATATCCAAACATATTTCGTCAATAAATACTTAATTCCATGTCACTACCTTCTCGTCACATAGAGCACTGTAATAACTTCCAACGCTCCTAACCTTGCGTCATTCCGAATTACGGTTCTCCCGTTACTACAAAATCATAGAAACAACATTCTGCACTTGGCTTCACTCCAAACAATTCACTAACACACCATCTAAGCTCGCAAGACACGCCTATCCCATCCAACACAATCCCAACTACTATCAACAAGAGATTAAGGGTGATTAGTTCCTCAATTTGTCAATAGACAACCGAAAATCATGATGGAGTATAAACCATCTTTACCAAACTATAATAGCGCTTAACAACACACCGAGCTACAACTCCACACTTGCAGCATCCTGGAGAATCACAAGTTTCTCTCCCACTTCGATCATTCCCCCTTCTGCAGACAAGGTTAACAACGAACATGTATCGACAGTGTTTTCCACACACATGTCACATACAAGGGAACAACCAACAAACACAACTTGGCCGGACGGACCGACCTGCTTTGATACCACAAATGTAACACCCTTCTAAACCCCGCATTAATTAAAATAATCAGAGTAAAATTAACATGCATTCAAACAAGGGTGTCACACTCAACTTTCAAAACACTTATCATGCTCATTAACAATAATAATAAATGATCATGTTTTTACAAATTTTCACTTTGCATGTAGCAGCAGATTCATTTATCCAATAATTTTCATAAAAGAAAACATTTAGTTACATCACATAATTCAACAGCACTTGGGCACTAAGGCCAACTTCTTAATATTTCAATAAACATGAAAACATAGTGTATCCCTAAAACATAAGTCAAGCGATCCCAATGTTACATGACCAGAGCATGACCCGACCCAACATAATTAAATCACTAAACAGCTACACCAATAGTGACCTCGAAACTACAAGCAGCTCTACTCTGGATACCTGCACGATGTCGTGTAGGACATCATTCCAACAGAAGGGTGAGAAATATTACCATAATAATCACTGCATATAATTATGTATACAAACAATCATGAAATACACATATGCCACATTTCTCACCTCATATCATTATAACTCATCATATACTTCTCAACTTATTATTCATATAAACGAAACATGGATAATCATCAAGCATGTTCATCTTGCACATATCAATAGTCCTCATCAATCCACATTTTCATACATATAAGCATATTTACATACATCGATCACATATTCACAACTCTTAAATCAATATATCATGTATATATGTACACTTCTCCTAACAATCACATATTCATCATTTTAAATTACACAAGTCATGTACACACACGTAAGCATAACTTTAATCAACAATTCTATCCATGCCATATAGCTCACATAAAGCCCATCAATTCCACCAATTCCCCGTTCGGGATTATGGGTACATCACTCATACCCCACCAGGAACAACACATAGTCATTCTACCCCGGTGATCACTCCACTGGGAACGACATCTTGTCATTTTACCCCAATGTATGCGACTATATCATTATACCTCACCAGGAACAACGCCACAGTTGTTCTACCCCGGTGATTGCTCCACTAGGAACGACATTATGTCATTCTACCCCAGTGTTCGCGAGCCTTATACGCATTCATTATTTTCAACATCATCATCACATTTTACTAAGCAATGCACATATGTTCATAATATATATTCATGCATTCTTCACTTATATTTGCATACAAAAAAATGTGCATTAACAACATTTATCAAGCAACGCACATAATATGTTTATTTCCACACTGATTCACGTAAACGTCTACGTATACATGTACCTACACATATACATATATCATTAAGCATATTCATTCATGCTTTCATCACAATTCATATCAATTCACATAACATACACATATTATGTTTATTCACTACATTTCATATCAACATCTACAATTGTATTTATTTCACCAATTCACAATCATACTCATTTCACATAAACATTTACATTTATTTTTATTCACCAATGCATCATATAAAGATGATTATGCAACTCATAGAGACCGACTCACGACTCTATGCAGATGCAAATGCGGTACCGACTCATTCAGCAGATTCTCCAAGGAATCAAATATAACCATCGCTCACATCCCACATGGGCACACGAGGTTCTGCAGATCCTACACGGGATCAAATATAACCATCACATCAAGCGAGGTTCTGCAGATTCTCCATGGAGTCAAATACAACCATCACATCAAGCGAGGTTCTGTAGATTCTCCACGGAATCAAATATAACCATCGCATCAAACGAGGTTCTGCAAATCCTACACGGGATCAAATATAACCATCGCATCAAGCGAGGTTCTGTAGACTCTCCACAGAATCAAATATCACAAGAATGCAGACCATGATGCTTCACATGCAAAATGGCTCAATCAAATATAGACCATCGCTCACAGCCCACATGGGCATACGATATCTCTGCAGATCCTACGCGGGATCAATCAATACAAAATGCATAAATGTTTACAAACATACTCATGCATTCATCACATAACACTGCACACATATTCACAGATATATTTTTCATGCATTCTTCACATTTATCACCTACAATAATCATACATTCACAATGTATATAGCATTCATCATTCGTCACGCATCAACACGTACGTTCAATATGCACTCGCAATATATTTATCCTATATTCATCATTCACCTCATATTGTTTCATACTAGATTCACATTCATAACTCACAATTATTGTGCCAAACGACAACAAACTCAATCCCATCCATCATGCATCTATAATCAATTTAAACAACACATCACATATGCCAAAAGGCCACATATTCTCAATCAATTCATAATCTAGGATTTACGCCATACGGCTACCCACCGCATATCATATAACAACACACAAGCGATTCATTACACGTTTATATCAAATACATCAACATTAGATGGATCCAATAAAAATAAGACAAATGTTGTCACATTAGCCAACCTTCGCTTGGCGAAGCCTCTGGCAAACCTTCGCTGCTTCGTTCGCCTGGCGAACTTGCCAGCGAAGACCACTGAGAGTTATTATGGAGATACTCGCTAGAAGTCGCTAGCATACTCGCCTGGCGAACCTTCGTCACATTCATTAGCCTGGAGAACTTGCCAGCGAAGACTGGGTGTTTCGCTACTGACTTGGTTCGCTGCTGCTCGCTGGGCTTCGCCTGGCGAAGCTTCGCTGCCATTCGCCTGGAGAATCTGCGAACTCAGAACTCCCATGGCTGTCCAAAAGCCCAAACCTCACAAAACCAACCGATTCAATACTAATCAACCCCAGTAGACTTAGCCCAATATTACCCGACTAAACTACTCTGTTCATTCTCGATTCTAACCGATAAAACATCATTTCTACCGATTGAACCAACCTCTGCCCTAACTGGAAAATGAGTAGAAAACCCCAACAAATCCAAACACACACATACATAATCATACACATTGATTAAGATAGTAAGATTTCACACCCTTACCTTGATTAAATCGAAGCTTTGAGTTGCTCTTGATGATTTCCACACTATTCTTCTTCTTCTTCTTCTTCTCTTTTCTCCTCCTTTTCCTTCTTTCTCTTTTTCTTCCTTTTTCTTTCTATTTCTATTCTTTATATTTCCTTCCATTATATTTCCTCCATAATATATATTTTCCAATCATTTTCCATAAATCATCCACTTAACCGTTAATTAAGAATATCCAAAATATTTCCAACTTAATTTTCCAAAACTCTCCAAATGATAAAATAGCATAATATGCAAGCTTAACATATTATCACACTATCCCATAATTAAAATAATTCCAATAAATAAATTAATTAGTTAATCAAAATTGGGCTGTTACATTGCCTCCTTGTACAAAGAAATCACATGTTTGAAGTATAACTTCTACTGTTAGAGAAACAATTTTTTCTTGAAAGAATCAGTGATGACAGATAATTTGTTGCAGACACTGTCTGTAAAGAGGCTGCAACAATCACTGTTGTATTCCCTACAGGCTGATCTCAATGTAATCTGCATTTGGTTTGAGGCTGTAGTATATTCAAATGCTGGTAGTGACGTATGAAAAGACCCAAGAAATTGCTAGAGATCTCCGAGTTATAGGATGCGGTGACTTGGATGTTGAGGGTAATGAATTTACTCTGAATGTGCCTGATTTTTTAAACTCTTCTGTAAAAGGAATAATGGTTTGGAACATAGATGCACATGCTACTAGAAGAAACATAGATGCACATTAACTGGATTAGAAGTGTGACTGCCTGGATGTAAGAAACATGATATGTGAAGTTTACATTCACCAGACTTGAGCTTCTGCCAGTTTTGATTTTTCTTCCATCATCTGTTTTCTCTTTCAATTTAGTTTAGCTGTTGAAAAAATTTATATTAAATCCATTTAATGTCAATATTTTTTTTATATCTAAGTTTGTGTATAATGGTTTTATCAAAATGTTTCTTAAAGAATTCATCAGTCCTTGATATTCATGCGTCTCTGGAACTTCTTTGGTAGTTAAGATGCTATTATTTTTTCTAAATTTAATAAATTAGTACTTTGAAAGTTCAATTATAATTTAAACTGTCATTACTTTAACAACCTGCTACACTGGCATCCCATGTAAAAGCAGTGTTTACTTGCCTGTTAGACCAAGTGAGTAAACTTCACAATTTGTCTGCATTCAGATATTTGATACATTTAGTTGGCAAAAGCTCATATTTTTGGGGTTATTGATGTATTTTACAGGTTAGTCAATATGTATCAGAAGGTCTTGAACGGGATAGAGACGGACTGACTGAAGCAGCTAATTTGAGGGAAAGATTTGTGCTAGGTACAAGTGTCAGCCGTAGGGTAGCTGCTGCAGCTGCATCTGCTGTAATTACTTGAATGTTTTGTGTGTTGTTGTTCAAGTTCTATGTTGTATTGAATTAAAGGACATTTATCCAAACATAATGGAGATTTACTCATTGATATGCAGGTGGAGGCTGCGGCTGCAGCTGGTGAAAGCAGTTTTAGATTTTTCATGGTTGCTGTACAACGTTCGGGAAGCAGTGTTGCTATTATTCAACAAGTATGATGAGGAGTATTGATTTCAATAATTCTTTTACCATAAGTATAAATCAAGCCTCATAACTGATATGGTGATGACAACAAGCTCGACAATCTCGACACGGTGATGACAACGAGCTCGACAACCTCTGCAGCAACGATAGTTAATAACCTCGTTCCACTCGGTGATCTTTGTCTCTATTTAAAGCTTCAGAATCACTATTTTGAAGGAAAGCACATGTATTTCTTAAGCATACTAAATTGATATTTTTTTCTCTTATAATTGACATGTATGTTAAATGTTCGATTAAATGCCTCAGAGAAACAAATAGTTATAGAGTTGTTGCAAAACCTGTCAAAACATCAAGTTAATGTCAGGTTCTGTGCATTAAACTCATCTGATATTTGTATTCAGTGACATGGAGTTTGATCAAGCTTCTGCAAACTCTTGGGAGACAGATTACCAAGCAATCACTAGGAAGTATAAAGAGAAAGGGTATGGTTCTGCTGTGCCTCAAGAAAATTTCAATGCTTAGATTTGTACCCTTAAGGAGCTTTTAAATAGATACAGAAAGAAATTGGATATCATAAGGACTTTTTTGATGAATTTTGGTAACCCACCTATCTCTTTAACTATTCTATTTTAGCAACTACTGGGTTTAATAGACTGGATATAAGAGTGCTATTAATAATTTTAGTTATTTGAAGTGACCATGATTAATACAAATTCAGAGTCTTTCTGTTAGACTGTCATAAAGTACTACTGCAACATTTCCGGCTATAGCTTCCATCTATTTTGTTGCTTACTTTCTTTTATGTGCATTGCTAAAATTAAAAAAACCAAAAACATCCGTAGTTTTTACTCTTGTTGTAAATTATTGTCAATTTATCTCTTGTTATTATGTATTTGCTAAATATTTTCTATGCTTGAATAAATATGTATTGCAGCTGATGGAATTGAGTGTTGAAGACTTAATTGCTAAAGGAAATTCATCTATTTCAGCTCGCCGGAATGCTGCAAGTAAATTGCTGGAAAAGGTTTTCAGGGTTCGGCTGGGTAGAGGGTTTTATAGAGAGTGCCTGGTAATGTTTCAGGATTTAATCATCTTAGGTTTTATAGTTCTTAACTTGCTGTAATAGTAATGTTGGTGTTTTTAGTACTTCATGAAGAACTAATAATTGCCATTTTGATTGATTATAACAACATCATGCATTGGTAACGTGGTCCCTCCCGACCCACTATATTTTATGGTTGAAACATGTAATCATGTTTTGTTGCCTTGGTTACTGTGTAGGGAGTTCGGGCAGATGGGAACTCCAACTTAAGTGATGAAATTGGCTTGCTTCTTAGTGTAAAAAGTGCTGCTATTGGTTTGAGGTGAGGTAATTTATTTCAAAGATTTACTAAATTTATGCTTCTAATTATTTTACTAGAAGAGTAATTTTTTCATAGGTTATCTTACAGTAATAAAAGTTCAATTAAAATTTGACTATGGCTCGATCAATTCTTCAAAATAACAAAAAGCATGCAACTGTTTAGTTCTAATGGCTTGTCAACATTTGGGATTAAAATTCAGCAGGAGTATTGATAAAAAAGCATTTGAATCCTGATTATTAGTTGCTGATTCCAAAATTTGTTCATTCTTCCTTTGATTGTAACTGTTGGAGGGTAGGGCACACAATTATGTCCGAGTATCCTCATTTGATTCATGTTCTTATGAGTGGTGAAGTGAAGAATCTAAGTTTTTTCCTAAAAACTTCTTATAGACATGATTGCCTGCCAATTCTTATTATGGATTTTTAATTTAGTCACAGAATTGTCAAATTCTAGGATCTGATCCACTGAGCATTTTTGTCAATGACAGGCCCATAGGAGCTGTGTTATTCATGTAACAGAATAATCTCAAAATGTGCTTGTGCAGCTCTGACAGTGCTACTGATACTTCTGAAGTTGCTAAGGTACGGCTTCTTGCTTCTACATTTTTTTGTCTTATCGATTTCATATTTTAACACTGATAAAATATTAATGAGTATTCTGCACTGTCATCATGAAGGCATCATGAAAGCATATGAGCAGGTACTAGGAAATAAAATTACTCGTAAAGAAGTAGGATTACGAGTATCATCATCTGCGTGTTTTACTTCGGTAATATTTATTTGTTATATCATATATGGAATTTCTCACTGCATTTTATTGGTATTCAGTGTCTCATGTATATGTACCATTATCCTGATGTATGGTATGACTATGCTGCATGGCACGCTAAAGGCGGTTTGATAGATGCTGCAGTTAAAGTATTTCAAAGGTCTCTGAAAGCTCTTCCTGCTTAGTCGGTAGCCCTGGTGTTGGAAAGTCTTCTTTCCTGAAGATTGAACAATAATGCAGAACCGATAATTTTCAACATTCAGATAGTGCAACATAGAAGGATGCTTGTGAGAAATTGGGAGTTCAAAGGGATGATATTACATTAGTTCATGGTCTTGCTGAAACTTTGGCCCTCTCATGGTATGCTAATGAATCTTACCGGAGGAGGATGCTGAAGAGAGGCTTGTTGCCTGTGTCATCAGCACTACTGATAATGGCAGCGGAGTAGATTTTGATTCGGATATATTGGTTACTTTGGTCTGTGAGGAACAGGAGTATATTTGGCCTCTTTTGAGTATGATGTGAGGAGTTGCCGATGTTTGATGGTGTGTTAGCGGACTTTCCATTTTAAACTGGATATGTCTAAAGGTATTTTTGGAACGAATTTGATCCTATCTTGAGATTTTAATGAACTTTATTATTTGATTTCTGTTTTGACAAGTTTCCAAGAGCTTTTGGAATACATCATTTTGCCAAAGGTGCCATAATTTTTATCTGATAGTCTGGTTAGTGAATTATTCGTGTTAAGCACCTTAGGAGTATTTTAAGAAATGAGTACGATAAACTCGAGATGTGCATTCCTGCAACAAGTGATTTTGGTGAATTGATAATGGTAATAATTGAAACATATCCCTCTCGTTTTGAAATCTGGTTGGTTGATGATTCTACATTCATATGGCTAAGTCACGATATCACTAATTCATCCCTTTTGTTATCAATTTTGATCCCGACAGTAGTGTATCTTTGATCGCAGGTGTATGAAGGTGAAAAGGATTGTCGTTCGTCTCAATTCCTGCCTTGGTTCCAATCATATTGATTATCAGATACTATTTTTTTTTAATTTTGCAGTGGATGCCAGAGTCCTCTCAGGTATGGAGTTTGCTTTGAAAATTATTTTCGACTCTTACTACCATTACCGTTAACCATGTAGTTGTTTAATTATTATCTTCATAAATTATCCTGAAGCAGCATGTGCCTACTGCTACTGTCACGACAAGGACCGTGAGGACGGCAGCAGAGAAATTAGAGAGCTTTTCTGACATATTGTAGCCAGAT
Organism: Lathyrus sativus; assembly: GCA_963859935.3. Lineage (NCBI taxonomy): Eukaryota > Viridiplantae > Streptophyta > Magnoliopsida > Fabales > Fabaceae > Lathyrus > Lathyrus sativus. The sequence continues at coordinate 265,736,491 of OZ012735.1, forward strand.
GGTGTTATGTGTTGGGAGTTAGGAGCAATAAAAAGGGGCTTGGCAGATTATTTGTGGAAGGCTCGGTAGTAGGGCAAGAGATCAAGCATGCAGTTGGTGTTGTCTCGAAAGGTTGAAACAGTTGATGTGGGATTGAAGCATTCTTGATGTACCAACTTTAAGATCCAAGCGTCTACACGAACTGTCTTAAGATTTGTTTTCCGAGTTTCTTTGTTTGCTGCAATTCAAATTCAACTTCCTTACTTAAAATCTTGTCCTGTCTTCGTGCTTGTTTTTCTTCTTAATAAAAGACCTACATTCTTGGTACTTGATATGTCTTTGAGTTTCTTTGAATCATTACTTTGGAGTGCTTATCCTTTGTTAATGATCGCCTTGTAATTCAAAATTCAAGAATGGTTTGAAACTAACTTGAATATGGCTTTAAAATCAACTAGAAACCAATTGATCATGCAAATATTTTATGAATTCTAATGTCGTAAAATGCAAATTCCAAATATATATATATATATATATATATATATATATATATATATATATATATATATATATATATATATATATATATATATATATATATATATATATATATATATATATATATATATATATATATATATATATATATATATATATATATATATATATATATATATATATATATATATATATATATATATATATATATATATATATATATATATATATACACACACACACACACATATGTATGTATTATAATAGCACTTTTATAGAAAAGTGCTATCAAAATCAAAGCAAATTACCGGTACTATAATAGCGCTTTGTTTGAAAGTGCTATTAAAATCAAAGCAAATTACCGGTACTAAAATAACTCTTTGTTTGAAAGTGCTATCTAATATGTGTCTTATAATAGCGTTTTTGGAAAAATGCTATTAAATACCAGTACTATAATAGCGCTTTTGGAAAAACGCTATTAATTACCAGTATTATTATAGCACTTTTAAAGCGCTATCAAAAATTTTGTTTTACAATAGCGGCCTGGTTAATAGCGCTTTTAAGTGCTATCAAAAAGCAAAAAAGCACTATTAAATAGCTTTTTTGTAGTAGTGAAACTAAAAAACCAATCATGAACTATTCAATTCAATTCCACAATAAATTCAATCCATGACATTCATCTATTCATCAACCCTATCAACTCAACCAACATTTCAAGCTTAAACACAAAAAGGGATCAAAAGAAGAACAAGCTCAAGTTATTCCAAGAGTTATCAATCCATTTCAAATTCACAACAAAAAAATCTCAAGGTCATCAAAATCATATCATTACATTCAAGAAAAACCATTCAAGCCAAAACCTTTTTAAGTTCACACCATAAATTCAAAGACAAGCCAACAAAGTTTCAAATGTCATCAATTACAATGTTCCCAATCTCAAAATCCAAATTCATTCAACCCAAAACAATTTTAACACATTCATTCACATTTTATTTACAAGCATTTCAAATCATGTCACATTTCAAGTGTAACAAGCATATTCATACAATCAACATATGCATAACAAGTTCAAATGTTTCAATCACACATCCACCAAGTTCAAGCTGTGGCATTATTCATCATAATTCATTCACACCTCATTAACATTGCATACCATATACAAGTAATCACATTTCAAAATGTCACAATTCAGATTACACTTACACACATAGCAGACCCTAATACATCCAAATTCAGGACAACAGTTCTACATTCATATGCCTAAGTCACGATATCACTAATTCATCCCTTTTGTTATCAATTTTGATCCCGACAGTAGTGTATCTTTGATCGCAGGTGTATGCAGGTGAAAAGGATTGTCGTTCGTCTCAATTCCTGCCTTGGTTCCAATCATATTGATTATCAGATACCGTTTTTTTAATTTTGCAGTGGATGGCAGAGTCCTCTCAGGTATGGAGTTTGCTTTGAAAATTATTTTCGACTCTTACTACCATTACCGTTAACCATGTAGTTGTTTAATTATTATCTTCAGAAATTATCCTGAAGCAGCATGTGCCTACTGCTACAGTCACGACAAGGACCGTGAGGACGGCAGCAGAGAAATTAGAGAGCTTTCCTGACATATAGTAGCCACATGGTGTTATGTGCTGGGAGTTAGGAGCAATAGAAAGGGGCTTGGCAGATTAGTTGTGGAAGGCTCGGTAGTAGGGCAAGAGATCAAGCATGCAGTTGGTGTTGTCTCGAAAGGTTGAAACAGTTGATGTGGGATTGAAGCATTCTTGATGTACCAACTTTAAGATCCAAGCGTTTACCCCAACTGTCTTAAGATTTGTTTCCCGAGTTTCTTTGTTTGCTGCAATTCAAATTCAACTTCCTTACTTAAAATCTTGTCCTGTCTTCGTGCTTGTTTTTCTTCTTAATAAAAGACTTACATTCTTGGTACTTGATATGTCTTTGAGTTTCTTTGAATCATTACTTTGGAGTGCTTATACTTTGTTAATGATCGCCTTGTAATTCAAAATTCAAGAATGGTTTGAAACTAACTTGAATATGGCTTTAAAATCAACTAGAAACCAATTGATCATGCAAATATTTTATGAATTCTAATGTCGTAAAATGCAAATGTCAAATAAATATATATATATATATATATATATATATATATATATATATATATATATATATATATATATATATATATATATATATATATATATATATATGTATTATAATAGCACTTTTATAGAAAAGTGCTATCTAATATGTGTCTTATAATAGCGCTTTGTTTGAAAGTGCTATCAAAATCAAAGCAAATTACCGGTACTATAATAGCGCTTTGTTTGAAAGTGCTATTAAAATCAAAGCAAATCACCGGTACTATAATAGCTCTGTGTTTGAAAGTGCTATCTAATATGTGTCTTATAATAGCGTTTTTGGAAAAATGCTATTAAATACCGGTACTATAATCGCGCTTTTGGAAAAACACTATTAATTACCAGTATTATTATAGGGCTTTTAAAGCGCTATCAAAAATTTTGTTTTACAATAGCGGCCTGGTTAATAGCGCTTTTAAGGGCTATCAAAAAGCAAAAAAGCGCTATTAAATAGCTTTTTTATAGTAGTGAACCTAAAAAACCAATCATGAACTATTCAATTCAATTCCACAATAAATTCAATCCATGACATTCATCTATTCATCAACCCTATCAACTCAACCAACATTTCAAGCTCAAACACAAAAAGGGATCAAAAGAAGAACAAGTTCAAGTTATTCCAAGAGTTATGAATCCATTTCAAATTCACAACAAAAAAATCTCAAGGTCATCAAAATCGTATCATAACATTCAAGAAAAACCATTAAAGCCAAAACCTTTTTAAGTTCACACCATAAATTCAAAGACAAGCCGACAAAGTTTCAAATATCATCAATTACAATGTTCCCAATCTCAAAATCCAAATTCATTCAATCCAAAACAATTTTAACACATTCAATCACATTTTATTTACAAGCATTTCAACTCATGTCACAATTCAAGTGTCACACGCATTTTCAGACAATCAACATATGCATAACAAGTTCAAATGTTTCAATCACACATCCACCAAGTTCAAGCTGTGGCATTATTCATCATAATTCATTCACACCTCATTAACCTTGCATACCATATACAAGTCATCACATTTCAAAATGTCACAATTCAGATTACACTTACACACATAGCAGACCCTAATACATCCAAATTCAGGACAACAGTTCTACATTCATATGCCTAAGTCACGATATCACTAATTCATCCCTTTTGTTATCAATTTTGATCCCGACAGTAGTGTATCTTTGATCGGAGGTGTATGCAGGTGAAAATGATTGTCGTTCGTCTCAATTCCTGCCTTGGTTCCAATCATATTGATTATCAGATACCGTTTTTTTAATTTTGCAGTGGATGGCAGAGTCCTCTCAGGTATGGAGTTTGCTTTGAAAATTATTTTCGACTCTTACTACCATTACCGTTAACCATGTAGTTGTTTAATTATTATCTTCAGAAATTATCCTGAAGCAGCATGTGCCTACTGCTACAGTCACGACAAGGACCGTGAGGACGGCAGCAGAGAAATTAGAGAGCTTTCCTGACATATTGTAGCCACATGGTGTTATGTGCTGGGAGTTAGGAGCAATAGAAAGGGGCTTGGCAGATTAGTTGTGGAAGGCTCGGTAGTAGGGCAAGAGATCAAGCATGCAGTTGGTGTTGTCTCGAAAGGTTGAAACAGTTGATGTGGGATTGAAGCATTCTTGATGTACCAACTTTAAGATCCAAGCGTTTACACCAACTGTCTTAAGATTTGTTTCCCGAGTTTCTTTGTTTGCTGCAATTCAAATTCAACTTCCTTACTTAAAATCTTGTCCTGTCTTCGTGCTTGTTTTTCTTCTTAATAAAAGACTTACATTCTTGGTACTTGATATGTCTTTGAGTTTCTTTGAATCATTACTTTGGAGTGCTTATACTTTGTTAATGATCGCCTTGTAATTCAAAATTCAAGAATGGTTTGAAACTAACTTGAATATGGCTTTAAAATCAACTAGAAACCAATTGATCATGCAAATATTTTATGAATTCTAATGTCGTAAAATGCAAATGTCAAATAAATAAATATATATATATATATATATATATATATATATATATATATATATATATATATATATATATATATATATATATATATATATATATATATATATATATATATATATATATATATATATATATATATATATATATATATATATATATATATATATATATATATATATATATATATATATATATATATATATATATATATATATGTATTATAATAGCACTTTTATAGAAAAGTGCTATCTAATATGTGTCTTATAATAGCGCTTTGTTTGAAAGTGCTATCAAAATCAAAGCAAATTACCGGTACTATAATAGCGCTTTGTTTGAAAGTGCTATTAAAATCAAAGCAAATCACCGGTACTATAATAGCTCTTTGTTTGAAAGTGCTATCTAATATGTGTCTTATAATAGCGTTTTTGGAAAAATGCTATTAAATACCGGTACTATAATCGCGCTTTTGGAAAAATACTATTAATTACCAGTATTATTATAGGGCTTTTAAAGCGCTATCAAAAATTTTGTTTTACAATAGCGGCCTGGTTAATAGCGCTTTTAAGGGCTATCAAAAAGCAAAAAAGCGCTATTAAATAGCTTTTTTGTAGTAGTGAAACTAAAAAACCAATCATGAACTATTCAATTCAATTCCACAATAAATTCAATCCATGACATTCATCTATTCATCAACCCTATCAACTCAACCAACATTTCAAGCTCAAACACAAAAAGGGATCAAAAGAAGAACAAGTTCAAGTTATTCCAAGAGTTATGAATCCATTTCAAATTCACAACAAAAAAATCTCAAGGTCATCAAAATCGTATCATAACATTCAAGAAAAACCATTAAAGCCAAAACCTTTTTAAGTTCACACCATAAATTCAAAGACAAGCCGACAAAGTTTCAAATATCATCAATTACAATGTTCCCAATCTCAAAATCCAAATTCATTCAATCCAAAACAATTTTAACACATTCAATCACATTTTATTTACAAGCATTTCAAATCATGTCACAATTCAAGTGTCACAAGCATATTCATACAATCAACATATGCATAACAAGTTCAAATGTTTCAATCACACATCCACCAAGTTCAAGCTGTGGCATTATTCATCATAATTCATTCACACCTCATTAAGATTGCATACTATATACAAGTCATCACATTTCAAAATGTCACAATTCAGATTACACTTACACACATAGCAGAGCCTAATACATCCAAATTCAGGACAACAGTTCTACATTCATATGCCTAAGTCACGATATCACTAATTCATTCCTTTTGTTATCAATTTTGATCCCGACAGTAGTGTATCTTTGATCGCAGGTGTATGCAGGTGAAAAGGATTGTCGTTCGTCTCAATTCCTGCCTTGGTTCCAATCATATTGATTATAAAATACTGTTTTTTTTAACTTTGCAGTGGATGGCAGAGTCCTCTCTGGTATGGAGTTTGCTTTGAAAATTATTTTCGACTCTTACTACCATTACCGTTAACCATGTAGTTGTTTAATTATTATCTTCAGAAATTATCCTGAAGCAGCATGTGCCTACTGTTACAGTCACGACAAGGACCGTGAGGACGACAGCAGAGAAATTAGAGAGCTTTCCTGACATATTGTAGCCACATGGTGTTATGTGCTGGGAGTTAGGAGCAATAGAAAGGGGCTTGGCAGATTAGTTGTGGAAGGCTCGGTAGTAGGGCAAGAGATCAAGCATGCAGTTGGTGTTGTCTCGAAAGGTTGAAACAATTGATGTGGGATTGAAGCATTCTTGATGTACCAACTTTAAGATCCAAGCGTATACACCAACTGTCTTAAGATTTATTTCCCGAGTTTCTTTGTTTGCTGCAATTCAAATTCAACTTCCTTACTTAAAATCTTGTCCTGTCTTCGTTCTTGTTTTTCTTCTTAATAAAAGACTTACATTCTTGGTACTTGATATGTCTTTGAGTTTCTTTGAATCATTACTTTGGAGTGCTTATACTTTGTTAATGATCGCCTTGTAATTTAAAATTCAAGAATGGTTTGAAACTAACTTGAATATGGCTTTAAAATCAACTAGAAACCAATTGATCATGCAAATATTTTATGAATTCTAATGTCGTAAAATGCAAATGTCAAAATAAAATATATATATATATATATATATATATATATATATATATATATATATATATATATATATATATATATATATATATATATATATATATATATATATATATATATATATATATATATATATATTATAATAGCACATTTATAGAAAAGTGCTATCTAATATGTGTCTTATAATAGCGCTTTGTTTGAAAGTGCTATCAAAATCAAAGCAAATTACCGGTACTATAATAGCGCTTTGTTTGAAAGTGCTATTAAAATCAAAGCAAATTACCGGTACTATAATAGCTCTTTGTTTGAAAGTGCTATCTAATATGTGTCTTATAATAGCGTTTTTGGAAAAATGCTATTAAATATCGGTACTATAATCGCGCTTTTGGAAAAATACTATTAACTACCAGTATTATTATAGGGCTTTTAAAGCGCTATCAAAAATTTTGTTTTACAATAGTGGCCTAGTTAATAGCGCTTTTAAGGGCTATCAAAAAGCAAAAAAGCGCTATTAAATAGCTTTTTGGAGGTGTGAACCTAAAAAACCAATCATGAACTATTCAATTCAATTCGACAACAAATTCAATCCATGACATTCATCTATTCATCAACCCTATCAACTCAACCAACATTTCAAGCTCAAACACAAAAAGGGATAAAAAGAAGAACAGGCTCGAGTTATTCCAAGAGTTATCAATCCATTTCAAATTCACAACAAAAAAAATCTTAAGGTCATCAAAATCGTATCATTACATTCAAGAAAAACCATTCCAGCCAAAACCTTTTAAAGTTCACACCATAAATTCAAAGACAAGCCAACAAAGTTTCAAATGTCATCAATTACAATATTCCCAATCTCAAAATCCAAATTCATTCAATCCAAAAAAATTTTAACACATTCATTCACATTTTATTTACAAGCATTTCAAATCATGTCACAATTCAAGTGTCACAAGCATATTCATACAATCAACATATGCATAACAAGTTCAAATGTTTCAATCACACATCCACCAAGTTCAAGCTGTGGCATTATTCATCATAATTCAGTCACACCTCATTAAGATTGCATACCATATACAAGTCATCACATTTCAAAATGTCACAATTCAGATTACACTTACACACATAGCAGAGCCTAATACATCCAAATTCAGGACAACAGTTCTACATTCATATGCCTAAGTGTCGATATCACTAATTCATCCCTTTTGTTATCAATTTTGATCCCGACAGTAGTGTATCTTTGATCGCAGGTGTATGCAGGTGAAAAGGATTGTCGTTCGTCTCAATTCCTGCCTTGGTTCCAATCATATTGATTATCAGATGCTATTTTTTTTTTAATTTTGCAGTGGATGGCCGAATCCTCTCAGGTATGGAGTTTGCTTTGAAAATTATTTTCGACTCTTACTACCATTACCGTTAACCATGTAGTTGTTTAATTATTATCTTCAGAAATTATCCTGAAGCAGCATGTGCCTACTGCTACTGTCACAACAAGGACCGTGAGGACGACAGCAGAGAAATTAGAGAGCTTTCCTGACATATTGTAGCCACATGGTGTTATGTGCTGGGAGTTTGCAACAATAGAAAGGGGCTTGGCAGATTAGTTGTGGAAGGCTCAGTAGTAGGGCAAGAGATCAAACATGCAGTTGGTGTTGTCTCGAAAGGTTGAAACAGTTGATGTGGGATTGAAGCATTCTTGATGTACCAACTTTAAGATCCAAGCGTTTACACCAACTGTCTTAAGATTTGTTTCCCGAGTTTCTTTGTTTGCTGCAATTCAAATTCAACTTCCTTACTTAAAATCTTGTCCTGTCTTCGTGCTTGTTTTTCTTCTTAATAAAAGACTTACATTCTTGGTACTTGATATGTCTTTGAGTTTCTTTGAATCATTACTTTGGAGTGCTTATACTTTGTTAATGATCGCCTTGTAATTCAAAATTCAAGAATGGTTTGAAACTAACTTGAATATGGCTTTAAAATCAACTAGAAACAAATTGATCATGCAAATATTTTATGAATTCTAATGTCGTAAAATGCAAATGTCAAATAAATATATATATATATATATATATATATATATATATATATATATATATATATATATATATATATATATATATATATATATATATATATATATATATATATATATATATATATATATATATATATATATATATATATATATATATATATATATATATATATATATATATATATATATATATATATATATATATATATATATATATATATATATATATATATATATATATATATATATATATATATATATATATATATATATATATATATCTATATATATATATGTATGTATATATATATATATATATATATATATATATATATATATATATATATATATATATATATATATATATATATATATATATATATATATATATATATATGTATGTATGTATATATATATATATATATATATATATATATATATATATATATATATATATATATATATATATATATATATATATATATATATATATATATATATATATATATATATATATATATATATATATATATATATATATATATATATATATATATATATATATGTATGTATTATAATAGCACTTTTATAGAAAAGTGCTATCTAATATGTGTCTTATAATAGCGCTTTGTTTGAAAGTGCTATCAAAATCAAAGCAAATTACCGGTACTATAATAGCGCTTTGTTTGAAAGTGATATTAAAATCAAAGCAAATTACCGGTACTATAATAGCTCTTTGTTTGAAAGTGCTATCTAATATGTGTCTATAATAGCGTTTTTGGAAAAATGCTATTAAATACCGGTACTATAATAGCGCTTTTTGAAAAACACTATTAATTACCAGTATTATTATAGGGCTTTTAAAGCGCTATCAAAAATTTTGTTTTACAATAGCGGCCTGGTTAATAGCGCTTTTAAGGGCTATCAAAATGCAAAACAGCACTATTAAATAACTTTTTTGTAGTAGTGAACCTAAAAAACCAATCATGAACTACTCAATTCAATTCCACAACAAATTCAATCCATGACATTCGTCTATTCATCAACCCTATCAACTCAACCAACATTTCAAGCTCAAACACAAAAAGGGATCAAAAGAAGAACAAGTTCAAGTTATTCCAAGAGTTATGAATCCATTTCAAATTCACAACAAAAAAATCTCAAGGTCATCAAAATTGTATGATAACATTCAAGAAAAACCATTCAAGCCAAAACCTTTTTAAGTTCACACCATAAATTCAAAGACAAGCCGACAAAGTTTCAAATATCATCAATTACAATGTTCCCAATCTCAAAATCCAAATTCATTCAATCCAAAACAATTTTAACACATTCATTCACATTTTATTTACAAGCATTTCAAATCATGTCACAATTCAAGTGTCACACGCATTTTCAGACAATCAACATATGCATAACAAGTTCAAATGTTTCAATCACACATCCACCAAGTTCAAGCTGTGGCATTATTCATCATAATTCATTCACACCTCATTAACATTGCATACCATATACAAGTAATCACATTTCAAAATGTCACAATTCAGATTACACTTACACACATAGCAGACCCTAATACATCCAAATTCAGGACAACAGTTCTACATTCATATGCCTAAGTCACGATATCACTAATTCATCCCTTTTGTTATCAATTTTGATCCCGACAGTAGTGTATCTTTGATCGCAGGTGTATGCAGGTGAAAAGGATTGTCGTTCGTCTCAATTCCTGCCTTGGTTCCAATCATATTGATTATCAGATACCGTTTTTTTAATTTTACAGTGGATGGCAGAGTCCTCTCAGGTATGGAGTTTGCTTTGAAAATTATTTTCGACTCTTACTACCATTACCGTTAACCATGTAGTTGTTTAATTATTATCTTCAGAAATTATCCTGAAGCAGCATGTGCCTACTGCTACACTCACGACAAGGACCGTGAGGACGGCAGCAGAGAAATTAGAGAGCTTTCCTGACATATTGTAGCCACATGGTGTTATGTGCGGGAGTTAGGAGCAATAGAAAGGGGCTTGGCAGATTAGTTGTGGAAGGCTCGGTAGTAGGGCAAGAGATCAAGCATGCAGTTGGTGTTGTCTCGAAAGGTTGAAACAGTTGATGTGGGATTGAAGCATTCTTGATGTACCAACTTTAAGATCCAAGCGTTTACCCCAACTGTCTTAAGATTTGTTTCCCGAGTTTCTTTGTTTGCTGCAATTCAAATTCAACTTCCTTACTTAAAATCTTGTCCTGTCTTCGTGCTTGTTTTTCTTCTTAATAAAAGACTTACATTCTTGGTACTTGATATGTCTTTGAGTTTCTTTGAATCATTACTTTGGAGTGCTTATACTTTGTTAATGATCGCCTTGTAATTCAAAATTCAAGAATGGTTTGAAACTAACTTGAATATGGCATTAAAATCAACTAGAAACCAATTGATCATGCAAATATTTTATGAATTCTAATGTCGTAAAATGCAAATGTCAAATATATATATATATATATATATATATATATATATATATATATATATATATATATATATATATATATATATATATATATATATATATATATATATATATATATATATATATATATATATATATATATATATATATATATATATATATATATATATATATATATATATATATATATATATATATATATATATATATATATATATATATATATATATATATATATATATATATATATATATATATATATATATATATATATATATATATATATACTATACTATATATATATATATATATATATATATATATATATATACTATATATATATATATATATATGTATTATAATAGCACTTTTATAGAAAAGTGCTATCTAATATGTGTCTTATAATAGCGCTTTGTTTGAAAGTGCTATCAAAATCAAAGCAAATTACCGGTACTATAATAGCGCTTTGTTTGAAAGTGCTATTAAAATCAAAGCAAATCACCGGTACTATAATAGCTCTTTGTTTGAAAGTGCTATCTAATATGTGTCTTATAATAGCGTTTTTGGAAAAATGCTATTAAATACCGGTACTATAATCGCGCTTTTGGAAAAATACTATTAATTACCAGTATTATTATAGGGCTTTTAAAGCGCTATCAAAAAATTTGTTTTACAATAGCGGCCTGGTTAATAGCGCTTTTAAGGGCTATCAAAAAGCAAAAAAGCGCTATTAAATAGCTTTTTTGTAGTAGTGAAACTAAAAAACCAATCATGAACTATTCAATTCAATTCCACAATAAATTCAATCCATGACATTCATCTATTCATCAACCCTATCAACTCAACCAACATTTCAAGCTCAAACACAAAAAGGGATCAAAAGAAGAACAAGTTCAAGTTATTCCAAGAGTATGAATCCATTTCAAATTCACAACAAAAAAATCTCAAGGTCATCAAAATCGTATCATAACATTCAAGAAAAACCATTAAAGCCAAAACCTTTTTAAGTTCACACCATAAATTCAAAGACAAGCCGACAAAGTTTCAAATATCATCAATTACAATGTTCCCAATCTCAAAATCCAAATTCATTCAATCCAAAACAATTTTAACACATTCAATCACATTTTATTTACAAGCATTTCAAATCATGTCACAATTCAAGTGTCACAAGCATATTCATACAATCAACATATGCATAACAAGTTCAAATGTTTCAACCACACATCCACCAAGTTCAAGCTGTGGCATTATTCATCATAATTCATTCACACCTCATTAAGATTGCATACTATATACAAGTCATCACATTTCAAAATGTCACAATTCAGATTACACTTACACACATAGCAGAGCCTAATACATCCAAATTCAGGACAACAGTTCTACATTCATATGCCTAAGTCACGATATCACTAATTCATTCCTTTTGTTATCAATTTTGATCCCGACAGTAGTGTATCTTTGATCGCAGGTGTATGCAGGTGAAAAGGATTGTCGTTCGTCTCAATTCCTGCCTTGGTTCCAATCATATTGATTATAAAATACTGTTTTTTTTAACTTTGCAGTGGATGGCAGAGTCCTCTCAGGTATGGAGTTTGCTTTGAAAATTATTTTCGACTCTTACTACCATTACCGTTAACCATGTAGTTGTTTAATTATTATCTTCAGAAATTATCCTGAAGCAGCATGTGCCTACTGTTACAGTCACGACAAGGACCGTGAGGACGACAGCAGAGAAATTAGAGAGCTTTCCTGACATATTGTAGCCACATGGTGTTATGTGCTGGGAGTTAGGAGCAATAGAAAGGGGCTTGGCTGGCAGATTAGTTGTGGAAGGCTCGGTAGTAGGGCAAGAGATCAAGCATGCAGTTGGTGTTGTCTCGAAAGGTTGAAACAATTGATGTGGGATTGAAGCATTCTTGATGTACCAACTTTAAGATCCAAGCGTATACACCAACTGTCTTAAGATTTATTTCCCGAGTTTCTTTGTTTGCTGCAATTCAAATTCAACTTCCTTACTTAAAATCTTGTCCTGTCTTCGTTCTTGTTTTTCTTCTTAATAAAAGACTTACATTCTTGGTACTTGATATGTCTTTGAGTTTCTTTGAATCATTACTTTGGAGTGCTTATACTTTGTTAATGATCGCCTTGTAATTTAAAATTCAAGAATGGTTTGAAACTAACTTGAATATGGCTTTAAAATCAACTAGAAACCAATTGATCATGCAAATATTTTATGAATTCTAATGTCGTAAAATGCAAATGTCAAAATAAAATATATATATATATATATATATATATATATATATATATATATATATATATATATATATATATATATATATATATATATATATATATATATATATATATATATATATATATATATATATATATATATATATATATATATATATATATATTATAATAGCACTTTTATAGAAAAGTGCTATCTAATATGTGTCTTATAATAGCGCTTTGTTTGAAAGTGCTATCAAAATCAAAGCAAATTACCGGTACTATAATAGCGCTTTGTTTGAAAGTGCTATTAAAATCAAAGCAAATTACCGGTACTATAATAGCTCTTTGTTTGAAAGTGCTATCTAATATGTGTCTTATAATAGCGTTTTTGGAAAAATGCTATTAAATACCGGTACTATAATCGCGCTTTTGGAAAAATACTATTAACTACCAGTATTATTATAGGGCTTTTAAAGCGCTATCAAAAATTTTGTTTTACAATAGTGGCCTAGTTAATAGCGCTTTTAAGGGCTATCAAAAAGCAAAAAAGCGCTATTAAATAGCTTTTTGGAGGTGTGAACCTAAAAAACCAATCATGAACTATTCAATTCAATTCGACAACAAATTCAATCCATGACATTCATCTATTCATCAACCCTATCAACTCAACCAACATTTCAAGCTCAAACACAAAAAGGGATAAAAAGAAGAACAGGCTCGAGTTATTCCAAGAGTTATCAATCCATTTCAAATTCACAACAAAAAAAATCTTAAGGTCATCAAAATCGTATCATTACATTCAAGAAAAACCATTCCAGCCAAAACCTTTTAAAGTTCACACCATAAATTCAAAGACAAGCCAACAAAGTTTCAAATGTCATCAATTACAATATTCCCAATCTCAAAATCCAAATTCATTCAATCCAAAACAATTTTAACACATTCATTCACATTTTATTTACAAGCATTTCAAATCATGTCACAATTCAAGTGTCACAAGCATATTCATACAATCAACATATGCATAACAAGTTCAAATGTTTCAATCACACATCCACCAAGTTCAAGCTGTGGCATTATTCATCATAATTCAGTCACACCTCATTAAGATTGCATACCATATACAAGTCATCACATTTCAAAATGTCACAATTCAGATTACACTTACACACATAGCAGAGCCTAATACATCCAAATTCAGGACAACAGTTCTACATTCATATGCCTAAGTGTCGATATCACTAATTCATCCCTTTTGTTATCAATTTTGATCCCGACAGTAGTGTATCTTTGATCGCAGGTGTATGCAGGTGAAAAGGATTGTCGTTCGTCTCAATTCCTGCCTTGGTTCCAATCATATTGATTATCAGATGCTATTTTTTTTTTTAATTTTGCAGTGGATGGCCGAATCCTCTCAGGTATGGAGTTTGCTTTGAAAATTATTTTCGACTCTTACTACCATTACCGTTAACCATGTAGTTGTTTAATTATTATCTTCAGAAATTATCCTGAAGCAGCATGTGCCTACTGCTACTGTCACAACAAGGACCGTGAGGACGACAGCAGAGAAATTAGAGAGCTTTCCTGACATATTGTAGCCACATGGTGTTATGTGCTGGGAGTTTGCAACAATAGAAAGGGGCTTGGCAGATTAGTTGTGGAAGGCTCAGTAGTAGGGCAAGAGATCAAACATGCAGTTGGTGTTGTCTCGAAAGGTTGAAACAGTTGATGTGGGATTGAAGCATTCTTGATGTACCAACTTTAAGATCCAAGCGTTTACACCAACTGTCTTAAGATTTGTTTCCCGAGTTTCTTTGTTTGCTGCAATTCAAATTCAACTTCCTTACTTAAAATCTTGTCCTGTCTTCGTGCTTGTTTTTCTTCTTAATAAAAGACTTACATTCTTGGTACTTGATATGTCTTTGAGTTTCTTTGAATCATTACTTTGGAGTGCTTATACTTTGTTAATGATCGCCTTGTAATTCAAAATTCAAGAATGGTTTGAAACTAACTTGAATATGGCTTTAAAATCAACTAGAAACAAATTGATCATGCAAATATTTTATGAATTCTAATGTCGTAAAATGCAAATGTCAAATAAATATATATATATATATATATATATATATATATATATATATATATATATATATATATATATATATATACATATATATATATATATACATACATATATATACATATATATATATATATATATATATATATATATATATATATATATATATATATATATATATATATATATATATATATATATATATATATATACATACATATATATTTATATATATATATATATATATATATATATATATATGTATGTATATATATATATATGTATGTATATATATATATATATATATATATATATATATATATATATATATATATATATATATATATATATATATATATATATATATATATATATATATATATATATATATATATATATATATATATATATATATATATATATATATATATATATATATATATATATGTATGTATTATAATAGCACTTTTATAGAAAAGTGCTATCTAATATGTGTCTTATAATAGCGCTTTGTTTGAAAGTGCTATCAAAATCAAAGCAAATTACCGGTACTATAATAGCGCTTTGTTTGAAAGTGATATTAAAATCAAAGCAAATTACCGGTACTATAATAGCTCTTTGTTTGAAAGTGCTATCTAATATGTGTCTATAATAGCGTTTTTGGAAAAATGCTATTAAATACCGGTACTATAATAGCGCTTTTTGAAAAAAACTATTAATTACCAGTATTATTATAGGGCTTTTAAAGCGCTATCAAAAATTTTGTTTTACAATAGCGGCCTGGTTAATAGCGCTTTTAAGGGCTATCAAAATGCAAAACAGCACTATTAAATAACTTTTTTGTAGTAGTGAACCTAAAAAACCAATCATGAACTACTCAATTCAATTCCACAACAAATTCAATCCATGACATTCGTCTATTCATCAACCCTATCAACTCAACCAACATTTCAAGCTCAAACACAAAAAGGGATCAAAAGAAGAACAAGTTCAAGTTATTCCAAGAGTTATGAATCCATTTCAAATTCACAACAAAAAAATCTCAAGGTCATCAAAATTGTATGATAACATTCAAGAAAAACCATTCAAGCCAAAACCTTTTTAAGTTCACACCATAAATTCAAAGACAAGCCGACAAAGTTTCAAATATCATCAATTACAATGTTCCCAATCTCAAAATCCAAATTCATTCAATCCAAAACAATTTTAACACATTCATTCACATTTTATTTACAAGCATTTCAAATCATGTCACAATTCAAGTGTCACACGCATTTTCAGACAATCAACATATGCATAACAAGTTCAAATGTTTCAATCACACATCCACCAAGTTCAAGTTGTGGCATTATTCATCATAATTCATTCACACCTCATTAACATTGCATACCATATACAAGTCATCACATTTCAAAATGTCACAATTCAGATTACACTTACACACATAGCAGACCCTAATACATCCAAATTCAGGACAACTGTTTTACATTCATATGCCTAAGTCACGATATCACTAATTCATCCCTTTTGTTATCAATTTTGATCCCGACAGTAGTGTATCTTTGATCGCAGGTGTATGCAGGTGAAAAGGATTGTCGTTCGTCTCAATTCCTGCCTTGGTTCCAATCATATTGATTATCAGATACTGTTTTTTTAATTTTGCAGTGGATGGCAGAGTCCCCTCAGGTATGGAGTTTGCTTTGAAAATTATTTTCGACTCTTACTACCATTACCGTTAACCATGTAGTTGTTTAATTATTATCTTCAGAAATTATCCTGAAGCAGCATGTGCCTACTGCTACTGTCACGACAAGGACCGTGAGGATGGCAGCAGAGAAATTAGAGAGCTTTCCTGACATATTGTAGCCACATGGTGTTATGTGCTGGGAGTTAGGAGCAATAGAAAGGGGCTTGGCAGATTAGTTATGGAAGGCTCGGTAGTAGGGCAAGAGATCAAGCATGCTGTTGGTGTTGTCTCGAAAGGTTGAAACAATTGATGTGGGATTGAAGCATTCTTGATGTACCAACATTAAGATCCAAGCGTTTACACCAACTGTCTTAAGATTTGTTTCCCGAGTTTCTTTGTTTGCTGCAATTCAAATTCAACTTCCTTACTTAAAATCTTGTCCTGTCTTCGTGCTTATTTTTCTTCTTAATAAAAGACTTACATTCTTGGTACTTGATATGTCTTTGAGTTTCTTTGAATCATTACTTTGGAGTGCTTATACTTTGTTAATGACCGCCTTGTAATTAAAAATTCAATAATGGTGTGAAACTAACTTGAATATGGCTTTAAAATCAACTAGAAACCAATTGATCATGCAAATATTCTATGAATTCTAATGTCGTAAAATGCAAATGCCAAATGTGTGTGTGTATATATATATATATATATATATATATATATATATATATATATATATATATATATATATATATATATATATATATATATATATATATATATATATATATATATATATATATATATATATATATATATATATATATATATATATATATATATATATATATATATATATATATATATATATATATATATATATATATATATATATATATATATATATATATATATATATATATATATATATATATATATATATATATATATATATATATATATATATATATATATATATATATATATATATATATATATATATATATATATATATATATATATATATATATATATATATATATATATATATATATATATATATATATATATATATATATATATATATATATATATATATATATATATATATATATATATATATATATATATATATATATATATATATGTATTATAATAGCACTTTTATAGAAAAGTGCTATCTAATATGTGTCTTATAATAGCGCTTTGTTTGAAAGTGCTATCAAAATCAAAGCAAATTACCGGTACTATAATAGCGCTTTGTTTGAAAGTGCTATTAAAATCAAAGCAAATTACCGGTCCTATAATAGCTCTTTGTTTGAAAGTGCTATCTAATATGTGTCTTATAATAGCGTTTTTGGAAAGATGTTATTAAATACCGGTACTATAATAGCGCTTTTGGAAAAACGTTATTAATTACCAGTATTATTATAGCGCTTTGAAAGCGCTATCAAAAATTTTGTTTTACAATAGCAGCCTGGCTAATAGCGCTTTTAAGCGCTATCAAAAAGCAAAAAAGCATTATTAAAAAGCTTTTTTGTAGTAGTGAACCTAAAAAACCAATCATGAACTATTCAATTCAATTCCATAACAAATTCAATCCATGAAATTCATCTATTCTTCAACCCTATCAACTCAACCAACATTTCAAGCTCAAACACAAAAAGGGATCAAAAGAAGAACAAGCTCAAGTTATTCCAAGAGTTATCAATCCATTTCAAATTCACAACAAAAAAATCTCAAGGTCATCAAAATCGTATCATTACATTCAAGAAAAACCATTCAAGCCAAAACCTTTTTAAGTTCACACCATAAATTCAAAGACAAGCCAACAAAGTTTCAAATGTCATCAATTACAATGTTCCCAATCTCAAAATTCAAATTCATTCAATCCAAAACAATTTTAACACATTCATTCACATTTTATTTACAAGCATTTCAAATCATGTCACATTTCAAGTGTCACAAGCATATTCATACAATCAACATATGCATAACAAGTTCAAATGTTTCAATCACACATCCACCAAGTTCAAGCTCTGGCATTATTCATCATAATTCATTCACATCTCATTAACATTGCATACCATATACAAGTCATCACATTTCAAAATGTCACAATTCAGATTACACTTACACACATAGCAGACCCTAATACATCCAAATTCAGGACAACAGAAAAACTCAGAAGAATAGGAAAACTTCGAATGCAGAGAAAATTCAGAACAAAAGACGACACAAGGCAGTAAGTCAAAATTTGGAGAATTCACAAAAAAAAAGTTCAGAGTAGAAGGTTTCACAAAAAAGACCCTAACACAAAAATGGAAAAAGACAAGAAAATTTACAACAGAGTCTGAATCACAACATAACAAATTCAAAAGTAGCAACCTAATTGTTATTCAACATAAATAAGAGGAATCAGTAAAAACCCGGAAAAAAAAGCCATAAGCAGAACCAATCAAAAAATCAAAAAAGGAGAGTTACATAAGAAAAAACCCTAAAAATATTTTGAATTATCATCACAAAAACATAAAGAAGAAGAAAAGGAGAAGAAAGTTTATCTGTAGTCGCCTGAGTGAGTAATCGGGAGAGGCTTCTGCTTGGTACGTCTCGCCCTTCTTTTCGCCCTCCCATTGACGTTTTTGAGCTCTCATTGTCGTGTAGATTCCATTTCCCTTGCTTATTCCATCGATCTATGGTTGAATTTGTAGGTTGTGGTTTTTTAGGGTTTGAATAATTTTTGGGGTTAGAGCATGAATTTCAAATTTCTGAGCCCAGATTTGGACTCAGAAGGTTTCATTTAGGGGGAGTTTGGATTTTGGTAGTTGGCCGGAGAGAGGTGGCGGTGCCGTCGTGGTCGGCTGGCAACCACTGTCTTCTCTAACATAAGGCGATTCCCGGCGAGAGGGTTTAATTTGTAAAAAGGAAATGAACAAAAGGTGGGAGAGAGAGAGACTTAAGTGAAAATGAAGGTTTTTAGAATGTTTTGTTTTGCGTTAACCTATCTAACCTCTCCCTTGCATGTGTTTTGTGTAGTGGTCAGCCAGAACAGTGATACGTGTCAACGCCCCCCCCCCCCCACTTGTCACTTTGCTTTGTTTCATGCCATCCCACATTAGAAAACTATACACCCCCGCGCCTGGACCGCGTGATCATTGACCAAGTCAAATCTTAGGATCTGACGGTCATAAACTGAGTACACGAGAGAGTCTCATGAACTCCACCCACCAGATCTTTCTCCCTAGTCCCTTTGGACCGTGGGCCTTCACATTTTGCTATTCACACCGTCTTTTATTCTGGTTCATTGGCACTTGAATTGAAATCTGTTTATTATGTTTTTACTAATGCACCCCTTTTAATTTTTATTTATTTTATCATTTTATTTCACTTTCATTTACAATTTAATTTTGATTTTATTTTCTACTTTCCTTTCATATTAAAAATCCCAAAAAAATGTTTTTAATACATTTTAATGTCTTAAGTTTTTATCACATTTTTTTTACATTTTATTTTAAAGTTATTTTTTCTATTTTATTTATAATTATTTGGAAAAGGTGTTTACTAAACTACCCTTGGATTAAGGTTTTGATATTTAAGGCTTTATGTGTACTTTCTTGAGTTAAGTTTTTGGTGATGTTTTGGTATATATTAAGCATTGTTTGAATGCTGATTTGGTGTTTGAATATTGCATTTTGATTTGTTTGCATGTTCATTTCGGTGTTTGAATGTTGCATTTTGGTGTATGCTTGCCTTGTTTGCTAGTTTTGAGTGTGTTCTTGTGCTTTTCTCTTGGAAATGTTTTCCTCATTGATTCTTCAATGATTTTCTATGAACTTGAGATTTTAATTTGAATTTATTGGGTCATCTAACTATTTTAGAATGATGTTTTGATTTGAGGATGTTTTGAGCATGATATTTGAATACTTTTGACCTAGTTTTTGGACATACTTCTTGTGTGAATATTTTGATCCTCGATGATTTTAAGTGACTTGAATGTTATGTTTGAACTTCTGACTTCTCATGTCTCAATATGTATTGCTTGACCATTTTCCTTCCACATGCTGCCTTTCATTCATGATGTTTGTCTTTGATCCTTAAAGCTTTTCTTTTGTACTCTTTTATTGCTATGGTTGCCTGTCCCTAAAATCCAAAGGAAAACTCTATGTCATGATTAGGATAGTTTAGCTTTCCCCCACCTTGCTATCCTGACCTTACTAAAGTCATTAGTTACAACCTAGCTGTAGGAATATTGGATAGTGAGTAACTCTGATGCCTTTGGGGTAATTGTAGGGAAATTTTTGATTTAGGGTGTGACTATGTTACACGATTGGCCTAACGAACCGTAGGTTTTGTTCCTTCATCGCCGTAAGACCTGAGGGGTGATTTAGGGATGTTTTGGGGGCATTGGTAAAGTGAATTGTGGGGCTTTTTGATGAATTTTAGGTTCTGGTGAGTAATAGAGTTTGTTGTCATCGCGCTGTTCGCCTAGCGAAGAATGCTTCGCACAATGATCAATTTCGTTCCCAGAATCTCCTAGCGAAGAATCCTTCGCACAATGATCAATTTCGTTCCCAGACCCGCTTAGCGAAGAATCCTTCGCACAACGAAGAAACTCGCCCCATACTCGCCTAACGAACATGTCAGCGAATGTAGCAAAGTATCGCGAATGTTGATCGTGTGCAGCGATGCCTTGATGTTTGATTCTGTGATTTCTTTGACGAATTAACATGAGTATGACTGTGAGTTTTATGTGATGTGTACGTGATTGTATGATGGTTCCTATGATGTATTGATTGAAAAACTATGATGGTATTACCATGATTTTGATGAGTTATATGATGACATGAGATATGATGATGATTGTGATGATAATGATGAATAATGATGCACCTATGCTATTATTATGAGGATGATTATTGACTTGTGCATCATGCATTCATGTGCATCTGGAGTTCGGTTCAGGACCTCGATTACTTTGGCTTCAATCCCATTGTGTGGATGTGATTTGTTTTGATGTGCTCCGGTTCTCTAGTAGAATCGATCCTATTGATGGGGATCTATGGAGGGTTGGTGGCCCAATGTCCATCGCCTTGTGATGATTGGTACCACATGCATTGAGTCTTGTTGCATTTGCATTGATGAGTGATTTGGAATAATTTATGATGTTGTGGCCTTTGAGGCCTATTGATGAATATGATGATGTTGAATATGACTATGACGCCGTTTTATATGTTGATTTTCATACGTTGATTATTATGAATCGTTTTACTCACCCTGCCTGTTTGAATGTTACCTCCACGTGGGTAACATGCAGATAACCAGGTTTAGCCGTGGACGCCGTCGAGGATATTTTTGAAGTTTTGAGTTGTTAGCCTTTTTGGTTAACTTAGAGGGTCTTGCTCTGATATGTAACATCGGGTTGGAGTCCTTTGAGTTAAACTATGTTTCATTTGAGTTTATTTTGATTATCTTCCCGTATGAGGAAAACCTTTATTTATGCCTTTTGAGTTCCGCTGCTTTGTGCAATTTAATATATTTTAGGAAAACTTGTTGTTTACAGAGCCTTGACCTATTTTGATTATTTGGGAAATGTACGCCCTTTTTGGTGGCTTTTATTGGATTTAATAATTTACTCTAATATATGTGAATAAATGTGCCTTTTAATTGTGGGGTATAAAAGGGTGTTACATTAGTGGTATCAGAGCCTGTTTGGTCAGTCCGGCCAAGTTTTTATGTTGTTAGTCCCTTGTCAGTCAATAGTATGAGAACATTGTTGGATGAGTTGTTTCTTCTAACCTTGTTGGTGGTTGCAGATGGCTGGAAGGAATGATCGTGATATTGCTGATGTGCTGTAATCACTTGCCCAAGTGATGGCCCAAAATGGTGGACCTCCAGATGAGTTTCGTGCTTTGGGAAAGTTCCAGAGGAACAATCCGCCGACTTTTGTGGGCACTCGTGATCCTGATGGTGTGTAGAAGTGGCTGAAAGTGATTGAGAAGATTTTCCTATTTATGGCGTGCACTGATGCTCAACGGGTGCAGTTTGGTACACATATGCTGGCAGAGGAAGATGAGGACTGGTGGGATAACACCCGTCAGAGATTGGGAGACGCTGGCATTGCAATAATTTCGGCTGTATTCAAGGAAGAACTTTTGAGGAAGTATTTTCCTGAAGATGTTCGGTGCAAGAAAGAGGTGGAATTCCTTGAGCTAAAACAAGGGAATATGATTGTGGCTGAGTATGCGACAAAGTTTGAGTCTTTGGTAAAGTTTTGTCCGCATTACAATCGTGCTGATGCAGAGATGTCAAATTGTCTCAAGTTTGAGAATGGATTGAGACCGGAGATTAAGCAAGGAATTGGGTACCGGAAGATTCGTCGGTTTGCGGAACTGGTGGACAAGAGTAGAATTTATTAGGGGTGAGCAAGGGACGGGTCGGGATGGGTTATGACTAACCCTAACCCTGTCCTAAATTTTGATCGAGTTATTTTAATGACCCTAACTCGTACCTAAAACCGTAAAAATTCCGATAATATGTCATCACCTTTTTATTTTTCCTAAAACATAGTAAGAAGATGTAAAATAAAAAACATGATGTAAGAGAACAGATGTGTACTTAGTATTTACTTAGTGTATATATTAAATTATGAGGTGAAAAGTGGAAAAGTCTATTGGAAATTTGGAATAATCTAAATATACCAATAAATTAAATAAATAAATAAATAGTATCACGTGTCCATTCATAATATTAGGACGGGTTGGGTAACCAGAGGGTCAACCCGAACCCATCCCACCTATATTGGGTTGGGACGGGTCTTCGGGTTGGGTTGGGTTCTACTCAACCATAGAATTTATGATGAAGATAGCCGAGCTCGATCTACTCACTACAAGCAGTTGGGTGACAAGAAAGAGAAAGGTCAGTATAGAGGGAAACCGTATGTGACGTCTGGTGATAAAGGGAAGCAGAAGGCTTCAGATAGGAAAAAGCCAAGTGGGGGAGCGGTTTACTGCTCCAGGAAAGTGTTATAAGTGTGGCGAGCAAGGTCACCATACTGAGAATTGTAGGGCGCTGAGATGTCATCGTTGTGGAAAGAGAGGTCATAGAGCTACTAACTGTAAAGACGAAGCTCCGACTTGCTTCAATTGTGGAGAGAAGGGTCATATCAGTAGCCAGTGTCAGCAGCCAAAGAAGACTGCTACTGCTGCTCAGACAAATGGCAGAGTGTTTGCTTTGAGCAGTGCAGAAGAATCTAAGACAGATAACTTGATCAGAGGTACTTGTTTTATTAATGATGTTGAATTGATTTCTATAGTTGATACTGGTGCTACTCATTCGTTTATTTTGCTTGAATGTGCTAAGAGGTTGAATTTGAAATTATCTTCTATGATTGGGAGTATGGTTATTGATACCCCGGTTCACGGTTCTATGACTACTGCATTAGTATGATTGAGTTGCCCTTTAACCATTTATGATAAGAATTTTGTGATGGACTTGGTCTGTCTACCTTTGCATCAAATAGATGTTATTCTTGGAATGAACTGGTTGGAGTACAACTATGTTCATATCGATTGCTACAACAAGACTGTAAGGTTCCCAGAGTTTGGTGATGGTGGAGAGTTGATGTTTGTATCTGCCAAGCAAGTAGAAGAACTCTTGGAAGATGAAGCTCAGATGTTTGCATTGTTTGCATTGCTTCAAGTTGATTATGAAGTAGTGAGCATGGAACTACCGGTTGTTCGGGAATTTCCAGAGGTGTTTCCAGACGACATGAGTGACTTACCTCCTGAGCGAGAGGTAGAGTTTACTATTGATGTGTTATTGGGCACTAGTCCTGTTTCGATGGCTCCTTATCGGATATATGCATCTGAGTTAGGGGAATTGAAGAAACAATTGGAAGATCTGCTTGAGAAGAAGCTTATTCGACCGAGTGTTTCTCCGTGGGGTGCTCTTGTGTTGTTGGTGAAGAAGAAAGATGGTAGCATGAGATTTTGTGTGGATTATCGACAGTTGAATAAAGTAACAATCAAGAATAAGTATCCAATTCTGAGGATTAATGATTTAATGGATCAATTAGTGGGTGCTTGTGTGTTTAGAAAGATTGATTTGAGGTCTGGTTACCATCAGATTCGTGTTAAGCCTGATGATATTCCGAATACAGCTTTCAGGAGGAGGTATGGACACTATGAATATATGGTGATGTCGTTTGGTGTATCTAATGCACCTGGTGTATTCATGGAGTATATGAATAGGATTTTTCATCCTTATTTGGATCAGTTTGTGGTAGTGTTCATCGACAATATCTTGATATAGTCTAAGTTCGAGGAAGAGCATGCACAACATCTAAGGGTGGTATTGCAGGGTTTGAGAGACAATAAGCTTTATTCCAAGTTTTCCAAGTGTGAGTTTTGGTTGAAGGAAGTGAGTTTCCAGTACAAGAAAAAAGGAGATTTACGACACTTGAGTTGCGACAGTTATCACAAAACCGTCCTTATTCCTGTATTGCGACGGTTGTCACGACAGTTAGGGTCAACTGTCATAGATTTTTTGCGACAGTTATCAAAAAACCGTCCTTATTCCTGGACTACGACAGTTATCACGACGGTTTGAGCTAACCGTCGCAAAATTTTTAGGCATGTTGTATAAAATAATGCGACAATTACCAAAGAACCGCCCTCTTTCCACACCCGCGACAGTTAAGGCGAACTGTCGCAATTACTTTAGCCAATCATAATCACTATTTTTTTTTATTTCTTTAATTTTTCACTTTTTTCTTCATTTTTATTTTCTAACATTTTCAATTTTATTAATTAATTTAATAAATAATTATTATAATTTTTATAATAATATAGTTTAATATTTTTGTCTAAAATAATAATAAAATATTTTCTATTTTGTTATATAAATAGTTAATTTTTATTAAAATTAATTTTGATAATAATAACCGACCTTCACTACAACATTTTTACTCTATAGCAACGCCTGATTTTCAGGAAGTAAAAAAATTGTTCTCGTAGAGAGTAATAGGCAACTAATTATATAATTTGTTGCGGTAGCTTATATAATTTTTTGTAAATTTTATACAACGGTACAAAACCGTTTTTGTAGAGGACAATGAGAACGACTCCTATTAACAACGGTTAAACCCGTTCTTATATAATTTTTTAATTATTTTAATAAAATATTATTTACCAGCACCACCGTTCTCATATGTATTACCTATCTAATTTTTTTAATAAAATTTTTTCATTGTCCCTCCCAAAACGTAAAGCGTAAAATTTTCAATGTTCCCTCCCAAATTGATTCTAACGCACATAGTCCCTCCTAAATTAATTTTAACGCACATAGAGAGAAGAAACCTTCTTTCCAAAATCCGATATCGATTTTGTAACCCTAACATTTTGTTCTTCATCCCATATGTAACCGCGATACGCATCAAATCGGAACCAATCAACTTCGTGCGATCCTCAACTCTTTAACTCCTCAATCTATATCCCCGTTCCTCTCGTGCATACTTGACATTCACTCCGAACAGAAAACATCTATCCGTAAATAACGTATAAAACTCATGGGAACAATGGCGGAAGTTTACGAAGCTCTAGTCCTTCCACATCTTTCCAAAATGGTTGTCACAGTTGTTAAATGATTTAGGGATTCATATTCTTCGATCAGAGAAGCCTGTGTTGAAATGGTTGCGGTAGTAGCTTCTAAATTGGGTAATCAAAATAATGAAGATAAGGTGTTTGTGTTATTGGCTAGTCCAATTTTCGAAGCGCTGGTTGGTGAGCAGAATAAGCATGTTCAGTCTGCTTCTGCTTTTTGTCTTGCTACTGTTATTCACAACACACATAGTCCTCCTATTTCGATTTTGCATAACATGTTGGTTAGGATTCTTAAGTTGCTTAAAAATCCACATTTTATGGCTAAACCTGCACTCATTGAGTTGAATAGGAGTATCATTCAGGCTGGGGGAGCTTATACACAAAGTATTTTGACTACTGCTGTTGCTGGTATTAGGGAGGCCTTAAAAGATACTGACTAGAAAACCCGAAAAATGGCTTCTGTAGCATTAGGACAAATTGCTTTGAGTCATGCGTCTTTCTTGTTGTCTTTAAGGCCTTCTTGTATTCATTCTCTTGACTCCTCAAGGTTTGACAAGGTGATTTCTGACTCAGATTTTGTACTTGTATGTTTCTTAATTTCCATGTTTCTTTGTCAACTTATATAATGATAATTGGTTATAGGTCAAACCGGTTAGGGATGCTGTTTTGCAAGCTCTTAGTTGGTTATAGGTCAAACCGGTTAGGGATGCTGATTAAAACCGGTTAGGGATGCTGTTTTGCAAGCTCTTAAGATTATTGAGTTCTTAATGAAGAATGTTCTATATATGAAACTTGATTATTGTTATTTATTTTTAACAATCAGTTTTTGTTTTTCTTTTGCAATTAATCGATTATCTTCTACTCTCGGCTCAATATGGTATGTTATTTATCATTTTTATTTTAGTTTATATGTTCTTGATTTAGAATATATTTTAATGCTGAGTTCTTTGTTGCTTATTAAGGTTATTATTAATTTGGTTGCATTAACTGTTTTTTCTTGTAGAATTCGGATGAAAATCAGTTGAATGAGGATTTACAAGAGGTGAATATTGTTTCACCTAAAAACAATATGTCTGAAGATCAAACAAGTAATCACTCAGATGAATATGATGATGAGTCGGATGACGATTTTTTTGAGGATCTAGATCAGTTTGCTGAGGATATTTTTGAGTTTCCGAGGAATCTGCGCCAAAATGCGAGGAGTCTGCAGTCTAATGATTATTTAGATCGGTTGAATGAGGTTTTTAATGAGCATAGGAGGAATCTTCCGCAGAATGCGACTTTTGAGCATGTTTACAGTTGTTTTTTGGTCTCATCTCTCGATAGGGTATGTCATCAGATGCTTCTCAAGTATAGAATCTAAGTGTACACATGATCTTTCTAAAACATTCAATTGTACTGAATCTTTTATTCTTTGGTATCAGACGTTGTTATAATTCTGATAGCTAATGCAAATTCTTTTTTCTTTCAATTATCATGCCTGCTTCAGCTCTAGATAGCCTCTGTAAGTTTATATTCGTCATTCAAGTTTCAACAATTTGATTATTTTTCCTCTCATGAGATCATACTCATATTCTTGTTAAAATCATGCAGCACGAGTTAACATAGAATATCCAATGCTATTTGAACTGAAAAATTCTTCTGCTGATAGAACTACTCACTGCGGAGTTTTAGAATTCACAGCGGACGAAGGGACTGTGTCCTTACCAAATTGGGTATATATATTTTTCCTTTCATTTTTCATATTTATTTTTTTTAGTTAATTGAGTAACCGTTTTTTGTCGTAATTTTCAGATGATGGAAGATATGCTCCTACAGAATGGAGACATTGTATCTCTGAAAAACACAAGTCTTGTCAAAGGAAAGTTTGTGAAACTGCAGCCTCACTCCAAAGATTTTCTAGATATCTCTAATCCAAAAGCCATGTATGAATGATAATTAAGTGTCCTATCTAGTTACGTGTTTCTTAAGTATCATATTTGCATCGGTAAACTAATATCTTGTTTCTTTCCTTGATCATTTTCAGGTTAGAAACTTCATTGAGGAGTTATTCGTGTTTAACAACAGGCCGCACTATAATGATTCCATATAACAACAAAAAGTATTACATTGACGTGGTTGAAACGAAACCTTCTCTCGCAATTTCGATAATTGAAACAGACTGTGAGGTAGATTTTGCCCCACCTCTTGATTACAAAGAACCTAAGAGAAATGATACGGGTGAGGGAAAGTATGATCACATGTAGTTTCATGGTTTCTATTTACAATGGACACTGAGATGTTACTTTATTCGTATGCCATAACTGTAATTATTTTTGGATGTTTATTTTCCTCAGTGGCACAAGATCATTCAGTTTCAAGATGTGTTCTCTCTGAAAAGTGAAGATTCTGATGACGTGACAACTTTGATTGACAAAAAGGTGTGCTTAAAGTAATCCGAAGTCTTCAGGGTTCTTATCAGTTATGATTCTCAATACTTCTTTTCATGTTTGAACCTTCTTACTTATTTATGCTATTGCATGACAGGACAATGTCTTTGTGATGTCAAACAATAAATCCAAATATCCAGTGCTTCAAGTGGATTTGAGGTTGATATTTATTTTGATTTTTGACTTTATAGTTACTGTTCAGGGAATTCTTTATCTGCTTGGTTGACTTGTTGAACAATAGTCAATTGTGTTATGAACTGCTTTAAATTTGGATAGCATTTTAATTCTGGCCTAATTTTCTAATGCTGTGTAAACTATAAGTGTTGGGAACCATCAAGTATTTGCAGTGCCTTCTATTTTGCTTTCTTTTCTTCATTTGGAAAGTAAATGGTTTATGGTTTTCTTATTTTGTTCCTGGGGTTTGTATGCATAAAACAGAGAAGGAAGGTATCGTATGGTGATGGATGATTTAAGATTTATGAGTTTATGTTCTTGTTAGATGTTGACTTGTTGCTCTTTACTTTTGAAATTTGTGTTTTTGAAGTCCGTGCATTATTTTATTTTCCCACCAGATTTAGTTAATAATTTAGTAATTTCACATTTGTGTAGGCTAATATCAGATTTGGTGGTCATCATAGTTTCTGCAGCCATCGGTGGAATAGTCTTTTCCTGTTTGGGGCAATCGTTCTGTAGTTGTTACCATCCCTTCCTACGACACCTGTCTCCTAGTTGATTTTTCATCTTTGAGTTCTATTTTAGTCATATGATATGATCTATTTGGGTTTACCTTAGTGATAAGTGACTTATGCAGAGTGTTGGATTACATCTTTTTTTATACATGTAGGTTATTGTGGGGTACCTTCTTGCAGGCTCCCTTATTGGACCAGGGGGTTTGAAATTCATCAGTGAAATGGTACAGGTATGTTGTTTTGAGTGACTCAAGTTCAACTTCTATTTCATGACGGTTGGCATTGATTTGCAGTTTCGGTAAGTTCCTCATTTGTAAGTTTCTTTGAGATCCATTTGTTAAGTGAGCAAATAGAGATGATATATTCTAACTTCAATTTAGAGTATTGTTGTCTTTTATTGCTTGCATGATGTTTCCAAACTAATTTTAAAACAAAAGTGGATGAATAATGTTCTTAAAAAACTAAACAGAACATAGAGAAACCCTTTGCTTTACTAGTAACTCCTTGAGTTTCTTTATTAGTTTAGTTTATGATTGGAGTCTATATAGTCCTGAAAGGGCTTCTTTAATTCCTGAAGCAACTTCTCGTTATGGATGGGATAATTGTTTAGCATCTTAAAAAACTAATTCTTCTAGAGCTATGATAGGATAATCAGAAAGTGTTAGTGTTAGTTTTCAATAGAAAATGATAATTGAATTACATACCCGCAATACTTTTGAAATTGCCATTAAACCATACAAACTTTCATCATATTAGATAATTAATATCTAATTATATTTAAAATCATTCTATGCACACATTGTGACTCATTTTCATTATGTATAACTATGATGAAAACATGAGCAAATACCAGAAGCACAATAATTTATGTAACATAGTTGAATTTGCAAACAATATTAAGAGAAAAAACCACAGATTTAAGCAAAGTTTCATATCTGAATATGGTTAAATTATCTCCATTAGAAATAACAAGAACAAAACTTAAAAGAGTAAAAAGTAAAAACTAGTCGTAGGTTTTATTGGAAGCAATAGAGATACAAATTTACCTAGTCATAAATATCAGCAAGATACAAAGGATGGAAACTTGGATTTGACAAAGCAGGACCTGTGATGACAAGAAACAGAGAAGAAACTCTTGTACTGTTGGAAAATAATTATGAGCAAAACACTCCACCAAAGAGGCCACAGATTTAGAGACTACTATGATAGCATGGCTAGTTTGGCATCAAATATGCTGGTGTGGTTTTTTTTGTTAACTCTTAAAGTATTTATAATTTTGTGTGTGAAGTTGTTGTCCGTGATTTCATACAACTGTGTCATTTTTTATGTTTCCACGAGCTGTGTAGTGTTGACTAAGGTTATCATGTATGTGTTAATATGGAAATGTGTCCTTATGGAAGTGCAATGTTTTGTGTCGTTAATGGTTGAATTTATTTCCCCTTCATGTAGAAATTGGATGTGTTGACGGTATAAATTTTTGGCGTAATAGTTCTTCTGAAATCAACAATGAGTTATATAAAGGTCATGAAAGAAGTTTCCCACAACAAATCAATACAATATTTTCAGGTACTTTTATCATTTATGTTTCAGCCTACATAATATATGGAAGATTATACTCATGTTTATTGTTTTGACATGTAACAACTTTTTATTTTCTAAATCCGAACGGGAATGGATTCTATGTTATTGTATGATATAAGTCAACCTATAAGGATGTCACTAATTTTGGTCCTACTGCATTGTTGTGAATTCCTCGATCGGTAAATTTGGTATATATCTAAAACCTTTTTTAATAGTTCCATCTTCCTTGTCGTTTCTATCCTAAATCTCTTTTGTATAGATAACAACAATAACAACCGACATCACTATGCATGCAGATATTAAATGCATACCTGCAATTTCTATGTGGGCATGGTACCAATATGAAATGGAATGGTTCCTTCAGATAGAGAAGCTTATCGATGGGGAGCATATTCTTAGTCTTTGTTGTAACATTTGAAGGAGTAAAACATTCTTATTCTTATTCTTAACAAATACAAGTGTTTTTCAGACAAAAAGCTACCAGAACACCCTACATAACCTGAGGAAGTTTTTCTTTTGGAAGAGCGTGTTGGTGAAGCCAAAAGATTAGCAGCAACTAGAAGACTACAAAGCTGATTATGAAGGGCTCATGATGATACTAGAAAACCACAAGTGATTTTCTTTATTGGTGCTAACTGGAAGTAATGTTTAAGCTTTTGTAAATGTTCATGTCTATCCTCTAAGGCAAAATCATACCAAAGAATTCTTCAGCCATCGGTAGAAAATCTTAGATCATCACTTAGTATGGAAAATTGGGCAGAATATCTTAGATCATCATAGGTTGTACAGTTATATTGATTATATTGTATATATCAAGTTATAGATTATGACATTTGATCATTTAGATATTCATAAGTATATATTTAATATAAAATATAATAAGTTATTTAGAAAAGTGATATAATGAAATATCAATTGTTTTTTAAGTTATATAAATATATGTATTTGTTATATGTGAGTCTTTATATATTTGATATACGTGAGTCTTTATATATTTGATATATTACCAAAAAACAATAATGTTTAAATTAAAAAAATTAATATTATAAAAAAAGAGATGAAAGTAATTTAAATAAAAAAAATATTATAAAAAAATTCTATAGATAAAATTATGACGGTTTAAACCGTCGCAACTAGCATAAATAATATTTAGAATTAGAAAATATAATTACGACGGTTGAAAACCGTCACAATATGGGGAATACGACAGTTAGATACCCGTCGTGAAAATAACGACGGTTTGTACGACAGTTTTCACAACCGTCGCAATACGGCCTCCCGACGCACGTTTCTGCGACGGGGTTGAAACCGTCGTAACATACAAATTGCGACGGTTAAAACCTTCATAATATGTCAAAATGAATCGTCGCAATTTGAAAATTTTCTTGTAGTGTTCCTTGGCCATTTCATTTCTAGTGGATGAATTGATGTTAATCCTTCGAAAGTTGATGTTGTGTTGCAGTGGGAGACTTCAAAGTCTGCTACTGAGATTCGAAGTTTCCTTGGGTTGGCTGGTTATTATCGCAGGTCTATAGAAGGCTTTTCAAAGTTGGCGCTGCCATTGACTAAGTTGACTCGAAAGGGTCAAGCTTATGTGTGGGATGTTTCTTGTAAGAAGAGTTTTGTAGAACTCAAGAAGAAGTTGACGACTGCTCCAATGTTTATTTTACCAAATCTGAGTGAGTCTTTTATAGTGTATTGTGATGCGTCGAAGATGGGTCTTAGAGGCGTATTGATGCAAAATGATCAGGTAGTTACTTATGCTTCCAGACAACTGAAGGTTCAGGAAAGGAATTATCCTACGCATGACTTAGGGTTAGCCACTCTGTTGTTTATGTTAAAAATTTGGAGACATTATCTTTTTGGGTCTAGATTCAAAGTGTTCAGTGATCATAAGAGTCTGAAGTATTTGTTTGATCAAAAAGAGTTGAACATGAGGCAGAGAAAATGGCTTGAACTTCTGAAGGATTATGATTTTGAATTAAGTTACCATCCTGGTAAGGCTAATGTTATGGCTGATGCGTTAAGCAGGAAGTCCTTACATATGTCGATGCTTATGGTTTGAGAGTTAGAACTGATTGAGCAATTCAGAGATATGAGTTTGGTTTGCAAAGAGACTCCTAACAGTGTGAAGTGGGGTATGCTGAAGTTGACTAGTGGTATTCTCCAAGAAATCAGAGAAGATAAAAAATCTGACTTGAGTTTGGTGGATCGTCTCACGCTAATCAATCAAGGTAACGAAGGTGATTTCAGATCGATGAGAACAGTGTAATGAGGTTCATAGATAGAGTGTATGTTCCTGATGTGCCATAAATCAAGAAGATTATTCATGAGGAAGGTCACAGAAGCGGGTTGAGTATTCATCCTGGTGCCACAAAGATGTATCAAGACTTGAAGAAGTTGTTTTGGTGGCCGAGTATGAAGAATGAAATTGCAGAGTTTGTGTATGCTTGTTTGACTTGTCAAAATTCGAAGATTGAACATCAGAGACCGTTGGGTCTGATGCAACCGTTGAGTATTCTAGAATGGAAATGGGATAGCATTTCTATGGATTTTGTGACCAGTTTACCAAATACTTTTAAGGGGTATGATTAAATTTGGGTGATTGTTGATAGATTAACCAAATCAGCTCATTTTATACCGATGATGATCAATTATTCATTGCAGATGCTTGCCGAGTTATATATTGATTAGATTGTGAAACTGCATGGAATTCCTTCAAGTATTGTGTCAGATAGAGATCTGAGATTTATGTCGAGGTTCTGGGAGAGTTTGTAGACAGCTTTGGGTACTAAGTTGAGGTTGAGTTCTGCCTATCATCCGCAGACGGATGGACAGACAAAGAGAACTGTCCAGGCTTTAGAGGATTTGCTGAGAGCTTGTGTGTTGGATCTAGGTGGATCATGGGATAGTCATTTTCCGTTGGTTGAGTTCACCTACAATAACAGTTACCATTTTAGTATTAGAATGGCACAGTATGACGCTTTGTATGGTAGGAGGTGTAGGACTCCGTTGTGTTGGTATGAGTCAGGCGAGAGTGTTGTACTCGGACCTGAGATTGTGCAAGAGATGACTGAAAAAATCAAGATGGTCCAAGAAAAGATGAAAGCGTCGCATAGTCGTCAGAAAATTTACCATGATAAGAGGAGGAAAGCACTTGAATTCCAAGAGGGGAATCACGTGTTTTTGAGAGTTATGTCGGTAACTGGTGTTGGTCGAGCTTTAAAGTCTTGAAAGCTCACATCACATTTTATTGGTCCGTATCAGATTTTGCAGAGGGTGGGGGAAGTAGCATATCAGATTGCTTTATCGCTATCGCTTGCAAATTTGCATGATGTGTTTCATGTATCTCAGTTGAGGAAGTACATTCCAGATCCGTCGCATGTGATTCAGATGGATGATGTACAAGTGAGAGATGATTTGACTATTGAGGCGTTGCCTGTTCGGATTGATGAACGAGAAGTGAAGTAGCTGCGAGGTAGTTTGGGGAGGACCAGCTGGAGAAAGTTGGACTTGGGAGCGTGAAGATCAGATGAGGGAGTCGTATCCGACTCTGTTTCTTGAGGTAATTTTCGAGGGCAAAAATTCTTTTTAAGTGGGGGAGAGTTGTAACACCCAAAATTTTATTGGAATATTTATTTAAATAAGAATATTCGCATTTCGGTGATTTTCGGTGATTATTGTGGAATATTGAGAATTATGCATTTTTGGGTTATTTATTTAAATAATAGTATATAATATGAATATATTAGTATTATTATTAATATAAATGAATATAAGATGAATGAGTGA
The DNA here is from genome assembly GCA_963859935.3 of Lathyrus sativus. Taxonomy (NCBI): domain Eukaryota; kingdom Viridiplantae; phylum Streptophyta; class Magnoliopsida; order Fabales; family Fabaceae; genus Lathyrus; species Lathyrus sativus. The sequence continues at coordinate 265,771,819 of OZ012735.1, forward strand.
AAATTGGACAATTAAGAGGAGTTAGTGAGGGTAGTATGGGGAAAGCCCAATTTTGAGGCCCAAGACTAGGTTTAACAAAAAAGAAATTGTGAAGGGATTAGGATTCATTTGTTAGACCATGAAAAGAATTGAGGCCAGAGCTCTGAAGAGGGAGATTGGAGGCAGAAGTTTTGAAAGATTCTCTGAAAGATTTGAGAAGGCTTTGATCGATGATTAAGGTATGGGAAGTATTGCCTTCATGATTTTCCATGTGTAAATTTCAATGTATTTAAGGTCGAATTAAGGTTTAAGGGATTTTGGGGTTGATTATGAGAAAAGGGGATTTTGGCCTTCGTGGCCAAAATCTATTATCGTGAATATAACCTGGGAATTCATTGGAGTAAAAGGAAAATTAGGCCTTAGTGGCCAGAACTCTGATTTGACATTTGCCTAACCCTGTAGGAATATTGGATAGTGAGTAACTCTAATGCCTTTGGGGTAATTATAGGGAATTTTGTGATTTAAGGTGTGAATATGCTTCGGGATTGGCCTAACGAACCATAGGTTTTGTGCCTTCATGGTCGTAAGACCCTAGGGATGATTTATGGATGTTTTGGGGGCGTTGGGGAAGTGAATCGTGGGGGCTTTTTGATGGATTTTAGGTTCTGGTGCGAAAAATGCTTTAGACAACAAACAATTCCAATAAAATGCTTAGCGAAAAATTCTTTTAAGTGGATTTTCGCAGAGTTTGCTGTCATTGCATTGTTCGCTTAGCGAAAAATGCTTTAGACAACAAACAATTCCGTTCCCAGACTCGCATAGCGAAGAAACTCGCCCCAGACTCGCCTAACAAACATGTCAGCGAACGTAGCAGAGTTTCGTGAATGTTGATCGTGTGCAGCGATGCCTTAATATTTAATTTTGTGATTTCTTTGACGAATTAACATGAGTATGATTGTAAGTTTTATGTGATGTGTACGTGATTGTATGATGGTTCCTATGATGTATTGATTGAAAAACTATGATGATATTACCATGATTTTGATGAATTATATGATGACATGAGATATGATGATGATTGTGATGATAATGATTATGATGAATGATGATGCATCTATGCTGTTATTATGAGGATGATTATTGACATATGCATCCGGATTTCGGTTCAAGACCTCGATTACTTTGGCTTCAATCCCATTGTATAGATGTGAAGTGTTTTGATGTGCTCCGGTTCTCTAGTAGAATTGATCCTATTGATGGGGATCTATGGAGGGTTGATGGCCCAGTGTCCATCGCACTGTGATGATTGGTACCACATGCATTGAGTCTTGTTGCATTTTCATTGATGAGTGATTTGGAATAATTTATGATGTTGTGGCCTTTGAGGCCTATTGATGAATATGATGATGTTGAATATGACTATGACGCCATTTTATATGTTGATTTTCATACATTGATTATTATGAATCGTTTTACTCACCCTGCCTGTTTGAATGTTACCTCCACGTGGGTAACATGCAGATGACCAGGTTTAGCCGTGAACGTCGTCGAGGATATTTTTGAAGTTTTGAGTTGTTAGCCTTTTTGGTTAACTTAGAGGGTCTTGCTCTGATATGTAACATCGGGTTGGAGTTCTTTGAGTTAAACTATGTTTCATTTGAGTTTATTTTGATTATCTTCCCGTATGAGAAAAACCTTTATTTATGTCTTTTGAGTTCCGCTGCTTTGTGCAATTTGATGTATTTTGGGAAAATCCGTTGTTTACGGAGCCTTGACCTATTTTGATTATTTGGGAAATGTACGCCCTTTTTGGTGGCTTTTTTTTTAATTTAATAATTTACTTTGATATATGCGAATAAATGTGCCTTTTAATTGTGGGGTAGAAAAGGGTGTTACAACACTTACCATTCCCTTTGACCTGATCAAGGTCACTTTAGTCTTTCAACTTAGACTTAGGATGAAGTTCGGTAAACTCTATGTAAATGTCATGGCTATGGGCATTTACCTCCCATTAGAACCTTGACCACTGTCAAGTGTTCCTCACCTCTAGTTAGGTGAACTACGAATGCTCTAATTTCATCCTTATTAGGATACATAAGCACGAGATGCGATGTCTTGGGGAGCATACTTAGAAATAAACCCTTAGGTATTCCCCCATAGAAACCAATAGCAAGAAATAGCATAAAACAAATATAAATAAGAGGTTCTTATAGAGTACTATAGATACTTAGGGCGCTAGTACCTTCCCTTAGTATAACAAATTCCCAAACCTTTGATCTCTTAGCTTTGTTGTTATATTGCACACTTAGGGTTTTATTTGTTATTTTTCCCTTCCTTTGGATAAAACAAAGTTCAGTGGTGAACTTCAAAGATTTATGATTTAAGTTAATACAATAGCTTGATATTCGATTCTCACCGCAACACTTCATATGAGGTATGGAAAGGCATAGCGCCAAATATCGATTATTTTAGAATGTCGGTGTGTGTAGCTTGTTATAAGAACTAAGTTGACTCCTTGAGGGATCAAATATAATTTTGTAGGCTATGCACATAACAGTAAATCATATAGAATTTCAAACTTAGAGTCTAATTTAATTATTGAATTGCAAGATAATGAATTCTTTAAAACAGTATCACGGTGGATAAGAAATTAGAGATTTAGACAACTGAAGAACCTTGTGAAGAATGTTTTCCACGAATTTTTAAATACAAACTGAAAGTTCGTCACTGATGAAGAATATCGTGAAGAAGATTCTTCATGGATTGTTGAAATTCAAACCAAAAATCGTGTTTTAGAGATGATACTCTAATCAAGAAATTAAAAAAAATATATCAAGAAAGGAATAAACAAAAGAAATGAGTAAAAAAATAAACATCAAGAAGGAAGGTTATTTGCTTTAAATGTAGAGAAATATGACATGTTGAAAATGAATGCCCTATGCTTCAAAAGAAGAATAAATTAAAGAGGAAGAAGAACAAAAGGCATAAAAATCTTATTTTTTAAAAAAACCTTTCAGTACTTTTTATGTCAGATCTCGTTAACTGACTTAACAAAATCTATTGCTAGTTGAAATTTACAAAAAATGTTTAAAATTCAAAATTTGTCTTGCATTTGTTAAGTCAGGTTTCTGTTTAAACGACTTAACAAGTCTTGAACTAAATTCAAAATTATGTCTTTTTATGAACCATTGTCATTCTAAATTATTGCAAACCCTCATGAAAATGTCTCAAACTTTTGCATCAACTCGCTAGAAATTTCTTAGGATGAATTTAAGGTAAAATACATTTGTTTTAAAATTACCTATTTCATTATTAATTTTTCACATCAATTCTAATAATTTTCTAAGTGTTAATTCTTCCCAAAAATATTGAAACTTTATACATAACTTAAAAATTTTTCCTAAAAGTTTCATAATATTTTTTGAGCACTTAAGGTTCATATATTATTGAATTGTAAATTTAAAGAGAAGATAAATTTTCTATTGAAATTGATTCAAGAACAACTTCATATATTCAAATTTGTTCAAGTATTGTAATTGATCACCAAGTGTGTGGCGACATGATTTGTAAAGAAAGTGTGTGTACTTTCTAAAAGTATTTGCAAATACAAAATGGTATATTTCCTATTTTTTGGAGATGGATCCTTTGAATTGGTTTAATTTAAAATTCACTATAGTTGTTGGTGTATTCAATGAATTAATGGCTTCAACGGACTCCTTGTTTTAGAAGGATGTTATTCTAGATGAAATGTATTCAATAATGTTAAACCATACTTGCAAACTTGTTAATCTACCTAAAGGATCAAAATCTATTGGATGCAAGTAGGTATGTAAAAGGATGTATCACAGTGATGATATGCTAAACAAATACAAGGCTAGGATAGTAGTGATGGGTTTTTAGACAAAAAGAAGGTGTTGATTGTTTCATCACATATGCAGCGATAACAAGGATGGCTACAATTAAAGTATTGTTTACATTAGTTTCTTTACATTACCTTATAGTTCATCCAATGGATGTCAAAACAACATTAGAAAATAGAGATCTCGATGAGGAGATTTACATGGAACAATAACAAGGTTACGTGGAAATGAACAAAAGGTGTGCAAGTTTGACGATCCTTGCATAGATTAAAACAAACACTAAACAATGACATCAAAAGTTTGACTCTGTCATTGTAAGATTCACCAATTAAGGGGAGACACACAACTTAGGGGATATTTTTCAATCATCATCAAAACACGAATTCAAAGAGTTTGTCATCATCAAAAGGGAAAGATTGTGAGGAATATATCTTCTATCTATTTCAATTTTTACAAAAACAAAGATTATCAAAGGAAAAAGGTTCAAAAGTGTCATGCTCATCAATGGTGAAGTTGATCAAAAAGGTTTAGCATATAAATTCATGTGAAGATTTGAGACAAGTGAACAAAAATAAGGTGCTCAGTGTAGCACCCCGAAATTTGCCCTTTTGTTTTAACCGTAATTTGCTTATTTTTGGTTTCATTTTGCATTTCTGAATGTCATATCATTGGTTCTTGAGACACGGGATCAGGGTGTTTTCATGGCTCAGGGTTCCCTTTTATTGTAAGAGTTTAAACAGCGAGCGTCAGAGGCTCCGACATTCATTTTGCCCAGCGATCGAGCGACCAATTTTATTTTATTCAGCAGGTTATTTTCAGCTCAGGAGACGGTGAACAGGCAATCTCAGGCATTCTCAAAATCATAATATCCAAGGGCAAGTTTCAAAGGCTTAATAGAGCTTATAACAGGTGGCAACGGGTGATTATATAGGATTCCATCCATTTGGCGCCAAATTGGATATTTTTTTAGTGTGGTAACCGGTTACCACATATGGGTAACCGGTTACTTCAAGTGCATTTTGCCAAAATATTTAAATTTTCAGCATTGCATTTTTCTAATCATTCTCAACCATTGATTTCATATGATCATCATTGGAAGGATCTAAAATTGTTTCAATTTTCATCATTTCCCTCCAAATTTCAAACACTTCATTCCTAATTATACTCCTAATTTCCATTCCAAACACTAACCCACATTCCAAACCACATTTTGATTCCAAACCTAGAGCTTATTTAAGTGAGTTTGCTCCAAACCTTAAAAAAGACCTTCATTTTCAGATTTCACATTCATTCTTGAGAATTTGCTCGTAACTTCTCTTAACTTTTCACTCCCAAAACCTCCATTAAATCTATTTCCACTTGAATTAATTTATTCTTCATTGGAATCCTTGAATCCTAGAGCGAAACTTCCATCATTCATCTACATTATCTTCAATTCACCATTCAATTTTCGTTTGAATTGAGATCTAATTTTGGAAGCTAGATTGGAAGTGCTTATTTGAGCCGATTTTGCTTGATCTTGCTTGTTTTTCATTTCTACCATAAGGGAGCTCTTAAATATCGAATATTCTCTGGGTTTCTAGCTTGGATATGTTAATTTCAAGTGAATCAACACTCACCAAAGCAAATCTCAGCATTGAAGGTTGGTCATTCTAGATCTAATTCAGTTTTTAACTTATTTGCATAATCACAAAGTAGATCCATGGATTTTGATGCATTTTGATCCATTTGGATGATTTGGATCTTTGTGATTCGTGATTTCATTGTTTGATTGTGTTTGCATGATGCTTGATCACTGATTCTTGATGATAAACTCGTGCTTAATTGATAGCATGTTCATGTCAGTGATTGGATAAGTTGTTGGATGCTGAAAACTGATTTTGAAAGTTGATATTCTGTTTTTGGTTCAGTGGCAACCTGTTACCACATATTGGGTAACCGGTTACCCTTCACAAATTTTCATGTTCCAGGCTGTTTTTACAACAGGTAACCGGTTACCTGATATGAGTAACCGGTTACCACTAAACAGAATGCTGTGTTTTTGAATTTTTCTTGTTTGTTTGGTATCCTTTTCACATGTAAATTTCATGGATCAATATGATTTTTTGTTTTGAGTGCATAACATGTTAATGTTGCTTGATTGATGAATGGTCATATTGCTTTGCTTGCTTATATCATGTTAATTGGTTATCATGAATGTTTGCTTTGCTGTTTGTTTGATGCACATTTGCATTCTGCTTTGTTTCGTGTTTGTTTGATCGGTCTATCGTCCAATTTGATTTGAAAAAACTTGTTGATATTGATGATTCTTGTTGATGCATTGTTGTTGATCGATTATGTTTGATTGTTGAAGCATGTCCATTGTTGCATTATATCTATCCTTGATTGGTGTTTGTTCATGATTAATTGCATTCTTACATGCTTGCTGCCCTACTTTTCACCATTGTTTTTATTCTGAACTTGCATGTTATCTTTGCCTTGCTTGCTTGCTGCTTGCCTTTTCGCACCTATGTTTATGCTAAAACATGTGCTGTTATAGGATTTCTTGTTGTGTGCTAGACTTTATTGTTGTTTTATGCAGGAGACGCTGTTGTAGTTGTTGCTTTTACCTTGTTTCCTTGCTTTTTGCTTTATCTTTGCATGCTCCCTTAGGATTCTTATTCCAATTTAATTCCCGATTAAATTTGGAGTAAGATAGACATTAGGAGTTTAATCCATTCATGATAACAAGTAGGCTAGTCCCTTTTAACCTAAACCATAGGTCTATCTTTTACATGCTAACATTAGGATAGAATCTTCTTTCGCATCCCAACTTTAGGACCACTTTGCATGACAATGTTAGGCTGAGTTTCCCTTAGACCTTTCGTGCGTCTCATTTCTCATCTCAAAACACATTCTAACTCATCTAATAAATACGATGAACATTGTACGCTATGAGCCTTAAGAACATGGGAAATGATGAGTGAGGGGTCTCCTCTCGGTTTTCTAGAGTGTTTAGTGTCTGTCCTGTCTGGGGGCGATATGCGACGCATTCGTTCCTATGTCATAGTCTTTAGTGAAACGTGAATCACAAATCAAACTAATTCACTTTACTAAAACTCACAAACAAAATTCAAACCTTTTATCCTTCGGGATTTGTGTTTTAAACTCATTTTCAGAAAATAGTACGTTACCTTTCCGTTCTACCGCAAATAGGGATCGTCCCTAACTGCTGGAATGGGAACTTAGCGTCGCTTATAAAAAACACTTAACCAACCTGTGGTTTAGTTTACTCGAACTATGTTTGCTCTGATTTCTCATACTTGATGAGGATACGTAGGCACTAGACGACGATATCTTGGCGAGCAACCTTCCCCCCATCACCCGTAGTTTTCCGAACTACGTTGACTCTGACTTTCCCATTGCACGAGGGAATGCGTAGGCATAGGGAAGCGATGTCCTATCGAGTCTCTTTCTTTTTCTTTTGTTCTCTTTTCCATTTAGAAGTAGCTTATAGATAACACACCCTTTGATTAGACAACAAGCGTGGATCCCGTTGAGTACAACAGACGTGAGGGGTGCTAATACCTTCCCCATGCGTAACCGACTGCCGAACCCAAGATTTAGTTGCGATGACCTTGTCTTTTCCGTTCTTTAGGTTTTCTTCAATCGTTTCCTTTCCCTATCCTTGGGATAAATAACGTTCGGTGGCAACTCTTCTGTTTTTTCGTAGGGTGTTTTCGTAGTTGCGACAGCTGGCGACTCTGCTGGGGACCATGTTTCCCTATGCGAGTCGATCTTAGTGCTTGTCTGTTTTGCGTCTTTGGGTGTTTATGTTTGTGCGGTTATTTACTTTTATGTACTTTATCTATGTTGCACCCCAAAATTAAACCAATCGGTTCCCATATCTGGTATACGTTTCGATGCATTTTGCATTCGCATTCGCATACTGCATGCATTGAAATTTTCTCAGTCAGATTGATTTTATCGGGATTGCAGCCCCTGGCGTTTCAGTCAGTTCAGGCCGGTTTGAATAAGTGTATTTTGAGAATTGGTGCTCGTTCCCTGTTGTTTTCAGGCCATCTCGGTGCCCGGGTTTCGCTATGGTTACGCAATCGTTCTCTAATCGATTTAATTGGCTTCCTGGCATTTTTAGAATTTTCTCTTTTATTTTCTAGATTTTAATGCATTTTTAATAGTTTTTTTAATAGATTTATTTGTGTTTTAGATATTAAATAGGTTATTTTTTTTAATAGAGTTTAATAGATTTTTATATATAGATTTTTATAGAATTTAATAGATTTTTTAGATTTTTAAATAGATATTTCTAGAGATTTAATAGATTTTAATAGATAATTCTTTTTCTAGATATTAAATAGATTTTTAATTGAATTTTCAATAGACTTTAAATTCTTCTCTTTTAAGAATTAATTAGGTGGTAATTGTTTCATTTTAGAAGTTAATAGGAATTTAATAGGGTTAAATCTCTTTTTTAGATGTTAATTGATTTAAAGTTTAGTGGATTTAATCATTTTTAGATATTAATGGAGTTTAATATAGTAATTCATTCTTTTTTTTTAAATCAATTTCTTTTAAGAATTAATTAGGTGTTAATTAGCATTTTAGGAAGTTTAATTGGATTGATTAGTTTTAATTGGGACCTTGTTAATCATCACTAGCATTTTAATTAGGTTAATTAGGAGTTAATGGTCCTGTTTAGTCCATTTTTGTTTTTTTAATAGGCTAATTGTTCAGTTTTTTAATTAGTTTTGTTTAATTGCATAATTTGAATCAGAATTAATCATGTTTAGTCTTAGTCATTAATGGGCCATTTATCCAGTTCATAAAGCCCAGTTCCAGGGTCCATTTCGCTGCCATGTGTCATACATATAGGGTCCCACACGTTTTCCCTCAGATTTGGACACCTCACCTCATTCTCCACTTCCACTCTGCTGCCAGCACACGTGGCTCTCTCTCTCTTTTCCACTTCACCATCCACTCACTCTCTCTCCACGCCACCTGTCCCACTCACCGGCCGGCATGCAAACCGTCGGGAAACTCACCGTCGAAATCATACGGCAGTCTTTACGGCCAGAATTCTACCGGAAACATCAAAAATCGCCGGCAACTTCATCCACTCCACCGGATCTTCATCAATCTTCATCATCCTCATACTGTTTTTTTTTTCTTCAGAAATTCCCAGAATCGCATCAATCTTCATCGTCCTCATCGTTTTTTTCCAGAACATTCATCTTCTTCATCAATCCTCTTCCCGTTTTCTTCAATAACTCCATCAAGATCCAACTACCTTCAATGTGTTCATCGGGTTCCCAGAAGTTTTCAAGATCCATCAACGAGATCTTCAAGATCTCCATCGACAGAAGCTTCCTACAATCTTCACGCCCTCCAGATCTTCAAAGATCTTCACAACCTTCCACCGGAGACTTCGTTTCGCTCATCTATTCATCAACGCCTTCATCATTCGCCAGAAATTCGTAAGACCTCATCGTGTTCATTAGAAGATCAAGAAAACTCCTCCATGTTCATCAAGTCCTTCAGAAAATCCAAAAGCCCGTTCATGCGTTTCCACTAGATCTTCATGGATCTTTAGCCACAGATCTTCAACGAACACCGCAAATCTTCATGAGTGTTCAACTTCAAAACATCTTCAGAAACGCAAGGATTTTCATCAATAATCTTCAGTGTTCTTCAAACGATTTCCAGAGATTCATCGACCTTCAGCAATTTCCTCGTCTGTTCAACAATCCGTGCCCAGATTTCTTCAAGATCTTCGAAGATCATGAAAGATCCTCAACGAGCTCCTTCATGCATGTTCATCCATCTTCACGGATCTTCATGAGAACTCCAGAAATCATCAGCGAACCTCAACACTTTCAAGAATCTCCATCTTCTTCAAGAGCGTTCTCCAGATTCTTTCTTCAGATTCGTCAGATCTTCCGCGAACAACATCAAGCCACAGATTGATTTGCGTTTCCCGGATTGCATTGACGTCGTGGTTGTTGTTAGTTCGTTAGTGCGATAGGATTCAGAACGACTTTGATTTGAGATTGATAGAGAGTTTGAGTTGAGAGTCTGAGGGAGACAGAGAGTTGAGATTGAGAGGGGCTGAGAGTGAGAGAAGCGGTGCTAGGGTTTTTTGGCATGAACAGTGAAAGGGGAGAGTTTGAGGGTCTTAGGTTTTTTTTTCTGAAGAAGATACGTGGCTGGTGGACTGGGCTCAAAGGCCCATTTGTTTTTTTTTGGCACGCCTCCATTTTTTTCTTTTTTCCCCTTCCCCGTTTCGTCTTTTTAGGATATAGTTCCCTTAGGACTTTAAATTGTCGTATTTTAGGAGTAGACTTTTGTTTCCATTTGTTAGTGGATTTGTCTCCTATTGTCTCTCCTATTTTCATTTCCATCTGATTTTATTCTCGATGTTATTTCTGGCTGGCCGTGTGACATGATTCAATTGGAGAATGATTTTCGATATCATTTCTCCATCTTCTCTTTGACACGGATATCAATACGCTACCTCTTAGAGTTCAATTTCTCGGCTAAGTCGAACCATGACGGTCTAAGCGGTACATTGTTCCTGGTTCGAGCGTCATCATCAAAGATCCAGAGAGGAGAAGATTGGAATGGAGCTTGCGCGCACGTCAGGAGCCCGGAGCTGCTTCGTTCAACATTATCATCGTCGTATTCAAGTCTTCAGGCAACCGTCGAATGTTGTGGGCTGCATCGTCAGATACAAAGGAAATGGCAGCTGAGGAGTTTCTTCTTAGGTTCTTGCGTGTGTGTCCCGAGTTCCTTCCCGTTTAGGCGTAAGCCTGCTTCCTCTTTGTTCTCGCCCCGTGCGAACGAAACCCCTTTTCTCTCGCGTTCAGGCGATCGAGACCCTTTCTCTTGCCCCCGTGCAATCGAGACTCGTTTCCCGTTAAACTACGTTAGCTCTGATCTCTCGTGTCAGACGAGAGTACGTAGGCATAGGATGCCGTATCCTAGCGAGCTCCCTTCCCCCTTTCCCCTTTTTCCCGGTTTTAGCTGTAGTAGGTTGAACTACAGCTGCTCTGATTTCTCATATCTAATGAGAATATGTAGGCATAGGATGTGATATCCTAGCGAGCACACTAACAACTAACCTCTCTGTTCTTTCGCTGCTGTGCGATCGAGACTTTCCCGCTGACGACTGATGTTTTCTTCTCTCTTGCCCTTGCGCATTTGAGACCAGACCGTAGTTCTAGTTCCCGTAGGTTCCCGTACCCCTAGAACCAACTTAATCTCTCACTCCTGTGGGATCGAGAACACCCCGTCTAGCCGTAGTTAGCCGGAACTATATAAGCTCTAATCTTCCATGCTGTGTGGAAGTACGTAGGCATAAGACGCGAAGTCTTGGCGAGCCAATTCCCTGTAGTTTCCCGAACTACGATGACTCTGACTTTCTCTCTTGAGAATACGTAGGCATAGAGTGCGATGCTCTATCGAGTCAGTTTCTTTCCGTTTAGATTTAGCAGCCGTAGATAGATTGTTTTGCATCCTTTAGACAAACCAAGCAAGCGTGGATCCCGTCGAGTACGACGGACGTGAGGGGTGCTAATACCTTCCCCTTGCGTAACCGACTCCCGAATCCAGGATTTGGTTGCGATGACCATTCCTTTCCCGTCTTTGCGGTGGGTTTACTTCGAGCGTTTCCTTTCCCTCTATTGGGATAAATAACGCACGGTGGCGACTCTTCTGTTCAGCCGGTGCCGATTTTTGCAGTAGCGCCAGTTGGCGACTCTGCTGGGGACTGCGATGGTCCCTTATGCATTTGGGATCCAACGTCCCTTAAGAGAGTCAATCCTAGCGCTTGTTTGCTTGTCTATTGGGTGTTTATTTTTGTGTTGCTATTATCTGTTGTTGTTGTGCTGTTGGGTGGGGGATGTTCCTTTGAGTGAGAAGCCAGACCTAGGCTTGAGTGCACCTAGAATTAGTTGTGGAAATTAGTGGGCGCGTGCATGCTTTGCATGTACTAGTGTCTCATGAAATCCATGCTCAGACGAGGTTCTCCCGGTTGACTTCTTTTTCAACCCTTTGGGTTGAGGGGGTTGTTGGTTCGGAGGATTGTCGACTCTAGGGACCAATCATTTGGAAGTTGGCTAAGTGAGGCCTCTTTAGGATATGATGATGCCACACCTCCTGGGTATCGTATCATCAGTCTTGAAAGTCTGTGACGCCAAAGACCGCATAGGATGTCGTACCTTGTGTCAGTTTAGGTCCATACCCGTGAGTGGGAGGGTTTTTGCAGGAAACTTGACTTCCAGACAACCCGGTATTTTGGTCTTCTCTTCAGGACGAACGTACACAGTCAGCAGCGCAACAGTATTCAGAGATTTGTGGGGGGCTGTGATCCCATATTTGCTGCATATTGCATTGCATTTGCATGAACATGTTTGCATCATATTGCATATCATTCTCCAGCTAGCCAGAGCTCTTATCCAGCCGTTGTTTTGATTCTGAAGGTGGTTCTCCAGTGATTGGTCTGAGCAAGTGTTGATTGGTAGAAGACGACCAGGGGGTTGAAATAGATTGGGCAGAATTGAGCAGTGAAGTCAGTTGAAGGTTGTTGGTAGCTACGTTAGAGAGCAACTTCCGGTTTGTTGATACCTTGTCAGGGTTCACTGTGACGACCAACCCTCTGTATGGTTCTACTTCCGAGGCAGACTTTCCGCAAGTGAACAACCTTACTGTAGACCAGTTTGTGCAACCTCCTGTTATGGACCGAGATCGACGTGAGCAGTTCGTTGTCCGCAATGAACGACCCCCTCTTATCAACAGTCAAGGTGTTGTTTTCCCTGTGCCGAGTATCCGAAGAGAGATCCCAATAGCAAGGGCTGTAGACCCAAGAGCTCTTGAGTATGATAGAAGGCTCCAAGTGTTGGAAGAACAAGTTAAAGCCATGAAAGTCAAAGATGCTGTTAACCTGAACGTCGCAGACATGTGTTTGGTTCCTGGCCTGGTGTTACCTCCTGAGTTCAAAGCGCCGAAAGTTGAAAAGTACAGAGGAGATAGCTGTCCGAAGCAAGATTTGGTGATGTTCTGCCAAAGAATGACTTCGTTTGTGCAAAATGACAAGTTGATGATTCACTGCTTTCAGGATAGTCTAACTGGGGCATCTTTGAGTTGGTATATGCAGTTAGAGAATAATCAAATCCGATCATGGATGGATTTAGCCAGAGCTTTACTGAAGCAGTATGATTATAACCTAGACGTGGCTCCTCATCGCATACAGTTGCCAGAATTGTCTCAAGAGAACAATGAAACTTTCAGGAAGTATGTTCAGAGATGGAGAGAATTTGCTACCAGAGTGCATCCACCGCTCCTAGACCGAGAGTTAATGGGCATGTTTGTAGACTCCCTGCAGGGTCCGTACTTCAAAAGAATGCTTGGAAATGCGCCAAATTTCTCTGAATTGGTAAGGGCAGGAGAACGCATTGAGCGTAGCGTGAAAATTGGAAGAATTCAAAATGTTTCAAGCAGTCAGGCTAGTGAAACTGAATCCCTCTGTAGCTTCCCAACTGAAGAAGGAATTGTGATCAATGCCATCATGCCAGATGATGGGTATTCTCAAGATGAATCGGTGAAACCTGTTGGTTCTTCATCTTATCAGCGGTCAGTATCTCCTGTGTCTCGTTATTCTGGACAAACAATTGTGCCTAGGGCACCATATCAGGAACTTTATGTTGCTTCTCTTACAAGTCATCGAGCTCGTGGCCGAGTTATCAGAATCAGCGTCAGAATCAGAACAGGCCTCGTAACAACTTGGAACGAAGGAATGCTCTTTCTCACCCAGTGCCTATGCCGTATAGCCAATTCTGCCACATTTGATTCAGAATTCGTTGGTGGAACCTAAATCTCTTAAGCTTGTGTCAGAACATTACCCTCCTGGGTACAATCCCCATGCTCAGTGTAGTTACCATGGCGGATCCCCAGGGCATTCAACTGAAGATTGCAAAGCTTTTCAGGCGAAAGTACAATAGTTGATCGACCAAGATGGCATTTCCTTTCCAAAAGGAGTTTTGTTCGTTCATACCAACCTCTCAGCTATCTAAGCTCGCAGATTCAGAGGTTTATTTCGAGAAGCCAGTGGTCCAGACAGGCAGACGCCCTCAGCATTGGCAGTCCTCAAACTCTTTTATCATTTGCATTTGTAGTTTCTTTTCTGTTAGTTACTACTTGCTGTTAAACAATGTTTGTTTCGAATGGTAATATTGATAAAGTGACTATGCATTTTTCTGAATTAATCATGTCATTGTCACTCATTTACTGCATTGCACTGACACTTGCATTTTATTTACTCCACTTTGTCACTGTGATTAGCAAAGATTGTAGGGAGGATGACGAAAACTGAATACTCATAACCGATGATCGTATGCTTTCAGATAAAACCGTGCCGATGACGTACAAGGCATTGTTTCAAATCCCCTAAACATTGGAGATATAAGGAGTTAGTCCCTTGTTAACCACTTCGAGCCAGGAAGTAGAAGTTTTTTCGGACTTTTAAACCCTCACATCTTAACCCGGGGCAGGGTAGGTGTCAGTTAGCTTGATCGAGCGTTCAAGTCTTATAGAGGAGTGTTGCCTTTCGAGGACCAATCACATCTTGTTTTTCCCAGAGGTCGTACCTCGTCAACCACAATGGTTAAACCTCACCAATCAGGAGTAAGACAGTTACAATCCTTTCAGAGCAATCAAGACAACCAGTGTCACACGACTTTGTTCCAAAAGAAAAAAGAAAGAATAAGAGAGCCCGCTAAGTAAGAAGGAAAAGAAAAGCTGGAAAGCTAATACTTAGGCAAAAATTAGGGCATCCCGCTGGACTTCAAAAAAAAAAGATCGAAAAGAACTCAAAAGGAGTCAGTCCAGGCAAAATTAGGGAATCGAAAGAATGCAAAAGAAAGGATATCAAAAGAGAAATCCTCGAACAAGGACAAATTCGTGTGGATACAGACACCGAAAACGGAAAAGGAGTAACTGTCACTCTAAAAAAAGGAAAAAACTTGTGAATTCTTTAACCACTGTTCCTACTATTCAACATACCTCTCGAAGAGGCGAGCGCTCGAGCCAAGTTAATTGAACTTTAGGATCGGAGATCATCACGTAGAAGGGGTAGGTACAAATCATAATTTGAGCCGAATATCCTTTGTTTCACGAACCGTGAACCCGACCACGATACAACCCTTAAAAGACCTAATTGAGGCAGGGTGTATTCTAAATGCGCATTACGATAAGGTTGAGTAACCTGACTCCCTCTTGATTTTCTAGTCATATCCTTGTTGTATTTTTCACTGATCACATAAGCACTACGTTTGAACTTTGGTTCATTCGTCACTCACAATCATGACACGTAAATGAGTGACAACACAACTTTTTTCAAAATTTGCATGAACACTGCATTAAAATTACCATTCGGGAATAAACAATTTTATTTGCAGGTCAGTAGTTGACAGGAAAGAAATTCCAACAGGGGATAATCGAACAGGACTGAATAATTCAGCAGTCTGGAACAAAATGGTGTATGTTGTGAAATCCCGCGAGTCTGGGGCATTGACTTTCATTGAGTTCAGAATCAGTTGGTCTGAGGACAAGTCCCGAAGCATCAGTTGATTACGGGGCAGTTTACTTGAGAAGCAGTGGATCAGAAGCGAATCTTCTCGAGAGCCAATCAGGGGCAATTATCCAGAATGTTGTGATGTGAGGATAGATTCTTCCAGTGTTTGATCAGGGTAGGTTAAGTCGCTCAAAGCTCGTTCAGGGGCAAGTCACTTCAGAGATAGTGAAACCAACTGTGTTGACAGTTGTTTAATTGAGATTGAATCCTCTTGTCGTACAAACACCAGGGCAAGCCATCGCAAGGTCGTATTGTAGTAAGTGGCTTTCGGTTCGGAGTGGGTTTTTTCCAAGAGTCAGATTAGGGAAAAGTCATTGCAGACAGGGGCATGCCATCCTAAGAGCGCAGAAGTTACTCTTTATTCGAGAGGCATTTGATTTGAAGTATCTCTCTGAAGTTCAGAATGCTGGGGCAGTTCATATCAAACCATCAGGGTACAGATTTAAAGACTATCCCACAGAGGTTCCCGCAGGCCGGGGCATATCAGAAGCGAAAGATTTGAGTTACTCAGAGCTACTCGAGCAGATTCAGCCAATCTTCAAGTTTGAGACGAATGTCAGGAAATCATGACCCTTCGACTAGAAACCGTGAATTCAGACAGGATATTGTCCAGCGTCAGGCGTATATGACCCATATAAAGACTAATCCTTATTGGCAATCTTCAGGAAGCCCAATCCATATTGGCAATTGCTGTGAGGCCCAATCCGTGTTGGAGCATCATTTCAAAATCCAACCCTTATCGGTACGCAGGAAGACCCCGTCTATTTTCCCTAGCAAAAGTCCAATCTTCATTGGCACAGGTAAGCAATCCCCGGCAGAAGTCCAATCATACTTGGCACGCTCGGTTATCCCCCAGTAAAGTCATACATCCGAGAATCAGTTAATCTGGGGCAATTAGGTCGAGATTTGGCAAATCTCTCGCGACCATGGGTACTGCTCCACGAATCAGTCGATCAGGGGCAAAAGATTATTGCAAGACCGGGGCAGATCACCCTAAGAACAAAAGATTTTGTTGGGACATCCTTTTGGGTTTGACGTGCAGAAACAGTTCATATCTAACCGTCAGGGTACAGAGATCGAAGAGTCCTTATCAGAAGGTTGGTGCCGATTCAGGGGCAAGGTATTGTGAGGTAGCACCATGGCTAGCTTTTCCTTTCAAGATGAAGTGTACAAACTGGGGTATGTTGGTATTTTGGGGGCAAATTTCCGAGAAGATGGATGGAACTCATGTTTCCTGAGCCGGAGGTTCGTGGTGAAAGACTTGATTTGGTGTGACGCTAATCCCCATGCAGATTGCGCCTCACCCCAGGAGATGAAATGATGTTATCCTTTACCGAAAAGGGATCACCCTCCTCAGCTAGTCGCAGCTCACCCCCACAGGGTATCCCTAGCAAGACAGAACTAGTATCTCATGCAGAGTTTATACTCCCCAGAAAGTTGAAGATGTCCATGTTCAATCCCCAGCAGGGAGGATTTCCATGGCGCACAGCCAAGATAGTAAGTTCAGAAAGGAGTATCCCTACCGAGGATGGTTTTATTTCTCCCCGCAGGTCGTCATGCCTTCGTCAGGATGATTATCCCCAGCAGAATGGTAGTTTCGAGTTCGTAAACTATACTCAGACAATTGTCTCCCAGATGGGTCGCTTCTTCCCCAGTTGAGTTAGTCTTCCCAGCAGGTGTTATTCTTTCCTCCAGTGGAAATTGATGTGTAACATCTCCCCGGCATAATTGGCTGTATTTCCGGCATTTGTTTTGCCGGAATGCTTTATGATACCCGTTCATCCCCAGCACGGTGGTATTTGTTCTCAGCATTCCGTGTTGACGGAGTAAGCTTGTCAGAGCTTCCCCAGCAGCTTGAGCCTGCATTTGCATTTGCATATATCATCATATTTGCATTTTGAAACGTAAATCAGGTTGTTTAACCTTGTGCTTTCAGGTGTGTTGCTCAACAGGAGTATGGAGTTACAACCCAGATATCTTTTCAGACAACCAAGGTCTTGCCGTGAGACGCATTATGAGGTGATTCAGTTTATTATCATCCCCACAGAGTTACTGATTGAGGTTTTCTCGTATCCGATCAGCGGATTTTTTTGTCAAGTTTGTTGCTGCAGCAGCATCTCAGGGTTCCATGAATCAAAATTTCAGAAGTGGTCGCTTGTTGTCAGAATGGGTGTCGGTCATTGGTTTTCAGAATATCCCCTGTGGAGTTAGCTACTGCAAAGGAAAGGCAGAATTATCCTTCCATGCGATTGACAGAGTTAAATTCCTATTAGGAGAAAATTTTTATCCCCAGCGAAGTCGTCGGGATTTCTTCGTGGACGAATTGCTTCCTCCGTGGTGACGGAATGTGCGTCCTGATGAGGACAATTTATGCCTATGTTGATAGGATTTCTTCGTGTTGACGATTTGTTTCCTCCGTGTTGACGGAATGTGCGTCCTGATGAGGACAATTTATGCCTATGTTGATAGGATTTCTTCGTGTTGACGAATTGCTTCCTCCGTGTTGACGGAATGTGCGTCCTGATGAGGACAATTTATGCTTATGTTGATAGGATTTCTTCGTGTTAACGACTTATTTCTCTGTGTTGATGGAATATGGAGTCCTGTTGAGGACAAGGTTTGCTTTCTCCGTGTTGACGGAATATGGAGTCCTGATGAGGACAAGTTTTATTTCTCCATGTTGACGGAATATGGATTCCTGATGAGGACAAGTTTGATTTCTCCGTGTTGACGGAATATGGATTTCTGATGAGGACAAGTTTGATTTCTCCGTGTTGACGGAATATGGAGTCATGTTGAGGACAAAGTTTTATTTCTCCGTGTTGAAGGAATATGGATTCCTGATGAGGACAAGTTTTATTTCTCCGTGTTGACAGAATATGGATTCCTGATGAGGACAAGTTTTATTTCTCCGTGTTGACGGAATATGGAGTCCTGTTGAGGACAAGGTTTGCTTTCTCCGTATTGACGGAATATGGAGTCCTGTTGAGGACAAGGTTTGCTTTCTTCGTGTTGACGGAATATGGAGTCCTGATGAGGACAAGTTTTATTTCTCCGTGTTGACGGAATATGGATTCCTGATGAGGACAAGTTTGATTTCTTCGTGTTGACGGAATGTGGAGTCCTGAGGAGGACCGGTTTTATTCTTATGTTGATAGGATTTTTTCTTCGAGTTAACGAGATGATTTCTTCGTGTCGACGGGATATGGACTCCTGATGAGGACAAGTGTTGTTCCTATGATGGATAAGATTTCTTCGTGTTGACTAAATTTGAGTTCAGATATGTACAAGAATGGTATTCCTATGATGACAGGATTTATTCGTGTTGATGAATCTATTTTTTCCTCGTGTTGACGAGATGTGAGTCCTGACGTGGACAATTTATTCCTATGTTGATAGGAGTTCCTCGTGTTGATGAGACGCAAATAAGATTTTATTGCCTATGTTGATAGGATCTCCTCGTGTTGACGAGATGCGGACAACTCATCCCCAGCGAAGTCGCCGGGATTTCTCCGTGTTGACGGAATGAGGAGTCCTGATGAGGGCAAGTTTTATTCCTATGACGATAAGATTTCTTCGGGTTGATGAAATTGGAGTCCTGACGTGGACAAGTTTATGAAGGGATTTCTTCGTGTTGATGAAGTGTACGTCCTAACGTGGACAAAGTCTTGCTCTTGTTGTTGAGATTTCTTCGTGTTGACGAAGCCAGCGTCCTAACGTGGACAAAGTTCTATTCATGTGTTGTTGAGATTCCTTCGGGTTGACGAAATGTGAGTCCTGACGCGGACAGATTTGTATTTATTCGTGATTTGACGAAATTTTGGTCCAGATGTCGACAAGGTTACTCCTGTGACGACAGAATCTCTATTCGTGTTGACGAATTTGTTTCTCTTCTTGT
This sequence comes from Lathyrus sativus, assembly GCA_963859935.3. NCBI lineage: Eukaryota > Viridiplantae > Streptophyta > Magnoliopsida > Fabales > Fabaceae > Lathyrus > Lathyrus sativus. The sequence goes on from OZ012735.1 coordinate 265,791,182, forward strand.
GTTGACAAGGTTAGTCCAGTTGTGGACAGAGGTGTTTTTGCAAAGATAGTTCAGTACCTGTGGTGTTACATGGGTGGTGGGAGTTAAAATCAGAGTTATTCTCTGACGAATGATCGGTTGTTACCGTAACAATCAGGTTCACTCGACGAATGTCGTTCCCTAAGCAGTGGTGCAGTTTATTTCTGCGGTTGGCAAATTTCAGGGCTTCTTTGGTATTCAACTGTCTCGTACCTCGAATGTTTGAAGGTCGTTCGCTCTTCACCCAGTCGGGTCCAAGCCGCTTGAATAGGGGCAGCTGTTGCACCCCAAAATTTGACCAACCGGTTCCCATATCTGGTTTATGTTTCGACGCATTTTGCATTCGCATTCGCATACTGCATGCATTGAAATTTTCTCAGTCAGATTGATTTTATCGGGATTGCAGCCCCTGGCATTTCAGTCAGTTCAGGCCGGTTTGAATAAGTGTATTTTGAGAATTGGTGCTCGTTCCCTGTTGTTTTCAGGCCATCTCGGTGCCCGGGTTTCGCTATGGTTGCGCAATCGTTCTCTAATCGATTTAATCGGCTTCCTGGCATTTTTTAGAATTTTTTCTTTTATTTTCTAGATTTTAATGCATTTTTAATAGTTTTTTTAATAGATTTATTTGTGTTTTAGATATTAAATAGGTTAGTTTTTTTAATAGAGTTTAATAGATTTTTATATATAGATTTTTATAGAATTTAATAGATTTTTTAGATTTTTAAATAGATATTTCTAGAGATTTAATAGATTTTAATAAATAATTATTTTTCTAGATATTAAATAGATTTTTAATTGAATTTTCAATAGATTTTAAATTCTTCTCTTTTAAGAATTAATTAGGTGGTAATTGTTTCATTTTAGAAGTTAATAGGAATTTAATAGGGTTAAATCTCTTTTTTAGATGTTAATTGATTTAGAGTTTAGTGGATTTAATCATTTTTAGATATTAATGGAGTTTAATATAGTAAATCATTCTTTTTTTTTAAATCAATTTCTTTTAAGAATTAATTAGGTGTTAATTAGCATTTTAGGAAGTTTAATTGGATTGATTAGTTTTAATTGGGACCTTGTTAATCATCACTAGCATTTTAATTAGGTTAATTAGGAGTTAATGGTCCTGTTTAGTCCATTTTCGTTTTTCTAATAGGCTAATTGTTCAGTTTTTTAATTAGTTTTGTTTAATTGCATAATTTGAATCAGAATTAATCATGTTTAGTCTTAGTCATTAATGGGCCATTTATCCAGTCCATAAAGCCCAGTTCCAGGGTCCATTTCGCTGCCATGTGTCATACATATAGGGTCCCACACGTTTTCCCTCAGATTTGGACACCTCACCTCATTCTCCACTTCCACTCTGCTGCCAGCACACGTGGCTCTCTCTCTCTTTTCCACTTCACCATCCACTCACCGTCTCTCCACTCCACTTGTCACACTCTCTCGCTCTGCATGCCACTCTCTCACCTCACACAGTCACCTGTCCCACTCACCAATCCCTCACCGGAGACCTCACCGGCCGACATACAAACCGCCGGAAAACTCACTGTCGAAATCATACGGCAGTCTTTACGACCAGAATTCTACCGGAAACACCAAAAATCGCCGGCAACTTCATCCACTCCACCGGATCTTCATCAATCTTCTTCATCCTCATACTGTTTTTTTTTCTTCAGAAATTCCCAGAATCGCATCAATCTTCATCGTCCTCATCGTTTTTTTCCAGAACATTCATCTTCTTCATCAATCCTCTTCCCGTTTTCTTCAATAACTCCATCAAGATCCAACTACCTTCAATGTGTTCATCGGGTTCCCAGAAGTTTTCAAGATCCATCAACGAGATCTTCAAGATCTCCATCGACAGAAGCTTCCTACAATCTTCACGCCCTCCAGATCTTCAAAGATCTTCACAACCTTCCACCGGAGACTTCGTTTCGCTCATCTATTCATCAACGCCTTCATCATTCGCCAGAAATTCGTAAGACCTCATCGTGTTCATTAGAAGATCAAGAAAACTCCTCCATGTTCATCAAGTCCTTCAGAAAATCCAAAAGCCCGTTCATGCGTTTCCACTAGATCTTCATGGATCTTTAGCCACGGATCTTCAACGAACAGCGCAAATCTTCATGAGTGTTCAACTTCAAAACATCTCCAGAAACGCAAGGATTTTCATCAATAATCTTCAGTGTTCTTCAAACGATTTCCAGAGATTCATCGACCTTCATCAATTTCCTCGTCTGTTCAATAATCCGTGCCCAAATTTCTTCAAGATCTTCGAAGATCTTGAAAGATCCTCAACGAGCTCCTTCATGCAGGTTCATCCATCTTCACGGATCTTCATGAGAACTCCAGAAATCATCACCGAACCTCAACACTTTCAAGAATCTCCATCTTCTTCAAGAGCGTTCTCCAGATTCTTTCTTCAGATTCGTCAGATCTTCCACGAACAACATCAAGCCACGGATTGATTTGCGTTTCCCGGATTGCATTGACGTCGTGGTTGTTGTTAGTTCGTTAGTGCGATAGGATTCAGAACGGCTTTGATTTGAGATTGATAGAGAGTTTGAGTTGAGAGTCTGAGGGAGACAGAGAGTTGAGATTGAGAGGGGCTGAGAGTGAGAGAAGCGGTGCTAGGGTTTTTTGGCATGAACAGTGAAAGGGGAGAGTTTGAGGGACTTAGGGTTTTTTTTTTCCGAAGAAGATACGTGGCTGGTGGACTGGGCTCAAAGGCCCATTTGTTTGTTTTTGGCACGCCTCCGTTTTTTCTTTTTTCCCCTTCCCCATTTCATTTTTTTCTGCTGTTAGTGTGGGCTGGGCCCAATTACTTTGGCTGCATACCCCCCCCCCCCCTCCCCCCCCCCCCCGTGTTTCTGCATACACCCCCTTCCCCGTTTTTTTTTGTTACCATTTGTTGGGCTGGGCCTAACTCTTTCCCTATTTCTGTTTCAGCATCCCCCCTGTATCCTTTACCCCCTGCATGATTTTGTTAATTTTTTTATTACAATTTAATGGTGATTTCTTTAGCTTAACAATTCTTAGAATATTAGAGAATATGTTTAGTTAGAATATTTTAGCATATTATAGTTTTAGGATATATTTTTTTCTTGTAGAGATTAATTAGAATATATTAGTTAGAATATTTTTAATATCCTAGAATATTTTAGTTAGAATATAGTTTAGGATTTAATAGTTACCTTTAAAGACCTTTAGTTCAAAATTTGTTAGGATTTAATATTCTTAGAATATAGTTTAGGAATTAATTCCGGGTTAAGGAGATTTATAGATTTAATTCTTTTTAGGATATAGTTCCCTTAGGACTTTAAATTGCCGTATTTTAGGAGTAGACTTTTATTTCCATTTGTTAGTGGATTTGTCTCCTATTGTCTCTCCTATTTTCGTTTCCATCTGATTTTATTCTCGATGTTATTTCTGGCTGGCCGTGTGACACGATTCAATTGGAGAATGATTTTCGATATCATTTCTCCATCTTGTCTTTGACACGGATACCAATACGCTACCTCTTAGAGTTCGATTTCTCGGCTAAGTCGAACCATGATGGTCTAAGCGGTACATTGTTCCTGGTTCGAGCGTCATCATCAACGATCCAGAGAGGAGAAGATTGGAATGGAGCTTGCACGCACATCAGGAGCCCGAAGCTGCTTCGTTCAACATTATCATCGTCTTCAGGCAACCGTCGAGTGTTGTGGGCTGCATCGTCAGATACAAAGGAAATGGCAGCTGAGGAGTTTCTTCTTAGGTTCTTGCGTGTGTGTCCCGAGTTCCTTCCCGTTTAGGCGTAAGCCTGCTTCCTCTTTATTCTCACCCCGTGCGATCGAAACCCCTTTTCTCTCGCGTTCAGGCGATCGAGACCCTTTCTCTTGCCCCCGTGCAATCGAGACTCGTTTCCCGTTGAACTACGTTAGCTCTGATATCTCGTGTCAGACGAGAGTACGTAGGCATAGGATGTCGTATCCTAGCGAGCTCCCTTATCCCTTTCCCATTTTTCCCGGTTTTAGCTGTAGTAGGCTGAACTACAGCTGCTCTGATTTCTCATATCTAATGAGAATATGTAGGCATAGGATGCGATATCCTAGCGAGCACACTAACAACTAACCTCTCTGTTCTCTCGCTGCTGTGCGATCGAGACTTTCCCGCTAACGACTGATGTTTTCTTCTCTCTTGCCCTTGCGCATTTGAGACCAGACCGTAGTTCTAGTTCCCGTAGGTTCCCGTACCCCTAGAACCAACTTAATCTCTCACTCCTGTGTGATCGAGAACACCCCGTCTAGCCGTAGTTAGCCGGAACTACGTAAGCTCTGATCTTCCATGCTGTGTGGAAGTACGTAGGCACAGGACGCGAAGTCTTGGCGAGCCAATTCCCTGTAGTTTCCCGAACTACGATGACTCTGACTTTCTCTCTTGAGAATACGTAGGCATAGAGTGCGATGCTCTATCGAGTCAGTTTCTTTCCGTTTAGATTTAGCAGCCGTAGATAGATTGTTTTGCATCCTTTAGACAAACCAAGCAAGCGTGGATCCCGTCGAGTACGACGGACGTGGGGGGTGCTAATACCTTCCCCTTGCATAACCGACTCCCGAATCCAGGATTTGGTTGCGATGACCATTCCTTTCCCGTCTTTGCGGTAGGTTTACTTCGAGCGTTTCTTTTCCCTCCGTTGGGATAAATAACGCACGGTGGCGACTCTTCTGTTGAGCCAGCGCCGATTTTCGCAGTAGCGCCAATCTATTGTATATTATTGCATTTTCATTTTATTATGTTGTTGTTGTTGTGTTGTTGGGTGGGTTGTTCCATGAGAGATAAGCCCAATACCTAGGCTTGAGTATACACATAGGATTAGTGTGGAGAGTAGCAGGAGCTTGTGTGGCGTATGACCATGCAATAGCTCGTGCGAAATTTATGTCCAGACGAGGTTTTTCTTTGGAGATACTTTATCTTGTGTGTCTGGTGCAGTTGAGGGAGTATTGACTTAGAAAAACTAATGACTCTGGAGACCGTTCATTGGGAAGTCAGTTGAGACCTCCTTCATTGACCATGATACCAAATCAGAAATGGTGAACGTATCATCGTGTCCCGACCTGAGAGTCTGTGATATTGATGACCTGTATAGGATGTCGTACCATCCAATACTAGAACCCACATGTGAGAGGGGATGGGTTTTACAGTGAAAATTCTAAATGCACACAAACGGATGTTATTACTAAAGTTATAACATCCACAACGACATAGGCTACTGAACAGCTAACAAGCAGTAAATGTAAAGCAATAAATAACATAGCAATTGTTCACCTAGTTCAGTGTCAACAACACTTACATCTGGGGGCTACCAAGCCAGCGAGGAAATTCACTATTAGCAGAATTAATTCAGAGTCAAACAACCCAGTTTGTACTCCTCACTTAAAACCTACTCAATGACACTTCTGCCTAGAGACACTCTAGACCTGAGTATACCCACTCACTCCCCCTCAATCACTTCAGTGATATCAAAATACTATTACAGCAAATATATGAAGTTACACTTCAAACACAACTTGATCCTGTTTCTCATCTTTGATCAAGTGACACACACTCTTGCTTAACAGCTTTGAGTGACACAACAACTTAGAATCTACCTAAGACACAATACACGTGAAGAACACGCTCTTCTTCACTCACAAGGACTCTTGAATTTCTACTGTCAAGAGCTGCTCTTCTAAGATTTCTCCTTCTGTTATTTATAGCAGCAGTCAGTCCTTGGGCCTGGGTGCATAAATTAGGTTTTCACAGCAAAACCTCTTCTTCAATTTATCTGCACACTTTCCAATTAATTCAGGGACATTTTAGCTCGCCTAGGGCTTCTAAAATGTTTCCTGACTTCCATCTTGAGCTTCTAATTAATTTCATGATTTCTAGCTGCCAGGAAACTAACTTGCTAGCTTGATGTCATACGATCAAAATCATGACATTCTGTATGACATCCAACTCAACTTTCATTTAGCTAAGTTAACTTACCCTACTTAGTCCATATTATGTATGTACTAATATCAGCCATGATATACATACATACTCTAATATTTTGCCACAAAATGCAGCCAATCAAGAGCACTTACAAACTCCCCCTTTGGCAAATTTTTGACTAAAACACTCTATTCTTGTACCAGAGATTTACACACAGCAGAAGACTTATCATGTGTCCTGTCATGCAGGAAAGTTACTAGCTCAACACATTCTCAAAGTCCTCACAGTTAGCTCTCAGCCCTGTTATGACTCACCTTGTTAACCATCTGTTAGTTATCACTACAGATGTCACATTTTGCTAAGTGAGTAACACATAGAGTTACTCCCCCTCAACTGATGCAGCTTATAAGATGAACACTTCACCTGCACACCCTGCAGTCACACACACTAACATCCAACCCGTGGATGTTCAGACATTCAGAATGACATTCTGAAGTCACACACACACACACACACACACACACACACACACACACACACACACACACACACACACACACTCCTAAACACCTTGTTAGGATCACACATTATTAGATACTAGCACAATACTTCCTAGTTCTAACATGCATTCCTAGCAGCACATACATCAGCACATTACTAACAACACTAGCAACTGTTATCACACATATCATCAGTAGCACCTGTGGTCACACCTGCAATATCTCATATCATATGCACAATGGCACATATGCTCTAGCTAGTCTTCACCTGTTCTTCCACCTGCTGTTATATCTAACACTATCTCCTTTTTAGCCACAAATTAAGATCCAATTAAGAACTTAGCATAGATCATAATAGGTACCGTTACAATTGTTATGGGTACATTAAATAAACTGCTCATAGAGAGCATCACAAATTCAGGTTGTTCAAACAAACCAAGTCTAACACAAGAAAAAAAACAATCAACAACATACTTCATCACCTCAGCAGCAGTCTGAGTCACATAACAAGCTGGCACCTCAATCTTCATCCTCAGAGGAAGAACTAGAGTCACTGTCATCTAAATCTAATAGAGAGATATCCTGTTTCCCGTTATAAGAGTCTTCCTCTGGCATATCAGAATCTTGAGGAGGATCCCTGTGAGCCAAGTGAATGGTGATGCCCCTAACAGGCCGCCCTCTCTTGATGATATTGTCAAAAATTTCCCCTATGGATTTGTTCACGTATGCAGAGCCTTCCCTGTTGCTGATTCACCTAAGTTCTTCAGCAGTAGAAGGAGGATACTTGCTCTTTGGCTTTTCAGCCGTGGGAGGAGTATTCTTGGAGGATTTGGGAGGGGTCTTAGACGAAGAGCCTTCATGATGGGAAGACATGTTGAGACGGAAGGGCTGAGAAAGTTTTGGGAGACTGGGGGTAGAAAAAACGTACACACAGAAAGAGAGCATGTATGCATGAAAAAGAGAGTTTTATTGGTCAAGGTTATGAACTGCATTGAAGTTTTAAAACTCTCGCGTGCCATTAATTGTTATGCGTCCTTGTAATACCCCAAATTTTACCCTTTCTTTTTTATTTTTAATTTAAATTCTGATTAACTTAATAAATTAACCTTTTTTTTAAAATCTTGTTTTTTAAATAATAGTAATTTAATTAAATTTTTTTATAACTTTACTAATGTTTTTTATTAACTTTTTTTTCTATTTTTTTAAATCATTTTAAGCTCTTCTTACTAACTTTTAGGATTTAGATTAAAATTTAACTTTTTTTTTTCTTTAAGAGTAAATTTTTTTTTATAACCTTTTTTAAAGTTAAATATTTTTTTCTAACTTCTTTTATAAAATTAAATCTTTTTTTCTATTTTTTTTTTAAAAAAATCAAATCTTTTTTCTAACTTCTTTTATAAAATTAAATCTTTTTTTCTAATTTTTTTTTAAAAAAATCAAATCTTTTTTCTAACTTTTTTAAAGTTAAATATTTTTTTTCTAACTTCTTTTATAAAATTAAATCTTTTTTTCTAATTTTTTTAAAAAAAAATCAAATCTTTTTTCTAACTTTTTTAAAGCTAAATCTTTTTTTCTAACCTTTTCTCTTTTATTTTCAAACTTTTATTTTTATTTTCTAACCTTTTTTTTAAAAACCAAATTTCGAAGTTCTAATTTTTTTGCTAACTTTTAATTCTAACTTTTAATCTATTTTCTTTTTCTTAATCACATTAAAAACTCTAACTTTTCCAAATCTCACAAAAAAACCTAATTCCATTCTAACTCTTTTCTTATTACCTAAATTCTCATCGTCTCAAAACGTTCATCACTTAACTTCTAATTATTGTCAATTCCAATTTTCATCCTTCATTCCTAACAATATTCTTGATTATCCATGAACCTGTTCACTAATATTTATTTATTTATTTTTGTATTTATTTTTATATTTGTACATAATCTGACATCATCGTTGCTACTTCATATTCCATTATCACTTGTATATTATCGCCATCTTCTTTGCATATTAATTTTCATTGTTTATTAATTTTTTGCTAACATCCTCATTTTTAAGATCCAAATTTCTAACTTTTTTTTCTTGTTTCGTTAATTATAATTTTATACTTAAATTCCTAACATTCCCGTCTAATTTTTCGTCTAACCCCGTATAATAACAGTCTCGGTTTGTTTTGGTTTTTTGCAGCTGACTAAGTTCAATTGATTTTATTTTCAGTTTAAATATTCAATTATCATATTTGTAACTGCTTATGGGATGTAATTTTGCGAGACAATTGTCGCATTTATCTTTCCGCACTTTATGTTCTGCCATTGTATGTTTATCGCGTCTTTACCAATAATCTCACTCCTCCGAACGAATTAGGTCTAGCCGTTTGACCGTCGTGTCAATAGTTCTCACCTTCAACCCTTACACCTTACAAACCCTAATTTTCCATAAATGTCTCGCCGCAGGCAAGATTATAATTTTACCCCTAGCATTAGGTCAAAGAGCCGCCGCGCTCATTTTAGGGTTTCCCGCCGTGGAATCCCTAACCTAACCTAACCCTAATTACAACTTAAGAATTCAACGTAGAGATTTGGAGTTTCTACACTCCATATAAGCGTGTCCCTAAGATACGTTTATTCCCCATTGAAACCTTGGCCACAGTCAAGACGTTTCTAACCTCCCTTTTGAGGGGAACCACGATTACTCTGATTCCACTCCCGTAAGGATACGTAGGCACAAGATGCGATGTCTTGCCGAGTAAACTTAGAATTAACCCCTTAGGTCTCTTTTCTCACTTTTAATCCTTTGTACATATACCTTAAGCAAATAAATAAAGCAAATAGTAAACATCTGAACAAAAGGTTCCTGTAGAGTACTACAGAAGTTTAGGGTGCTAATACCTTCCCTAAATTTAACCAACCCCCGAACCCTAGATCTTTCCCCCGCGTTGTGTTTACAACGCAAAATATTTAGGTTTTCCCTTTTTGACCTTTTCCTTCGGATAAATCAAAGAGCGGTTGTGAATTGAATTGCGATTCAAACTCATTAATAGTTTGTGATCCTATTTCCACCGCAACAGAAAATGGCGACTTCACTGGGGACCGTCTTAACTTTTGAGGGTTATCCCTAATTTGTTCATATTTATTACTATTTGTTTTATTATTCATTTGCATGTATATATTTGTGCTTTGATTGTGGGACTGTTCCTTGTGCTGTGAGATAAGTCCTACGCCCGGACTAGTGACATTATTATAGGATGGGGATATATTCGATGAGGCTTATAGGGAGTGAATCCCGACCAAGTTAATTCGAGAATCACCGCTCAGTTGAGACCTTTTCGAAAATGGTTCGGTTGAACGAGTAATCCGAAAACTTTTTCCATGGTCGATTGGAGTCTGTGATATTGAGGACCGTAGTACCTTAACACCACCTTGGCCTTATTTAGGATGTAGTGCGGGAACTATGTGGGAGTAATCCTACAATGGTTGCTACGCGATACTACACTCAAAAGAGGTTCTCTTGAGAATATTGTTCACCCCCGAGTCAGTCGGAAGGTTGATAATATCCGAAAGATGGGCTGATGACTTTGGGCACTTTGTAGAACCTTGTTCGGCAGGTACAACTAACCTATAGTACACTCCTTTTGGGATGGGTAGACCTTGACTCCGCTCACGTTCCTTTAACCTAGGACTTTGTGTGTTTTCATGCATTGCATCCATAAAGCACCTCATTGCATTGTATTTCATGGAGTTCAAACATCATTTATGGATATCGCGGGATACCATAAATAAATAAATAAATTAAATGAAAAAAACAAGAAAAAGATTTCCTTGGTACCCCACGACATTCGTAAATGTTTGAATTCCATGAAATCTTCATTTGCATTCACATTTTAGCATCATACTTTTGCATTGCATGTGTCTCCCGATTTCTCATACTCGGTTCTCTCACCCTCCAGTTTTGTCACCCTGAGTTCTCTGCATCAATACGACCCTTCACAAGAATGGAAGATCAAAACCAAGAGATCAACCGTGTCAGCCATGAATTCGAAGATCTTCGAGGAAGTGTAGGGCAGATTTTGGAGATGTTACGAGCTCTTAGTGTGAAGGTGGATGCTCAGTCTACTGTTGTTTCTAAGACTAATACCGTTATGGAACCTCAACAAGCTGTTATTGTCGAGAATGTACCTCCTCATGGTCTTCAATCCGGTTTGGTGCCTCCTAGTGCTCAACCAGTTCGACGAGCTACCCCTCCAAAGTGCAAAACTCCTAACTCCGACCATGGTAAAGGACCTGCACGTTCAAGGAACCGCAAAAAGGCTACTCCTCAACCTTTACTATATCAGCAGAGTTATGTTCAAGGTTATCCGTTTCTATATGTTCAACAACCCTATGTAGCTACTGTTGCACCTCCTTTCGATCAGCAGTTTCCTACATGCCAGCCTGTACAGTCAGCTCCGGTATATCAAGCACCGATTCATCAACAACCTTCCGGTTATCCGCCCATGCAAGTTCCTGTCGACAGTCAACGAGTGCCCAACGCTCCTGTTCACCAACAATCACAGAATCAGGTTCCTTATCCCCGTAAGAGGCAGTATAAGCCTTGTCCTCCAATTCCGATAACTTTCACTGAGTTATACCCCCATTTAGTACAACAAGGTCTGATTACCACCAGTGCTTTGGGTCCTCCACCTAATCCATTACCTGCAAGTTACGACGCTACCGCTCATTGTTTATTTCATGAGGGTGCGCCCGGCCATGATCTAGAGAATTGCTATGCTCTTAAGAAAGTTGTCAGAAATTTGCTAGAAACGAAGAAGTTGTCTTTTGGCGATGCTCAGCTGAAGATCGAGACTTCTCTCGGGGTCCCTCACTTGTCAAGTTCGAATTCTGCAAAGCATGCTACGCCTCAGCAAATCAGTCGAATCCAGTAATTATTCAAAGGCCTAGCTCGCTTCATTTCAGTAACCCTCAAGATGATATGACCGGGATCAACAAAGAATCTGGGAAAGTTATTTTGAAGCAACGACTGAAAACTGTTGAAGATGTGACCAGCATAACTGGGGCAAGCTATGACGACTCACAGTGATCATAAACCAGACAGTCCTTTCCATTGAGGCTCCGCCAAAGGAAACTGTTACGTTTGAATGCAAGATTTCATAAACATTTAGAAGGATTTTTTCCGACAGTTCATTTGTTTATTTATATGCATTTCTCTTTGATTAAGCATATTTAGCATGTACGAATTTGTTTATCTTTGATTAATTAATGCAACGCATAGGTTTGTCTTGAACAAATCCATTCGTTTCACTCATTCAAAAACGTTTTCATAAATCATAATGCCAACTTTACCCGATCTCTTGTTCTGATGGAGAATTGGGAGGAGGATGACGAACCCAAAACGTCAGATTTCTTGACGTATGCTTTCGATTGAAACCCGCTGATGATGTAAGGCATTGTTTCAAATCCCAAACACTGGAGATATAAGGATGTTAATCCCTAGTCAACCCTTTGAGCCTTGAAGTAGGAGTTTTCTTTCTTTTTTTAGAACCCTCATCTTAACCTGGGGCAGGGTAGGTTTCAGTTAAACCGATCGAGCACTTAGACTCTCAAAAAGGAAGAGCAAACCTTCGAGAATTTATCCTTAGCATCTTAAGAAGCCCAATACTAAGACTATTCCTCGGTTACCTAAGGAGTGGGGCAGTCACGAACCTTTCAAAAGATTTACACGACTTGTGCATAAAAGAATATTCAAAAAATAAGAGCCCACTAAGTCAAAACCTATGAAGGAGACTTAGGCAAAACTGGGGCATCCCGCTGGACTCCAAAGTCAGATCAAAAGACATTGTCCAGGCAAAAGTTAGGGAATAAAAGCAAAGAGGGTACAATAAATAATCCCTAGTAAAGAACAAAGTCGTGTGACCAATTGCCATTCGAAACAGGTGAGTGACTGCCATGTTCAAAGCCCTGATGAGTTCTCGACCATAGCAAATCCGCTTGAGATATGAGCGTTCGTATCCGATTAACTGAATTAGGATTGGAGAACATCACGAAGAAGGGGTGGGTACAAATATAACTTTGAGCCTATATCCTTTGTTTCTTAAACCGTGAACCAAGCCACGATACAACCTTTAAAAGACCTAATTGAAGTAGGACTTCGGTTGAAAGCATACTCGACAAGATCACGTTTCCTGACTCCTACGAGCTATGCTCAGAAAGATTCATGTTGGCATTATAATTAAAGCTTATATCCTGACTAGTGATTTCGGTCACAAGTTATTGCGATACCTTTTTCAAAAAAAAATTTCAAGACAAATATATGTGTGCATTAACAAGCCCAGGATAGGCATTTCAGGCATAACGACTTTGCTTGATATCTTAGAGATTTACATATGGACATAACCCGTGGAACTTGAAGATCCTGCTAAACAGGGGAAGGCAGTTTCCCAGTTCGCTTACCAACGCGAGTCTGACGTTCTTAAGAGCTATTTCTCAAAGATTTCGTCGTAACACGATTAAATTGTGCCAGTTACGTCCAAGACCTGACGCATCTTCTCAAAGAGTTTGAAAACAGTGGGGCAACCAGACTCCGTGTTCTCTATAAAATCCTCTTGAGATGACCATACCTCACAACACAAATATCCTGGGGCACCGTGTTTTAAAGGAAACAAATGGCGACTGCTATAAGGTCCTTCAAGATCAAAACCATGTGGTTTCACAACTTTTCTTCATGCACCCGATGGATTTTACTCACAGCGGCTTTCATCCCCCAGTAAATCTCAGTGTTGCAACAGGCTCCTAAACTATTGCCTCATCACAGTCCCCAGAGAGACTATAAGCTGACAACTTTTTCTTGGGTAACTCGAAAGTGTCCCTCAGGTTTTCTTCTCCCCATGTGAAGACATGATACTATGCACCCAAGCAGATTACCTTCTCCCCAGAGAATTCAAAACTTTAAAACTAGATTTGGTTCTACCATTGATCCTTCTCACCCATGATTGACGTATTGGTTGCAGAGAACGCAGGGTATCTCCGTCGAGATGTTTATTTCCTCTCTCGTCCCGTCTCTAGTCTGTTTCGTCAGCATACGCAAGGGCATAAGCATCACATGCCTATTTCATTACATATTCATTACATACTCATTACATATTCATTACATACTCATTACATACTCATGGCATACTCATTTCATAAACATCTTGCATATTAACTACATAGACATTAACATACATTAACATTAACATATGCAGTAACATATGCGTTAGCATTCACAGGTTCATTGTGTTTCCCTATCATTGGTCGTTACCACCGAGTAACTGGGTTCGTCCATTCTCTTCAAATAGATTGTCAGCCCTAAGCATAAAATACATATGTGTTTCCAGTTTCCCCACAGAGCTCGATCCTCGTGGATGACGATTACTTCAGCTATCTTTCCTCGCCAGGATAAGATATTTACCCTTCGAGTTCATTCCCTCGATGGAGTCTTGATTACCAGTCTTCTTTCTAGCTCGATCCCAGATTGAATCTCAGTCTTGTCGGTCGTCGAGCCCAACCGGACGTGCATTTATTTTGCACCATCTAAAGATTTTCACCATACCATGACAGGTACGCGACTGTTCTCGCCCGAGAAGTTCATCACTATACCCGGACGTGCATTTATTTTGCACTATCTTTCAAGAAAATCAACTACAATCCTTTACAGACACACGACAGTTCACGCCTGGAAAATCTATCAGTACAACGCTTTACAATCCTACATGTTACAACATCGGTACAACACTTTACATCTTACAACATCGGTATGCAACATTTCTCACCTAAGAAGCCGATCCTATCTTCGTTATGACTCGCAGCAAATGGCCATCTCCATGGAGCAGTTGGGCTTCCATTTTCCCTGTCGTCTTGAAGTATGGGGAGGTTTGAACCAAATCGTATTCAGGAGAGCACGATCTTGAAGTACAGGGAGGTTTGAGCGGAATCATATTCAGGAGAGCACGATTCTGAATTATGAAGAAGTTCATTTACCCTTTAGTAAAAGAAGGAGCCGAATCATATTCAGGAGAGCACGATTCTGAAGTATGAAGAATTTCATTTACAAGAAAGAGCCGAATCATATTCAGGAGAGCACGATTCTGAAGTATGAGGAAGTTCAGTTAGCCCTTTTCATATTCAGGAGAGCACGATTCTGAAGTATGAAGAATTTCATTTACAAGAAAGAGCCGATTCATATTCAGGAGAGCACGATTCTGAAGTATGAGGAAGTTCAGTTTACCCTTTTCATATTCAGGAGAGCACGATCTTGAAGTATGAAGAAGTTCATTTATCCTTCAGTAAGAGAAGAATCAGAATCGTATTCCAGGCGCCGACCTTAAATGCGAGAAGATTTATTTATCAGATAAGCAGCAGCCTCTTTATTTGAGTGCTTATCCATTTTGGCACATAAGTCCCTTCCAAGTGACAGTTCTCCCGCGAGAAGCTTATCAGGGCACTTCCCATTAAAGTCCATTTATTTTGGCATACAGCCGGTCCTTACCCTGTATATTTGATACGGATTTTCGAAAAGTCCGTTCGATCCCATCACGAAGGATAGTTTATAGAAGCTTGGATGTTATTCTTTGCTCAATGCTCCAATGTTCTGTAATCGATCTTGCAACCGTGTAGATCCAGTTTTATTATTAGACATTCCCTAGTGGAGGTCATCTCATAGGTGCCATCTCCATTTAAGGATCTTATTCCTAAAGTCCATTTATTTTGGCATACAGCCGGTTTTTACCCTGTATATTTGCTACGGATTCCCGAAAAGTTCGTTTGATCGTGTCACGAGAGATAGTTTACAGAAGCTTGGATGTTATTCTTTGCTCAATGCTCCATGCATTCTGTGATCGATTTTGCAATCGTACGTGATCCAGATTTACTTTTAGATTCCCAGTGGAGGCCGTCTCACAGGTGCCATCTCCATTTGAGAATCTCGTTCCCGTTCTAAAAATGACAATTGGTCGTGTTCGCACCAGTTGACCATCATTTTAGAATTCCCCGGTGTTGTGCTGTGTCCCAGCGCGTCGTTTACCCCAGTGTGTTCTTCTCGTAGCGTCTGTCCCTGTGTCGTCGTATTCGTCAGCATTTTCGCATTCATCATTTCAACATACGCATCATATCATATTCATGGCATTGTCTGCATTAGTCTGTCCTCGTTTTGTCTATAACATTGCATATCGCCACATATAAGGGCAAAATTTTCGGTTATCTATATTTAAATCCCTCCACCATGATTCCTCGAGTCTCCGCCACTCAAATCATCCGGTGTAGTTATTTAAATAGGGGCAACTGTAATACCCCAAATTTTACCCTTTCTTTTTTATTTTTAATTTAAATTCTGATTAACTTAATAAATTAACCTTTTTTTTTTAAATCTTGTTTTTTAAATAATAGTAATTTAATTAAATTTTTTTATAACTTTACTAATGTTTTTTATTAACTTTTTTTTTCTATTTTTTTAAATCATTTTAAGCTCTTCTTACTAACTTTTAGGATTTAGATTAAAATTTAACTTTTTTTTTTCTTTAAGAGTAAATTTTTTTTTATAACCTTTTTTAAAGTTAAATATTTTTTTCTAACTTCTTTTATAAAATTAAATCTTTTTTTCTAATTTTTTTTTTAAAAAATCAAATCTTTTTTCTAACTTCTTTTATAAAATTAAATCTTTTTTTCTAATTTTTTTAAAAAAAAATCAAATCTTTTTTCTAACTTTTTTAAAGTTAAATATTTTTTTTCTAACTTCTTTTATAAAATTAAATCTTTTTTTCTAATTTTTTTTTAAAAAAATCAAATCTTTTTTCTAACTTTTTTAAAGCTAAATCTTTTTTTCTGACCTTTTCTCTTTTATTTTCAAACTTTTATTTTTATTTTCTAACCTTTTTTTTTAAAAACCAAATTTCGAAGTTCTAATTTTTTTGCTAACTTTTAATTCTAACTTTTAATCTATTTTCTTTTTCTTAATCACATTAAAAACTCTAACTTTTCCAAATCTCACAAAAAAACCTAATTCCATTCTAACTCTTTTCTTATTACCTAAATTCTCATCGTCTCAAAACGTTCATCACTTAACTTCTAATTATTGTCAATTCCAATTTTCATCCTTCATTCCTAACAATATTCTTGATTATCCATGAACCTGTTCACTAATATTTATTTATTTATTTTTGTATTTATTTTTATATTTGTACATAATCTGACATCATCGTTGCTACTTCATATTCCATTATCACTTGTATATTATCGCCATCTTCTTTGCATATTAATTTTCATTGTTTATTAATTTTTTGCTAACATCCTCATTTTTAAGATCCAAATTTCTAACTTTTTTTTCTTGTTTCGTTAATTATAATTTTATACTTAAATTCCTAACATTCCCGTCTAATTTTTCGTCTAACCCCGTATAATAACAGTCTCGGTTTGTTTTGGTTTTTTGCAGCTGACTAAGTTCAATTGATTTTATTTTCAGTTTAAATATTCAATTATCATATTTGTAACTGCTTATGGGATGTAATTTTGCGAGACAATTGTCGCATTTATCTTTCCGCACTTTATGTTCTGCCATTGTATGTTTATCGCGTCTTTACCAATAATCTCACTCCTCCGAAGGAATTAGGTCTAGCCGTTTGACCGTCGTGTCAATAGTTCTCACCTTCAACCCTTACACCTTACAAACCCTAATTTTCCATAAATGTCTCGCCGCAGGCAAGATTACAATTTTACCCCTAGCATTAGGTCAAAGAGCCGCCGCGCTCATTTTAGGGTTTCCCGCCGTGGAATCCCTAACCTAACCTAACCCTAATTACAACTTAACAATTCAACGTAGAGATTTGGAGTTTCTACACTCCATATAAGCGTGTCCCTAAGATACGTTTATTCCCCATTGAAACCTTGGCCACAGTCAAGACGTTTCTAACCTCCCTTTTGAGGGGAACTACGATTACTCTGATTCCACTCCCGTAAGGATACGTAGGCACAAGATGCGATGTCTTGCCGAGTAAACTTAGAATTAACCCCTTAGGTCTCTTTTCTCACTTTTAATCCTTTGTACATATACCTTAAGCAAATAAATAAAGCAAATAGTAAACATCTGAACAAAAGGTTCCTGTAGAGTACTACAGAAGTTTAGGGTGCTAATACCTTCCCTAAATTTAACCAACCCCCGAACCCTAGATCTTTCCCCCGCGTTGTGTTTACAACGCAAAATATTTAGGTTTTCCCTTTTTGACCTTTTCCTTCGAATAAATCAAAGAGCGGTTGTGAATTGAATTGCGATTCAAACTCATTAATAGTTTGTGATCCTATTTCCACCGCAACAGTCCTCATACATGAAAATACCTAGTTTTCCTCTTAGATTCTCAAATTGAGCAGCATCTAGAGCCTTTATAAAAATATCAGCTAGCTGCAGTTCTGTGGACACATGTTCCATCGAGATTACCTTATCCTCCACAAGATCTCTTATGAAGTGATGCCTTATATCAATGTGCTTAGTTCTGCTATGCTGGATAGGATTTTTAGATATATTGATAGCACTAAGATTGTCACAATACAATGTTTTGACATCCTGAGTGACATTGTATTCCGTTAACATTTGCTTCATCCTGTAACACGCCTAATTTAATCGGAATATTTGATTAATTATTTAATTGAGAATATTCGTTCGGTGATTTTCGGCGGTTTTCTGAAGTATTGAAGAAATGTGCATTTTGGGTATTTATTTGATTAATAGCATATAATATTAATTTATTAGTATTATTATTAATTAAAATGAATATAAGTGGAATAAGGGCAATTTGGACAATTAAGAGGGGTAAGTGAGGATATTATGGGAAAAGCCAAATTGTGAGGCCCAAGACTAGGTTTAACAAAATAGAGTTCTGAAAGGAAATTCGGAGTCATTTTTGTTAGCCGTGAAAGTTTGGTGGCCAGAGCTCTGAAGGAAAGGTTGGAGACAGAAGATCCCAAAGAGTAAACGTGAAAGCTGCGAATCGAATAAGGTATGGGAGTATCTCTTTTCATGATTTTCCATGTATACCTTTAGATGTGTTTATGGTTGGTTTCTGATTTAAGGTACTTTGGGGTTGATTGTGGGACAACTAGGGAAATTGATTATAAGACTCTGAGTTATGACCAATGGTATGTATCACTGAATATTGATATGAGAATTAGGAAACCTTAGGCCTTTGTGGCCAAAACCTTGAAATTGTTATGTGTCTGACCCTGAAGGAATAGGAATATTCAAATGTGATAACTCGAATGCCTTGGGGAAATTGTAGGAAAATAGTGATTTAGGAGGTGCAAATGTTACAGGATTGACCTAATAAACCGTAGGTTTTGTGCCTTTATTTCCGTATGACCTTAGGGATGATTTGGGGATGTTTTAGGGGCATTGGGTAAGTGAATCGTATGAGTATTTGGGTAGAAATCAGTTCTGGTCGTAGTAGGATTTTGCTGTCATCGCATTGTTCGCCTAGCGAGCATGCCAGCGAAGACTCGCCAGAGACTTACCTAGCGAGCATGCCAGCGAAGACTCGCCACAGACTCTCCTAACGAGCATGCTAGCGAACGTAGCAGCGTTTCGCGAATATTGATCGTGTGCAGCGATGCCGTGATGTTTGATTCTGGGATTTCTGCGATGAGTTAACATGAGTATAATAACGAGGTTTATATGATTAATAGAAGATAGTATGGGGATTACCGCGAGTATAATTGGATGAATTAATATGAGATAATGTAAGATAATGTTATGAATTAATATGTGATACTATGTGATAACATGACGGATTAATAGGAGTATGACTATATGCTTTTATGTGAAATGTACGTGATTATAGGATGATTTCCACGATGTGTGGTGATGATTAGTATGATAAATTATATGACGACATGACGTTTGAGATTGATTATTATGATGAGTTATGACGATATGATGTTTGATGATGTTTGATGAATTATGATGAATTATGCGATGATGATGATTATTATGATTATATGATAACATGACGTATGATGATGATTTTTATGATGAGTCTTGATGACACGATGTATGATGAGAATTATGATGAATTATGTGATAACTTGAGATATGACGATTTGTGTGATGATGATGATTATTATGATGAGTTACGATGACATGACGTTTAATGATGATGAATATGATGAATGTGATGAATATGATGAATGATGATGCACCTATGATGTTATTATGAGGATGATTTATGACGTGTGCATCATGCATTCATGTGCATCCGGACTTCGGTTTAGGACCTCGATTACTTTGACTTCAATCCCATTGTGTGGATGTGAAGTGTTTTGATGTGCTCCGGTTCTCTAGTAGAATCGATTCTATTGATGGGGATCTATGGAGGGTTGATAGCCCAGTGTCCATCGAGCTGTAATGATTGGTACCAAATGCATTGACTTGTGTCGCATTGCATTTATGAGTCTTTTGTATGAATTATGATGTTGTGGCATTCAAGGCATATTTTGAAGGATATCAATGTGTTGAATATAAATATGACGCCGTTTATGCATTAATTGTTATACATTGATTATCATGAATTGTTTTACTCACCCTGCCTGTTTGAATGTTACCTCCACGTGGGTAACGTGCAGATGATCCAGTTTAGCCGTGGATGCCGTCGAGAAGTCTTTTGAAGTTTTAGAGTAGTTAGCCTTTATGGTTAACTTAGAGGGTCTTGCTCTGATATGTAACATCGGGTTGGGTTCTTAAGTTGATTTTATATCATTGGGTTATTTTACTTGTTTTCCCTTTTTGAGAAGAAACCTTGATTTATGCTTTGAATTCCGCTGCTTTGTGCAAATTGATGTATTTTGAGAAAACCCGTGTGTTACGGAGCATTGACTTGTTTTGAGACATTGAGAAATGTACGCCTTTTGTGTCTTTTTATGAAAGTTAATATTTTACTTTGAAATCCGTGTTATTTTTCCTTGATAATCGTGGGGTAGAAAAGGGTGTTACACATCCAAACCAGCTGAGAACAGTTGCTGCCAGCTGCAATGTATTCAACTTCTGCAGTGGATAAGGAAACATATTTTTGCTTTTTTGCTAAACCATGATATCAGATTATTACCTAAGAAGAAGCATCCACCTGAGGTGCTCTTTCTATCATCAACACTTCCTTCCCAGTCAGCATCACAATATCTAGATAAGGTAGGATCACACCCATGAGAGTAGAGTATCCCATCGTCACATGTTCCATTTACATATTTGAAAATTCTTTTGACCTGTGTTAAGTGACTTACCTTAGGATCTGCCTGATATCTTGCACACACCCAACAACAAAAGCAATGTCATGTCTACTGGCTGTTAGATACAACAAGCTTCTTATCATGCTTCTGTATAGGCTTTGATCAACACTAGTACCACTTTCATCTTTGGATAACTTCAGATGAGTGGGTGTAGGTGTTCTTTTATGACCAGCATTGTCCATCCCAAACATTTTGACTATATTTTTGGTATATTTACTTTGGGAGATAAATATAGAGTCATCCATTTGTTTGATCTGTAACCCAAGAAAGTAGGTCAATTCTCCATACATGCTCATTTCAAACTCAGATTGCATGTGACTGACAAATTGTTTCACCATTTGTTCTGACACTCCACCAAATATTATGTCATCAACATATATTTGGGCTATCATGATTTTTCCTCCTTCATCTTTTACAAACAAGGTCTTATCAATTCCCCCTTTCCTGTAGCCATTAGTGGTAAGGAACTCTGTCAGTCTCTCATACCAAGCTCTAGGGGCTTGTTTTAAGCCATAAAGTGTTTTCCTTAGCTTGTATACATGGTTTGTCAAGTTAGGATCCTCCAATCCCTTGGGTTGTGCCACATATACTTCCTCCTTTAGATAACCATTCAGGAAGGCACTTTTCACATCCATCTGAAAGAGCTTAAATTTCAGGATGTAGGCAATGCCCAACATCAGCTTGATTGACTCAAGTCTTGCAACTGGGGCAAAAGTTTCATCAAAATCAATTCCGTCTACTTGAGTGTATCCGTGTTCCACCAGTCTAGCTTTGTTTCTGACTATAATTCCTGTTTCATCTGGTTTGTTCTTGTAAATCCATTTTGTCTCAGTGATGTTTGTTCCTTCAGGCCTTGTGTTGTACCCCAAAATTTGCCTAACCTTTTTCTTAGCTGGCTTTTGTTTCATTGCACTAGCATATCATTGTTCTAGCATTTACATTGCATAGTCATGTTGCATTTAACAGGGGATCAAGAAAGGTGTGCTTAGCAAATTGAGGTTACCAAGTTCAAAGCCTAATCAAGAGGTTATATTCAAGTCATTAAAGGGGGTTTAATCATCAGAAGCAAGCCAAAGTCCTTGAAGAAAGGCAAGCAAGTGAATGTGGTTCAACTCCTGTCTAGGAGCTTATCTGAGGATCATCTGGGGATCACAAGCCCATGGTTATGGATAGAGATTGTCATTGAAGCTCATTGGAGGTCTTGAGGGTCATGGTGGAGCTCATTCAAGTGATTATGCCAAGTGTGTAAAGTCACAGTTGAAGGTGTTGCAATTAGGGCTTTCATCTGGTCAACCGTGAGTCAACTGTGCAATTAAAGGAGATTAAGACTCAATTCTAAGTCTTTGTGATCGTGGAATGTTGTGTTGAGGCATTTGAGATGTTATTCCAAGATCAATTCAAGAAGAATCCAAAGTGTGAGGAGTTGCTAAATTAGGGTTCTCAGTGTAAAATCCCCTATTTAGCGCCTAACTTCAAGACCACCTATCTCAAGATGCAAGTCTCACCTCATCTTGGCTCACACATGAAACTTGTAGAGAATGTTCTTAGCTTTCCTTTGAGTACTAGAAGTCCTCCATTGGATTTATGAAACTCTAGTTATGAAGCTGACAAGTTACAGGTCACCAGATGAATGGAAATTAGTCAACAAAAGTCAACCAACTTCCAAGACATTTTTGACCTAGAAGGATGTTTCTCTTAGATTTGACCCAAGCATGAAAGTTTTTCCTCATGATCTTAGCTTTCCAGAAAGTCCTAGAAGTCCTTCATCTGATTTGTATAGCTCAAGTTATAAGCTTTGCAAGGCAGGGGTATTTTGGGAAAGTGAGATTACAGGTCATTTTCATTATAGGTCCATTTCACTATCTTGCACACTTCAAATGGAAGTCTTTCCAACATCAAATGTGCTTCAAATGGTGTCAATTGGTCAACCAAACATTGAGAAGTCATGGATTTGGCTTAGAATGAAGAATTGGTATTTGAATTTTCATGAAAGAATGATTAAAAGGGCAAAATGGGAATTATTTCATTTTTAATCATTTTTGTGCAAATAGGTACATATTTTGATTGGAAAACACATTCTAAAATCAATGGCAATCTCATAATTTGAATTTGAGGTGTTTTGACAAGCCATTTCCAAGCTTACTTCACCATGAAGTTACACAATAAAAAACAACCATTGGATTGGAAACAATGGCTGAATCACAACCATTCACACTCCATACACTCACAGCAGTTGAAATGAGCCAATTTGGAGCCAAGAAAGAGCCATTTTCGTACCCTTGTACATTCAAAAAAGTGGAGAAAACTTGGATTTTGAATTGGGCTTTAGAGGTTAGAATTGGGCTCCATTTTGATTGAGATCCATTGTATATAACATTTTTGGCATGAACAAACCTTCACAACATGAATTTGGAGCCAAATTGGAGCTAGAGCATTTTCAAAAAGTGGTGAATATTCAAAATTCGAATTCTCGGATTTACTCCATTTTAAGCACAATTGAGGATTCAAAGAGCTTCTATGATGATCATGGAATGATTCTGGATAGTTTTTGCTAAGCTTCATTAAGAGTTGAAGGCTCAGTGGAAGTTCTCCACTAGGTAACTTGAATTCAAACTATCTCTCTTAATATGCCATGTTTCTCTGCCATTTTTGTTGCATTGTGATCCATGAACCATGTAGATTGTTTCTGGATGTTAATTGTTGATGTTCATGATGATTGATGTGATGAGCTCCAAATTATTTTGATTCGGTTTGATGAATTTATGTGGGGATTTGCTTTAATGTTGCTTGATCTGTAACCTCCATAACCTCTAGTTGATCCCTGACCATATTTGTGTGAAGTTTGGAGACTTTTGGATTTGAGTGTTGATTTTTTTTTGCTTCGGTTTGAGCATGATACGGAGAATTAAGAGAAACTATGATTGGATTTGGATACCTCATGAGATGTAGATGAATTTACATATAGAGATCATGCAAAACGGTGAAAAAATGACGGAGCTGTGTTGTTGTTGCTCCCCGCGGCGGCCGAAACACGTGAAAGAGATGACCGAAAGTTCGTTTTCGGCGACTGAGTATTTGAAGGTTGAAGACGCATACGTGGCGTCATGTGAGGCATCTGATTGGCATACCGTTTGTTCCAACGTCCAAGATTAGACCATACAATGGACCGTGTTTGACTAGATACATTGGAATACTTTCAAAAATTCATTAATGTGCTGTCATAGTTTTAGCCTCATGATGAGAGTACCAGTAGATCCAACGCGCATGATTGCTGTCCATGGTAGTCCACAGTTGACCGTCCACATGCAATCACCAGAGTTTTTGATTTGGATTTTATTTTCTGATTGGGCCTAATTCAAGCTTGCTACGCGCACCTCCCCTCTCCTGGGCCCAGCGTGTTTTACCCTTCTTTTTATTACTGTTTGCACCACGTTTGTCATTTCCTTTTATTTTCTTATTTTCATTATAGTTCCAATTTAATTCATTAAAAATAGTAAATAATGTCTAAAAATTCTGAAAAAAATCATGAACTTAATTTTCCATGTCTTTTAATTTTGCGCATTTTTAATTTCTTTTTTGTGATACATTTTCATTTAATTTCATTTTTTCCATTTTAAATAGTCATTTAAAAATGTAAAAAATACATGTTGCTCTTGTGGATTTTATTTCTTGGTCATGGCATGGTTTGAATTCCTATCTTTTTGTGTGATTGTTGTAGACATGTTGATTGATCTTTAGATATATTTTCCATGATTTTTAGGTATCATTTCCATGTAGTTTGAATTGCCTTTTATTCCTTCTCCATCTTTGCCTTAATTTAGGACACTCTTGGTGTTTGTCGTCTATTGAGGCACTTTCATTTTGAATCTCCATCTCCCCTTTGGACCCCTGGTTCCCAATACTTTGGGGGTCCCTTGAGATTTTATTTGGAATTTTTAGATGCATTTTACTATTTTTCATATATTTTGCAAGTTGCTTCATGTTTATGCATCTCTACTTGTGTACTTGTTGTGTTTTGCTTCCAAAAGCTTGGTTGTGCATTGTTGATGAACCTTATTGTGATTGTTTCATGTCAGGGGCTTGTTATAGGTCTTGTGTTCAAATTTATAGGTCTTTACCTTATGCATAAGTTGTTCATTTGATCTCATACTTTCATGTTTGCATATTGTGTTTCCATATGTGATGTTTGCTTGCATTCTTTGATGTTGTTGTTTGCATTTGCTTATGATGCTTTTGTTTTTGCATTTGTGCATTCTTATTTCATCCTCCTCTCTGTCCAATGACCTTGGAGTCTCATTTAAGGAAGCTTGGTCCCTCCTTTGGAGGTACTTGAAGCATGCCTAAGATGATGAAGCCATGAGGGCTTTCTTTTGTGCATTTTTTTTGTGCTTGGTGGTTGATGTTGTTTGGTTTAGGCCATTTCATCCCACTTTCGTATGCTTTTGTGTGCTTGCCTTTTGTTGCATTTCTTCTCGTCTTCTCTTGCATTTATTCATACTATGGCTTGAGGTTGAGATGAGCTTGTGGAGGCTCCAGCCCCACACATATTTCCTCCCTCACATGCATTGCATCCTTGCCTTCCATGTTTGCATTTCATGTTTGCATTCTTATGCATGTTTCTTTCCTCTTATTTTGTATTTCTTCCCTTAGGATTTCCATTCCTTCTTGTTCATGTTGGAATGTGATAGACATTAGGATTCTAACCATGCATGATAACATTAGGTAGCTCCCTTTTAACCTCAATCATAGGATCAATTTTGCATGACAACTTTAGGATTGGATTAGTTCCCCTTTAGTGCGTCCTTTCTCTTCTCATCTTCAAACTTCTTTAAAACACTTAATAAAGGTTAACAAGTGTTGTATGCTACGAGCCTTAAGCACTTGAGAAAGGGTTGTTGGAGGGTCTCTCTTCAATAGCTTGGATGTTTAGTGTGGTAACCTTTGGGTGACATGTGACGCATTCACTCTTAAGTCCAAGTCTTTTGTGCAACATGAGTTACAAACAAAACTCAAAACACTTCTTCTCTAAAAAACACTAAAACAAAAATTCAAACTTCTTTTTGTCCCTTGGGACCTTTAATCCTTAGAAACCATTTTCATAAGGAGAGTTTTTTTAACTCTCGGTTCTACTGCAAACGGTAAACGACTAAGTCTCCAAAGGTCGAGCCGCATACACCAACTGCCAGAACCGTTTGTTAACCCTACTCGGGTAAAACATTTTGAGCCAAACTGTGGTCTTGTTAGCCCGAACTACGTTTGCTCTGATCTTTCATACCAGATGAAAGTACGTAGGCACGAGATGCGATATCTCAACGAGCAACCTTCCCCCCCTTTCACCCGTAGTTAGGCGAACTATGTTGACTCTGATTTCTCGTTCCAGACGGGACTACGTAGGCATAGAACTGTTGTGTTCTGCCGAGTCATTTTTTCTTTTCTTTTGTCCTTAAGCCTTTAGATAGATAGATTAACACCCTTTTAGATAGACAACAAGCGTGGATCCCGTCGAGCACGATGGACGTGAG
The DNA here is from genome assembly GCA_963859935.3 of Lathyrus sativus. Lineage (NCBI taxonomy): Eukaryota > Viridiplantae > Streptophyta > Magnoliopsida > Fabales > Fabaceae > Lathyrus > Lathyrus sativus. The sequence continues at coordinate 265,817,457 of OZ012735.1, forward strand.
GGGTGTTAATACCTTCCCCTTGCGTAACCGAATTGCGAACCTAGGACTTGGTTGCGATGACCTCGTCTTTTCCCTCTTTCGTTAGGTTTACTCTGAGCGTTTCCTTTCCCTCTTTTGGGATAAATAACGCACGGTGCCGAATCTTCTGTCATTGTCGGCCTCGTTTTTCGCAGTAGCGACAGCTGGCGACTCTGCTGGGGACTTTTCCCTGGTGGCAGTCTCGCCTCGCTTTGTTTCCTGGCTGTCTGGGCTCCCCAGCAGTTGGCGACTCTGCTGGGGACAGGCACATCCCCTATGCGAGTCAATCCTAGCACTTGTTTGTTTTTCTTTTTGGGTGTTGTACATATGTGCTTTATCTTTCTTTATTTGCTTTCTGCATTTACTTTTCAGCATTATCATTATCATTGTGCTATTGTGGGGAGGGGGTTTCATTGAGAGATAAGCCAGACCCAGGCTTGAGTATAGACTTAGCATTAGAAGTGGAGATTAGTGGTGAGCCTGTATGCTTTGCATGCACTAGCTAGCCATGAAATTCGCGCTCAGACGAGATTCTCTTTGACGATTTTCTTTCTGGCCCTTTGGGCTCGAAGGGATTTTGGATCTGAGGGTTGTCGACTCTAGAGACCGATCATTTGGGATTCAGCTAAGTGAGGCCGCTTTAAGAGATGATAATGCCAAACTAGCAATGGTACCCGTATCATCGTTTCTTGAAAGTCTGTGACGCTGATGAAGCATAGGATGCTATACCTTTATCAGTGGATTAGGTCCATACCTGTGAGTGGGACTGGGGTTATGCAGGAAGCCTTTGCCTTCAGATTACCCGGTTTTCTCTACAGTTTGAATCAGAATTATTGGTATCAGTTGGTTCCTATCAGAGTGGTGCTATGTTCTTATTAAGGCGAAGCGCCGATCTTCTCAAGCTACAGCACATCGATCTTGATCCCCTGTTTGCATCTATTGCATTTTTGCATTTTCCTCTGCATCATCATAGCATGTTTGCATTTTGGCATACATGTTCAGGTATTTCCAAGGATCTTAGCTCCGAGACTCGCTGTTAAGCGTTAAATTTTTTTCCTTGTGGTTTGTCTGTGCAAAACATGAATCGGAGCAGACAGGTTCCTTGGAAATACTTGAACATGACATTCGCATTTCATTTGCATAGCAGGTGTTCGAGGCTGAGATTTATTGTCCTGATCCGGGTTTTCTTCAGAATTTCAGACACCAACTTGTGGGGAAGATAAAAGATGACTATGAAGCAGGTTCATGATGAATTGATTGAAGTCCGAGGCCAGCTAGGGCAGGTTATGATGGACATGCAAGAGTTGTGTCTGGATCAGAAGACACTCGGGGAGGAAAATCATCAGTTGAAGACCCAGGTGGGCTTGATCATGGAGGTGATGAAGAATGTGCTCAGGAAAGAAGGTGATCAGCTACTTGAGGCCGCAACAAAAATGCTTGTTCCGCTTGTGCCTGTGGAACCTGTGCCAAGGTGTGATAAGCCTCAGATATCTCCTGCTCAACGTAGAGCTCCAGAATTTTCTCGCCAACAGCTACAACCCATCTCTCAAGATAATTCTAGGGTTAAGAGGTACGCTTAGAAGGTAAGACCATGTAACAGAGTTATTGATCAGATTCCTATGACGTATGCTCAACTACTGCAACCCTTGCTTCAACTCCAGGTGGTCAAGCTTCAGACCATGAATCCTGTGACTGGTATCCCTCCACCAAGCTATGATGTGAATGACCATTGCGATTTCCACTCTGGGGCACTAGGGCATAGCATTGAGAACTGTCATGCGTTCAAGCATAAAGTCTAGGACCTGATTGAATCGAGAGCCATCAAATTCACGCTGGGAGGCGTAAAACTACCGGATGGTCCTGTTCCAGCCACTGCCAAAATGATGGAGGTTTTCGTTCTCTCACCTGAAGCTACAGTAGCTCAAGAGTATGTACTGCAATCCTTAACTTCTGAATCTCCGTACCCACAGCTATTGCCTGTTCCTGGGGCAGGTCTGAGAAAGAAAGTGCCTGAACATAAGGTGTGTCTTAATCAGTACAATGGCAATCAAGAACCCAACTGGTTATAAATGGAGAGCTTGTCACAGAAGAATACTGAGATCTTCAGGGAGTACGCCCAGAGATGGCGAGAATTAGCAGCCAGCGTGCAACCTCCCATGGCGGAAAGGGAGATGACTGTCGTGTTCATGGCTACACTATCCGGATTATATTATGAGAAGCTGATAGGTTGCATGGCTGGAAGTTTTTCAGATCTGATAGCTGTGGGAGAGAGAGTCGAAAGAGGTATCAAAATGGGAAAGATTCAAGTCGCCCTTGTTTCTTCAAAAGATGTAAAGAAGCCTTATGTTGGGAAGGAAAGAGAAGCCAATGCTGTATTTGCTACAACTGTTGTTCAACAGTTAGCCCGGTACCGACAACCTCATGCTCCTCGGCAGCAAAACAATCAGCGCCAGAATCAGAAGAGGCCTCACAACAATAACTTGGAAAGAAGGAATGCTCCCCTGCATCCAGTGCCTATGACGTACAGTCAGCTGCTGCCGCATCTAATTCAGTACTCTTTGGTGGAACCCAAGACTCTCAAACCGGTGCCAAATCCCTACCCTCCCGGGTACGATCCCAGTGCTCAATGTGGATATCATGGGGGATCCAGTGGACACTCAACTGAAGATTGTGAGGATTTTCAAGCCAAGGTGCAACAGTTGATGGACAGAAGGTGCATATCCTTTCTAGGAGAAAGGTTGGTCGTACACGTCAATCGCTTGTCTACTTGAGTCTGAAGACTTCAAAGGGCGCGTCCCTCAGCAGCAACTCAGTTTAGAACCCCAGTTCCAAAGAGTTGGCAATCTTTGTTTTATCCTGTTATTTCTTTGCTTGTAGTTTAATTCCTGTTTAAAGCGCAAATCTCATTTGTAAAACTTGCTTGTTTTCAATTGATAATGATAATGAAATGAATATGCATGTTTTGATTTAATCCAGTCGTGTTCGCTCTTTTGCTTTCATTTATTTCAGACGCCTGTTTAAGTGGAATCCGGGGAGGATGACGAAAATCGAAACACGCACAAGCTTCCGATTGTATGCTTTTGAAATAAAACCTGCTGATGATGTACAAGCATTGTTTCAAATCCCTAAACACCGGAGATATAAGGAAGTTAATCCCTTGTCAACCCCTTTGAGCCTAGTAGTAGGAGTTCTTTCTAAAAACAAAAAACCCTCAATTTTAACCTGGGGCGGGTAGGTGTCAGCTAATTTGACCGAGCATCCAAATTACAAATGGAGTGTCCGTTCGAGGATCAATCACACCTCTAGAGGTCGTGCCTAAAAAACCACAATAGTTAAACGTCCAGAATAAGACAGTCACATTATTTCCCAAAGAGTCAGACAACCAGTGTCACACGACTTGTTCGAAAAAGAAAGGAAAAAAGAGAAAAGAAAGAAAAAACCCGCTAAGTAGAATCTTGAAAACAAGAGACTTAGGCAAAAGTGAGGGTATCCCGCTGGACTTCAAAATTGAAAATTCAAAAGAATTAGTCCAGGAAAAAGTTAGGGAAAAACGAAAATAACCGAAAAGCAAAAGGATTACCAAAGAAAAATCCTCGAAAATACAAGTCGTGTGTGTCGCTACTGCGAAAATCGGCGCCGGCTGAACAGAAGAGTCGCCACCGTGCGTTATTTATCCCACGGGAGGGAAAGGAAACGCTCAGAGTAAACCTCGCACAACACGGGAAAGGTATGGTCATCGCAACCAAAACCTGGGTTCGGGAGTCGGTTACGCAAGGGGAAGGTATTAGCACCCCTCACGTCCGTCGTACTCGACGGGATCCACGCTTGTTTTCGGGTATGGATTGTTATTCTATCTAAACTATAGGTCAAGGGTTAAAAAGAAAATAAAATGAAAGTAAAAAATGACTCGGCAAAGTATCGCACTTTATGCCTACGTATTCTCGTCTGGAACGAGAAATCAGAGTCAACGTAGTTCGCCTACCTACGGGAAAGGAGGGGAAGGTTGCTCGCTAGGATATCGCATCCTATGCCTACGTACTTCCACACAGCATGGAAGATCAGAGCAAACGTAGTTCGGGCCACGTACGACACAAGTCTGTCTTGATTGATTTTATTCCTTCTGAAAAAGGTTTTTCTGATTAACAGTCCAAGCGGACAAAAATGACGTCTTGATGAGTTCACATTCTTTTACGGAAGAAGTGTCTTTTATTGTGTTTGAAATTTTATTGTGTTTTTCTGTTCATTTTTTTTGAGAGAGAAGAGACAGAACTCTAACCTACGGTTGCGAAGGGAAACAAACTAACCTAATGTTATCATGCATGGGTTAAGACCTAGTGTCTATCATGCTCCTCTCTTGCACAGAGAGAAACAGAGATCCTACGGGATAGGCAGAAACAGAAACAATAACAGATATAATAAAGCAGTAAAATGCATGGATGCAACAGTACAAGCGAGGCAAGGGAGTCCCACTCAACCTCGAACCTAGAAAACAATAGGCAAAAGTGAACAGGCTTCACTTTCAACCCAGCAGGGTAAACAGCAAACAATACAGTTCAAAAAAACCAATCAATACATCAGCAAATAAAACACAACAATAAAACAACAGCATCAGCAGCTCTGAGTCAGCAACTGGCTTCAAACAATCTCCAATCAGTTACAGGCTTCAACAAGCATAAATCTCCATCTTCATGGCCTTCAGACAAGGGCTTTGACATCAATCTTCCATCTGCAATGGCTTTTCTTCAAGCTCAAACCTCCAGGATGAGGGATTAGTCACAAGAGTGAATTGGGTGTTAAGCAATCAGCTGACTACCAAAGGTGGTGAACAGACTGCTCCTAACACAAAGAGACATTTTCTCTCAAGAGTTCTATCTCACAGACACCATCACCAAGCCTTCCAAAGGAAGGGGGTGAGTGCCTTAGAGAGACTCTGAATCACAGAGAAGAATGGATGCAGACAAGGCAATCCATGTTTGAGAAACAATCTTTCTAATCTAGAGCTCTGCCTAGCTCCTAAACCCTAGTCTCCTCAGCAACTGCTAGCAAGAAACTCATCCTCAACTCTGACAGTTGATCTTCAATCTTTTGACTCTTCAATAGCTTCATCTTCACAAATCTTCAGCTTCCCCAGGGCCCCAGACAAACCCAATACCCAATCAAACAATTAATAAACCCCAGAGGGCACACCACACCAGACAGCAGATATACAGGCAGCAATAATATCAGTAGGGGAGTCCCAACTTTTTCTAAGGGATCTAATAGCTATCCATAACCCATATAGTCCCATAACTAATCTATTTAAATCCTAAGTCCTAAAGGGAGAAAATTGAACTTCCTAAGTTGTCACCTAAAACCCTAGTTTTGATCATGATATTCAAGCATTTATTAATCACCTAAAGCTAACTCCTAAAAATGGGAACTAAAATATTTCTATAAGCCTAACATCTCATCTAAACAATATAAAAAGAATGATCAAAAACTATTAAAGCATGTGAGAGAACAAAAATCATAAAAATAATGCATGAAATGTAACTATTTATTATGACATTTATTTAAAAAATATGAAAAAAATATGAAATAAAACTAAAAATGAAATTTTATTTTCCTATAATATTCTAGACATCTTAAAGAAAATATGGTAAAAAGAATGGATTAAAAAACATTTTTTATGAATTTATTATGATTTTATGAAAATTGATGAAAATTAAAATGAAATAAGAAAAAATAAAATGAACTAAATGAGCCAGGGGGGTGTGAAAAGGAACTTCGCTCAGTTCAAACTTGGATGGGCCTCACAGGGTAGGGGTGCAGATAGCGCTTCTGGCTAAGCCCAGCATCCAGTCAGAATTATTGAAACAGCTGGGGGGTGAAAATAGTATAGAAAACACGTTCAGATTGGTTTGGGCCTGAAAGCTGGGGGTGGGGATAGCATGAAATTCTGAGGCCCGCCCGTTTCAATTAATGAAACGGTGCGTTTGGCACCCAGCTTCTCCCTCCAATTCTGAAATCAAACGAGAGCCCTTGGATCCTCTGGGAAGTCAAGAGTCCAACCACAAATGGAAGGCTATGATTGTGTCTTCTTCACATAACCTGCAACTAGGGTTTGGACTCCACCATGGCAGCCATGCACGAGTACTCTTCTCCCTCTCTGTTCTCCATCTACACGCAACCACTCCACACGATGCAAACATGAAAACTGCTCAAAATCTTTCACTCTACAATCCTATGATCTTAATTCCCTTTGAAATTCACCATATCAACAAACACGAATGGATCAACATCCTGCCTCCATTGAAATACACTGGTATGCATCATCACCAAACTCCCTCAACCCTAGCCTAACTTAAACTACATCTAATGGAGGTTAACCTATGCTATCAAGCCACGATTATAACACCCTAATCTAAGAGATATCAACACCAACAGATTATGGCACCTGTTAACAAACCTCACCAAAAGTCTCCAAATTCTTCTAACCTAATCTCCTAACCACCTAGATCAATTCTACACTAACAAAATCATGCATATCTAACTAGATCGAGCTGTTTGAAGGGAAACTTACCTTGTAAGAAATCTTGAGAACAGCTATGGAGATGGAAGATCTGAGGCTTTCAAGTGATGAATCTTGATCAATACTTGATGTATGTGATTCTGTATGCACAAACTTGGAGTTTCCTTGCTTGAATCATGCAATCCACTTGAACTTGTAGTTTTGAGATTCTTGAGAAAAGCACTCGAATATGAATGATTCACACCAAGAACTTGCTTCAATTATGATCTGTGATGATGATGGAATGGAATTGAGTTGATTATGATGAAGCTTGATGAAGAATTTGAGAGAATTGTGATGAAACTTCAATGAAAAAGTGTGAGAAATTTTGTGAGAAATCTTGGTGCAAATGAGGCCAACCCTTGATCAATGCACATTTCATGAATATATAGACCCCAAATGAACATTCTAGATCCATCTTGCACATTCCCTTGTTTTCAAATTTTGATCCATTTTGATTATGTTTCTTAAATGATAAGCAACCATGGATAACTTCATTTTTTCCTTCTAAACTCAAAAAAGTGTGTGAACCATTGTTCTTAGAATTGTTTTTCCATTCAAAATCATATATTGGAAGTCTCCATTTGGACTTGTAAATCTCCCAAACCAATTTTCAACTTGAAATTATTCACTTTATATGCCTTTTTAGTTCATATTTTGACCAATTGTGCAACATCATGCTATGAGCTTCTCCAATAACTTGTGACCTTCTTTCTAGACTTAAAATCCCATTTGGAGCAAGTTTGATGTTGTAAGTTTTTCCATTTGAGGCCTCCTTGTATGAGTTTTGGGTATAGGTTAAAATGACCTGTAATTCACAAATGCCCAAAATACCCTTTGCTTGCCAAGACCATAAGTTGAGTTCCACACATCATATGAAGGCATACCATACCATTCTAGAAAGCTAAGACAATGAGGAACAACTCTTATGTTGACCAAGAATTCATTTGAAATCTCCTTGAGGGGTAAAACTAGCTTGGAAGTCAAGTCACTTTCACAGACAAAAATTCAGACACCCCAGATGACCTGTAACTTGTAAGGACCATAACTTGAGTTCTATAAATCTCCTTGAGGTCTTCCACCACTCAAATTAAAGGTCTTGAGATCCTCTACAAGTTTCATGTTGGCCAAGAAGCCATTTGAAGCTAGCATTTTGACTTATCTTGCTTGGAAATTTGACCTAAACTAGGGGATTTTACAGAGAAACCCTAATTTAGTAACTCCTCTTCTCCTTGATTTCTCTTGAATTCTCCTTGTCATATCTCCATATTCTTCTTCATATGTCCCATGATGAACCCCACACCTCTCCAATAGCCTTGAATGCCCCTTTAAATCAGTCAATTGACCTAGGGTTGACCTAGGGTTGACCCAGATGAAACCCTAGTTGACTGTCTTCAACTGTAGCTCTTGTGCTTTCATCAATGACTTGTTTTCTTCTCCAAATGACTTTATAAGTCTCTCAAGATGTCTAGATACTCTCCATGCCTTCAACTCAAAGCTCACAACCCTCTTGTTGACCCTCAGATACCCTCAGCTAGGAGATGATCTCAAGGATTGATCTGCTGAACTCTTTACTTTCAAATTCTTTCCTGATGACTTGAATGAGGTTGAATTATGATGATAACCTCATTCTAGGCCTCTAGAGATAAAAATAATGACTGGTCCCCTGTTGAATGACTTGCTATGCTTATGCTATGCAGATGGTTAGTCTATGTACATGACTCTATATGCAAATGCTAATGATATTAAAACATGAACCAAATGAATAAGGTTGGGCAAATTTTAGGGTGCAACAGCTGCCCCTATTCAAGCGACTTGGACCCGATTGGATGAAGAGCCCGGAGCCTTCAGACATTCGCGGTACGAGACGGTTGAATACTAGTGAAACCAGAAATTTGCCAACCGCAGAAGTAAACTGCGCTCCTGCTTGAGGAATGATATTCGTCAGCTGAATCTGACTGTTAGAGTAACCCACTGATCTTGCACGACCGTGCTGGGGATTGTCTTCATCGTTCTGAAGAGGATTCTGTCATAACAGATTGCCTGCTTGTCCACGTGAGGACTCTGCCTGTCATCGATACGAAGAAATCTCAACTAAAACCTGTCCACGTTAGGACTCCACTTGCTGTTATCCCAGAAAAATCTCGGCAACTCCGTTGGGGATAGTTCGTCTGCCTTTTCCATAAACTGAATCATCCACGTTAGGACCAATACTCTTCCACGTTAGGAGTCACATCTGTCCACGTCAGGAATAACATCGTCCCCATTAGGAATAACATTCTTCCACGTTAGGAGTAACACTTATCCACGTTAGGAATTATTTCTTCTGCATCTGCCCACGTCAGGACTGAAACTTTCATCCTTCCACGTCAGGAAGCAATCTTCTTTCCACATAAGGAGAACTGTATCAATCTGTCCACGTACGGACTCCGATACCACTTGACATGTCCGCGTCAGGACTCCATTCTTTCCACGTAAGGAATACAACTTTTGGTTCTGAACCTGTCCACGTCAGGACTCAACTTTCCACGTAAGGAGTGCACCACTCTTCCACGTCAGGAACCATCCTTTCTTGAATCTGTCCACGTAAGGACCTCAATTTCTTCCACGTCAGGAGTAATCTTCTTCCACGTCAGGAATCAGCTTTGATATGTCCGCGAGAGGACTCAACTCTTCCATGTCAGGAATAATCTCTTTCTTGACTCTGTCCACGTCAGGACTAAATTCTTTCCACGTCAGGAATAATCCATTTCTTTCCACGTTAGGAATCAATCTATTTTCCACGTAAGGAATAAACTCGTCTTTCCACGTAAGGAAACCATTTTTTCTTCCACGTAAGGAATGCTCTTGATATGTCCACGTCAGGACTCTGATCTTTCCACGTAAGGAATACCAACTTCTTCGCGATTTGTCCGCGTCAGGACTCATTTTTCCACGTAAGGAATGCCATCTTAATCTGTCCACGTAAGGACTCTCTTCTTTCCACTTTAGGAATACTGTCATTTCCACGTAAGGAAACTATCTTCTGATACGTCCGCGTATGGACTCCATCTTTTCCGCGTTAGGAATCTCCGTCTTTCCCCGTAAGGAAGCACTTCTGTTGATATGTCCGCGTTAGGACACTAATCTCGTCTTGATTTGTCCACGTAAGGACTCACGCGTCTTCGACCCACTGAGGAAATAAGACTTGTCCACGTGGGGACTCATACCCTCGACCCACTGGGGAAATAGCTTGTCCACGTAAGGACTCACGCGTCTTCGACTTGCTGGGGAAATATCCGCGTCAGGACTTACACTTTGCCAACAACACGAAGAAGGATAAATTTGTCCACGTCAGGACTCTTGTATCTTGTCATCACAAAGAACTACAAACTTGTCCACGTGAGGACGCACATTTCACCCTTACGAATAAAGATATCTGCTGGAAACAAATGATCCACGTCAGGACACTAACACGAAGAGTAACCAATCTTGTCCACGTCAGGATTTCACATTCGATCAATACCGAGAAATCAAATCTGTCCACGTTAGGACCAGCACATATCGTCAACCTGAGGAAATGTCCACGTCAGGACTCCACCCTCCAACAATTCCGAGAAATCGAACATGTCCACGTAAGGACTAGCACCTCCCATCAGCCCAGGGAAATAGACCTGTCCACGCTAGGACGCCCACTTCTGAAGAAATCCCGCCAATCTAGGAATAAACTGTCCGCGTCAGGACTTGGTTCTTCAATGATCCTCACTCACAAACTTCTTAGCACTGACGTGACAGCGACTTCGGGATGAACTCTACTGGGGATGTCTGAAAACCAACTATCGGACGCCTGCTCTGATAACCGGCGGTGGCCTCTGAAATTCTGATTCATGCGACCCGTTGATGACAAACAAACTCTGCTTGGGGATAAGGAGATTCTTATCCTGGCCACTCTGGCTGGGGAAAATAAGATACATTTGCACAAATGACTCTGCTAGAGACAAAGAGAGTTTTATCACGATAACTCTGTGGAGAATACCGCCGAAACTGACATTATCATTGAATATCTCCTGCCGAGATCTTGACTGTTTGGTGATTTATTTGAGCAAGAGCTCTCTCCACCTGAACTACTAGAGTACAGAAACTGCTTCAGCAAAATAAATGCTGGAAGGATAACGCCGACTCGCCGGGGATAGCCTGATGCTACAAAATTATTCCGGCAAAATAAACGCTGGTAGGGTGAAGTCGACCCTGCTGGGAAGTTGGGAACTCAAACCACACGTCTTGTTGAAGTAACCCCCTGCTGGGGAATATGACTTTGCTGGAGAATAACAGATGTGCACAGTATGCTCAGACCTTCTGCTGGAACGTGAACCGATATCACCAGTATCTCTGACAAAATAAATGACAGGACCCAACATCAACTCTGCTTGGGAGAGTCTTGATCTTCGAATTCCACTGGAAGGAAAGAACACTTGCTGAAAGAACTCCGCTGGAGAGGGGATGATTCTCTAAGGGAAAATTAACTGACTCTACTGGGGGAGAGTGCCTGACCCTGCGGGGAACGATGAACCTGTCTGAATACAGCCTTACGATCTCGGAATCACTAAACTCTGCTGAGGTCGATTAACTTCTCTGGAGCATGTCCCTTGGATAAGCTACGGCTAGCTGGGGAATTCCATCCTTCTTCAGGAAGAACATGCATGACCTGCGTGGGGATCAAGCCTTTCACTATTGCAACCTTTGGATCATCTTCTTCGTATAGTTATGAAACCTGCAACAACACAAACAAGACACGACAAGCCTATGCAATCCAAATCGATTCAGGTTAGTGACGTTACACTCAGTTAATTCAAAGCTTTAACAATTGTTGGCAAGGGCCAGTGATGTTATACTCATGCTAGCTTCAATAAACTTAAGCGTTTTATCATGCGCAAAACAGTAAAGAACAGGCATCAAGTACTGAATAACACATTTTCATTGATTGGGCCCCTGAATGGGCGGAGTTTTTGTACACGGGATGTAACTCCTGAAAAGAGGAAGCTACGCAAAGCAAATATACAAGTATGCAAGTATTCACAAGAAGCATAAATATTGACAAATTAAATTTTGTACACATGTCGGCAACTGGATGCAGATGAACACCACGAACTGATCCTCCCATGACTCGTCCGACTCTAATACTTTCCCAGTATCCCCACTTCTGATAAGGTTGTATCCGATAACTGACTCCTCAAACATATTCTCCCGCACTGATGCTCATTGAATACCAAATTCGGACCGCAGTCATTTGCTTTTCTCATCCCTAACTTTTGCGTGAACCGCCCTTTACGGGTTTTCAGTTCACCGGGATACCCCTTTTTGCCGAAGCCGCCCAGTGTAGGTTTTCAACTTCGCGGGTGTACATTTTTTCAATTTTATCCCTAACTTTTGCCCGAACCTTTCATTCTGTTTTTGGTTCGCCAGGATGCCCCATTTTTGCCTGGACTCTCTTTTTCTGTCCAGCGGGTCTATTTTAAGCAAAGTATTTTTTAACTGCGTCCGAATTCACAGGTGATGCAAAGTCTTCCCCGTCCATGGTGGACAACAATAAAGCTCCTCCTGAAAAGACCTTACTGACAACGTATGGCCCTTCGTAATTGGGGGTCCACTTGCCCCTGTGATCTGCTTGCGGCGGGAGAATCCTTTTCAGCACAAGGTCGCCCGTCTGAAAGCTTCGCGGAAGTATTTTCTTATCGTACGCTTTCTTCATTCGTCTTTGGTACAAACGACCGTATGCCAGAGAAGCTAGCCTCTTCTCATCCATCAAACTCAGTTGGTTCAATCTGTTCGTTACCCATTCTGCCTCGTCCAGCTGAACGTCTCGCAATACCCTCAGAGAAGGGATCTCAACTTCCAATGGTAATACCGCTTCCATTCCGTATACCAACGAGAACGGAGTTGCCCCGGTTGATGTGCGTACCGTCGTACGATAACCGTGCAAAGCGAAAGGGAGCATTTCATGCCAATCTTTATAAGTTACCACCATTTTCTGGACGATCTTCTTGATATTTTTATTGGCCGCTTCGACAGCGCCATTCATCTTGGGTCGGCAAGGGGAGGAGTTGTGATGTTCGATCTTGAAATTCTGACAGAGCTCCTTCATCATTTTGTTGTTCAGATTAGAACCATTATCCGTGATTATCCGCTCGGGGATTCCGTATCGGCAAATGATATCTCTCTTGATGAATCTAGCCACCACTTGCTTCGTTACATTTGCGTAAGACGCTGCTTCCACCCATTTGGTGAAATAATCGATTGCTACTAGGATGAACCGATGCCCGTTAGAAGCCGTCGGCTCGATCTTTCCAATCATATCGATTCCCCACATCGAGAATGGCCATGGAGATGACATCACATTCAGAGGACTCGGAGGCACGTGTATTTTGTCAGCATAAATTTGGCACTTGTGGCACTTTCTTGCAAATTTGAAACAATCAGTTTCCATCGTCAGCCAAAAGTAACCTGCCCGCAGCAGTTTTCTTGTCATAGCATGCCCACCAGCATGCGTACCGAATGCACCTTCGTGAATTTCCTCCATGAGAAGCTTTGCCTCTTTTTCGTCTACACAACGCAACAACACCAAGTCGTGGTTCCTTCTGTATAAGACACCATCCGGGTTCAAATAAAAATTGCCTGCTAATCTCCTGAGAGTCTTCTGATCTTGACTGGATGCCCCAGTCGGATACTCTTTATTCCTCAGGAAATTAAGGATATCAAAATACCACGGCTTGTCATCAGACGCTTCATCAATAGCAAATACATAAGCTGGCCTGTCTAACCGAGAGATAGTGATTTGGGGAGCTTCGTTCCAGAAGTTGACCTTGTACATGGAAGACAAAGTGGCAAGGGCGTCAGCCATTTGATTTTCTGCCCGTGGCACGTGATGCAATTCAACTTTGTCGAAGAAAGGCAACAATCTCCTTGCATAATTCATATACTGCATCAAATTGGGCTGCCGTGTCTCCCATTCCCCTTTGATCTGATTCACTACCAGAGCTGAGTCTCCGTATACGTCTAAATATTTGATTCGCAAATCAATGGCTTCTTCAAGCCCCATTATACAAGCTTCGTATTCGGCCTCATTGTTGGTAACAGCAAAAGTCAATCGGGCAGTAAACGGGATGTGCGACCCGTGCGGCGTAGTGATAATTGCCCCTATTCCGCTACCGTAAGCATTCACAGCTCCATCAAATATCATCTGCCATTTGGACCCCGGCTCGGGTCCTTCATCTGGTAACGGCTCTTCGCAATCCTTCATCTTGAGATACATGATATCCTCGTCAGGAAAGTCAAATCTCATCGATTGATACTCTTCAATAGGCTGCTCCGCCAGATACTCAGACAACACACTCCCCTTTATAGCCTTTTGCGAGACGTATTGAATATCATATTCAGTCAAGATCATCTGCCACCTGGCAATCCTACCTGACAACGCCTGCTTTTCGAATATATATTTGATTGGATCCATCTTCGAGATGAGCATGGTTGTATGATTCAGCATGTACTGCCTCAAACGCTTGGCGGCCCAGGCTAGCGCGCAACAAGTTTTCTCCAGCATTGAGTATCGGGATTCACAGTCTGTAAATTTCTTACTCAGATAATAGATCGCATGCTCTTTTCTCCCCGTCTCGTCGTGTTGACCGAGAACGCAACCCATGCTTCCCTCAAGAACCGTCAAATACATTATCAAGGGTCTCCCTGCCACCGGGGGTATCAAAATAGGAGGCTCCTGCAAGTACTTCTTTATTTTGTCGAACGCCTTTTGACAATTATCGTTCCACGTTACAGCTTGATCTTTCTTTAGCAACTTGAATAACGGTTCGCACGTAGCAGTTAGGTGAGATATGAACCGAGCAATGTAGTTCAATCTCCCCAAAAACCCGCGCACCTCTTTCTCTGTTTTAGGCGTCGGCATTTCTTGAATTGCTTTTATTTTAGCAGGATCGACCTCTATTCCTCTTTCGCTTACTATGAACCCCAGGAGCTTACCCGATCTCACCCCGAAGGTGCATTTGTTAGGGTTCAGCCTCAGCCTGAACTTCCTAAGCCTTTTAAACAACTTCAACAGATTCACCAGATGCTCTTCCTCTGTCTGGGATTTGGCAATCATATCGTCAACATAAACTTCAATCTCTTTATGCATCATGTCATGAAAGAGAGTTGTCATCGCACGCTGATACGTTGCCCCAGCATTTTTCAAACCAAAGGGCATCACTTTGTAGCAAAATGTTCCCCAAGGCGTTATGAAAGTAGTCTTCTCCATATCCTCTGGCGCCATTTTAATTTGATTATAGCCTGAAAAGCCATCCATGAAGGAGAATACAGAGTATTGAGCGGTATTATCAACTAATACGTCAATATGAGGAAGTGGAAAATCGTCTTTTGGGCTTGCTTTATTCAAATCTCTATAATCCACGCACATCCGGACCTTGCCATCTTTCTTTGGCACTGGTACGATGTTAGCAACCCATGAAGGATACTTCGTCACAGCCAGGAAACCAGCGTCCCACTGTTTCTGAACCTCCTCTTTGATCTTCATTGCCATATCTGGGCGAGTTCTGCGAAGTTTTTGTTTGACAGGCGGGCAGTCTTCTTTCAGTGGCAGACGATGCACAACCATATCCGTATCGAGCCCTGGCATATCTTGATACGACCAAGCGAATACATCATTATACTCTTGGAGCATTTCAACCAGTTTTCGCTTGATATCACTCTGCAGTGCAGCTCCGATACGAATGTTCTTCTCAACCCCTTCCGACCCCAAATTGATAATCTCGATAACCTCGTCGTGAGGCAGAATGGCTCTCTCCTCTTGCTTCACCAACCAAGACAGTTCTTCAGGAACGTCACTATCTTCGACAACCTCTTCTTCGGTCTGGAATACCGGGTGCTCGAAGTCGGGACGAGTCATAGGTGGTTCGATGATGTCATCTGAAAATGTTATCCTGCAAAAGAAAGGGTTAAGTGCTTCAAAATGCGTATAAAGCGGATAACCCCGTTGCCATTTCATTGAAAAATACAAAGCAAGAAAGACAGGGATTACAGTATTTACACATGAAAAAAACGCCATTTATTTAATGACTAACGAAGCAATGTTTATAACAACCCAGCCCTAAGCAAATTCTGATGCCCCGGGCAAGACATCAGATTATTCAACAATTAATAAAGCAAAGCATTACTGTTTAAAGGTCACAGGAACAAGCTCCTGAATGGACCAGTTGCACAGTCCTTGTCCTGGCGTGCTTGGCTGAATCCAGGCCTCCATATCACAGTCGCTGTCCCCTTCATCGGATTCTGAAGCAGCATTGACAGATTCACGGCATACTCCACTGGCAGAGATGGTGATTGACTTTCTGAAATGAGGGGCCCCCACAGAAGGAGTTGATGACGACGGTCGGTACCCCAGTCCGAACCGGTCCATTTTCACCGGAATGTCCAATACTTTGCCCCAGCCCGTGGCTTCTCCTGCCTTCACTAGCGCTTGAGCCTCTTTATACGAAGAAACAGCTATCTCTGGCACTTTGCTTGGCCCGGGACCCTTGTCCTTTATGCGCAAACCTTCGAATGCTTGGCACGGCGTCTCGTGGATCTCCCCGTCGACTTCCACATATTTGAACGAAGAAAGATGGCTGACTAGGATGTCTTCTTCTCCGCACACGGTAACTACACTGTCTCCGACCATATACTTTAACTTCTGATGCAGGGTTGACGTAACAGCCCCTGCCCCGTGGATCCAAGGTCTTCCCAGCAAGCAGCTGTACGCAGGCTGTATATCCATGATATAAAACTCCGTTGCAAACACTTCCGGCCCCACTTGTAGAGGCAAGGTAATCGATCCGAAGACTGTTCTCCGCGTGCCGTCAAACGCTCTGACTACCAAATCACTTGGTGTGCACAAAATTCCTCGAACATCCAGCTTCATCATAGCCTTCTTAGGCAGCACATTCAAAGACGACCCGGTGTCAACCAATACGTGCGACATTGTCGACCCTCTGCACTCAACAGATACATGCAATGCCATATTATGATCCCTTCCTTTCGGAGTCAAGTCGAAATCAGTAAAGCCCAGACTGTGGCCTGCATTTACGTGTGCCAATACTCCTTCTAGCTGGTTCACGGAGACATCCTGTGGTACAAAAGAAGTGTCCAGGACTTTCAGCAAAGCATTTCGGTGAGCCTCTGAACACAACAGCAATGACAGAATAGATATTTTGGACGGCGTTTGCTGCAGATGCTCCACAATTTTATAATCACTTTTCCGAATCAAGCGCATGAATTCTTCTACATCCTTCGATGCTGCTTCTTTTTCATTTGCTTGTACCGGAACATTTTCAACCGCTTTCCCTTTTCCTTTCGCTATCCTTTCGGCTTCCACCTCAGGAGATATAAAGATCCTGCCGCTTCTTGTCATGCCTCCTGAGCCCACAACATTATCCACAATCTCCGCTGACTGCTTGTTAACATCGATTTTAATCCCGTCACAATACACCTCTAGCCCATATGACCATGGGACCGCTTTCGTGCTCTCATACGGGATTGGCCCGGCTTTAGTTATAGTAATCGGTGGTCGCTGAGCGGGTGCTGAAATGGTGATCGTCTTCCTAGGAATTATCACTGTGGCAACATCACTCCGATTATCCACTACTGCCCCTGCCGGCTCATCAGTTGCTGTTCTATCAAACTGCAATACACCTTCATCAATTAAGGCCTGGATGCCTTTCTTCAAATCCTCACACCCCTCAGACAGGGCCCAACAATCTAAGCAGTACTCATTACAACCCGGGTAAACACCTCCTTGCAACAGTCGGCTTTTTATTTCGCTCAGCGGTGTCTTTAAATCCTCAACGTTCATAATCAGATTCAGACCTTCCTCAATCAGCACGGCATTCGCCCCATGATTAGGCATGGGTTTCTGGACTATATTCGCACCGGTCGTTCCGAAGTTGATAGACTTGTTGTCCAAGAGATCCTGCACAACGTGCTTAAAAGCATGACAACCTTCTATATCATGGCCCGGGGCCCCAGAATGAAACTCGCAGCGCCTATTTGCATCATAGCCGAACGGGGGAGTTCCCGTTATCGGTGCCAAGGTTCTTTTCTCCACCAGATTCAATCCCAACAAGGTCTGCAATAGATCAGCATAGTTAGAGGGAGGCTTCTCGAACACTCTTCTCGGCTTATTACCCTGAAATCTTCGTTGAGCTTGCTGTGCCCCCTGCTGAGGCTGCTGCTGCTGTGGCATTGGTTGCTGCTGAACCTGTTGTTGTTGCTGGATTGGCTGCTGTTGATAAGGAATAGTCACACTCGACACTTGCTGCTGCTGACGATATTGATTTCTTCCCCTGCCTCGGCCTCGGCCTCGGCCTCCAAATACCGCACTAGCTTCGCCCTGACGGCGCCCACCATAAGCTTTCCTATTACTGCCAGATGCAGCTGACTCGTCAACTTGGAACTTTCCTTGCTTAATGTTCCGCTCAATCTTTTCCCCCATCAAGATCAGGTCTGAAAAACTAGCCAAAGACGTATGAAACAGCATATCATGAAACAGCC
Source organism: Lathyrus sativus (assembly GCA_963859935.3). NCBI lineage: Eukaryota > Viridiplantae > Streptophyta > Magnoliopsida > Fabales > Fabaceae > Lathyrus > Lathyrus sativus. Next base: position 265,835,593 of record OZ012735.1, read on the forward strand.
CGGTGAATGTGCCGACAAACATATCGTTCATTTCTTTATCTTCCACAGGAGGACGGACCCTGGCAGCCATATCGCGCCACCTTTGCGCGTATTCTTTAAAACTCTCCCCCTTCTTCTGCGAAAGCCCGGCCAACTGGACCCGATTGGGTGCCAGATCGCTGTTATATTTGTAATGGGCTACGAACGCCTCTGCTAATTGCTTCCAAGTCTTGATATCAGTGGGCTCCAACCCCATGTACCACTCTAAGGAAGGACCCGATAGACTATCCTGAAAGAAATGCATGAGCATTCTCTCGTCAGTGGAGTATGCAGACATCTTCCTGTAATAAGCTCGTACATGCACCTTCGGACATGTATCTCCTTTGTACTTATCGAACGCAGGCGCTTTGAACTTGATTGGCACCCTCAGCCCAGGTACCAAGCCCATTGTTGCCATGTCCAGACCCACAGCACTCTGGTTTAAGACTCCCTTCATTTGCTCTTCCAGCATTCTAATCTTTTGAGAATCATCCATCGGCCCTTCAAAGCCCCCTCCCGAGAAGGCGTCTTCCTGTTGATCCTCTTGCCACATACCGTTTCCAGCCCCGTATCCATCATACGCATTATTACGTCCAGCTCTGACTTGATTCATCCCTGGAACTCGGCCTCTGTTGCCGTACCCTTGAACACCTCCAACAGGACCTCCAGCCATAAAACCAGCACCGTTTCCGTTTCCAAAACCTCCGTAGCCCTGATTGACCATACCATAACCATCTTGCCCAAAGCCTTGAGCATTAAAGCCATACTTGCCAGTGTTGTCGAATCCCTGATCGTTAAATCCGAACCCAGCGTTGACAAAGCCATTGCCTCCGAGATTATCTCCTACATTGACATCACCCAGCCCAGCGTTGTGGACAGCAGTTTCATTTACTCCTCCGACGTTACCATTCACAGTAGTGGTAGCGTTGTTGACGTTAGCAGCATTCACATTGACGACAGGCGGAGCCACTGGCGTTGGAGTGCCATCTCCATGAGCAGTATCAACCCGGACAGACTGATGATCTTCGTTACCATGACCTGCGTTGCGAGCCAACAGAGGTTGGACCATGGCCTGCAAGTTCTCCTGCCCTTTTGCTATAGCCTCCATGGTCTGCATGAAGAGGGCGAGCTTCTCACGTACATCCTGCATCTCATTCTGAATCTGGTCCATGACTTTCCGACAGTTGGATCGTGTAGAATAGCGGTGCGGATGTTGATCTGGAATCCTGTTAAGTACCTGATACAGAGCAAGGGATAAGACACCGTTCATAGATTACCTGTTATGCAAGATGAATATGAATGCAATGCAATGTGTCTGTGCATTAGGGAAGTTCATTCCCCCAGTTCTAGTGCGAAAGTGCCGGTGCAGTGACAGTGCTGACAATAAGAATACCGGAGCTGAATCATAGAAGGCCTCATATATAACAGAGAGAATCAATAAGCCCAGGGTACAATATCACTGAGAGTACAAAGATGGCATGACCTCAACCAACAATCCTGGTGATGGTCAGCACTATGCAAATAAAGCATACAAATAATGGAATGATCAGATCCTCCCAAAAGTCTGGTACTCCTCTATCAACTTCTTGGTCTCCGGATGGCTTGGTCGATCAAGCAGCCCTTCAACAAGCTGGTTTCTCTTCTTGAGGACACGGCGTACATCTTCAGCAGTTTCTTCCCATGCCGCTTCTCCGAAGCAATCTTCTAGCTTTCGCTTCTGGGACACTGCTTCATCTCTGGATTTGATTGCCTTGTTCAGTGCATGCTGGACACTATACCGGTTCATCACTTCCTCCTCACACTTCTTGATGCTAGACTTCAATTTCTCTTCGAGGTCGGAAATTTGCTGCTTTAGCTTATCTTCCCTCTTCTTGTTGTTAGTGAGTGTAGCATTCCAAGTCTTATTGCAAGAAGATATCTCTCGGTGTGCTGCGTCGAGCGCCTTCTTTTTGGCTTCCAGCATGTCATGGGAGCTTCTGAACTCTTGCCCCAGACGTTCGCGCTTTTTCTTTTCCTCAGTCAACCCAGCTCCTAACCTGTTTACCAGCTCAATCTGTTGTTGGAAAGCATATACGGCTTTGTTTTTCTCACTGCGTGCCTGGGCTAGCTCTTGCTCTAACCCTTCGTTAATCTTCATCAAGGCTTCTTTCTCCTTCACAACCTGTTCATATGCTTCTTTAGAAACATTGGTCGGCTCTTCTACCGGAATAGGATCAAGAATTGGTGCATCTGGAAACGGCATCTTCAACTGACTAACCCTCTCTTGAATCCAAGCTCTATAAGGTGCATAGGCCTGACAGTCATTCTTTCCTAACAACGGCTTCCCTTTGCGGTTAATACGCGCCCAAGCATGTCGCAACTTGGCTAATAACTCCCCCTTCACGTCACCGGTGAAGTACAGAGATTCCTGTACTTCTTCCTCTTGAGGTGGATTCTTCAGCGCATATCCGAACTGGCGAATGAATAGAGAAGGGTTGTAATTGATACACCCTTTTCTTCCTATCAATGGCACATTAGGGTAACCGGAACAACTGAAGATGAGCTCCGATCCCACCAGGTCTCTATCAAACCACTCCATATCTTCCGACGATAGCCTCATCAAGCGTTCTGGCCAACCAACTGGAACTGTAGTCTCTGCAGCAGATCCTCTCTTAGGAAGGTGACTCTCAAACCACATACTCAACAAGGGTACACACAGATGAACATTCTTCCCTCTTCCCTTCTCATTCTTGTAATGCAGTGAGTGGTAGAGATCTCCGAGTAAGGTAGGTACAGGATTACCAGCGGCAAACAAGTAGAAAGCATCAAAGTCCACAAAATCCGGTATATTGGGGAACAGTACTATGCCATAAATGCACAAAGCCAACACAGCATTGAAAGCAACCCAGCACCCATTCTTAGCGTACTCCTGGGCTTTACCCACTAAGAACTGAAATGAGAATCCTGGAACTCCACGGGAAACAGTAGTCACAAGTTCAGAAGCATCAACATGCAAGGCTTTTGCCAATTCCTCCGGCTTGGGTTTGGCATCATAATGGATGAATGGAACCTGATTCTGCACAGGCAGCTCAACATACTCAGCGTATTCCTCCAGAGTTGGTCCCATAATAAAGTCAGAGAACGTAAAGCACCTCAAAGCAGGGTCGTAGAATTGCATCAAAGCATACAGCCCATCTAACTCTACCTCTGTAGGTTTGCACACCAATCTCAATAATCTACCATAACTCATCCGGAAACTCCTACGAACACCCTCATCAGCAAGAGAGATCAACCCCAGTAAAGGAACAATATCAGGCGTAGGCAATTTGTAAGCAACCGTTCTCCTTAAGCTAGTCATGATCAACACTCAGAAGTCTGGGCACTAGAACTAGGGAAATGCAAATGCACCTGCAGCACAGACACACGTTAGTGAAATGCAAATGATAATGGATATGCAAGGATGCAATGCAAGTAACATTCAACGGGGACCAAAGCTGTAGCTGAATAGCCTAAACCCAATCAAGAAAGGTCTCAGATAGACCATCCAGAAGTCATCAGCCCTGGTCTCAGATAGACCTAAAATAAAACTCCAACACTAGTCTCTGACAGACCTCAAACCATAACTCCACCTGGTCTCTGATAGACCTCAAATCACATCCATAATTGGTCTCTGACAGACCTCAAAACACCTCTCAAATGGTCTCTGACAGACCTCAGAATACAACTCCACCTGGTCTCTGACAGACCTCAGAATAAATCTCCACATGGTCTCTGGCAGACCTCACAATACATCTCCATAAATAACCAAGATCTCTGATCAAGAAATAACCGGTAGTCTGGAGGTCTAGTTACCTGCATAACCCTGAATCCCCTCACAGGTGGGTGGCCCTATAACTGGCACAAGGTACGGCATCCTATGCGGTCATCGGCGTCACAGACTTTCAGGGTTGATGATACGATTCCCAGAAGGAGTGGCATCATCAAATCCTGAAGAGGCCTCACTCAGCCAATTTCCAAATGATCGGTCCCCAGAGTCGACAATCCAACTAACCAGCAACCCACGCCAACCAAAGGAAGGGGCAGGAGGCCAACCAGAGGAACCTCGTCTGAGTGTAGATTTCATGGGACACCAAAGCAAGCAAAGCAAGCGGGCGCCCACTAATTTCTACTCTAATTCTAGGTGCACTCAAGCCCAGGTCCGGCTTATCTCTCAATATCAGAACACCCGTCACACCCCAAATACAGCAATAATAAACAATATATATAAAGCTGAAAAATACAGGGTTAGAAATATACAATAACTCCATACAAAATCCTCGACGGGAAAACAAGCGTTAGGATTGACTCTCTCAAGGGACGTTGGATCCCAAATGCATAAGGACCGTCGCAGTCCTTAGCAGCCAGGGGACGTTGGATCCCCAGCAGAGTCGCCAGCTGTCGCTACTGCGAAAATCGGCGCCGGCTGAACAGAAGAGTCGCCACCGTGCGTTATTTATCCCACGGGAGGGAAAGGAAACGCTCAGAGTAAACCTCGCACAACACGGGAAAGGTATGGTCATCGCAACCAAAACCTGGGTTCGGGAGTCGGTTACGCAAGGGGAAGGTATTAGCACCCCTCACGTCCGTCGTACTCGACGGGATCCACGCTTGTTTTCGGGTATGGATTGTTATTCTATCTAAACTATAGGTCAAGGGTTAAAAAGAAAATAAAATGAAAGTAAAAAATGACTCGGCAAAGTATCGCACTTTATGCCTACGTATTCTCGTCTGGAACGAGAAATCAGAGTCAACGTAGTTCGCCTACCTACGGGAAAGGAGGGGAAGGTTGCTCGCTAGGATATCGCATCCTATGCCTACGTACTTCCACACAGCATGGAAGATCAGAGCAAACGTAGTTCGGGCCACGTACGACACAAGTCTGTCTTGATTGATTTTATTCCTTCTGAAAAAGGTTTTTCTGATTAACAGTCCAAGCGGACAAAAATGACGTCTTGATGAGTTCACATTCTTTTACGGAAGAAGTGTCTTTTATTGTGTTTGAAATTTTATTGTGTTTTTCTGTTCATTTTTTTTGAGAGAGAAGAGACAGAACTCTAACCTACGGTTGCGAAGGGAAACAAACTAACCTAATGTTATCATGCATGGGTTAAGACCTAGTGTCTATCATGCTCCTCTCTTGCACAGAGAGAAACAGAGATCCTACGGGATAGGCAGAAACAGAAACAATAACAGATATAATAAAGCAGTAAAATGCATGGATGCAACAGTACAAGCGAGGCAAGGGAGTCCCACTCAACCTCGAACCTAGAAAACAATAGGCAAAAGTGAACAGGCTTCACTTTCAACCCAGCAGGGTAAACAGCAAACAATACAGTTCAAAAAAACCAATCAATACATCAGCAAATAAAACACAACAATAAAACAACAGCATCAGCAGCTCTGAGTCAGCAACTGGCTTCAAACAATCTCCAATCAGTTACAGGCTTCAACAAGCATAAATCTCCATCTTCATGGCCTTCAGACAAGGGCTTTGACATCAATCTTCCATCTGCAATGGCTTTTCTTCAAGCTCAAACCTCCAGGATGAGGGATTAGTCACAAGAGTGAATTGGGTGTTAAGCAATCAGCTGACTACCAAAGGTGGTGAACAGACTGCTCCTAACACAAAGAGACATTTTCTCTCAAGAGTTCTATCTCACAGACACCATCACCAAGCCTTCCAAAGGAAGGGGGTGAGTGCCTTAGAGAGACTCTGAATCACAGAGAAGAATGGATGCAGACAAGGCAATCCATGTTTGAGAAACAATCTTTCTAATCTAGAGCTCTGCCTAGCTCCTAAACCCTAGTCTCCTCAGCAACTGCTAGCAAGAAACTCATCCTCAACTCTGACAGTTGATCTTCAATCTTTTGACTCTTCAATAGCTTCATCTTCACAAATCTTCAGCTTCCCCAGGGCCCCAGACAAACCCAATACCCAATCAAACAATTAATAAACCCCAGAGGGCACACCACACCAGACAGCAGATATACAGGCAGCAATAATATCAGTAGGGGAGTCCCAACTTTTTCTAAGGGATCTAATAGCTATCCATAACCCATATAGTCCCATAACTAATCTATTTAAATCCTAAGTCCTAAAGGGAGAAAATTGAACTTCCTAAGTTGTCACCTAAAACCCTAGTTTTGATCATGATATTCAAGCATTTATTAATCACCTAAAGCTAACTCCTAAAAATGGGAACTAAAATATTTCTATAAGCCTAACATCTCATCTAAACAATATAAAAAGAATGATCAAAAACTATTAAAGCATGTGAGAGAACAAAAATCATAAAAATAATGCATGAAATGTAACTATTTATTATGACATTTATTTAAAAAATATGAAAAAAATATGAAATAAAACTAAAAATGAAATTTTATTTTCCTATAATATTCTAGACATCTTAAAGAAAATATGGTAAAAAGAATGGATTAAAAAACATTTTTTATGAATTTATTATGATTTTATGAAAATTGATGAAAATTAAAATGAAATAAGAAAAAATAAAATGAACTAAATGAGCCAGGGGGGTGTGAAAAGGAACTTCGCTCAGTTCAAACTTGGATGGGCCTCACAGGGTAGGGGTGCAGATAGCGCTTCTGGCTAAGCCCAGCATCCAGTCAGAATTATTGAAACAGCTGGGGGGTGAAAATAGTATAGAAAACACGTTCAGATTGGTTTGGGCCTGAAAGCTGGGGGTGGGGATAGCATGAAATTCTGAGGCCCGCCCGTTTCAATTAATGAAACGGTGCGTTTGGCACCCAGCTTCTCCCTCCAATTCTGAAATCAAACGAGAGCCCTTGGATCCTCTGGGAAGTCAAGAGTCCAACCACAAATGGAAGGCTATGATTGTGTCTTCTTCACATAACCTGCAACTAGGGTTTGGACTCCACCATGGCAGCCATGCACGAGTACTCTTCTCCCTCTCTGTTCTCCATCTACACGCAACCACTCCACACGATGCAAACATGAAAACTGCTCAAAATCTTTCACTCTACAATCCTATGATCTTAATTCCCTTTGAAATTCACCATATCAACAAACACGAATGGATCAACATCCTGCCTCCATTGAAATACACTGGTATGCATCATCACCAAACTCCCTCAACCCTAGCCTAACTTAAACTACATCTAATGGAGGTTAACCTATGCTATCAAGCCACGATTATAACACCCTAATCTAAGAGATATCAACACCAACAGATTATGGCACCTGTTAACAAACCTCACCAAAAGTCTCCAAATTCTTCTAACCTAATCTCCTAACCACCTAGATCAATTCTACACTAACAAAATCATGCATATCTAACTAGATCGAGCTGTTTGAAGGGAAACTTACCTTGTAAGAAATCTTGAGAACAGCTATGGAGATGGAAGATCTGAGGCTTTCAAGTGATGAATCTTGATCAATACTTGATGTATGTGATTCTGTATGCACAAACTTGGAGTTTCCTTGCTTGAATCATGCAATCCACTTGAACTTGTAGTTTTGAGATTCTTGAGAAAAGCACTCGAATATGAATGATTCACACCAAGAACTTGCTTCAATTATGATCTGTGATGATGATGGAATGGAATTGAGTTGATTATGATGAAGCTTGATGAAGAATTTGAGAGAATTGTGATGAAACTTCAATGAAAAAGTGTGAGAAATTTTGTGAGAAATCTTGGTGCAAATGAGGCCAACCCTTGATCAATGCACATTTCATGAATATATAGACCCCAAATGAACATTCTAGATCCATCTTGCACATTCCCTTGTTTTCAAATTTTGATCCATTTTGATTATGTTTCTTAAATGATAAGCAACCATGGATAACTTCATTTTTTCCTTCTAAACTCAAAAAAGTGTGTGAACCATTGTTCTTAGAATTGTTTTTCCATTCAAAATCATATATTGGAAGTCTCCATTTGGACTTGTAAATCTCCCAAACCAATTTTCAACTTGAAATTATTCACTTTATATGCCTTTTTAGTTCATATTTTGACCAATTGTGCAACATCATGCTATGAGCTTCTCCAATAACTTGTGACCTTCTTTCTAGACTTAAAATCCCATTTGGAGCAAGTTTGATGTTGTAAGTTTTTCCATTTGAGGCCTCCTTGTATGAGTTTTGGGTATAGGTTAAAATGACCTGTAATTCACAAATGCCCAAAATACCCTTTGCTTGCCAAGACCATAAGTTGAGTTCCACACATCATATGAAGGCATACCATACCATTCTAGAAAGCTAAGACAATGAGGAACAACTCTTATGTTGACCAAGAATTCATTTGAAATCTCCTTGAGGGGTAAAACTAGCTTGGAAGTCAAGTCACTTTCACAGACAAAAATTCAGACACCCCAGATGACCTGTAACTTGTAAGGACCATAACTTGAGTTCTATAAATCTCCTTGAGGTCTTCCACCACTCAAATTAAAGGTCTTGAGATCCTCTACAAGTTTCATGTTGGCCAAGAAGCCATTTGAAGCTAGCATTTTGACTTATCTTGCTTGGAAATTTGACCTAAACTAGGGGATTTTACAGAGAAACCCTAATTTAGTAACTCCTCTTCTCCTTGATTTCTCTTGAATTCTCCTTGTCATATCTCCATATTCTTCTTCATATGTCCCATGATGAACCCCACACCTCTCCAATAGCCTTGAATGCCCCTTTAAATCAGTCAATTGACCTAGGGTTGACCTAGGGTTGACCCAGATGAAACCCTAGTTGACTGTCTTCAACTGTAGCTCTTGTGCTTTCATCAATGACTTGTTTTCTTCTCCAAATGACTTTATAAGTCTCTCAAGATGTCTAGATACTCTCCATGCCTTCAACTCAAAGCTCACAACCCTCTTGTTGACCCTCAGATACCCTCAGCTAGGAGATGATCTCAAGGATTGATCTGCTGAACTCTTTACTTTCAAATTCTTTCCTGATGACTTGAATGAGGTTGAATTATGATGATAACCTCATTCTAGGCCTCTAGAGATAAAAATAATGACTGGTCCCCTGTTGAATGACTTGCTATGCTTATGCTATGCAGATGGTTAGTCTATGTACATGACTCTATATGCAAATGCTAATGATATTAAAACATGAACCAAATGAATAAGGTTGGGCAAATTTTAGGGTGCAACAGTGTGACTCCAGGTCCCAAAAGACGAAAAGTGAATGACTGTCACTCCCAAAAGTAGGTGGTTTCCTGAACTGTCACTACTCTTATCTTTCAACCTTTGAAAGGTGAATGCTAAGGTCGAATTAGCTGAACGTAGGATCGGAGAACATCAAGGAGAATGGGTGGGTTAAAATAAATTTTGAGCCTTATATCCTTCCTTGTTAACCATGAACCTGACCACATGACAACCTTCAAAAGTCCTAATTGAAGCAGGTTTATTTCGAGAGCATACTTCGGTAAAGATCGCATCAAAACTGACTCCTAAAAGGATTCCTCTTGCAGTGTTGTATTAATACTGACATTTTGATAATTGATTCACACACTATATGTCACTAATTTTTTCCAGTGAACAGACTTGGATTTCAAAACTGTCATATGCATCGCATTTAATATATCTTTTATGCAGAACAATTTGTTTTACTTGTGAGTAAGCGCTTGATAGCAGGAAAGTTTCCACAGTGGAAAGTTTGATCAGGATAGAATGCAAAACTCCAAATACTCATTGGAGTCGGGGCTAGCTATATTAAATGATCTCCAGTAAAGTCATCCATCCAAAGTTAGTTAATCTGGGGCAATCAGTTCGAGATTCGGAAAATCTCTCGCAGCTAGGGGTACTACTCCACGAACCAGTCAATCAGGGGCAAAGTCATTGCAAGACTGGGGCAGGCCACCCTAAAAGCATAAAGCTATTGTTGGCCGGAAGGCAATTAATCTGAAACACCTCTTCGAGGTTCGAAACGCGGAGGCAGTTCATATCCAACCATCAAGGTACAGAGATTGCAGGGTCCTTTTAGGGGAAGATTTTACAGAGATCCCATGAGCTGGGGAAAAAATGGAAATGAAGGAAAGGGTTACTCTCTATTTTTTAGAGTTTATTAGAAAATGTTGCAGATTCAGGGGCAAGCCATCTCGAGGTTGTTTCATGGCCAGCCTTTCCTTTCCAGGCAAAGTGTTCTAGAGTTTGGACTGGGGCACGTTGGTACCCTGGGGCAAGTTTCCAAGAAGGTGGATAGAATTCGTTTTTCCCCAGCCAGAGTCCCTTAATGTAGGAGCAGGCTCTATGTGAAACTTATTCCTCCCCAGCAGATGAAATTTGCATTTTATCCCCGGTAGAGTTGGATGCAGGCTAGTAAGCAGTCAGGCAGTTATGTGCATTTCCAGAAGTTGGTCATGTGCACATTCAATCCCCAGTTGAAGTCCCCACAGAGTACAACCAGGTTGTCATTGGCTTGAAAGGATCATCCCTAGGCAAGACTGCCTTTTCTTTTCTCTAGCATATTGTCTTTCCTCCAATAGGGTGTTCATCCTCCGCAGAGTTCGTAACTTCGGATATGTTCAGCTATTCCCCAGCAGGATTGTTTCTTCCCCCAGCGGAAGTGGGTTTCGCTCCTTCATCATTTATTTTGCTGGAACGCCTTTTTGCATTTGCATCGCGCATAGCATTTACCCAAACGCGTAGCATTTCCATTTCGTATGGAGCATTACGCCATTTTCAAACATATGCATTTTGAAGCATAAGCCAGGTTGGTTACCTCTTTGTTTTCAGGTGTTATTCCCTGCAGGTGATTGGAATTCTTGTTCAGTATGGTTTTCAGATATTCAAATTCTTGGCATGAGATATGTGATGATAACGTTCGTCCTATCATGTGTTCCCTCATCAGAGTTGCTTGATTAAGTTTCTCGTTTCCCCACAGAGTTGCTTGTTCAAGTCTTCGGATGCCCGATACGTGCTTTTATTAGTGCAGTGCTTGTTTCTTCGGAAATGGAAGGTCAACGACATTATATTGACGGTTCACGCTTTTATTTAGTGCAATGCTCGTTTCTTCGGGAATGGAAGGTCAACGACATTATATTGACGGTTCACGCTTTTATTAATGCAATGCTCGTTTCTTCGGGAATGGAAGGTCAACGACATTATATTGACGGTTCGCACTTTTATTAGTGCAATGCTCATTTCTTCTGAAATGGAAGGTCAACGACATTATATTGACGGTTCACGCTTTTATTAGTGTAATGCTCGTTTCTTCGGAAATGGAAGGTCAACGACATTATATTGACGATACGCGCTTTTATTAGTGCAATGCTCGTTTCTTCGGAAATGGAAGGTCAACGACATTGTATTGACGGATCGCACTTTTATTTAGTGCAATGCTCGTTTCTTCGAAAATGAAAGGTCAACGACATTATATTGACGATATGCGCTTTTATTAATGCAATGCTCGTTTCTTCGGAAATGGAAGGTCAACGAAATTGTATTGACGGTTTGCGCTTTTATTTAGTGCAATGCTCGTTTCTTCTGAAATGGAAGGTCAACGACATTATATTGACGGTTCGCGCTTTTATTTAGTGCATTGCCCGCTTCTTCGGAAATGGATGCCCGATACGCGCTTTTACTTAGTGGAATGCCCGTTTCTTCGGAAATGGAAGGTCAAGGATAATATTTTGATATGGTCCAATGGCTCGGTGCCCGCTTATTGTAACGTATATTTGAAGATTGATTGTTGTTGATCCAGTGTGTGGATTCAATGCCTGTGGTGTCACACAGGTGGTTGATGTTGAAATCAAGTGTTCTTTATCAGATGATTGATCAGTTTGTTGTCGTGACAACTGGATTCAGTTTTCTGGATATTTGTTCCCTAAACAGTTTTTGCAGTTTACTTCTGCGGTTAGCAAATTTCTGGGTTCTTTGGTATTCAACCGTCTTTTACCTTGATTGTCTGAAAGTCGTTCGCTTTTCACCCAGTCAGGTCCAAGTCGCTTGAATAAGGGCAGCTGTTGTACCCCAAAATTTGCCTAACCTTTTTGTTAGCTGGCTTTTGTTTCATTGCACTAGCATATCATTGTTCTAGCATTTGCATTGCATAGTCATGTTGCATTTAACAGGGGATCAAGAAAGGTGTGCTTAGCAAATTGAGGTTACCAAGTTCAAAGCCTAATCAAGAGGTTATATTCAAGTCATCAAAGGGGGTTTTATCATCAAAAGCAAGCCAAAGTCCTTGAAGAAAGGCAAGCAAGTGAATGTGGTTCAACTCCTGTCTAGGAGCCTATCTGAGGATCACAAGCCCATGGTTATGGATAGAGATTGTCATTGAAGCTCATTGGAGGCCTTGAGGGTCATGGTGGAGCTCATTCATGTGATTATGCCAAGTGTGAAAAGTCATAGTTGAAGGTGTTACAATTAGGGTTTTCATCTGGTCAACCCTGAGTCAACTGTGCAATTAAAGGAGATTAAGACTCAAGTATAAGTCTTTGTGATCATGGAAAGTTGTGTTGATGCATTTGAGATGTTATTCCAAGATCAATTCAAGAAGAATCCAAAGTGTGAGGAGTTGCTAAATTAGGGTTCTCAGGGTAAAATCCCCTATTTAGCGCCTAACTTCAAGACCACCTATCTCAAGATGCAAGTCTCATATCATCTTATCTCACACATGAAACTTGTAGAGCATGTTCTTAGCTTTCTTTTGAGTACTTGAAGTCCTCCATTGGATTTATGGAACTCTAGTTATGAAGCTGACAAGTTACAGGTCACCAGATGAATGTGAAATTAGTCAACAAACGTCAACCAACTTTCAAGACATTTTTGACCTAGAAGGATGTTTCTCCTAGCTTTGACCCAAGCGTGAAAGTTGTTCCTCATGATCTTAGCTTTCCAAAAAGTCCAAGAAGTCCTTCATCTGATTTGTAGAGCTCAAGTTATAAGCTTTGCAAGGCAGGGGTATTTTGGGAAAGTGAGATTATTGGTCATTTTCATTATAGGTCCATTTCACTATCTTGCACACTTCAAATGGAAATCTTTCCAACATCAAATGTGCTCCAAATGGTGTCAATTGGTCAACCAAACATTGATAAGTCATGGATTTGGCTTAGAATGAAGAATTGGTATTTGAATTTTCATGAAAGAATGATTAAAAGGGCAAAATGGGAATTATTTCATTTTTAATCATTTTTGTGCAAATAGGTACATATTTTGATTGGAAAACACATTCTAAAATCAATGGCAATCTCATAATTTGAATTTGAGGTGTTTTGACAAGCCATTTCCAAGCTTACTTCACCATGATGTTACACAATCAAAAACAACCATTGGATTGGAAACAAGGGCTGAATCACAACCATTCACACTCCATACACTCCCAGCAGTTGAAATGAGCCAATTTGGAGCCAAGAAAGAGCCACTTTTATGCCCTTGTACATTCAAAAAAGTGGAGAAAACTTGGATTTTGAATTGGGCTTTAGAGGCTAGAATTGGGCTCCATTTTGATTGAGATCCATTGTATATAACATTTTTGGCATGAACAAACCTTCACAACACGAATTTGGAGCCAAATTGGAGCTAGAGCATTTTCAAAAAGTGGTGAATATTCAAAATTCGAATTCTCAGATTTACTCCATTTTAAGCACAATTGAGGATTGAAAGAGCTTCTATGATGATCATGGAATGATTTTGGATAGTTTTTGCTAAGCTTCATTAAGAGTTGAAGGCTCAGTGGAAGTTCTCCACTAGGTAACTTGAATTCAACCTATCTCTCTCAATATGCCATGTTTCTCTGCCATTTTTGTTGCATTGTGATCCATGAACCATGTAGATCGTTTCTGGATGTTAATTGTTGATGTTCATGATGATTGATGTGATGAGCTCCAAATTATTTTGATTCGGTTTGATGAATTTATGTGGTGATTTGCTTTAATGTTGCTTGATCTATAACCTCTAATTGATCCCTGACCAAATTTGAGTGAAGTTTGGAGACTTTTGGATTTGAGTGTTGATTTTGTTTTGCTTCGGTTTGAGCATGATACGGAGAATTAAGAGAAACTATGATTGGGTTTGGATTCCTCACGAGATGTAGATGAATTTACATATAGAGATCGTGCAAAACGGGGAAAAAATGAAGGAGCTGTGTTGTTGTTGCTCCCCGTGGCGGCCGGAACACGTGAAAGAGATGACCGGAAGTTCGTTTCCGGCGACTGAGTATTTGAAGATTGAAGACGCATATGTGGCGTCGTGTGAGGCATCTGATTGGCATACCGTTTGTTCCAACGTCCAAGATTAGACCATGCAATGGACCGTGTTTGACTAGATGCGTTGGAATACTTTCAAAAATTCATTAATGTGCTGTCATAGTTTTAGCCTCATGATGAGAATACCAGTAGATCCAACGCGCATGATTGTTGTCCATGGTAGTCCACAGTTGACCGTCCACATGCAATCACTAGAGTTTTTGATTTGGATTTTATTTTCTGATTGGGCCTAATTCAAGCTTGCTACGCGCACCTCCCCTCTCCTGGGCCCAGCGTGTTTTACCCTTCTTTTTATTACTGTTTGCACCATGTTTGTCATTTCCTTTTATTTTCTTATTTTCATTATAGTTTCAATTTAATTCATTAAAAATAGTAAATACTGTCAAAAATTCTGAAAAAAATCATGAACTTAATTTTCCATGTCTTTTAATTTAGTGCATTTTTAATTTCTTTTTTGTGATGAATTTTCATTTAATTTCATTTTTTCCATTTTAAATAGTCATTTAAAAATGTAAAAAATACATGTTGCTCTTGTGGATTTTATTTCTTGCTCATGGCAAGGTTTGAATTCCTATCGTTTTGTATGATTGTTGTAGACATGTTGATTGATCTTTAGATATTTTTTCCATGATTTTTAGGTATCATTTCCATGTAGTTTGAATTGCCTTTTATTCCTTCTCCATCTTTGCCCTAATTTGGAAAACTCTTGGTGTTTGCCGTCTGTTGAGGCACTTTCATTTTGAATCTCCATCTCCCCTTTGGACCCTTGGTTCCCAATACTTTAGGAGTCCCTTGATATTTTATTTGGCATTTTTAGATGCATTTTACTATTTTTCATGTATTTTTCAAGTTGCTTCATGTTTATGCATCTCTACTTGTGTACTTGTTGTGTTTTGCTTCCAAACGCTTGGTTGTGCATTGTGTATGAACCTTATTGTGATTGTTTCATGTCAGGGGCTTGTTATAGGTCTTGTGTTCCAATTTATAGGTATTTACCTTATGCATAAGTTGTTCATTTGATCTCATACTTTCATGTTTGCATATTGTGTTTCCATATGTGATGTTTGCTTGCATTCTTTGATGTTGTTGTTTGCATTTGCTTATGATGCTTTTGTTTTTGCATTTGTGCATTCTTCTTTCATCATCCTCTCTGTCCAATGACCTTGGAGTCTCATTTAAGGAAGCTTGGTCCCTCCGTTGGAGGTACTTGAAGCATGCCTAAGATGATGAAGCCATGAGGGCTTTCTTTTGTGCATTTGTTTTGTGCTTGGTGGTTGATGTTGTTTGGTTTAGGCCATTTCATCCCACTTTCATATGCTTTTGTGTGCTTGCCTTTTGTTGCATTTCTTCTCCTCTTCTCTTGCATTTATTCATACTATGGCTTGAGGTTGAGATGAGCTTGTGGAGGCTCCAGCCCCACACATATTTCCTCCCTCGCTTGCATTGCATCCTTGCCTTCCATGTTTGCATTTCATGTTTGCATTCTTATGCATGTTTCTTTCCTCTTCTTTTGTCTTTCTTCCCTTAGGACTTCCATTCCTTCTTGTTCAAGTTGGAATGTGATAGACATTAGCGTTCTAACCATGCATGATAACATTAGGTAGCTCCCTTTTAACCTCAATCATAGGATCGATTTTGCATGACAACTTTAGGATTGGATTAGTTCACCTTTAGTGCGTCCTTTCTCTTCTCATCTTCAAACTTCTTTAAAACACTTAATAAAGGTTAACAAGTGTTGTATGCTACGAGCCTTAAGCACTTGAGAAAGGGTTGTTGGAGGGTCTCTCTTCAATAGCTTGGATGTTTAGTGTGGTACCCTTTGGGTGACATGCAACGCATTCACTCTTAAGTCCAAGTCTTTAGTGCAACATGAGTTACAAACAAAACTCAAAACACTTAATTCTCTAAAAATCACTAAAAAAAACATTCAAACTTCTTTTTGTCCCTTGGGACCTTTAATCCTTAGAAACCATTTTCATAAGGAGAGTTTTGTTAACTCTCGGTTTTACCGCAAACGGTAAATGCCTAAGTCTCCAAAGGTCGAGTTGCATACACCAACTGCCAGAACCGTTTGTTAACCCTACTCGGGTAAAATATTTTGAGCCAAACTGTGGTCTTGTTAGCCCAAACTACGTTTGCTATGATCTTTCATACCAGATGAAAGTACGTAGGCACGAGATGCGATATCTCGGTGAGCAACCTTCCCCCCCTTTCACCCGTAGTTAGGCGAACTACGTTGACTCTGATTTCTTGTTCCAGACGGGAATACGTAGGCATAGAACTGTTGTGTTCTGCCGAGTCATTTTTTCTTTTCTTTTGTCCTTAAGCCTTTAGATAGATAGATTAACACCCTTTTAGATAGACAACAAGCATGGATCCTGTCGAGTACGACGGACGTGAGGGGTGCTAATACCTTCCCCTTACGTAACCGACTCCCGAACCTAGGACTTGGTTGTAATGACCTCGTCTTTTCCCTATTTCGTTAGGTTTACTCTGAGCGTTTCTGTCGCTACTGCGAAAATCGGCGCCGGCTGACAGAAGAGTCGCCACCGTGCGTTATTTGTCCCACGGGAGGGAAAGGAAACGCTCAGAGTAAACCTCGCACAACATGGGAAAGGTATGGTCGTCGCAACCAAAACCTGGATTCGGGAGTCGGTTACGCAAGGGGAAGGTATTAGCACCCCTCACGTCCGTCGTACTCGACGGGATCCACGCTTGTTTTCAGGTATGGATTGTTATTCTATCTAAACTATAGGTCAAGGGTTAAAAAGAAAATAAAAATGACTCGGCAAAGTATCGCACTTTATGCCTACGTATTCCCGCCTGGAACGAGAAATCATAGTCAACGTAGTTCGCCTACCTACGGGAAAGGAGGGGAAGGTTGCTCGCTAGGACATCGCATCCTATGCCTACGTACTTCCACACAGCATGGAAGATCAGAGCAAACGTAGTTCGGGCCACGTACGACACAAGTCTGTCTGTTGTTTTTTATGAAAAATCTCACCTTAAACAAGGGTTTTCTTATTGCAAAAGGTTGATGTCTGTTCAAATCTTTTGACGGAAGAAATGAATTGATTTTGTTATAGCCTTTATCAATGTTTTTCTGTTGTTTTGAAGGAAGAAGAGATGACACTCTAAAAAACTCTTAGGGTTACAAAAAGGGATAAAAAATCTACCCTAATGTTATCATACATGGGTTAGCTCCTAATGTCTATCACATCCTCCCTTGAACAAGGAAGAATGGAAGTCCTACGGGAAAGGAAAACAAAAGGAAGAAACGAAAATACAAGTAATAACCGCATATAAATGAACATGAATATAGCAATGGTAAATGCAATGCAAAGGAGGGAGGAAGGTTCATCTCGACCTCAAGCCCATTCATGGATGGAATAAGAAAATATCAAGTGATCATATGCAAAGAATCGAGTGAAAACTCCGAATGAAACGCGTAATCCACTATTTGGAATCGCAACGTGCTATCATGCAAACAAGTCGATAATCGGGCAAGCTACACATACAAATAACAGCCACCTAAGGGGTCTTCAAATACCTCTAGCCTATCTATAATAAGAAATATAAACCACGGCATTCACCACGCAAACACAAATCGGCCGTTGGAGCCTTAACAAAAATAAAGTCCGTTCGGAAGTCCAAATTACAAGTTCGAATACAAAACATAAGAAAAATAGCAAAAGGTGCTAAAAAATTCAAATAAAAATCTCCATTGCCCTACATCAAGCCACAAACCAGGGGTGAGAGATACCACAAAAATATCCAAAGATAAATGGTCAAACAAGATGAAAACATTGCAAGATATCTCATGTATACCAAAGGAAAGATTAAAGTGGAGCATGTTAAAGAAGGCATCCAAAACCAATCAAAATGGTACAATAAAATTTCCACAAAAATATATCACAATACCTCAACGTGTGTACGAGATCCCTTGGAAAAATGAATTATGGAGCTTTAACGGAGCACGAATTTCTTTGGAAAAAAGTGTAGAAACCTTCAATAATTCTTGGTAGAGGTATTAGGATCAAAGAAAATGCTTGAATTGGTGAGGAAATGAAAATCACTTTTGCACTTGGAGCTCACTTTTTCATGTTGATACAACCATGGAATTGCACTAAAATCTTCTCAAAAGTTGATGGAAAAATCCTATGTAGTATATTGAATTAATTGGTAATGAGAAAGGATCAAAAAATGGAGAGAAAAAGGATTGAAAAAAAATGGAAATTCAAACATGTGAAAGTGTGGGGAAAAATGGAAAAATGATGGAAAAAATTCAATATGATTTGCAAATGGATTCAACATCAACTATCACCGACCTTTACTCCTAATGATCTCAACCCAATATATGATGATGATTAACAAACTTAGAGGTTTCTAGAATAATCTTGGAGGATTCTAGAAAGTTGTGGAAATTTCATGAACTTCTCATGCCATGATACTTTGAATATCTCTTATCTCATGCTTGCACCTTTCCAAACTTATGTCAAAATCTCCTTACATGAGATATGGGAAGTGTATGTAAGCTCCTTGCCTTGAAAATTCATCTTGTGCCAAGTTTTCTATACTTGCCTTATTATGCAAGTAACAAAAATACAAAGCAAGTCCAATTTTTAAACCCTAACTCAAAAAAGTGGCTGAACCAATGTCTTTAAAATGATGTTGGGAATCAATTTGGTATATTGGATGACCCATATTGGACTTGTATATCTCTCAAATCATTTTCCAACTTGAACTTTTTCAAGTTATATGCCTTTTTTAAGTCATTTTTCACCAACTTTTATCAAGTCTTGTTCCATGCATTTCCAAACTTTCATGACTTATTTTCTTGACTTAAAATGACATTTTGAGCAACTTTGATGTTGGGAGGTTTTTCATTTGAAGCTCCCTTGTATGAGTTTTAGGTATAGGCTAAGAATGACCTGTAATCACCAGATGACCAAAATACCCTTTGCTTGCCAAGACCATAAGTAGAGTTCCACAAATCATATGAAGGCATACCATACCATTCTAGAAAGCTAAGACAATGAGGAACAATTCTTATGTTTACTAGAAATTCATTTGAAATCTCCTTGAGGGGTAAAAATTGCTTGGAAGTCAAGTCACTTTCACAGACAAAACTTCAGATACCTCAGATGACCTGTAACTTGCAAGGACCATAACTTGAGTTCTATAAATCTCATTAATGTCTTCCACCACTCAAATTAAAGGTCTTGAGATCCTATACAAGTTTCATGTTGGCCAAGGATCCATTTGAAGCCTTCATTTTGACTTATCTTGCTTGGAAATTTGACCTAAATTAGGGGATTTTACACAGAAACTCTAATTTAGAAACTCCTCTTCTCCTTGATTTCTCTTGAATTCTTCTTGGCATATCACCATATCCTTCTCTACATGTCAAATGATGAACCCCACATCTCTCCAATAGACCTTAATGCCTTTCAATCAGTCAATTGACCTAGAGTTGACCTAGAGTTGACCCAGATGGAACCCTAGTTGACTGTCTTCAACTGCAATACTTATGATCACACCAAGGACTTGCCTCCTTCTTCAAATGACTTTCTAAGTCTCCCATGATGCCCAGATACTATCCATGCTCAGCCCACAGCTCACAATTTCTTTGCTGATCCTCAGATACCCTCAGATAGGAGATGGATGCACTTGCTTGATCCATTGACTTGATAGCTTTCAAATTCTTTCTGATGACTTGAATGGGATTGAATTAGAATAATAACCTCTTGATAGGCTCATAGAGATGAGAATAATGCTTGGTCCCTGTTGGCTGACTTGCTATGCTATGCTATGCAGATGATTATGCTATGTACATGACTCTATATGCAAATGCTAATGATATTGAAACATAAACCAATTAGAAAAGGTTGAGCAAATTTTAGGGTGCAACAGTTTCCTTTCCCTCTTTTGGGATAAAAAACACATGGTGGTGACTCTTTTATCATTGCCGGCCTCGTTTTTCGCAGTAGCGACACCTTGTCACCAGTTCCCATACTTCTTTCCTTTTAAATTGTTCTAATTCATCTTGCATGGCCTTGATCCAGTATTCAATAGTGAGAGCCTCATTCACATTTTTGGGTTCAATCTTGGACACGAAGCATGAGTTTGAGATGAATTATCTTGCTCTAGTCCTTACTCCACTGTTAGGGTCTCCAATGATAAGATCTTTGGGATGATTTTTCAGAATTCTAATAGAGGGTTCTTTGTTTACTGTTTCTGGTTCAGAAATTGGACTTGCAACTTGGGTGTCTTTAGTATCCTCAGATGGGGTCTCAAGCAAAGTTCCAACATCCTCTATGACATTGATTTCTTCAATCTGATCATCAATGATAACATTTATGGATTTCATTAACACTTTTGTTATGGAGTTATATACTCTGTAAGCTCTGCTGTTAGTAGAGTATCCCAAGAATATTCCTTCATCACTTTTGGGATCCATTTTCCTTCTTTGTTCACGATCTGTCAAGATGTAGCACTTGCTTCCAAACACATGAAAATACTTCACATTTGGTTTTCTTCCTTTCCACAATTCATACAAAGTGGAAGATGTTCCCTTTCTCAGGGTAACCCTGTTGTGAACATAGCATGTTGTATTCTTTGCTTCAGACCAGAAGTGCATTGGCAGCTTCTTTGCATGAATCATGGCTCTTGCAGATTCTTGAATGGTCTTATTTTTTCTTTCTAGTACTCCATTTTGTTAGGGAGTGATAGGAGAGGAAAATTCATGGCTTATGCCTTCAGTTGAACATAATTCAGCAAACTTGGAGTTTTCAAACTCCTTTCCATGATCACTTCTGATCCTAATAACAACACTCTCCTTTTCTCTTTGGAGTTTGATGCATAGTTCTTTGAAGACATAAAATACATCATATTTTTCTTTGATGAAATTTATCCAGGTGAATCTGGAGTAATCATCAACCACCACATATGCATACCTTTTTCCACCAAGGCTTTCTACTTGCATTGGTCCCGTCAGATCCATGTGCAGTAGTTCCATGTGCAGTAGATGTCCAACCCTTGGATGAGATGTCTTGGTCTGTTTTCCCACTTGACATTCCCCATAGACTTTTCCCTCATCAATAGTCAGTTTTGGAATTCCTCTCACAGCCTCCTTGGAGATGATCTTCTTCAGTCCCTTTAGATGAAGGTGACCAAGCTTTTGGTGCCATAATTTGACCTCCTGTTCTTCTTTGGCCAAGGAGCATCTTGTGGTGCCATTGGAGTTCTTAGGTTCCCATAAATAACAGTTGTCTTTAGATTTAGACCCCTTCATTACCTTTTGATTATCACCATTTGTGACCACACATCCTTCATTAGTGAACTTAACACTTAATCCTTGATCACAGAGTTGACTGATGCCGATCAAGTTGGCAGTTAGTCCTTTTACCAGTAACACATTGTCTAGGTTAGGAACTCTAGGACATTCTAGTTTTCCAACACCTTTGATCTCCCATTTTTCTCCATCACCAAAGGTCACATAACTGGTGGAATATGGTTTGATGTCCACCAATAGATTCTTTATTCCAGTCATGTGTTTAGAACATCCACTATCAAAGTACCAGTCTTCTTTAGCTGATACTCGTAGTGAGGTATGGGCTATCAGACCAACTTCTTTTGCCACCCATTGTTGCTTCTTGACAGGAGTAACTTGATGTGTATGCCTAGGCACTCTATACAATCTAAAGCAGAACGATTTTTTGTGCCCAAATTTACCACAGTAGTGGCACCTCCATTTATGGGACTGTCTCTTTATCTGATTCATAACTCTGCTCTTCTAATGTTGTGACTTTGTTCGTGACATCCAATTTGGTTTTTGATGTTCACCCTTTGGTTTCTTAACAGTTGTTTGCTCACCAACAAAGCCCAGTCCAAACTTGTTTCCAGATTCCTGACCATATTGTAGGAGTTTTTCTAGTATGTCAGTCCCAGGGTTTAGCATCCTGGCAGATTTAGTCATCTGATTAAGTTGGAGGTTTAACCTTTTGACCTCACTGTTAAGTAAATCAATCACTACAAGATTCTCCTTCTTCTCGTCTTCCAACTTCTTAATGATTTTCTTATGCTTTTACCCTAGTTGACATGCTTCAATACTTATGATGTACAACTGTTTGTATGAGGCTGCCAACTCCTCCAAAGACAACTCTTCTTCACTTGAATCATCATCAGATATGCACACATTGTTGAGAACAGTGGCAAGCTTGGCAGACTCTTCTTGTGATCCACTATCAGAGTCTCCATCAGACCAAGTGACTGCTAGGCCCTTTTTCTTCTTGAGGTATGTAGGACATTCCTTTCTAATGTGTCCATATCCCTCACACTCATGGCACTGAACTCCTCTGCTTTGGCTGACTTTATCTTCAGATTTCTCTTTATCAGAAGGCATGCTTTTGGTATAAGGTTTAGACTTAGCATCTATCCTTTTGACCAGTTTGTTAAACTGTCTTCAAAGCAAGGCTATTGCCTTTGACAGACATTCCTTATTTTCATCATCTTCACCTTCTGAATCACTAGCAGTGTTTGAAATAAGAGCTATGCTTTTTTTCTTTTTCTCCACAACCTGATCACACATTCCCATCTCAAAGGTTTGGAGAGAACCAATGAGCTCATCCACCTTCATGTGGCATATGTCTTGGGCTTCTTCAATGGCAGTAACCTTCATTGCAAACCTTCTAGGCAAAGACCTGAGAATCTTCCTCACAAGTTTCTCTTCAGGCATCTTTTCTCCTAAGGCACCTGATGTGTTTGCAAGTTTAAGAATGTTCATATAAAACTCATGAATGGTCTCATCTTCCTTCATTCTTAGACTTTCAAATTTTGTGGTCAACATTTGCAGTCTAGACATCTTGACTTTTGAGGTTCCCTCATGAGTAATTTTGAGAGTATCCCGGACATCCTTTGCCAGTTCACAGTGGTGTACCAGCCTAAAGATGTTTTTGTCTATGCCATTGAACAGAGAATTCAAGGCTTTGGAGTTACCAAGAGCCAAAGCTTCTTGTTCTTTAGTCCATTCCTCTTTAGGAATTAGCACTAATACTTTATCCTTATTAGTCTTGGCTGGATGTTCCCATCCAGAACTTGCAGCTCTCCAAGCCTTGTTGTCTAAGGATTTTAGGAATGAAATCATCCTAGGCTTCCAATAATCATATTTTTAACCATCAAGAATTGGTGGTCTATTAGTGAACCCTATATCTTTATCCATAATGATAGAATTTTATTTCCCTGGATCTCACCCTGAATTAAACAGGCAGGGTGACTGCTCTGATGCCAATTGAAAATTCTAAATGCACACAGACGGATGTTATTACTAAAGTTATAACATCCATAATGACATAGGCTACTGAACATCTAATAGGCAGTAAATGTAAAGCAGTAAATAACACAACAATTGTTCACCCAGTTCAGTGTCAACAACACTTACATCTAAGGGCTACCAAGCCAGGGAGGAAATTCACTATTAGCAGAATTGATTCAGAGTCAAAAAACCTAGTTTGCACTCCTCACTTAAAACCTACTCAATGACACTTCTGCCTAGAGACACTCTAGACCTGAGTATACCCACTCACTCCCCCTCAATCACTTCAGTGATATCCAAATACAATTACAACAAATATATGAAGTTCCACTTCAAACACAACTTGATCTTGCTTCTCAGCTTTGATCAAGTGATACACACTCTTGCTTAACAGCTTTGAGTGACACAATAGCTTACAATCTACCTAACTAATACAGCATACAGTTGTTTGGTGTACATGTATTCCTAAGACACAATACACGTGAAGAACACACTCTTCTTCACTCACAAGGACTCTTTAATTTCTACTGTCAAGAGCTGCTCTTCTAGGATTGCTCCTTCTGTTATTTATAGCAGCAGTCAGTCCTTGGGCCTGGGTGCATAAATTAGGTTTTCCACAGCAAAACCTCTTCTTCAATTTATCTGCACACTTACCAATTAATTCAGGGACATTTTAGCTCGCATAGGGCTTCTAAAATGTTTCCTGACTTCCAGCTTGAGCTTCTAATTAATTTCCTGATTTCTAGCTGCCAGGAAATTAACCTGCTCGCTTGATGTCATACGATCAAAGTCATGACATTCTGTATGACATCCAACTCAACTTTTATTTAGCTAAGTTAACTTACCCTGCTTAGTCCACATTATGCATGTACTAACATCATCCATGACATACATACATACTCTAATATTTTTCCACAAAATGCAGCCAATCAAGAGAACTTACATACAGGAAACCTTGACTTTCCACCAACCCGGTATTCTGGTTTTCTTATCATTATGAACGTATCAGCCTAGTATTCTGGTATTCCAATTATTCCGGTATTCTGGTGGTCCGGTATTTTCTCATCAAAGCAGGCTTATGAGCCTATTTAGTCAGTGATACAACAGTTATTCAGAGCTTTGTGGAAGCTTTGATCCCATGTTTGTTGCATTCATATTGCATTGCATAAGCATTTTTGCATATCCTTCCTCATCCAAAAATAACAGAGTTCATCCATCTTTTGTCGTCCCCGCAGTTGATTTCCTGACACACGTATTGGACTTGAATCAGCTTTTGGAAGAATCATGAACTCAGGAGAGCAGAATTAGTTTGTTACAACGGAAGATGTTGAATTGATAAAGAATTAGTTGGATTAACTTGTGTAAGCTATGATAAACATGACAAGGGGATAGGCCAATATTCAGAGGACTCCAGTTACTGGTAATGTTATTCCTCCTTTAGTGAAGAATGTTGCTCAAGCTCAGCATGTGCGGATTCCTGTTGAGGATCAAGTTATACAAGATCATATCATTATCCGAGATGGACATTCCTATTCTCTTAATGCTAAAGACTATCAGATCTTCACATTCTCTGTGCCAGATTTCCAAGGGGTAGTTCTAATGATGAAACCTAAAGATCCATAGACTATTGAGTTTATGAAAAGGTATCGTGTGTTGGAGGAGAAGCTTGATGCCCTGGAGGGTCGTGATACTCTTAATCTGAATGCTTCAAGCATGTGTTTGTTTCCAGGCCTTGTGATGCCTCCGAAGTTTAAGACACCGAATTTTGAAAAGTACAAAGGGGATAGCTGTCCAAAGCAATATTTGGTAATGTTTTGTAGAAGAATGACCTCATATGTCCATAACGGCAAGCTTATGATTCATTGTTTTTATGACAGTCTGAGTGGGCATCATTGAGTTGGTATATGCGGTTAGAGAGTGCTTGCATCCGATCATGGTCAGACCTAGCTAACGCCTTTGTGAAGCAATATAATTATAATCTTGACATGGCTCCCAGCCGTATGCAGTCGCAAGACTTATCTCAAGAGGATAATGAATCCTTCAAAGGGTACGCTCAGAGATGGAGAAAGTTAGCTTCTCGTGTTCAACCATCCCTTCTAGATAGAGAATTGGTTGACCCGTTCATGGATACTTTGTAATGTCCATACTTGGACAAGATGATTGGAAATGGGGCATTAAACTTTTCTGACTTAATAGTAGTTAGGGAATGTATCGAGAGCGCACTCAAGAGTGGAAAGATTCAAGACATCCCAGACATCTCAGTTGGTGAAAGTGAATCAGTTATCAGTTCTCAGGAAGAATGGGAGAAGCCTCGGTACTCAGATATTTCAAGTGTTCAAAGTCAACAATCTTCCAGGTCACCGTATCAGATACCATTCTCTCCACAGGGACGATATCCTTCTCCAAATCAGGGATCTTCTCAGAGTCAACGGTCATATCACCGTCAACTGCGGCAGCACGCCCGACAAAGACCTAGGAAGCCAGAAAAGCATTTCACTCAGTTGCCCATGTTGTACAATCAGATGTTTCCAGATTTGATCAAAGGTGGCTTAATAGTGCCGAAGGAGATAAGTCCAGTGATCCCTCCATGCCCACCAAGTTTTTATGTTAACGCCCGTTGTGACTACCATGCTGGGGCACAAGGGAATTCAACCGAAGACTGCAATGTGCTTAAGAGCAAGATTCAGACTCTGCTTGACTCCAATATGTTCTCACTCACACCTCAGGGTATTTAGATCAACAATCCTCCTTCATCCAGTCATGTGGGCTCATCAGTCCTTGTTATGGAGGAATTCACCGAGAGCAGATGTTCAGATGAGTATCATACTGACTTCGACGATAAATTCTAAAGATGACTAGTTTAGTAGTGAATCAAGATTGGAAAGCCCAGTTCCCCGAAGTTGGCGATCTTTGATATCATGTCATTTTTTTTCATGTGTAGTATATGTTCTGTTAAATTGCAAAGTTATTTGTAAAACTTGTTTGTTATCAATTGATAATGATAATGAGATATGTAAGATTGTTTTTATTGCACTTTCATATTCATTTGTGATCTAGGTGTTCGAGGATGATCTTTTGTTATCCTAATATGGTTTTCTTCAGAATTTCAAACTTAACTTTTCAAAGAAGCTAGAAGTTGACTATGGAGCAAATTTAAGAAAAGTTGAGAGAAATACGAAGCCAGATGGGACAATTCATGGTGGACATGCAAGTTTTGTCTCAGGATCAGAAAATGCTTACGGAGGAAGTTCATTAATTGAAGAATCAAATGGGCCTGATCAAGGAAGTCATGAAGAACATGGTAAGAAAGGAAGGAAATCTTATGCTTGAAGCCGCATTAGAAATGGTCGTTCTATCCTTACCTGTGGAATCTCTCCTAGAGCGTGATGTGCCTCGTAGATATTTTGCACGACCTAGGATTCTAGAATATCCCCGTTAGCAGATGTCTCTTGTTTCTCAAGGTGATCCTAAGGTTAAAAAGTATGCACAGAGGCCGAAGTAGCCCGACAGAATTATTGACCAGCTCTGTAACAGCCCAATTTTCAATAATTAATTAATTGTGTTAATTAATTGATTTATTTGGATTATTCTAATTATTTGAATAATTAGATGTTTGTTTAATGGATTCATAGATGTTTTGAGAGAGTATAAATATTGGAAAGAAATAAAGAGAAAGGTATTATGGAGGAAATAGAATGGAAATAAATATAAAGAATAGGAATAGAAGAAAAGGAGATAAGAGTTGGTAAGAGAGAAAGAAAGGGGAGAAAAAGAGAAAGAAGGAAAAGGAGGAGAAAAGAGAAGAAGAAGAGGAAAGTGGAAATCTTCAAGAACCAACTCAAAGCTTCGATTAAACCATGGTAAGGGTGAGAAACATTGCTATTTAATCATTGTATGCTATTATGTATGTTGGGTTTGGGTTTGGGGATGTTTTCATCACTTTCCAATTAGGGCAAATGTTGGATTAATCGGTAGATTAATGATTTAATCGGTTGAAACTGAGCAATAATGCCGTAGAATAGTCGGGTAACATGTATCGATGTTATTTGTACTGATTTGGATGTGTAAGAGAGGGTTGATGATGGATTGATGAAGAAGAGGCAGAATGAAATTCTGTTCTGCGCAGGTTCGCTGGCTCTCGCCAGGCGAGCGAAGGCGAAGCTTCGCCCGGCGAAGCCTAGCGAATGTTGGCGAATAATTACATTTAAGTCCCAGTGGACTTCGCTGGTGGGTTCGCCAGGCGAAGTTGAGTAGCGAGGATTCGCCCAGCGAAGGTGCTGGCGAATGGTGGCGAATGAAGTCAGTAGCTACTGACTTGGGCTCGCTGGGAAGTCTCGCCAGGCGAAGCCTAGCGAGTGTTCGCTGAGAGAGTTCGCCAGGCGAAGGCCAGGTGAAGGTTCGCTGCGAGGGTTCGCCAGGCGAATGAAGGCGAATTTGACAGCATTTCCCTTTTGCTGTGTTGATCATGTGAAGATGGTTTGGTTGTTTCACATAGGTTAATACCTCTATGATATGAATAGGTATGTGATCCATGGTGATGATATGTGTTGTGGGTAGCCTCTGGGCGTTAATCCTAGAGTTGTGATATGAATGATTGATTGTAATCGGTTAAAATACATGAGAACATAATGATGATTATGTGTGTATTAATTGATGAGTTTGTGAATGTTTGATTGTTGTGTACAATTATGTAATAAGTATGCATGAGAACATTGTGGATATATGTGTGCATAACTTATAATTGTATGATTGGTATTGTGATGTGTATACCTTGTATGAAATGGCATGAGATAAAGAATAAACATACTATGAAAAATGTGTTGTGGATGCATATTGTTTATATGCGATTGTATGTTAAAATACATGAAGAATGCATGAGAGCATAATGATGGATATGCGTGCATTGCTTGATAGATGTTGTAAATGCATATTGTATGTATGTTAATAATTGTGAGAGATGCATGGGAACATATCGTGGATATGTGTGCATCGTTAATAATTGTGAGAGATGCATGGGAACATATCGTGGATATGTGTGCATCGTTAATAATTGTGAGAAATGCATGGGAATATATCGTGGATATATGTGCATTGTTTGATGATGTGGTAATAGCATAAATGTCATGGATATATGAAGTATGCTTGTGATTATGATGGGTTTTGGATGATTGGGAAATATGTATGCGAATGTTGTGTGAATGCATGGGAACATATGTGATATGTGTGCATTGTTGTTGAATATGATGATGTGTGAAATGAATACATTGATAAATGTTTGATATATGTTGTATGTGCAATCATGATGAAATTCTCGAAGGGGTGAATTATTCGAATGCATGGGATTAAGATGCGGGAACGGTCTTAAGTGCATTTATTGTGATTGGTTGATTGTACATGCATCATTCAGTCAAGAGGCAATGTCTGTTAGTTTCGTGGAAACTAGTGGCTTGTCCCAAACCTAGAAGGGTGGGTTTGAAGCCTAGGGGACGGGCTTGGTTGTTATCGGTCTAGAAGGGTGGACCCGGTTTAAAGTAAAAACCGAAAAATGATAACGAGTTATCGGTCTAGAAGGGTGGACCCGGTTTAGAGTGAAAACCGAAAAAAAGATAACGAGAGTCGGTACCGCATTGCATGAGTTGCATTGAGTTGTTGAGTCACATTAATATATGATATATGCATGAAGGGATGCTTATGTGTGAATGATGATATGTTTGTTGAATACTTATGAAGCTTGCATGAAGAGATGCTTACGTGTGAATGTTAAGATTGTGGAATTGTGGATGTATGCATGATGTGAAATGTTTGGTGAATATTCATGTTGTATATATATATATATAAGTGATGATGTAAATGACTATGAGTTGAATTGTGGTGAGAAATAGGGAGTTAATTATATGATACCTATATATACATGATTTTATGCTTTGATTATTATGGTAATATTTCTCACCCTTCTGTTGTTTTATAATGCTCTATGAGGCATTGCAGATTAGGTTGTTGGAGGCCTTTATGAAGTTCTGCTTGTAGTTCGAGGTTGCTACGTGTGTAGCGGTTTAGTAATCATTTATGGGTCGAGTCATGCTCTGGTAGTGTAACACGGGGATCGATTGCTTATGTTTTAGGATTACATTATGTAACCTAAGTTATGTTTTCATATTTGGAATAATTGAGATAATGAGATGTTGGCCTTAGTGCCTAGAGATGTTGATTTTATATGATGAAAGTAAATGTTTCTTTTAAAGGATTTTCATTAATGAATCCGCTGCTAAATGGAAAAGTGTTTATGAGCATGACAGATTGTTTTAATGTGGTGCAAGTTTTGTGTGACGCCCTTTTTATTTGAATGCATGTTAATTTTACTCTGATTATGCATATATTTTCCGTGGGGTTTAGAAGGGTGTTACATTAGTGGTATCAGAGCAGGTCGGTCCGTCCGACCAAGTTGTCTAATGTTATTTGTTCCCTTGTATGCGACATGTGTGTGAAAACACTGTCGATACATGTTGTTGCTTAACCTTGTTTGCAGAAGAGGGAATGATTAAAGTGGGGGAGAAGCTTGTGATTCCTTAGAAGGCTGCAAGTGTGGAGTTGTAGCTTAGTGTGTAGTTAAACGCTATTATAGTTTGGTAAAGATGGTCTATGCCCCATTATGGTTTCGGCTGGCTATCGACAAATTGAGGAACTGATCACCCTTAATCTCTTGTTGATAGTAGTTGGGATTGTGTTGGATGGGATAGATGTGTCTTGCAAGCTTAGATGGCGTGGTGCAGTGAATTGTCTTGAGTAAAGCCGAGCACTTGAGAATTGTTTTGATGAGTCGGTGCAGGACAGTGATGAGATGTTTGATTTCGATGGAAATATTGAGTATTGATGGAAGTGGAGGAGTTGTCGGTTTACCGTTTGATTGTGGTAGTCTGAGAATTATCCTGACAAGATAAGGGGGTAAACAGCCAAGACGTGAAGTTGAGTTGTGATCGAATTAGTTGCGGAGAATAATCAGATATTGGAAGCTCCATATTATACGTTTGTTTGAGTGGCCAAGGAATTAAGATTGATTGAGTAGTGTTGAGAATTATGTCTGGTGTGTGTGCTACGGCAGCAGATTGTGGAGTTGAGTATGAGGGTGGATAATGACTTCTAGTGATTACTAAAGGAAATGAGATGTGGAATACGTGGTTGGTATAATTGGACCCTTAAGTATTTCAAGAGTTGGAGAGGTATTGGTTGACCTTTAAGTGTGGAAGGGTTGTTTCCGTGATTTTGTCGTAACGGAAAACCGTAATTCGGAATGACGCAAGATTAGAAGCGTTGGAAGATATTACAGTGCTCTATGTGATGGGAAAGTAGTGACATGGAATTAAGTATTTATTGGCGAAAAATGTTTGGATGTTATGGTAAGTGCGGAGAGTGCAGTTTGTGTTATCACCATAAGTTCACAGCTGAGTGTCCGTTTGATATAATGATTTTCCACACTTGATTGAGAGAGTCAATGGTTATGTAACCGATGGTGTTTGGATATGTTCGGAGAGTATAGGGGTTCATGTTGAGCGTCGGGAACTTGAGTTATTAGTATTGGGGAAGAGGCAGTGATGTACTACTGTGAAGGAAGTTCAAAGAGTTTTGAGGAAGCTGTCAACAGTTCGTGTATTGGTTTTGCCAAGTCCGACAGGATTGTCGTTGTGTTTTGAGATACTTTGTTGATATGATTAACAGATGTGTTAAGTACAACATTAATGAGTTTTGGTTATGCTTGAAGGCAATATAAAGTACAGAGAGGGATTATCTGACAAGTAATTTGGAGTGGGTTGCTGTTGTGTGTTTGTACCGGAGTTTGGAAGCCTCAATTGTTTAGTTGAGATTTGAGATGGTTACTGACCTTAAGGTATTTGTTTTATTTGAGAGAGAGTCAAATATGAGACAGAGAAGTAATTGGAACTCCTGAAGGAGTATGGTTTTGGTTAAATTACCATTCGAATGAGACCAAGTGGTAGCTAAGATATCGAATCGGGAATTTTGGTATACACTAATGAAGATGGTAAGGAAGTTAGAACTGATTAAGCAAATTCAGATATGAGTTCGGCCGGTGAAGAGACTTATTATGGAAGTTGAGCCTTGGATGTTGAGATTGACTTTTGGTATTCTGATGAGGTTCGAGGAAATCGAAATTCTGAGTTGAGTTGATAGATTAATTGAATTTAATGGATAAAAGTCAGAGGGCTTATTTTCGGATTAAGGGAAATGGTATTGTGAGATGTCGTGATGAAGTGTGTATTCTGAATAGTGTGAGTTGGATAAGAGTACTCAGGGAGAAGTACATCGAGAAAAATGGAGTGTCCGTGCAGGTACTAGGAAGATGCGACCGAATTTGAGAAATAGTTTTGGATAGCCATAGATGGAGAAAGAATTGATTGAGTTTGTATATGTTGATTAGACTTGCTGGGAATTGAAGAGTGGACATTAGAGATGGTTGGATCTGATACAACTGTTGAGTATTTCGAGTGGGATGGGATAGTATTCCCATGGGCTTTGTGGCGGGTTTTCTGATGAATTTGAGGAAGTATGATCCGATTTGGATAGTTAAGAATGGATTAACAAGAGTAACTCGTTGCCTACCAGTGAAGATGAATCATTCTGTTAGATGGGAACTCAAGTTTTTCGTTAAGATTATGGGAAAGATTGCGAAAGCGGTTGGGTGCCATGTTGAAGATGAACTCTGACTAGCGTCCGTGAATGGCATGGACAAACGAAGAAAACTATCCAGTATGAAGAGGACTCGTTGAGAGCTTGTGTGTTGGACCAAGATGGATCTAAGGGTAGTTAATTGTCGTTGATGGAGTTGCCTACAATAACTGTTGCCATTTCGTATCGGAAACAGCATCGTATGAAGTTCGTTGGGTAAGAGGGTATGACTCCTTTGTGTTGTTGCATGTCCAACGGGAGTGTTGTACTCGGATCAAAGACCGTGCAAGGGACGATGGAAACGATCAAAGAATCCAAGTAAGGCCGTGTTTTGAGAGTTATGGTAGTAATTGGTGTTGGTCGAGCTTGAAGTCTCGTGAGCACCCTGTGTTTTGTTGATCTGTATCAGAGTAGCGCAGCGGAAGCGTGAGACGGATATCATGTTAGACTGTTTTACCGCTGTCGCTTGAGAGGATTGCATGAGGTGTTCATATGTCTAAGTTGAAGAGGTACATTGATTTAGGTGGATAGTGTACAAGTGAGAGAGAATTTGACTTCGGAGGCGTGGCTAGTTCTAGTTGTTGATAAGAAACAACTTCGAAGTATAGAGATTCCTTTGGTGGAAGTAGTTATGGGAGAATTGGATTTGGAAGAATTGGAATGCGAGAGTCGTATCCAGAGTTGTTTGGATCAGGTAACATTTTCGAGGACGAAAATTCCTAAGTGGGGGAGAGTTGTAACAACCCAATTTTCAATAATTAATTAATTGTGTTAATTAATTGATTTATTTGGATTATTCTAATTATTTGAATAATTAGATGTTTGTTTAATGGATTCATAGATGTTTTGAGAGAGTATAAATATTGGAAAGAAATAAAGAGAAAGGTATTATGGAGGAAATAGAATGGAAATAAATATAAAGAATAGGAATAGAAGAAAAGGAGATAAGAGTTGGTAAGAGAGAAAGAAAGGGGAGAAAAAGAGAAAGAAGGAAAAGGAGGAGAAAAGAGAAGAAGAAGAGGAAAGTGGAAATCTTCAAGAACCAACTCAAAGCTTCGATTAAACCATGGTAAGGGTGAGAAACATTGCTATTTAATCATTGTATGCTATTATGTATGTTGGGTTTGGGTTTGGGGATGTTTTCATCACTTTCCAATTAGGGCAAATGTTGGATTAATCGATAGATTAATGATTTAATTGGTTGAAACTGAGCAATAATGCCGTAGAATAGTCGGGTAACATGTATCGATGTTATTTGTACTGATTTGGATGTGTAAGAGAGGGTTGATGATGGATTGATGAAGAAGAGGCAGAATGAAATTCTGTTCTGCGCAGGTTCGCTGGCTCTCGCCAGGCGAGCGAAGGCGAAGCTTCGCCCGGCGAAGCCTAGCGAATGTTGGCGAATAATTACATTTAAGTCCCAGTGGACTTCGCTGGTGGGTTCGCCAGGCGAAGTTGAGTAGCGAGGATTCGCCCAGCGAAGGTGCTGGCGAATGGTGGCGAATGAAGTCAGTAGCTACTGACTTGGGCTCGCTGGGAAGTCTCGCCAGGCGAAGCCTAGCGAGTGTTCGCTGAGAGAGTTCGCCAGGCGAAGGCCAGGCGAAGGTTCGCTGCGAGGGTTCGCCAGGCGAATGAAGGCGAATTTGACAGCATTTCCCTTTTGCTGTGTTGATCATGTGAAGATGGTTTGGTTGTTTCACATAGGTTAATACCTCTATGATATGAATAGGTATGTGATCCATGGTGATGATATGTGTTGTGGGTAGCCTCTGGGCGTGAATCCTAGAGTTGTGATATGAATGATTGATTGTAATCGGTTAAAATACATGAGAACATAATGATGTTATGTGTGTATTAATTGATGAGTTTGTGAATGTTTGATTGTTGTGTACAATTATGTAATAAGTATGCATGAGAACATTGTGGATATATGTGTGCATAACTTATAATTGTATGATTGGTATTGTGATGTGTATACCTTGTATGAAATGGCATGAGATAAAGAATAAACATACTATGAAAAATGTGTTGTGGATGCATATTGTTTATATGCGATTGTATGTTAAAATACATGAAGAATGCATGAGAGCATAATGATGGATATGCGTGCATTGCTTGATAGATGTTGTAAATGCATATTGTATGTATGTTAATAATTGTGAGAGATGCATGGGAACATATCGTGGATATGTGTGCATCGTTAATAATTGTGAGAGATGCATGGGAACATATCGTGGATATGTGTGCATCGTTAATAATTGTGAGAAATGCATGGGAATATATCGTGGATATATGTGCATTGTTTGATGATGTGGTAATAGCATAAATGTCATGGGTATATGAAGTATGCTTGTGATTATGATGGGTTTTGGATGATTGGGAAATATGTATGCGAATGTTGTGTGAATGCATGGGAACATATGTGATATGTGTGCATTGTTGTTGAATATGATGATGTGTGAAATGAATACATTGATAAATGTTTGATATATGTTGTATGTGCAATCATGATGAAATTCTCGAAGGGGTGAATTATTCGAATGCATGGGATTAAGACGCGGGAACGGTCTTAAGTGCATTTATTGTGATTGGTTGATTGTACATGCATCATTCAGTCAAGAGGCAATGTCTGTTAGTTTCGTGGAAACTAGTGGCTTGTCCCAAACCTAGAAGGGTGGGTTTGAAGCCTAGGGGACGGGCTTGGTTGTTATCGGTCTAGAAGGGTGGACCCGGTTTAAAGTAAAAACCGAAAAATGATAACGAGTTATCGGTCTAGAAGGGTGGACCCGGTTTAGAGTGAAAACCGAAAAAAGATAACGAGAGTCGGTACCGCATTGCATGAGTTGCATTGAGTTGTTGAGTCACATTAATATATGATATATGCATGAAGGGATGCTTATGTGTGAATGATGATATGTTTGTTGAATACTTATGAAGCTTGCATGAAGAGATGCTTACGTGTGAATGTTAAGATTGTGGAATTGTGGATGTATGCATGATGTGAAATGTTTGGTGAATATTCATGTTGTATATATATATATATATATATATATATATAAGTGATGATGTAAATGACTATGAGTTGAATTGTGGTGAGAAATAGGGAGTTAATTATATGATACCTATATATACATGATTTTATGCTTTGATTATTATGGTAATATTTCTCACCCTTCTGTTGTTTTATAATGCTCTATGAGGCATTGCAGATTAGGTTGTTGGAGGCCTTTATGAAGTTCTGCTTGTAGTTCGAGGTTGCTACGTGTGTAGCGGTTTAGTAATCATTTATGGGTCGAGTCATGCTCTGGTAGTGTAACACGGGGATCGATTGCTTATGTTTTAGGATTACATTATGTAACCTAAGTTATGTTTTCATATTTGGAATAATTGAGATAATGAGATGTTGGCCTTAGTGCCTAGAGATGTTGATTTTATATGATGAAAGTAAATGTTTCTTTTAAAGGATTTTCATTAATGAATCCGCTGCTAAATGGAAAAGTGTTTATGAGCATGACAGATTGTTTTAATGTGGTGCAAGTTTTGTGTGACGCCCTTTTTATTTGAATGCATGTTAATTTTACTCTGATTATGCATATATTTTCCGTGGGGTTTAGAAGGGTGTTTCAAGCTCCCTATGACTTATGCTCAGTTGCTGCAATGTTTACTTCAACTTCAATTGGTTGAACTTCAGACTTTGGCTCCATTTGCTGGTAACCCTCCACCAGGCTATGATGCAAGTGCCCATTGTGATTTCTATTATGGGGCACCGAGGCATAATATGGAGAAATGTAAGGTCTTTAAGCACAAAGTCCAGGACTTAATCGATTCGAAGGAAGTTGAAATCATGCGGGCGGCATGAGCATACCAGGTGGTCTTATTCCAGTTGTTGTGAAAGAAGCAGATATTCCTGTTTTCCCCCCTGAAGTTGCATCGGGTCAGGGGCGTATCTTATAGTCTTTGGTTTCAAAATCTCCACGTCCACAGCTATTGCCTGTTTCTGGGCCAAGTCTGAGGATGAAAGCGCTTGAATGAAAGGAATGCCCTAATCGGTATCAACAACAGACTGACTCCCATAAAAAAAGAACAAAGGTCTATGCATTAGTTGAAGTCTTCCAAGTGAGCACTTGAGATTGCAAGGACATCATAAGAATTAATCAGTCCAAATGGAGCCAGACCTCCTCAACAATGGCAATTATCAATTTTCTTTACGGCATTTTTCATTGTTTGTTAATGCTCTGTTTGCATGTAAAAACTTGTTTGTTTTTGAATGATGATCATAATGCAATGATTATGTTTTTCTTGAAGTAATTCGTTTGTGTTCACTCATATATATTTCTATGCATTATAATACCAACTTTCTTGCTCAGACTCTTGAAGGGAGGATGATGAAGCGAAAAAGTAAAATCTATGGTCGTATGCTTTTGGATAAAACCCTGCTGATGATGTACATGCATTATTTCAAATCCCCAAACACCGGAGATATAAGGAAGATAATCCTTGTCAACCCCTTTGAGCCTAGAAGTAGGATTTTCTTTCTGAAAACAAGAAAACCCTCAATCTTAACCTGGGGAAGAGTAGTCTTCAGTTAGTCTGACCAAGCGTTCAAATGTCAAAAGGAGTCTACATGCAAGGATCCATTACCTTTTATCCTTCACAGTCCTACAATGGTTATATCTCATTAACCAAGGAATGAGGCAGTCGACCCTTTCATGGAAATCAAGACAGCCAGTGTCACATGATTTGTTCCGAGAAAAGAAAAAAAAAAGAAAAAAAAGAAGTCCGCTAAGTTGAATCTTGAAAACAAGTGACAATTAGGGCATCCCGCTGGACTTCAAAATCGAAATTCAAAAGAATCAGTCCAGACAAGATCAGGGAAAAGAACAGAAAATGAAAAGGAGGACAAAATATTTTTTTTAGAAAAGAACAAAGTCGTGCGACTGCAGACGCCAAAGACAAAAGGGGTGATTGTCACTCCAAAAACCTTGTGGGTTCATCAACCATCATTTATGTCATTCAATAACCTTTTTGAAAGGTGAGCACTTGTGCCATGTTAGCTGAACATATGACTGGAGAACATCAAGGAGAATGGGTGGGTACAAACAATTTTGAGCCAAAAATATTTTTTTCTAAAAACCATGAACTAGCCCATGTTACAACCCTCAAAAGTCCTAATTGAAGCAGGGTTTATTTTGAAAGCGTACTCCAACGAGATATCGTTCCTGACTCCCATGAGTTATGCTAAAAGACTTTGTTGGTATCGTATGTGCATGATGTCTTTCATTCAAAAATCAGTATCGCATTTGAACTAGTGACTTGTTCACAAAGTTTGGCGATATCTTTTCAACAAAAACTTCAAGATTAGCATGTGCGTTGGTTTAGAATTACCATTCTCAGAATAAACATTATCTATTTGCATATAGGTATTTTTCATCAATGAGGTTTACATAATAAATGTCCGTCAAGAAGTCTTATCTTGCCAGGAGGAAATTTCTGGATAGATAGGTTGAGGAGTATATGGCCAAGAGACTGTGTCAGAGGATGACAATCTAGGGTAGTTACATCGAGAAATATCTAAAGATCAATTAATATGGGGAAATCAAGTCGAGATTCAGCAAATCTCTCAAGGATCAATCAGACAGGGAAAAATTTACTTAAAAGGCTCGTTTTGAAACAGAACATTGCAAGAGCGCGAAGAGTTATCCTCTCTAGAAGACAATTAATCAGAGTCACCTCTCCATATGTTTAGATCTACTCAAGCAGGCCTTGTCAACCTTCGCGATCAGGACGAATGTCGGGAAGTCATGTTAACCATTCCCTAACCTTTCAACTTGAAATATTGTATCCAGACAAGACACTTTCAAACGTCAGTTGTACCTGACCTACATCGAAGCCACTGTTTGAGCCGTCATATCATTGCATAATCATTACATATCATCTATCATAGCATAACATGAACCTTTGTGAAACCGAATAGATAACCCAAAGTCCAATACCTATTGGCATCTCCAACAAAAGCCTACTTTGTTGGCATCCTTATAAACTCCAAAGTCCAATCCCTATTCGCAACCACCAAAAGTCTAATCTCTATTGGCACCTCATTCCAAAATTCAATCCCCATTGGTACCCAGAAAATATCTCCTTCCAAAAATCAATCACCATCAGGTTTCACCAGTATTTAATAAAAAAAGTCCAATCATATTGGGTATATCCTTCTTTCCCCAGCGGAGCGATCCTTTTGCAGATCATAAGCATCATTGCATTGCATCCTGAAATGCATAGCATTTCCATTTTGTATGGAGCATTATGCCATAGAAAGAAATCAAACATATGCATGTGAAGCATAAGCCGGTTTTGGTACCTTGCGTGGAAGCCTAAATCATCTATTAATCAAGACGGTGACATATTCCTAGCAAACATTCTTTGGATATGGTTTTCTTTCTGTTAACCCTTTGACAATGTAATGTTTTGGTTTGGTTTACTTTCCATCAAATCCCTTTGACGATGTGATTCTCTGGATATGGTTTTCTTTCCGTCAAACCTCTTTGACGATGTGATATTTGAATATGTCTTTTTCCGTCAAACCCCTTTGACGATGTAGTTTTTGGTATGGTGTTTTTTCTGTCAAATCTATTTGACGATGTGGTTCTTTGGATATGGTTTTCTTTCCGTCAAACCCCTTTGACGATGTGATCTTTGCATATGTCTTCTTTCTGTCAAACCCCTTTGACGATGTGATTTTTGGTATGGTGTTCTTTCCGTCAAATCCCTTTGACGATGTGATTCTTTGGATATGTCTTCTTTCCGTCAAACCCCTTTGAGGATGTGATTCTTTGGATATGGTTTTCTTTCCGTCTAACTCCTTTGACGATGTCTTTCTTCGGATATGTCTTCTTTCCGTCAACCCTTTGACGGTGTTGTTTTTTGGTTCAGTCTTCTTTTCTTCAAACCCCTTTGATGATGTGATTCTTTGGTTATGTCTTCTTTCCGTCAACCCTTTGACGATGTGTTTCTCCGATTTGGTTTTCTTTCTGTCAAATCCCTTTGACGATGTGATTCTTCGGATATAGGTTTCCTTCCGTCAAACCCTTGACGATGTAACCTTTGGATATGGTTTTCTTTCCGTCAACCCTTTGACGATGTAATCTTTGTATGTCTTCTTTCCATCAATCCTTTGATGACGTGTTTCTTCAGTTAGGTGTTATTTCCGTCAAATCCCTTTGACGATGTGGTTTTGAGGTTCACTGTTATTTCTTTGGGTATGTTTTCTTTCCGTCAAATTCTTTTGAAGATGTATGACTTGGCTCCAATTGCATACATCCCCATAGATTGAAATTTTTTGGGTTCTTTTTGTATTCAATCACCTTCTACCTTGAATGTTTGAAAGTCTTTGCTATCATACCTTCAGGTCAAAGTCGATTAAATAGGGGCAACTGTAGCACCCCAAATTTGCCCTTTCGTTTTAACCATAAATGGCTTATGTTTCGTTTCATTTTGCATTTCTGCATGTCATATTATTGGTTCTTGAGGCATGGGATCAGGGTGATTTCATGGCTCAAGGTTCCCTTTTATTGCAAGAGTTTAAACAGCGAGCGTCAGAGGCTCATACATTCATTTTGCCCAGCGATCGAGCGACCAATTTTATTTTACTCAGATGGTTATTTTCAGCTCAGGAGACGGTGTACAGGCTATCTCATACATTCTCACAATCATAATATCCAAGGGAAAGTTTCTGAGGCTTAATAGAGCTTATAACAGGTGGCAACGGGTGATTATACAGGATTCCCTCCATTTTGCGCCAAATTGGACATATTTTTTTAATGTGGTAACCGGTTACCACATATGGGTAACCGGTTACTTCAAGCACATTTTCCCAAAATATTCAAATTTTCACCATTGCAATTTTCCAACCATTCTCAACCATTAATTTCACATGATCATCATTGGAAGGATCTAGAATTGTTTCAATTTTCACCATTTCCCTCCAAATTTCAAACACTCCATTCCTAATTTCCATTCCAAAAACTAACTCACATTCCAAACTTAGAGCTTATTTAAGTGAATTTGTTCCAAACCTCAAAAAAGACCTTCATTTTCAGATTTCACATTCATTCTTGAGCATTTGCTCTCAACTTTTTCACTCACAAAACCTCCATTAAAGCTCTTTTCACTTGAATTCATTGATTCTTCATTGGAATCCTTGAATCCTAGAGCTAAACCTCCACCATTCATCTCCATTATCTTTAATTCATCATTCAATTTTTGTTTGAATTCAGATTTGATTTTGGAAGCTAGATTGTAAGTGCTTTTTTGAGCCGATTTTTCTTGATCTTGCTTGTTCTTCATTTCTACCATAAGGAAGCTCTTGGATCTCAAAGATTCTATGAGTTTCTAGCTTGGATATGTTAATTTCAAGTGAATCAACATTCACCAAAGCAAATCTAAGCTTTGAAGGTTGGTAATTCTAGATCTAATTCAGTTTTGAACTTATTTGCATAATCACAATGTAGATCCATGGCTTTTGATGCATTTTGATCCATTTGGATGATTTGGATCTTTGTGATTTGTGATTTCATTGTTTGATTGTGTTTACATGATGCTTGATCACTGATTCTTGATGATAAATTCGTGATTAATTGATAGCATGGTCATGTGAGTGATTGGATAAGTTGTTGGATGCTGAAAACTGATTTTGAAAGTTGATATTCTGTTTTTGGTTCAGTGGTAACCGGTTACCATATATTGGGTAACCGATTACCCTTCACAAATTTACACGTTCCAGGCTATTTTTACAACAGTTAACTGGTTACCTGATATGAGTAATCGGTTACCACTAAATAGAATATTGTGTTTTTGCATTTTTCTTATTTGTTTGGTATCCTTTTCACATGTAAACTTCATGGGTCGATATAATTCATTTATGTGGATTGTTTTTGACATATTTCATCATTCTTGAATGTTTGATCTCGAATCTTCGATGCGTAACTTTTGGTTTTCGTTTTGAGTGCATAACATGTTAATGTTGCTTGATTGATGAATAGTCATATTGCTTTGCTTACTTTTATCATGTTAATTAGTTATCATGAATGTTTGCTTTGTTGATTGTTTGATGCACATTTGCATTCCGCTTTGTTACGCGTTTATTTGATCGGTCGATCGTCCAATTTAATTTGAAAAAACATGTTGATCTTGATGATTCTTGTTGATGCATTATTGTTGATCGATTATGTTTGATTGTTGAAGCATGTCTATTCTTGCATGATATTTATCCTTGATTGGTTTTTATTCATGATTAATTGCATGCTTACATGCTTGCTTCCCTACTTAACCATATTGTTTTTACTTTAAACTTGCATGCTATCTTTGCCTTGCTTGCTTGTTGCCTGCCTTTTTACACCTTCTTTTGTGCTGAAATAAGTGTTGTTATAGGTTGTCTTGCCTGTGTGCTAGATTTTATTGCTATTTTGTGCAGGAGGCGCTGTTGTAGCTGCTGCTTTTACCTTGTTTCCTTGTTTTTTTGCTTTGTCTTTGCATGCTCCCTTAGGATTCTTATTCCAATTTAATTTGCGATTGAATTTGGAGTAATACAGGCATTAGGAGTTTAATCCATGCATGATAACAAGTAGACTAGTCCATTTTAACCTCAACCTTAGGTCCATCTTTTGCATGCTAACATTAGGATATAATCTCCTTTCGCATCCCAACTTTAGGACCCTGATGCATGACAACGTTAGGGCCGAGTTTCCCTTAGACCTTTTGTGCCTCTCGCTTCTCATCTCAAAACAAATTCTAACTCATCTAATAAATATGATGAACATTGTATGCTACGAGCCTTACGAACATGGGAAATGTACGTTCTATCTTGGGGCAATATGCGATGCATACGTTTCCATGTCATAGTCTTTAGTGCAACGTGAATCACAAATCAAACTAATTCACTTCACTAAAACTTACAAATAAAAATTCAAACCTTTTATCCTTCGGGATTTGTGTTTCAAACTCATTTTCAGAAAAGAGTACGTTACCTTTCCGTTCTACCACAAACAGGCATCTTCCCTAACTATTGGAATGGGAACTTAGCGTCGCTCATAAAAAACACTTAACCAACCTTTGGTTTAGTTTACCCAAACTAAGTTTGCTCTAATTTCTCATACCAGATGAGGATACGTAGGCACAAGACGACGATGTCTTGGCGAGCAACCTCCCTTCCCCCCATCACCCGTAGTTTTCCGAACTACGTTGACTCTGACTTTCCCATTGCACGAGGGAATATGTAGGAATAAGGCGACGATGTCCTATCGAGTCTCTTTCTTTTTTTTTTGTTCTCGTTTCCGTTTAGAAGTAGCTTATAGATAACATACCCTTTGATTAGACAAAAACCGTGGATCCCGTTGAGTACAACGAACGTGCGGGGTGCTAATACTTTCCCCTTACGTAACCGACCCTCAAACCCAAGATTTGGTTGTGATGACATTGTCTTTCCCATTCTTTAGGTTTTCTTCGATCGTTTCCTTTCCCTCTCTTTGGGATAAATAACATTCAGTGGCAACTCTTCTGTTTTTCCGCCGGGTGTTTTTCACAGTTGCGACACTCAGTGTAATTTATATTATACTACTTTAAATTGCTCATAATTTCATCTCTCACTTCATCTAAAACCTTTTTGCATCGTCTTGCATGATTATCTAAAAATATTCTTCATATGATTCTTGTTACAAGTATTTGTATACAAAGTTGTGTGACAATATTATGATATTCATTTGTCTCCATGTTGATTATATGAATGATCATTAGCAACGAGATGAATTGAATTTTAGAAACAAAGAGGTTTCTAACTTCCACATTCAATATGAATGATCTTGTACTAGTTGACACACTTTTGGGGTTCAAAGTAAAATGAAATAGTGGGGGTTATGAACTTAGTCAAACACACTTGTTGCACCCTAAAATTTGACCAACCGGTTCTCCTATCTGGTTCATGGTTCAATTCGTATTCGCATATCTGATGCATGACATTTGTGCACAGACAGAGGATGTCAGGGTTACAGCTTGGTTTTCATCTACCGGATATTTCAGATCCAGTCTGGATAATCAGGGTTTTATTTTCGGGAAATTGTGCGCTTCTCGGTGTTTTCAGCTTACATGGTGGTTTTTCGGGATATTCTGATGCCCGGGGTTTACGGTTGCTTCGATCTGGTCTCGCGCTCTCTTTTATGTTGGCTATGTGCCTTTGTTTGCATTTTTTAGGATTTAATAGCTTTTTTTTATAGATTTAAATAGATTTTTAATTTTTTTTAATAGTTTTAAATCTTCTTTAGAATTTTTTTTAAAATTGTTTTTAAATAGATTTTAGAATAAATTTTTTTAGATATTAAGTCATTTGTAGATAATAGTTTAGTAGAACATTTTTTTTAGG
This sequence comes from Lathyrus sativus, assembly GCA_963859935.3. Classification (NCBI taxonomy): domain Eukaryota; kingdom Viridiplantae; phylum Streptophyta; class Magnoliopsida; order Fabales; family Fabaceae; genus Lathyrus; species Lathyrus sativus. The sequence goes on from OZ012735.1 coordinate 265,879,215, forward strand.
TTTAAATAGAAATTAAGATAGCTTTTTCTATAGATTAATAAGTAATATAGGTTTTATTAGGGATTTAATATAAATTTAGTAAAATTGTAAATAGAGATGATTAGAGTTTTATTTTTTAGTTAATAGTTGTTAGGTTTAATAGAGATTAATTAGGATTTTAATCTTTTAATTAGAATTTTTTAGAATTAATTAGATTAGGTTAATTTTCATTTAGCATTTAAGTGTAGTTTTAATTAGTTAATGGTGGTTTTAATTGCATTTGAATCATTTTCATTAATCATTTTAATTCAGATTTTTTTGGTTTATTATATCATTTTCGTGGGCCCATTTCAGAGGTTTTTGGAGGCCCAAGTCCTTCAGTCCGTTTTGTCCATTTTTGTCCAAGAAAAATGCCATGTGTCAGCTATTTAAGCGTGACACGCGTGCGAATTCAGAGGCCCCACCTCACAACTCCAGACTCCCCCATGTTCTGACACCTCACCCTAACCCAGCTTTCTCTCTCTGCGCCACGCCACCCCCACACGTGGCCTTCATGCACCCTATCTCCCTGCCACTTGTCTTCACCACCTTCTCGCCGGGACCCCCTACCGCCGGGCATGCAAACGCCCTAACTTCCCACCGCCGGCAGCCCTAACCGTCATCGGACCACCGCCAGACGCCGGAAACTGCAAATTTTCCGTTTTCTCCAGAAATCCATCCGATCTCCTCCAATCTTCTCCGTCCATCTTCATCTACTATTCGCCGGAAAACTCATATCACCACCCGAAACTTCAAAGCTTCAACGGTTTTCCAGAAAACCTTGTCAACCTTCATCGTTCTTCATATCATTTCCAGAAAACGCCCAGATCCTTCATCGTCCTTCATCACTTTTCCAGAAAAAACCTTCAAGAGCTTCATCGTTTTTCACGTTCCCCAGCCATATTCAAGGACCTTCGCTCGGATTCATCAAGAAGCTCAACCAACGATCTTCTTCGTTCAACCGCTCATCCATCCATTTCCAGAAAACTCGTGTGGGTCTCCATCAACGAGTTTGCAAGATCTCCTTTCAAGGATCTTCAACGAACAAATCAACGGTCTTCAGTTCTCTTCAACAACCTCCAATGAAGTTCATCAGGACTCTCATCAAGATTTTCGCGCAAAGTGTTGAAATCATCAAGTTGGCTTCAGTAAGCATCAAAAAAACTCCACAAGCTTGTTCTTGCTCCATATCCAGGTGCGTTCATCCGTTCGTTTTCTTCTTTCTGTTTGCTAGGATCGCCTGGTGTTATCTTGATTCGAGTAGATTCAGTTTAACCTTAGGATTTTGAGGTGAGGAATTTGGTAAGGTTGTAGTTCGTTTTAGAGAGTGGAGTAGGTGAGATTGGTGTTTGATTTCATGAGCGATTAGGGTTTGAGAGGAGTTTCAGAGAGGGATTTGGGGGATGAACGGCGCTAGGGTTTTGGTTTAGTGAACAGTGAATGGGATCTTGAAGATGAAGACTGGTTTTGTTAGTCATTTGTTTGGGTTAGGGTTTAGATTGGGTTTAGGCCCAAGTCTGAGATTGCTATCATTCACCCCCTCATTTACTCGTTGCCCCCCCCCCCTGTTTGGAAATGCTGAGGGGATTTGGATTGGGGCTTAGGGCCCAATTGCTACGCGCGCACCCCCCTGTATTTGGGCCCCTTTCTGAACAACTAGAATTAGTGCTATTCGCCCCCCTGGTTTTATTTTCTTTTTAATTTCTTTGTTTTTATCCATGTTAGGAAATGTTTCATAAAAAATAGTAGGAGTATCCGATTAATTCCCTTCTTTTTTCTGTAGGTTCCTAATTCAATTTATAATTTTAAAGTGCAAAAATATTGAATTGATCATGCATTTTCATTTTTATTTGTATTTTTGTATTTTAATTGGTATTGAATAATTGGTTTGTGATGTGTCTGCCTTGTTGATTTTAGTTCTCTCATTTGGTAATGATTTTTGCTTTAGTTTTTTAGTATGTTATACTAGACTGATGCATGCTCCCCATAGGATTTTTGTGGATTTTTAGAGATTGATTGATGTTGTTTTAGGGTTAGAGAATCGAGACCCCATAACTTGCTGGTTAACCCTTGACCATTCAATGTTAGGGATTGTTTAGTAGCCTTAGAAGTTGACTTAGGCTTTGAGATTTGATCTTGGGATCATAGAGGCATGTAGGTTTCCCCTAGATTTTTGGTAGATTTTTATAGGGTGTTCTGTTATTTTTGCTTGAGCTTGAGAATAGGAGAAGTCTTGAGGGCTTCTGACTTTGAAGTTCAACTATGGTTGAACTTCAGAGATAGTTTCTTTTGGTTTGAGGGCCTGTGGTTTCTTCTGGAAGATGGAGGCTGGATGAAGTCTTGGTGGAGCTTGCAAGGATGCATGGATTGAGGTCTTGGTTTAGAGGCTTGCTCTCTTTCTGTGAGGTTTGAGACCCTGAAGTTTGAGGGAAATTCATGGTACTTTCCTGAGGAAGGTACTATGGATGTCTTTCATTCTTTCTTCTCACCTCTTTCTCAAGTATCCAATGATGTTGGAGCCTTCATGTGAGGTTAGTTTCTCCTGAGGAGGAATGTAAACCGTTCACAGTTGTTGAGCCACATGGGATATGATTCCTAAGTGGAAGCCCCCTAGTACTTTCCTGAGGAAGGCACTATGGGTTTGTTCACTTAGTTCCCTTAGTTCATATAGGATTTCTCAAGTATCCAATGATGTTGGAGCCTTCATGTGAGTTTAGTTTCTCCTGAGGAGGAATGTAAACCGATCACAGTTGTTGTGCCACATGGGATATGATTCCTAAGTGGAAGCCCCCTAGTACTTTCCTGAGGAAGGCATTATGGGTCTGTTCACTTAGTTCCCTTAGTTCATATAGGATTTCTCAAGTATCCAATGATGTTGGAGCCTTCATGTGAGTTTAGTTTCTCCTGAGGAGGAATGTAAACCGATCACAGTTGTTGAGCCACATGGGATATGATTCCTAAGAAGGAGCCTCCTAGTACTTTCCCGAGGAAGGCACTATGAGTCTGCCTACTTAGCTCCCTTTCTTTGGTAAGCTTGTCTCGAAGCTTGAAGACTGGGATTGATTTCTCGTGTGTAGGGTTTTGCTTCAGGGCTTTGCTCAGAGGTAGATTAGGGTTTTGTTTTAGGGTTGTTCAGGGGTTTGCTTAGAGATTTGATTATGGGCTTTATTCAGGGGTTTGCTTAGAGATTTGATTAGGGGCTTTATTCAGGGGTTTGCTTAGAGATTTGATTAGGGGCTTTATTCAGGGGTTTGCTTAGAGATTTGATTAGGGGCTTTATTCAGGGGTTTGATTAGGGTTTTGTTTAGGGGTCCTGCTCAGGGTTTTGGCTTAAGTTTTGGATAGGAGTTTGCCAGGCTGGTTAGCCTTCTCTTTGTGTTGTTTAACTTGTGTGGTGCTGTGCTGCATTAGACTTAGGGGTTCATCTAGATATTTCTGAGATAGGTGCATCTTAGAAATAGGCTTTGTGTGCATGAGAAGTTGAGGTGGTCCTCCTTCTGCTTGATTGTTATTGAGTGGCTTTGCTTGCTGGTATTTGGTAGAGCTGAGCTCCCTTACCTCTGTGGTTTGTGGCCTTTGTGCCTTGCTTGTTTGGTTGTCGCATTCATGCATATTTCCAGTATTTCTTTACTCTGCAGTGTTTCCTATTTGCTTTTTAGTTCTGTTGCCATGATCCCTTAGGAGTTCTAACTTCTCTGTTGTGGAGGAGTTATGATAGACATTAGGTTGGTTAACCAGGCATGATAACATTAGGTAGGTTCCCCTTTTCAACCATAGTTTTAGGGTGTCTCTTTCCTTTCTCAAAACAACAGAAAAACACTTAATAAAGGATAAAACAAAAGTGAATTCATTTCTTCCGTCAAAAGATTTGAACAAACATCAAAACATTTTGTCCTCCTGGACTGTGAAAACCCTTGGTTAAGGTGCATTTTCCCATAAAAAACACTTGAACAGCTTGTGTCGTGCGTAGTCGAACTACGTTTGCTCTGATCTTCCATGCCGTGTGGAAGTACGTAGGCACAGGACGCGATGTCCTAGCGAGCAACCTCCCCCCGTCTAGACGTAGGTAGTCGAACTACGTTGACTCTGACTTTCCCATTGCACGAGGGAGTACGTAGGCCCAGGACAGCGTATGTTCTGTCGAGTCCTGTCCTTTTCTTTTCTTTTCAGACTGACCATTAGCGTAGATAGATAAACACACCTTTTCCTTATAAACACCAAGCGTGGATCCCGTCGAGTACGACGGACGTGAGGGGTGCTAATACCTTCCCCTTGCGTAACCGACTCCCGAATCCAGGTTTTGGTTGCGATGACCATACCTTTCCCGTTTTTTTGCGAGGTTTACTTCGAGCGTTTCCTTTCCCTCCGTTGGGATAAATAACGCACGGTGGCGACTCTTCTGTCATGCCGGCGCCGATTTTCGCAGTAGCGACAGCTGGGGACCCTTGTAGCATCTAGGGACTTTTCCCATCCCTTATGTTGGGACCGTTTCCCATCCCCTACGCAATTCAATCCTAGCGCTTGAGTGTTTATCTGTTGGGTGTTGTGCATATGTGTTTTATCTTTCCGCACTTTACTTTCACGCACCTTTACCTTTCCGCATTTACTTTCAGCCCTATATTATTATGATTATTGCTGTGGGAAAGGGAGGTTACTATGAGTGAGAAGTCGGACCTGGGCTTGAGTATGCACCTAGACATAGTTGTGGAGAGTAGTAGACGAACTTGTCTACTGAGCAGGCACCGTTCCCTACGAAATTTGCGCTCAGACGAGGTTCTCTCCGAGGTGCTCCTTTCCAGTCCTAAGAATCTGAGGGGAGTCCAGACGTGAGGATTGTCGACTCTGGGGACCGATCATTTGGAAGTCAGCTAAGTGAGGCCTCTTCATGACTTGATGATGCCACTCCTTCTAGGAATCGTATCGTCACTCATGAAAGTCTGTGACGCTGATGACCGCATAGGATGTCGTACCTTTGTCCGTGGATTAGGTCCATACCTGTGAGGGGGATTGGGTTATTGCAGGAAAACTGGCCTTCAGAAACCATGATTCAGTATTTATCAGATGGTTTTCTTGGCTCGTTAACTGGTGTGTTGTTTGGATCAGATGGGTTTCTTGTTTGAGGTTGATACTATTATCAGATGGTTTTATCGTCAGATACAGAGGTTCAGATGGATTTCTTAACAGGGTATTGGTATTTTGGGTGTCAGATGATAGTTAGTGTCATGAGGTTCTGGTGACTGTGGTGGTTTTCTGTTCTTGACATCACAGAGATGTTCCTCTTCAGGCTACAACATGGCCCCTGTGTTCACTGATTGCATCGTTTATCATATTGCATTATTGCATTACCATTTGCATCCAACTAACGTGTGCGTATTGCAGGTACATATTTTCCCTCCCAGTTCCGGTGTTTGTTTCCTAGCAAGACATGGAAGCCATGAAGAGAGTGTTACCCTACAAATTCCCGTCTCCAGATATCAGTCTATTGTCAGAGTTAATTACTATTGCTAGGAAGAAGGTGATGGGAGATTTCAGGAAGACATATGGGCGGATCCTGACTTATGTTTACCAGCCCTCGGCTTATGAGATCAGCGACATTTACACCCTGTTGGAGTTTTATGATGCTGAGCTCAGGTGTTTCGTATTTCCTGATTTTGTCTTGGCTCCTACCCTGGAGGAGTATTCTGCACTCTTGGATATACCGATTCGCGAGCAGATGCCTTTCTATCACACGGACGCTAAGCCTAATCTGGCTGAGCTTTCTGCTATTCTGTACTTAGGAGAGTTTGAGCTGACAGGGAAGATGATCAGAAGAGGAGATGCGTGGGGATTTTCGTTGGTTGTTTTGGTGGAGAAGGCTCGGGAGTATGCCAAGAAGGGTGGCTGGGTTGTTTTTGACGCCATCCTTGCTGTGTGTGTTTATGGCATTGTATTGTTCCCAAACTTTCCTGATTTTGTTGATGCAGATGCTTTCTATATTCTGGCTGCAAAGAACCCAGTTCCTACCTTGCTGGGAGATATCCACCATTCCACTCACTACCAAAATGAAAAGCGGCGAGGAAGGAATGTCTCTTGCTGTGTACCTCTACTGTGCAGGTGGTTTACTAGTCATATGCCGAAGTCAGGGCCTTTCGTCACTTCTATTGATTCTTTAGGATGGCCTGAGTGCTTGATGGGGTTGACTTCTGAGAATGTGGTGTGGGTTAATGAGGAGGTGTTAGGAGTTGAGGTCATATACAGTTGCGAAGGATTCCCTAATGTTCCTTTGATAGGAAGGAGAGGGTGTGTCAATTACAACCCTTCCTTATTAATCAGGCAGTTTGGGTATGCACCTCAGGAAGCGCCGAAGCCCGAGGAGATACAGGAATCTCTGTATCTCACTGGGGCAATAGAGGAAGAGATGTTGATCAAGCTTGAGAAATCATGGAAGAACCTGCATAAGAGAGGGAAGCCTTCATGTAGCAAAGGGGGTACTCGAGTTCTTGGTCCGTATGTGGAATGGATTCGTGAACGAGCTTCAAAATTCCTTATGCCTTATCCTGCAGTTCAGCCATTGTATCCTTCTCCAGTGGAGGAGCCCACCACTATAGACATACAGGTATACAAGCAGCTGATGGCGGAGAAAGAAGAGTTAGCAAAGGCTAAAGAAGCTTTAGAGAAAGAGAACGCCCAACTTCGTCATGAAAAGATTGAAACAAGATATTTTTCCAAGCAACAGGCCGAAACTTTGAAACATCTGAAGACTACTTTATTGGAGTTGACTGAAACCAAGAAGCGTCTGGAGTTAGATGTAGACTCAGTTAGCAGTGTATTGGCTACTAAGAAACAAGAGCTGGAAATGGCCTACACGAAGTTAGCTAAGTTCAGAGAGCATTGGGATCTTACTATGGCCAAACGCAAAGAACGGAAAGAAGAGCTAAAGATACAGGATGCTCAGTTGGGAGAACAGGTTAAGGAGAAGACTGAAGAGCTTGAAGAAGAAGCATGTCGTCGATACGAGGCCGAACGCAAACTGATTGATGCCATGAAGAATCTGGAAGATTGTCAGCACAGAGCAGGCACCAAGAGGCCCAAACCTGAGGATGGTGCCCAAGATAAGGCTTGGGAAGATTTTGTCAGAGATATCCATGGAACGGTCAGGAAAAGGGATCAGTTGATAGAAGGCTTGATTTATCGACCGGATCACCCAGAGACGAAGAAGCTGTTCGAGGATTTCTGCGACCGTACCCGCACTTGATTTCTCTCTTGTATTCTATGTGTTGAGATCACCACCAGGCATGTTGGTTGGGATCCTCCTTTATCATATCGGTTGTATGGAACATAGTTGTGTAACGCCTTGACTTGACTGTTTTTCCAATATATGAGGGTTTTTCTAAATATTATCTTTATGGTTTCTTTTGTCTTGCTACCTTGACACTGGAATTGGAGGGGAAATATCCCCAATGCACACATGCACGTTAGCATTTTTTGTATTCTGTCTGCATAAATCATATTGCATAGCATTTCTCTAGATGGCCAGAGCACTTATCCAGCCTTTGTTTTGATCCAGAGGGTGATTCTTGGGGGATTGTTCGAGGCAAGTGTGGATTGTTAGAAAGCGGCCAAGGGGTTGAAGTAGATTTGATCAGGATCAAGCAGTGAAATCAGTTGAAAGTTGTTGGTAGCTATGTCGGAGAGCAGCTTCCAGTCTGTTGATACCTTGTCAGGTTTCACTGTGATGTCCAATCCTTTGTATGGAGCTACGCACGACGAAGATTTCCCGCAAGTGAACAACCTTATTGCAGCTCAGCTTGTACAACCTTCTGTTGAAGACCGAGGTCTACGTGAGCAGTTTGTTGTCCGAAGTGAACGTTCTCCCTCTGTTGATATCTCAGACTACCAGGGTTTTGCCTTCCCTGCGCCAAAATCCCGAAGAGAGGTCCCGATAGCAAAAACTGAAGACCCATTAGCTCCCGTGTATGCTGAAAGGTTTCGTGCATTGGATGAAAGATTCAAAGCCTTGAAAGGTAAAGACGCTGCTAACCCTAGTGCTGCAGACATGTGTCTGGTTCCTGGCCTGGTGTTACCTCCGAAGTTCAGAATGCCGAGGTTCGAAAAGTACAAAGGAGATAGTTGCCCGAAGCAACATTTGGTGATGTTCTGCCGAAGAATGACTTCATTCGTGCACAACGACAAGTTGATGATTCACTGCTTTCAGGATAGTCTGACTGGGGCATCTCTGAGTTGGTATATGCAGTTAGAGAGTAATCAGATTCAATCATGGGTGGATTTAGCCAGAGCTTTCCTGAAGCAGTATGACTACAATCTTGTTGAAGCTCCTAGTCGCATGCAACTGCAAGAATTGTCTCAAGGGAACAATGAACCTTTCAGAAAGTATGTTCAGAGATGGAGAGAATTTGCTGCTAGAGTGCAACCACCGCTTCTAGACCAAGAGCTAAGAGGCAAGTTCGTAAACTCCTTGCAGATCCCGTACTTCGAAAGAATGCTTGGAGTCACACCAAATTTCTCTGAATTGGTCAGGGCAGGAGAGCGCATCGAGTATGGTGTAAAGACTGGAAAAATCCAGAATGTTGCAGGCGGTCAGGCTCGCCAAACCGAAGAAGGAGTTGTGGTCAACGCAATCAGGAATGATGTTGGGTATCCTCGAGATGAACCGGTGAAATCTGTTGGTTCTTCGTCGTCTCAGCGATCAGTATCTTCTGTGTCTCGATATTCCGGACAGACCACTGTGCCTGGGGCACCATACCAGGAGTCTTATGTCGCTCAGCGAACTCATGGCCAAGGTTATCAGACTCGGCGTCAGAATCAGAACACACCTCGTAGCAATTTGGGACGAAGGAATGGTCCTTCCCACCCAGTTCCTGTGTCGTACAGTCAGCTTTTGCCACAGTTGGTTCAGAACGCTTTGGTGGAGCCGAAAGCTCTCAAGCCTGTGCCAGAACCTTACCCTCCTGGGTACAATCCCCAAGTTCAATGTGGTTACCATGGTGGCTCTCCAGGGCATGCAACTGAAGATTGTAAAGCGTTTCAGGCGAAGGTACAGCAGTTGATCGACCAAGATTGCATTTCCTTTCGAGAAGGATTTCTGTTTGTTCATACTAACTTCTCAGCTGTCTAAGCTCGTAGACTCGGAAAGTATTCCCCAGCAAAAGCCAGTGGTCCAGACAGGCAGGCGCCCTCAGCATTGGCAGTCCTTAGACTTTATATCATTTGTATTTGTAGTTTCTTTTCTGGTAGTTACTACTTGCTGTAAACATTGTATGTTTCGAATGGTAATAATAATAAAGTGACTATGCATTTTTATGAATTAATCATATCGCTGTCGCTCATTTACTGCATTGCACTGACACTTGCATTTTATTCACTCCACTTTATCACTGTGACTAGCAAAGATTGGAAGGAGGATGACGAAACTATACGCATAACCGATGATCGTATGCTTTCAGATAAAACCTTGTCGATGACGTACAAGGCATTGTTTCAAATCCCCCAAACACTGGAGATATAAGGAGTTAGTCCCTTGTTAACCACTTCGAGCCAGGAAGTAGAAGTTTTTTCGGACTTTTAAACCTTCACATCTTAACCCGGGGCAGGGTAGTTGTCAGTTAGCTTGACCGAGCATTCAAGTCTTACAGAGGAGTGTTGTCTTTCGAGGACCAATTACAGTTTATGCCTCTCAAGAGGTCGTACCTCGTCGACCACAGTAGTTAAACCTCACCAATCAGGAGTGAGACAGTGACAATCCTTTCGGAGCAATCAAGACAACCAGTGTCACACGACTTTGTTCCAAAAGAAAGAAAAAGAAAGCCCGCTAAGTAAAAAGAAAGAAAAAGCTGGAAAGCTAATACTTAGGCAAAAAATCAGGGCATCCCGCTGGACTTCAAAAGAAAACGAAAAAACGAAAGGAACTCAAAAGGAGTCAGTCCAGGCAAAAATTAGGGAATCAAAAAGAATGGAAAAGAAGGGATAGAAAAAAAATATATATAGATCCCCAGTGAAAGACAAAGTCGTGTACACAGACACCGAAAACGAAAAGGAGTAACTGTCACTCTGAAATTCTTGTGAGTTCCTTAACTGTGGTTCTTACCATTCAACATACCTCTCGAAGAGGCGAGCGCTTGTGCCAGGTTAGCTGAACCTTAGGATCGGAGATCATCACGTAGAAGGGGTGGGTACAAATCAAAATTTGAGCCAAATATCCTTTGTTTCACGAACCGTGAACCCGACCACGATACAACCCTTAAAAGACCTAATTGAGGCAGGGTTTATTCTGAAAGCGCATTACGATAAGGTTGAGTAACCTGACTCCTTCGTGGCTTGCTAGTCACATCCTTGTTGTGTTTTTCACTGACCACGTAAGCACTACGTCTGAACGTTGGTTCATTCGTCACTCAATCATGACATGTAAATGAGTGACAGCACAAATTTTCAAAATCTGCATAAACATTGCATTAGAATTACCATTCGTGAACAGAAGATCTTTACTTGCAGGTTAGTAGTTGACATGAAGGAGATTCCAACAGGGAATAATCGAGCAGGACCGAGTAATTCAGCAGTCTGAACCAGGATGGTATGTGTTGTGAGGCCCTGTAAATCCGGGGCATTGACTTCCAGTGAGTTCGGAATCAGTTAGTCTGAGGACAAGTCTCGAAGCTTCAGTTGATCAAGGGGCAGTATGCTTAAGAAGCAGTTAATCAGAAGTGAGTCTTCTCGAGAGCCAATCAGGGGCAATTATACAGAACGTGGAGATTTAAAGGCAGATAATTCAGGTGGATAATCAGATCAGGTTAAGTCGCTAGAACGCTCATTCAGGGGCAAGTCACCTCAGAGAGTGTTGAAACCAACTGGGTTGATCGGGGTTTTAATGGAGATTGAATCTTTTTGTCGTATAGATACCGGGGCAAGTAATCCCGAGGTCGTCTCATAGCAAGCTGTTCAGAGCAAGTATTCCCAGGAGTTAGATAGGAGCAAGTTGAGGGAACTGTGGCAAGTTATTCAAGCCAGTCTGTTTATCCCCGCCAGAGTCCATGGCAGGTTAGTACCCTCTCCAGAGGATGAATGTTGTGTCTTTCCCCAGTGAAGTCGCCCCAGGAAAAATTGAATGTTGTCTCCCCAGGAGAGTGGAGGTTGCGTCAAAGGAATGCATCTTCAGTAGTTCAGAATTGGCTTATTAAGCAGAGCAGAGTCCTCCCCAGCGAAGGTCGAGACGGATATGATTAACTTCCCCAAAGAGTTTCTTGTGCAGTGCGAAGTAGAGCACACCGGTCAACCCCCAGCTCAGTGATAGTAGGATGAATTATCCGCACAGGGCGTAATCAGAGTGTTGATATCTTTTGAAAGCAGTTTCCAGGATTGCTTTTCTCTTTCCCCGACAGATTGATCCTTCCTCGTCAGGACGATCATTTTTAGCAGAGTTTGAAGTTATGGGTTTGTGAGCTACTTCCCCAGCAGGATGGTCATCCCCAGCGGAGTTAGTTCATCTTTCCAACATTTATTTTGTTGGAAGCGTATCGGTAGTTTTCCGGTCATCCCCAGCGGATCCAGTTTGTCTTCAGCATTTATTTTGCTGAAGTAACTCTTTGCATAAGCATGCATCATAAGCACTTGCATTTTGCACGAATACGTAGCATTTCCATGCAGTATGGAAGCATTACGGCATTGTCAAACATGTGCATTTGGAACATAAGCAGGATTGATTACCCGTCCAGCTTCAGGTGTATTTTCTGTTGATAAGTGAGACCGTGGTTCACAGAGATATGCATAAGTTTGGTTTGTGGCACAAGACGCGCAGTGATCGTGTTTCCTCCTGTCAAGAGGGTTGTGGCGCAGGGCACGCAGTGATCGTGGTCATCGTTATGTTATGGGGTTTTTGCTAAAGAAGTACGCAGTGATCGTATTCGTCCCATATGTGGTTTTGTTTGCAACTCCAAGACGCGCAGTGATCGTGTTTCCTCCTGTCAAGAGGGTTGTTGCGCCAGGCACGCAGTGATCGTGTTCGTCATGTCATATTCCCCTAGAAGAGTGTGCTTGGTCAAGCACTTTTGCCCCCAGCTGAGTCTTTCTCAGGATGCTGTGGTGTCAGCATTGGAAGATGGGTAATGCAGATTTTTGGGTGGTTACCCGTAGTTTCCCCAGCAGGGTATTACTTCAATGAGTTACTTGGTTAAGTCCCTCATAATCCCCAGCAGGGTATTCGCCATGGAGTTGTTTGGTTAAATTCCTCTTATTTTTTCAACAAGGTTATTCTCGTCAAGGTGGTTGGTTAAGTTCCCAATTTCCCCAGCGGAGTGTTTCAGGATACCTATTGCCAAAATAGGTATTGGACGGCCGTCGTCAGAATGGTCCTCTCAGAGCTGCTTGGTTAAGTTTCTCGTTCCCCCGCAGGGATGCTCGTTCAGGTACGAACGGAAGGTTGGTAAGTGAAATCAACATTTTCTCGCTGTTTAGTGGATGCTCGTTCAGGTACGAACGGAAGGTTGGTAAGTGGAATCAACATTTTCTCGCAGTTTAGTGGATGCTTGTTCAGGTACGAACGGAAGGTTGATAAGTGAAATCAACATTTTCTCGCTGTTTAGTGGATGCTCGTTCAGGTACGAACGGAAGGTTGATAAGTGAAATCAACATTTTCTCGCTGTTTAGTGGATGCTCGTTCAGGTACGAACGGAAGGTTGATAAGTGAAATCAACATTTTCTCGCTGTTTAGTGGATGCTCGTTCAGGTACGAACGGAAGGTTGGTAAGTGAAATCAACATTTTCTCGTTGTTTAGTGGATGCTCGTTCAGGTACGAACGGAAGCTTGGTAAGTGAAATCAACATTTTCTCGCAGTTTTGTGGATGCTCGCTCAGGTACGAACGGAAGGTTGGTAAGTGAAATCAACATTTTCTCGCAGTTTAGTGGATGCTCGTTCAGGTACGAACGAAAGGTTGATAAGTGAAGTCAGCATTGTCTCGTTTGGCTAAGCGTTTGCTCGTTTCTTCAGGATACGGAAGGTTGGTAAGTGAGATCAACAATTTCTCACTGTTCAGTGTATGCTCACTTCTTCGGAATGGGGTGGTCTATGGACAATATCAGATTTCATAAGCTGGGTGATGGATAGGTGTTTTAGTCGCCGCTGTGGCAACGGAAATCAGTTCCCTGATTAATTCTCCCCAAGCAGTGGTGTGCGCAATTTATTTTTGCGGTTGGCAAATTTCAGGGTTTCATTGGTATTTAACCGTCATTTACCTTCGAATGTGTGAAGGTTGAGCGCTCTTCACCCATTCAGGTCCAAACTGCTTGAATAGGGGCAGCTGTTGCACCCTAAAATTTGACCAACCGGTTCTCCTATCTGGTTCATGGTTCAATTCGTATTCGCATATCAGATGCATGACATTTGTACACAGACAGAGGATGTCAGGGTTACAGCTTGGTTTTCATCTACCGGATATTTCAGATCCAGTCTGGATAATCAGGGTTTTCTTTTTGGGAAATTGTGCGCTTCTTGGTGTTTTCAGCTTACATGGTGGTTTTTCTGGATATTCTGATGCCCGGGGTTTACGGTTGCTTCGATCTGGTCTCGCGCTCTCTTTTATGTTGGCTATGTGCCTTTGTTTGCATTTTTTAGGATTTAATAGCTTTTTTTATAGATTTAAATAGATTTTTAATATTTTTTAATAGTTTTAAATCTTCTTTAGAATTTTTTTTAAAATTGTTTTTAAATAGATTTTAGAATAAAATTTTTTAGATATTAAGTCATTTGTAGATAATAGTTTAGTAGAACATTCTTTTTAGGTTTAAATAGAAATTAAGATAGCTTTTTCTATAGATTAATAAGTAATATAGGTTTTATTAGGGATTTAATAGAAATTTAGTAAAATTGTAAATAGAGATGATTAGAGTTTTATTTTTTAGTTAATAGTTGTTAGGTTTAATAGAGATTAATTAGGATTTTAATCTTTTAATTAGAATTTGTTAGAATTAATTAGATTAGGTTAATTTTCGTTTAGCATTTAAGTGTAGTTTTAATTAGTTAATGGTGGTTTTAATTGCATTTGAATCATTTTCATTAATCATTTTAATTCAGATTTTTTTGGTTTATTATATCATTTTCGTGGGCCCATTTCAGAGGTTTTTGGAGGCCCAAGTCCTTCAGTCCGTTTTGTCCATTTTTGTCCAAGAAAAATGCCATGTGTCAGCTATTTAAGCGTGACACGCATGCGAATTCAGAGGCCCCACCTCACAACTCCAGACTCCCCCACGTTCTGACACCTCACCCTGACCCAGCTTTCTCTCTCTGCGCCACGCCACCCCCACACGTGGCCTTCATGCACCCTATCTCCCTGCCACTTGTCTTCACCACCTTCTCGCCGGGACCCCCTACCGCCGGGCATGCAAACGCCCTAACTTCCCACCGCCGGCAACCCTAACCGTCACCGGACCACCGCCAGACGCCGGAAACTGCAAATTTTCCGTTTTCTCCAGAAATCCATCCGATCTCTTCCAATCTTCTCCGTCCATCTTCATCTACTATTCGCCGGAAAACTCATATCACCACCCGAAACTTCAAAGCTTCAACGTTTTTCCAGAAAACCTTGTCAACCTTCATCGTTCTTCATATCATTTCCAGAAAACGCCCAGATCCTTCATCGTCCTTCATCACTTTTCCAGAAAAAACCTTCAAGAGCTTCATCGTTTTTCACGTTCCCCAGCCATATTCAAGGACCTTCGCTCGGATTCATCAAGAAGCTCAACCAATGATCTTCTTCGTTCAACCGCTCATCCATCCATTTCCAGAAAACTCGTGTGGGTCTCCATCAACGAGTTTGCAAGATCTCCTTTCAAGGATCTTCAACGAACAAATCAACGGTCTTCAGTTCTCTTCAACAACCTCCAAAGAAGTTCATCAGGACTCTCATCAAGATCTTCGCGCAAAGTGTTGAAATCATCAAGTTGGCTTCAGTAAGCATCAAAAAAACTCCACGAGCTTGTTCTTGCTCCATATCCAGGTGCGTTCATCCGTTCGTTTTCTTCTTTCTGTTTGCTAGGATCGCCTGGTGTTATCTTGATTCGAGTAGATTCAGTTTAACCTTAGGATTTTGAGGTGAGGAATTTGGTAAGGTTGTAGTTCGTTTTAGAGAGTGGAGTAGGTGAGATTGGTGTTTGATTTCATGAGCGATTAGGGTTTGAGAGGAGTTTCAGAGAGGGATTTGGGGGATGAACGGCGCTAGGGTTTTGGTTTAGTGAACAGTGAATGGGATCTTGAAGATGAAGACTGGTTTTGTTAGTCATTTGTTTGGGTTAGGGTTTAGATTGGGTTTAGGCCCAAGTCTGAGATTGCTATCATTCACCCCCTCATTTACTCGTTGCCCCCCCCCCCCTGTTTGGAAATGCTGAGGGGATTTGGATTGGGGCTTAGGGCCCAATTGCTACGCGCGCACCCCCCTGTATTTGGGCCCCTTTCTGAACAACTAGAATTAGTGCTATTCGCCCCCCCTGGTTTTATTTTCTTTTTAATTTCTTTGTTTTTATCCATGTTAGGAAATGTTTCATAAAAAATAGTAGGAGTATCTGATTAATTCCCTTCTTTTTTCTGTAGGTTCCTAATTCAATTTAGAATTTTATAGTGCAAAAATATTGAATTGATCATGCATTTTCATTTTTATTTGCATTTTTGTATTTTAATTGGTATTGAATAATTGGTTTGTGATGTGTCTGCCTTGTTGATTTTAGTTCTCTCATTTGGTAATGATTTTTGCTTTAGTTTTTTAGTATGTTATACTAGACTGATGCATGCTCCCCATAGGATTTTTGTGGATTTTTAGAGATTGATTGATGTTGTTTTAGGGTTAGAGAATAGAGACCCCATAACTTGCTGGTTAACCCTTGACCATTCAATGTTAGGGATTGTTTAGTAGCCTTAGAAGTTGACTTAGGCTTTGAGATTTGATCTTGGTATCATAGAGGCATGTAGGTGTCCCCTAGATTTTTGGTAGATTTTTATAGGGTGTTCTGTTATTTTTGCTTGAGCTTGAGAATAGGAGAAGTCTTGAGGGCTTCTGACTTTGAAGTTCAACTATGGTTGAACTTCAGAGATAGTTTCTTTTGGTTTGAGGGCCTGTGGTTTCTTCTGGAAGATGGAGGCTGGATGAAGTCTTGGTGGAGCTTGCAAGGATGCATAGATTGAGGTCTTGGTTTAGAGGCTTGCTCTCTTTCTGTGAGGTTTGAGACCCTGAAGTTTGAGGGAAATTCATGGTACTTTCCTGAGGAAGGTACTATGGATGTCTTTCATTCTTTCTTCTCACCTCTTTCTCAAGTATCCAATGATGTTGGAGCCTTCATGTGAGTTTAGTTTCTCCTGAGGAGGAATGTAAACCGTTCACAGTTGTTGAGCTACATGGGATATGATTCCTAAGTGGAAGCCCCCTAGTACTTTCCTGAGGAAGGCACTATGGGTCTGTTCACTTAGTTCCCTTAGTTCATATAGGATTTCTCAAGTATCCAATGATGTTGGAGCCTTCATGTGAGTTTAGTTTCTCCTGAGGAGGAATGTAAACCGATCACAGTTGTTGAGCCACATGGGATATGATTCCTAAGTGGAAGCCCCCTAGTACTTTCCTGAGGAAGGCACTATGGGTCTGTTCACTTAGTTCCCTTAGTTCATATAGGATTTCTCAAGTATCCAATGATGTTGGAGCCTTCATGTGAGTTTAGTTTCTCCTGAGGAGGAATGTAAACCGATCACAGTTGTTGAGCCACATGGGATATGATTCCTAAGAAGGAGCCTCCTAGTACTTTCCCGAGGAAGGCACTATGAGTCTGCCTACTTAGCTCCCTTTCTTTGGTAAGCTTGTCTTGAAGCTTGAAGACTGGGATTGATTTCTCGTGTGTAGGGTTTTGCTTCAGGGCTTTGCTCAGAGGTAGATTAGGGTTTTGTTTTAGGGTTGTTCAGGGGTTTGCTTAGAGATTTGATTATGGGCTTTATTCAGGGGTTTGCTTAGAGATTTGATTAGGGGCTTTATTCAGGGGTTTGCTTAGAGATTTGATTAGGGGCTTTATTCAGGGGTTTGCTTAGAGATTTGATTAGGGGCTTTATTCAGGGGTTTGATTAGGGTTTTGTTTAGGGGTCCTGCTCAGGGTTTTGGCTTAAGTTTTGGATAGGAGTTTGCCAGGCTGGTTAGCCTTCTCTTTGTGTTGTTTGACTTGTGTGGTGCTGTGCTGCATTAGACTTAGGGGTTCATCTAGATATTTCTGAGATAGGTGCATCTTAGAAATAGGCTTTGTGTGCATGAGAAGTTGAGGTGGTCCTCCTTCTGCTTGATTGTTATTGAGTGGCTTTGCTTGCTGGTATTTGGTAGAGCTGAGCTCCCTTACCTCTGTGGTTTGTGGCCTTTGTGCCTTGCTTGTTTGGTTGTCGCATTCATGCATATTTCCAGTATTTCTTTACTCTGCAGTGTTTCCTGTTTGCTGTTTAGTTCTGTTGCCATGATCCCTTAGGAGTTCTAACTTCTCTGCTGTGGAGGAGTTATGATAGACATTAGGTTGGTTAACCAGGCATGATAACATTAGGTAGGTTCCCCTTTTCAACCATAGTTTTAGGGTGTCTCTTTCCTTTCTCAAAACAACAGAAAAACACTTAATAAAGGATAAAACAAAAGTGAATTCATTTCTTCCGTCAAAAGATTTGAACAAACATCAAAACATTTTGTCCTCCTGGACTGTGAAAACCCTTGGTTAAGGTGCATTTTCCCATAAAAAACACTTGAACAGCTTGTGTCGTGCGTAGTCGAACTACGTTTGCTCTGATCTTCCATGCCGTGTGGAAGTACGTAGGCACAGGACGCGATGTCCTGGCGAGCAACCTCCCCCCGTCTAGACGTAGGTAGTCGAACTACGTTGACTCTGACTTTCCCATTGCACGAGGGAGTACGTAGGCCCAGGACAGCGTATGTTCTGTCGAGTCCTGTCCTTTTCTTTTCTTTTCAGACTGACCATTAGCGTAGATAGATAAACACACCTTTTCCTTATAAACACCAAGCGTGGATCCCGTCGAGTACGACGGACGTGAGGGGTGCTAATACCTTCCCCTTGCGTAACCGACTCCCGAATCCAGGTTTTGGTTGCGATGACCATACCTTTCCCGTTTTTTTGCGAGGTTTACTTCGAGCGTTTCCTTTCCCTCCGTTGGGATAAATAATGCACGGTGGCGACTCTTCTGTCATGCCGGCGCCGATTTTCGCAGTAGCGACAACTGGGGACCCTTGTAGCATCTAGGGACTTTTCCCATCCCTTATGTTGGGACCGTTTCCCATCCCCTACGCAAGTCAATCCTAGCGCTTGGGTGTTTATCTGTTGGGTGTTGTGCATATGTGTTTTATCTTTCCGCACTTTACTTTCACGCACCTTTACCTTTCCGCATTTACTTTCAGCACTATATTATTATGATTATTGCTGTGGGAAAGGGAGGTTACTATGAGTGAGAAGTCGGACCTGGGCTTGAGTATGCACCTAGACATAGTTGTGGAGAGTAGTAGACGAACCTGTCTGCTGAGCAGGCACCGTTCCCTACGAAATCTGTGCTCAGACGAGGTTCTCTCCGAGGTGCTCCTTTCCGGTCCTAAGAATCTGAGGGGAGTCCAGACGTGAGGATTGTCGACTCTGGGGACCGATCATTTGGAAGTCAGCTAAGTGAGGCCTCTTCATGACTTGATGATGCCACTCCTTCTGGGAATCGTATCGTCACTCATGAAAGTCTGTGACGCTGATGACCGCATAGGATGCCGTACCTTTGTCCGTGGATTAGGTCCATACCTGTGAGGGGGATTGGGTTATTGCAGGAAAACTGGCCTTCAGAAACCATGATTCAGTATTTATCAGATGGTTTTCTTGGCTCGTTAACTGGTGTGTTGTTTGGATCAGATGGGTTTCTTGTTTGAGGTTGATACTATTATCAGATGGTTTTATCGTCAGATACAGAGGTTCAGATGGATTTCTTAACAGGGTATTGGTATTTTGGGTGTCAGATGATAGTCAGTGTCATGAGATTCTGGTGACTGTGGTGGTTTTCTGTTCTTGACATCACAGAGATGTTCCTCTTCAGGCTACAGCATGGCCCCTGTGTTCACTGATTGCATCATGGCTCGTTAACTCTTAATGAATTTCAATACCGAGGGTATGTGTCCCATTGAAAAGGATACAATATGAACTTCACCTATGTGAATTTCGAGATGGTGTCGTCTCAAAGTGAGAGTTAGAGTTTCTCTCATGAAAAATTCACGAAAACAAGAAAAACACATGGCTATAAATTGTGCTAGGTGAGAGATGTAGGCGAAGAACCACTAAAGAATGTGTGTAATGTAACACCGGTATAATCACAAGAGATAATGACTCAAAGCATAGTTACCTAACATTCCAATCAAACTTTTCATTATGCTTACTAAGGTTAAGTTTAAATCCGAAGATACTTAGTTGTATTAACATTCTTTTCCTCTTCTTCTCTAGATTTGGTCTTGTCATTATTAGAACAAATGGAGGATTGTTGTAAATTATTAAGAATTAATAATCTTGAGTGTATTATAAAATGACAAATAAAATATGCAAGTGAAGATTAATTTTGATTCGAAAATAGGCAACACTTGTAAAGTGTTGCAGAAGGTTTGAATTCAAAATTAGGCAACACTTCGTGAAGTGTTGCAAAATGAAAGTATGTCAGTCTTGAAGAATGTTGTTGTAGGTGAAATAATATAACTTTTGGTAAAAGTACGCAACTTTTGGCAAAAGCTTGTAACTCTTGGTAAAATGTTGTTTCACCAAGGGTCACAACCTTGTGAGACAACACCAATATAACCTAAAAATACTTCATTTTGAATTTAGAAAAACATACATCCTCTTCACTAAAAGTTCAAACACTCTTTCCTACATTAGAGTTTTCATCGGTATTATGCAAAATCGAGTATATGATGCATTATCCTAGGTATTTCTGCGTTCCAACTCTAAAAAAATTGATAACGCTTGAAATATTTATAAAGAAAGTGATTTCGTTCACGATTCTATCTTCATTCTAATCGGTTTATAATTATTTTTCTAACAAATGCCAGTAGATTTGTCTTAAGAAGACATTATATTTTTATTAATATAACTGTTGTCTAATTCCAAATATTTTTTTTAATTTCCCAAATATTAAAGATATGTCAATTAAAGGTGAAAAATATTACAATTGATGGCAACATTAATAGGTTTTTCAACATTAGTTAGAAATATAAAGGTTAAATAATACCGTATTTTGTTTAAATTTTCTTATAAATAAATTATTCAATTTAAATGTACAAATATATCTATAGAGATGTCTATATATTTTCATATTAGTATCATGAACTTATGCATGAATGGTTAGGCATTGAAGTCCGTACCTTTTTTTTACTCAAAAGTCTGCACTTTATAAAGAATAAATATATCATTCACCAAAACATGCATATAAGAGAAATATTGAATAAGGAGAGGGGATAAGATTAGCGTGGCAAGAGAAGTAGGGTAAAGACATTATTACTATTTACCCGACCAATAATCTTGAACGGGGTTTATCTACTTTAGTAGCCCCAAGAAGAATTTCTTATTATGAACTTGTGTAAGCAAAAAATGGATTCAATGAGGCTAATTTACTTGGAAGGGGTGGTTTTGGCTTGTGTATCACAGAAAGCTTCTTGATGGTGAGATGATTGCAGTTAAAGTAATTGATTTGCAGTCAGAGGAAAATTAAGGAGCTTTCATGTAGAGTGCAATGCAATGAGAAATCTTCGACATCGAAATCTGGTTAAGATTATAAGCATTTGTTCAAATCTTGATTTAAAGTGGAAGTGTGGGCAAATGGTTATATTTAAATAAATGTTGTTTGAATTTCATGCAAAGGTTAAATATAATGATAGATGTTGCATCTGCATTGGAATACCTCCATCATGGTTCTCCAATACCAGTGGCTCATTGTGATCCAAAACCTACAAATGTTTTGCTAGATAAGGATATGGTTGCAGATGTTTGTGATTTCGGTATTGCAAACCTCATGGACGAAGGACAATCTAAAACTCACATATACTTTGGCTACTATTGGATACCTTGCACCAGGTCATTTCTTGATCTCTTTTTACCTCTTAACTTTTTCTTCTTTATGCTTTCAATCCTAACCAATGTATTTTATCTTGCAAATAAAAAAATCTATAGTAATTGTTAGTAGTTTTTTATGTTAAGCTACAAGTGATTTTTGAACTTATATGGTACTTCCTTGTAGAGTCATCATCTATATGTCGCACCCCCAAACTAACTTATCTATCTTATAACTGTTATTTAGCTAAATAATACTCTAAAAAATGATATTGAATTTTTCAAACTAACTATAAGATTTATATATCATATTGGAAAAAACTCAAGTCCCATATCGATTAAAGATATAATCTACAAAAAGTTTTTATAGTGGAACACTCCTCACCTTACAAATCGATTTTATAGGGATGAAATAGGTCAAACTTTAATTTTATCATGGTGCGTGGATATAAACGGCAGGTGGCTCGAATTATCGATATATGAGACTTGGTTTTTTCCAATATACCCCTTTGCATTGATCACGTTTTGGGCTTGTGTGCATATATAAATGGTGGATGATCCAAATCGATAGGCTTGTGATACCATGATAAGAAATATAGTTAGACCTAACTCACCCCTAGAAAACCGGATGGTAGAGTGAGGATTACTGCTACTTATAAACACATGTTCATGTCATATATTGTCTGATGTGGGACTCTTAACACACCCCCTCACGCCCAGGACTGGACATCTAGAGCGTGGAAATAAATGGTGGATGGCCCATCAGATCTTAAACCAGACTCTGATACCATGTTAAGAAATTGTGGTTGGGTCTAACTCAACCGTACAAAACCGGTTTGTAAGGTGAGGGTTGTCATTCTATATAAACCTTTTTTGAGTTCTATTTTTAACCAATGTGTATCTTAGGTTTTTCCCAATAATACAAAACAATTAAAATTTGTTATGTCATTAAAAAAAACTAATTACAATTTACAATCTTCAAAGTTTTGGTAAACAAGCATGACATGATCCATAATAATAAGAGCATGACAAGTTGTTAAAAAAAACAAGTTGGAATTTATAATTTGTTTCATAAATACAATATGTACTTTAAAAGAAACAGATGTTAAAAATAAAAAGAAACAAGTTGGAATTTATAACTTTTTAATGAAAATTCACTTACCTTTTATTATATTTAAGAATATTTGATAACTATTAGTATTTGTTGGACAAACGATACCAATTAACAAATGAACTTTTAAGAAAACAGAGTTTTTTGATGAACAATGAAACAGTTAGGTTGAGAGAGAGAGAGAGAGAGAGAGAGAGAGAGAGAGAGAGAGAGAGAGAGAGAGAGAGAGAGAGAGAGAGAGAGAGAGAGAGAGAGAGAGAGAGAGAGAGAGAGAGAGAGAGAATAAGATTGGACAAACTATTTTTTCTATTCACTTACTCAATTAGGATACAAATGATTACAAGTGAATAACAATAATTGGTCTCTCTCAACAATCTAAGAGACCTAGCCTATTTATAAACTACTAAGTTAACTTAAATAACCAGCTAACCTAAATAATTGGATTTATAACACAAGGCCCAATTCTATATTACATTTTGAAATTACATAGTAGAACTAACTTCAACTACAACATGTAAAACTCAAATATCAGCATGTGAACCAGCTTCGACTTCATGTCTGTCTCCTGTTGAATCATGAAAGATATCCCTGCTGACAACATCCCAGTCAACAGTACTAGAGTTCGATTAAATATCTCATAAATATCCATCTTAAAACAAACTCTACAATAATAGGGAATCATCTATATTTCATCATGCAGCTTTATCAACTGCATACAGTGGAAAAACTTACAGCTCGACAATGTCTCGATGATCATATCAACATCATTATCATCAATCAGAACCTTCAACGCTTAGACTTCTCCATGCTCGACTATCTCTCTGACGAAGTGAAGCCTTACGTCGATGTGTTTGGTTCGCTAATGATAGGCTGAATTCTTCAATAGGTGTATTGCACTTTGACTATCACATTTAACAGTGATAACTCGACTTTGAGGTTTCAGCTCATTTGCAAAACCTTCAAGCCATAATACTTCTTTCACACCTTCAGTAAGGGAAATATATTCTGCTTCAGTGGTTGATAAGGCAACAACCTTTTGAAGTGTCTCTTTCCAACTGATTGTTGTGTCGAACATAGTGAACACATATCCAGAAATGGATTTTCTAGAATCCATACAACCTGCATGAGGGTGCGCCTGGTCACAATTTGGAAGGATGTTACGCGCTTAAGAATATTGTCAGAGATTTGCTAGAAAAGAAGGTCCTGTCTTTTGACGATCCTCAGCCGAAAGTCAAGACTCCTCTCAGGGCGTCCCAGGGGCCAGAATCAAGCTCTGCAAAGCCTGTTTTCAACATATCTCAACCAGTGACGCATATGGTGAATCAGTCGAAGCCGTTAGTTCTTCAGATGCCTAGTCCTTCTCATTTCAGCAACCCTCAAGATGATACGACCCCGATCAACAGAGAATCTGGGAGAGTTATTCTGAGCGAAGATTTGAAGACCGATAATGAAGTAATGACAGACGTAGCTGGGGCAAGCAAGACGACTCCTTCCAGTGAGGCTCCGCCAGAGGAAACCACTACCATGCCGATCTCAGACGCAAAGACTTCATAAACACATCTTGACGGACTTTGAGACATTACATTTTGATTATTTATATGTTTATTTTCTTTGATTAAGCATAATTATCATGTACGAACTTGTTTATTTTGGAATAATTGATGCAATGCATGTTTGTCTTGAATAAATCCATTCGTTTCACTCATTAAAATATTTTTTTCATAAACTTATAATGCCAACTTTACCCGATCTCTTGCTTCGATAGAGAATTGGGAGGAGGATGATGAACCAAAAACATCTCATTTCTTGTCGTATGCTTTCAATTGAAACCTGCTGATGATGTAAGTCATTGTTTCAAATCCCAAACATTGGAGATATAAGGATGATGACCCCTCTTTACCCCCTTTGAGCCTTGAAGTAGGAGTTTTCTTCTTTTCCAAATTAAAACCCTTATTTTAACCTGGGGCAGGGTAGTTTTTTCAGTACAACCAATCGAGCGCTCAAACCCTCAAAAAGGAGGAGCGAACCGTCGAGAATCTATCCTTAGCATCTTAAGAAATCAAAATACAATGACTATTCCTCTACTACCTAAAGAGTGGGGCAGTCACAAGCCTTTCAAAGGAGTCACACGACTTATTCAGCAAAAATAAAAAAATATATATAGCCCGCTAAGTCAAAACCTATGAAGGAGACTTAGGCAAAACTGGGGCATCCCGCTGGACTCCAAAGTCAAATCCAAAAGACGCCGTCCAGGCAAAAGTTAGGAAATAAAAAAATAAATATAACAAAAAAAACAAGGGCAATAAGGAACCCCAATAAAGAACAAAAGTCGTGTTGATCGAACACCAAAATAGGTGAGTGACTGCCATTGTCCAAAGCCTTGATGAGTTCTCGACCATATCAAATCCGATTGAGATATGAGTGCTCGTATCCCGTTAACTGAATTAGGATTGGAGAACATCACGAAGAAAGGGGTGGGTACAAATAACTTTGAGCCTTTATCCTTTGTTTCCTAAACCGTGCACCAAGCCACGATACAACCTTTAAAAGACCTAATTGAAGTAGGATTTCTTTTGAAGGCATACTCGACGAGATAATGTTTCTTGACTCCTATAAGCTATGCTCAATTTAATGTTGGCATTATAAATTAAATTCATATCCTCACTAGTGATTTCAGTCACGAGTTAGTGGGATCTTTTTTTCAAAAACAAAAACAAAAAAAAATTTCAAGACAAATATACATGTTGCATTGATAGTTTCAGGATTAGCATTTCGCGCGTGTTGATTGTGCTTGATATCATAGAAACTTACATACGTACACCACAATGGAACTTGAAGATTCTGCTAAACAGGGGCAGGTGATTTCCAACTCACTTACTGATGCGAGCATGACGTACTTAAGAGCTGTTCTTGTAGACTCAGTCGTAACACGGTTAATCCGTGCTAGTTACGTCGAGATCTGACAAATCTCTCCAAGAGTTAGAAAACAGTGGGGCATCTGGACTCCATGTTTCTCTGTAAAATCCTCTTGAGCTGACTTTTCCTCACGAAGCAGGTACTCTGGGGCATGATGTTTCTCTGTAAAGTCCATTGAGATCAAAGTTATCTTCGTTTCACGACATTCTTCATGCACCCGATGGATTTTACTCCCGGCGGTCTTCATTCCCCAGTAAATCTCATCTTTGTAGAATCTACATCTTAACCATTGCCTCAACACAATCCCCAGAGAGACTTTAAGCCGACACAGTCCCCAGCGAGACTTTAAGCTGACAACACTTTTGGGATCCATCCGATAAATCCCCAGTGACTCTCAAGACTGCAGAGATATCCCCGGTATCCTCCAAGTGATATATGTTCTTGAACCCCATTCTCAACGGAATTATCTGTTCCTCAGTGAAATTGCCTTACTTTCCTCAGGAAATACTTCCCAGGAGACTGCCATATTCTCCCCAAGAGGTCAAGATACCTTCCCCAGGAATGTCTGTTGATTTCTCCCCTGTAAGTCTGATGAACTCTCCGCATGGAAGTTTGATATATCTTATCCCCAGTCGGATATACCTTTTCCCCAAGAAGCTGAGGTACTTTTCCCAGGAAGTTACTACACTATCTCCATGAAGTTGTCTAGCTCCACACCGTCCCCATACAGCGGATATTTATTTTATTCCCGGAAGTCTATGATCCAAGATTTCTTGAGCTGATTATGGTTCATGAT
Source organism: Lathyrus sativus (assembly GCA_963859935.3). Classification (NCBI taxonomy): domain Eukaryota; kingdom Viridiplantae; phylum Streptophyta; class Magnoliopsida; order Fabales; family Fabaceae; genus Lathyrus; species Lathyrus sativus. The sequence continues at coordinate 265,905,123 of OZ012735.1, forward strand.
AGCAATCCCTCACGTGAAGTCATGACATCTTATCCCCATGCGGAGGTCATGAATCCCTAGTTGAAGTCAGGGCATTATACTCTCCGGTGAAGTCGTATCGCATCCCTATGTGGAAGTCATGAGATTTTCTCCCCAGGGAAGTTAGAACTTTAAATCCAGATTTGGTTCTACCATTAACTTTTCCTATTCTCGATAGATGTACTGTTGCAGAGGCCGCCGGGTATTCTTGTCAGGATGTTTATTTCATCTCCTGTCTCCTCTCCCATCTGTTTTGTCAGCATAAACATAAGCATAAGCATGGCATAATCATTGCATGACAGTTCCATGAACATACATATTAGTATACACGTTGGCATACGCATTAGCATTTACATGCTTGCTATTTGTCGTCATCCTTGTCGTTACCGCCGAGTAACTGGGTTTGTCCGCTCTCTCCAAGTAGATTGTCAGCCCTAAGCATAAAATACCTACTTGTTTCCAGCTTCCCCACAGAGTTCAACCCTCGTGGACGATGGTTATTTCCGTTACCTTTCCGCGTTAAGATAAGGTAGTCCCCATTCGAGTTCGTTTCCTCAATGGAGTCTTGTTTGACAGTTCTTTCTATCCTAATTCTAGATCGAACTTCGGTCCCGTCGGTCACCGAACATACCTGGATGTGCATTTATTTTGCACTATCTCTCAAGAAAAGCATTTACAATCCTTTGCAGATATGCGACAATTCTCGCCTGAGAAGCTTATCACTACATTGCACAATAGACAAGCAACAGTTCCCAGCCGAGGAGCTTATCACCTATCTTACACTTTACAATACACTCTACAATTGATCTTCTCATACAAGGAGCTCATTATTACATTACAGTGATCTAGATGTTTGCCATCATCACAACATTCTTGACAATTTACATTACAGTGATCTAGATGTTTGCCATCATCACGACCTTCTTTACAATTTATGTTACCTGTTATCACTCAGTGATCTAGATGTTTGCCATCATCACAACTTTCTTCACAATTTACATTACCTGTTACCACCTCTACAAGCAGTTCTCACCCGAGAAGCTTATTATTGCCACTCTTGCAAATAAGGGGCATTTCTCGCCCGAGAAGCTTATCCTATCTTCGTTATGACTTGTAGCAAATGGCCATCTCCACCGAGCAGTTTGGTTTCCATTTCCCATATCATTTTAAAGAAATGGGAGGTTTGAGCAGAATCATATTCAGGAGAGCACAGATCTTGAAGTATGAAGAAGTTCGTTTACCCTTTAGTAAAAGAAGGAGAGAAATCATATTCAGGAGAGAACAAATCTTGAAGTATGAAGAAGTTCGTTTACCCTTTAATAAAAGAAGGAGTGGAATCATATTCAGGAGAGCACAGATCTTGAAGTATGAAGAAGTTCGTTTACCCTTTAGTAAAAGAAGGAGCCGAATCATATTCGGGAGAGCATCGATCTCGAATTATGAAGACATTTATTTTATCCTTTAGAAAAAGAAGAAACTGAATCATATCCAGGGAGCACAGACTTGAGACGTGAAGAAGTTTATATTATCAATCAATCTATTATCCACAGATAAGCAACAACCTCTTTATTTGAGAGCTTATCCAGTTTGGAATATAAGTCCCTTCCAACGATAAGTGGTTATTCTCTCTCGAGAGGCTTATCAGGGCATTTCCCATTAAAGTCCATTTATTTTGGCATACAGTCGGTTTTACCCTGTATATTTTCTACGGATTCCTAAATTCCGTCTGATCCTGTCACGAGGGAGAGTTTCCAGAAGCTCGGATGTTATTCTTTGCTCAATGCTCCAGCATCTTGTTAATCGATCCTACAGTCGTGCAGATCCAGTTTTATTTTTTACTCTAGAATATCAGCCGGTCACGCCTGAACCTGTTGAATAATTACTCCTAGATTTTCCCCAGTGGAGGCCTTCTCATCGGTGCCATCTCCATCGAGGATATCGCTCTTACCTTTCCTTTCTAAAGGTGAAAATTGGTCATGCTAGCACCAGTTGACCATCATCGTTAGAATTCCCCCAGGGTCGTGCTGTCACCCAGTGCGTCGTATTCCCCAGTGTGGTTCATCGTGTCTTTCCCCGGTGTCGTCGTGTTGTCTACATCTCTGCATTTACTATTCCATCATACGCACCATACTAAATTCATGGCATTGTCAGCATTATAGTTTATTTCCGTTTTGTTCATAGCATTGCATATCACTGCATCTAAGGGAAAAATTTTCGGCTATCTATATTTAAATCCCTCCACCATGATATCTCGAGCCTTTGTTGCTCAAATCATTCGGTGAAGCTATTTAAATAGGGGCAACTGTAATACCCCAAATTTTTCCCTAAGATTAGTCGTTTCATCTTGCATCCCATTTCATTTTGCATTGCGTTTAAACTAACCACTAACGGGTTGTGTAGTTGTTTGATTGTTGCAAGAAAATATCATGTGGCGCGCTCTTTTATTTTACAGGGTTTCTAGTGCCACTTTATTTTGAATGAATAAAATAGCACAATTGGCAAGAGACCTTGTGTAAGGAGTTGTGAGTGTGAGAGTTTGAGAGTTTGAATCCCACCTTCTTCACTTTTTGTTTTGTTTCTTTTATTTTTATTCTAACTTTTCTATTTTCATAAAAAAATAAATAGTTTTTTTTATTATTTAATTATTATTTTCGTATTTTATTTAAATTATTTTTTAAAAAATATTATTTTTTCACTTTTTTCCATATTATTCATAAAAACATCCAAAAATCATAAAATTAAAAATATTAGAAAAGATTTTATTCTTTTAAGTTTGTTTTAGTTTGTTTTTTTTAGTTTTGACTAATTATTTAAGTTGGGCTTTAAAGTGGGCATTAGGTTAGAGTTAACCCTAATTTGTTACATATATAAACATGAGTTGCATTTGATAAAAGGAAGAGGAGGAAAAAAAACGGCGGCCGTTCTCACGATTTATCAGAAGAGGGAACTTTTTTGGAAGAATCCTAAAAGGTTTGAATTCATCATCGGCCAAGCGCTACCGGCGAGCAAAAAGTCCCAACGGCGGAGGCTCAGTTCGTTCAACATCATCGTCGTTACGGTAAGCTTTCTCTTTCCTTTGATTTACGGCATTTTATGATTTTTGTGTGTTGTTTTGTTCATTGATTGTAGATTAATGGGAAGAATAAATAGAAGATGACATGCAAGGATTGAAGGAGAGGAAAAACTTCGATAGTCATCCATGAGAAAACGGCAGAAGCGTTTTTATTTACGTTTCATTTTTTATTTTATTATTCAATTGTTTATTTTTTCATTTATATTAACTATGTAGTTTGTAATTAATAATGCAATTAAGTTTAGGTAAGCTATTTCAACAAAAAAAACATAACGTAATCAGTTTTTTTAAAAATTAAGATCTTTCTAAAAAGTTTTTTTCAAAAATTAAACCATTTTTTATTTAAAAACATATTTCTAAATAAAACAGTTTTTCTTAATTAAAGCTTTTTCCAATTAAAACCATTTTTCATTAAGTTAACACAAAAATTAAAAAATGACCTTTCTTTCACTAAAACAAAAATTAAAACCTTTTTCGTTGAATTTAAATCAAATTTTTTCATTAAAATTTAAAACATTTTTTTAATTAAAAATTAAAACATTTTTTTTCAAGACATTTTTTCATTAAAATTAAAACCAGTTTCTTTATTAAAATTTTTAGTAAATAATTAGGATAGTTTCTCCATTTAAGCATGAAATTAATTCTCCTCTCCTCTTCTCAATAAAAACTCAAAAAGAAATAAGTTTTGATTTAGCCGTTTCATTTTTGTCTAACCCTCGTTAATTTGTTTGTTTCAACTCGTTATTATTTCATTTGTTCGTTTTTGTTCCATGGATGTAATTTACGCGAGGCCATGGTCGCGGTTATTTTATTTTGCATTTTTTGGGAATTTGTAATTTACGCGAGTGATCGTCGCGATGCTTTTTTTACCGCTTTCTTTATTTTTCCGCACTTTAATTCTGCCGAATAGTAATTTGTCGTATTTTGCATGTTTTTACCGTTAGAATCCCTCCGAAGGAATTAGGATTAACAGTTTGACCGTCGAGTCAATAACCCTAATTTCAACCATTTTAAAACCCTAATAGCCTAGGTGTCCCGTCGTGGACGAAAACGCCCTTTACCCTAGATTTTAGGTCAAAGAGCCATCGTGCTCTGTTTAGGGTTTCCCGCCGTGGAATCCCTAATTTAACCCTAATTTTCAATTAACAAATTCAACATAGAAATAGGAGTTTAATAGACTCCACGTAAGCGTGTCCTTAAGATACGTTTACTCCCCTAGAAACCTTGACCACAGTCAAGAAGTTTCTAACCTCCCTTTCTAGGGGAACTACGATTACTCTGATTCCATTCCCTATCCAGGATACGTAGGCACAAGATGTGATGTCTTGCCGAGTAAACTTAGGACTAACCCTTAGGTCTTTTAGGTCACTCTATCCCTTAGCTCAATATATATTAAAGCAGATAATAAATAAAAATAAAAAAGCATACAATAAACAAAAGGTTCCTGTAGAGTACTACAGAAGTTTAGGGTGCTAGTACCTTCCCTAAGCTTAACCAACCCCTTACCTAGGTCTCTCCCCGCATTGTGTTTACGATGCAAAAATAGGTTTTCCCTCTTTTGACCTTTTCCTTCGGATAAATCAAAGAGCGGTTGTGAATCAAGAATTGTGATTCAAACTAATTAATAGTTTGATATCCTATTTCCACCGCTACAATCAGAGTCGACGTATCCTTCAATTTCGACTTTGCTATTATCGCCACCGACTCCACCATAAATCAAGACTCTATTTAGAGACACATTTATGTACCTAAGAATCCACTTTAAAGCTTGCCAGTGTGCCTTTCCAAGATTTTCCATATTCCTGCTTACAAGGCTCACTCTATATGCTATGTCTGGCCTCGTACAAACCATAACATACATCAAAGAACCTACTATACTAACATATGGAATGCTACTCATATAGATTCTTCCAGCTTCAGTACTCGGACTTTGAGTAGTACTAAGCTTAAATTGAGGATTTTTCAGAGTCACAACAGGCTTTGAATTCGACATACCAAACTTGTCGAGAACCTTCCATAGGTAGGTCTCTTGAGATAAGCATAACTTTGACTGCTTTCTATCTCTCCGGCTATCAATCCCAATAATCTCGGTGGCAGCTCGCAGATCCTTCATTTCGAACTCCTTACTGAGTCCAACCTTCACCTCTATTACATCCTTGACACTGTTGCTAGATAAAAGGATATCATCCATATAAAGCAACAAAATAATAAGTGAGTTTCCAGGTCAAAATATGAAGTAAACACAGTGATCGAACTGGCTCCTAGTGAAACCAATGTGTGCCATGAACTTGTCGAGTCTCATGTTCCACCGTCGAGGAGATTTTTTCAGGTCGTACAAAGACTTATTCAGCTTGCACACATAATCTTCCTTACCCTTTTTTGCATACCCTTTAGGTTGTCGCATCAGTATCATTTCATCTAGATCACCATACATGAAGGTTGTCTTCACATCCATATGTTCAAGTTCCAGGTCAAGCTTTATTATCATGACTAACAACATTCTAGTGGATCTTTGCTTTATAATATGTGAGAACACATCATTAAAGTCGACATCTTCTTTTTGAATGAACCCCTTAGCAACCAACCTTTCCATAAAGTGCTTCAACATCACTCCTTTAATTCCTTACTTGACCTTGAAAATCCACTTACAACTGACTAACCTTGCTCCTGCATGTTTCTCAATCAGCTCCCAAGTGTTATTATGATGAATGGTGATAAGCACTTAAAAAAGTGATTAACACATGCTGGTACATGTTGGAGGGGCTTTAAGTCACGACTCATGTGTGACTACATTAGGAAGTCTAAGATTGGTCTTGAGTGTCCATGGGTAAGGTATAGTTTTCTCTCAAAGAAGGTTTGGAAACGTTTGCAAAGGGCCATCTTTTTGAGAAATTCCTTGTTAGTACTAGTCTTATTTTTCTTGATAATTTGATGCTAATGATTTATAGATACTAATAATATTTTCACTATGTTTATAATAGAATAAAAGTCAAACAGGAATACAAAATAAAGCGAAAAACATTTACCTCCATAGATTGTCTTGTGGATAGGGGTGTTATAAGTAACTGCAGAAAAAACAAACAAATGGGAGATGAGGACTCCATTAGTTGTGATCACAACTCATCTCCACTGTTGAGGCATGAGAAATGGAAGAGGGCTCAACTATGACCAAATGAATAGTACACCTCAAATGCGTCAAGAGCAGTTAGTGAGAAAATTGTAAGTATGATTTATTGTGGGTATGTTACGTGTTATTTAAGTGATGTGGTAATTACAATATTAATATTATCATGCATGTTATGTAGGAAGTGTTGGTTGAGGATGCTCGTGGAATCTCATTTGTTCTAGAACCACGACATGATATACTAGTATAGGCTATTGGAACAAATGAGCATTGTAACACCCTTTTCTACCCCACAATTAAATGGAAAAATATTCAAATATATCAGAGTAAAATATTAAACTCAATAAAAATCACCTCAAAGGGCGTACGTTTCCCAATAAATCAAAAATAGGCCAAGGCTCCGTAAACAACGGGTTTCCCAAAAGATATCAAAAATTGCAGCCGAACTCAAAAAGGCATAATCCAAAGTTTTCCTTATACTGGAACATAATCAAAATAATCAAATAAAATAAATAATGGTTTAACTCAAAGACCCCAACTCAATGTTACACTATCAGAGCAAGACCTTCTAAGTTAACCAAAAGGCCAATAACTCAAAACTCGGAAAATATCCTCGACAGCGTCCACGGCTAAACCTGGTCATCTGCACGTTACCCACGTGGAGGCAACATTCAAACAGGCAGGGGGAGTAAAACGATTCATAATTATCAATGTAGGAAATAAGTATATAAATGTCGTCAGTTTCATATTCAACATCATCATATTCATCAATGGACATCAAAGGCCGCAACATCATAAATTACTCAAGATCATCTCATAAATGCAAATGCAACAAGACTCAATGCATGTGGTACCAATCATCATAGCTCGATGGACAATGGGCCATCAACCCTTCATAGATCCCGATTAATAGGATCGATTCTACTAGAGAACCAGAGCACATCAAAATACCTCACATCCGCACAATGGGATTGAAGCCAAAGAAATCAAGGTCCTGAACCGAAATACAGATGCACATGAATGCATGATGCACACGTCAATAATCATCCTCATAATAACATCATAGGTTCATCATCATTCATCAAAATCATCATCATCATATACCATGTCATCATAGAATCATCAAAACTCATGGGAATATCATCATAGTTCATCAATCATTACATCATAGAAATAATCATATAATCATGTACAAATCACATAGAACTTACAGTCATACTCATATTAACTCGTCAAGGAAATCACAACATCAAAACATCAAGGCATCGCTGTACAAAATCAGAATTCGTGAAACTCTGCTACGTTCGCTAGCAAGTTTGTTGTGAAAGTCTGGGGCGAGTTTCTTCGTTGTGCAAAGGATTCATCGCAGTGCGAGTCTGGGAAGAGCTTTGTTCGTTGTGCGAACACGCGATGACAGAAAAACACTGTTACACACCAGAACCTAAAATCAACCCAAAAGCCCCATTCCCCAATGCCCCTAAAATATCCCTAAATCATCCCTAAGGTCTTACGGCGATAAAGGCACAAAATCTACAACTTATTACGCCAATCTCGTATCATATTCACGCTCTAATTCCCATATATCCTCACAACTACATCACAATCATCAGAGTTTCTCACTATCAAATTTCCCCTACAGGGTTAGTCAAATGTCAAATCAGAGCTTTGGCCACGAAGGCTTAATTTCCTTCAACCCGAATAAATCCCTAGACGGTTAAAACCTCACAAATAGGATTTGGCCACAAAGGCCTAATTCCCTTTATCTCAAAATCAGTCTCAAACTCTTTAAACCCTTAAATCGACCTTAAATACGTTGAAATTATACATTAAAAACAATGAAGGCAATACTCCACATACCTTAATTGTCGACTCTAAGCCTTCTCTAATCTTTCAGAAAACCTTTCGAAACTTTTTCCTCAAACCTTCTGCTCAGAGCTCTAGCCTCAATTCTTTTCACGGTCTAACAAAATGAATTATAATCCCATCACAATCTTTTTGTTAAACCCAACTTTGGACCTTAAAATTGGGCTTTCCAATATTACCCTTACTAACTCCTCCTCAATTATTCAATTTCCCTTAGTTAACTTATATTTATTTAAATTAATAATAATACTAATATATTCATATTACTTACTATTATTGAAATAAATAACTTAAAATCCATAATTCTAAATATTCCACAACAACCACCGAAAATTACCAAAATGCGAATATTCTTATTTAAATAAATTAAATAAATATTCCAATAAATTGTTGTTATACAAATTAAACTATAAGAGAAGATATGTATGTGTTGAAGGAATTAGGTCATTGAACCATATCCTATATGTTAAAGAACGGGAGATGAATGATGACACGAATGCAATTTGAAAAATATTGATTTATATAAGTTGGGTTTCAAATACAACTTAATTTTCAGATCATAAGTTTCTATGTCAATTTAAATGAAATGTATTTTCAGTAAAAGTTAGTGAAACAAATAATCTACATAGCATGTAATAAATTCAACTTCATCTACAAAGCATATAAGAATTTAAAGAACAAAACATTGCTAAGTCACAAGAAACTTCTTTCTTGTGACTTAACAATGTTTTGTTCTTGTTCTAAAAACAACAACATACAACAACATTTATCGACAACACAACAACATACATCAATAATAAAAAAAAAGGTTCAAGAACGGAAGATATAATAAACAAAAACAACTACAAATAATGAAGATATAAGAACAGAACATAAATCAACAACAACAACATACAACAACACAAGATATTATGTAATGTTTCAAGAACACACCTTTTTAAAACTAATCTTGGATCTGGAAAAACTATGAAGTTCATATAGTTTATAAAGCTACAAATAATAAGTACAAGGTGAATGAAGTTTACACAATAGCTTCACACTTCTTGTATATTTCTTCATAGCTAGACAAACCATATGTATCATAGCCAAAGTATGAGTTTTTTTAAGGTGGTGAAGACGAATATGAAAAAATGAGAACATTCACCAAATGAAAAAATGAGAATCCTTTTTTAACAAGAAACAATAAACAAAATCGAAGCATAAGTTTAATGAACGAACCTCAAGTTAGCGATTGGTAAAGACGAATATGAAGATTGAAGCATGTTTTAAGAGTGACATGGATGTTAGGGTTATGTTATGAGAGAGAAGAGTGAAATATGTTAGGGTTTTCTTTTGATAGAAACAAATGTTATGTACTGAGCGGTAGATACTTTCACTTATATACTAAAAAATATCAATTTTCATCACGGTTAGAAAGAAAAACCGTGATGTAATTTTCAAATTTTACAATGGTTGTATTGTGAAACCGTGGTTAAATAACTTTCATTTTTTATTTATTTATAAACACAATGGTGAGAGAGTTATTAATTGTTGTTATTGTTATTCTTCATTATTGTCATTATTGTTGGTTTGTACTTTTTTTTATAAAGAGGAAATAGTATATAAAGGCAAGACTATATAGAACAATACTAATACATAAGTTAATTAAGAGGCCCAAAAGGGAAGAGTATATAAAACATAATTTTTTTATTGCATAATTTTGTCAACATTGAAACAATATACCCTAGCACTAAAAGAATCTTCATAATCTATGTCTCGCTCCTCATCACTATCCTCATAAGAATCATAGTGAAAAATCTTCCTCAACACATTTTTCTTCTTCTCCAGCTTTTCTTCTTCTTCTTCTTGGTCTTCATCACCCTTAGTGTATCTCTGACAGTAATCGATCAAGATGGTTGGACCTTCTTAGTTGAATGTTGATGTTGTTGGACTGTGGTGACTTCAGTTGACATATTTCTGCTAGCATTCTCAGATTGAGAACTCATGTTGCTATATGAAGTTAATAATAATTGTTTGAAAAAGTGGAAATTTATTATATGAAACTATGCATTTATAGAAGAGGTTGAAGATGAAACATCTTGTTGTGAATCGGATACCTTAAACTAAGTGTAAACAGTTTCTTAATGATCAAGAAACACACAAGGGTTAAGGTTAATAAAGAAGAAAAAACAACAAGGATTTGTTATTAAACTGCTATTCTTTCCTTTCTCTTAGAACAAGATTACAAGTATACAAGAATAACAAAACAACCTCTCTCTCTTGAAATTAGGATTTTATCTTCCTATATTTCCTTATATCAAGATTGAGAAACTAGTATCCTATTTATAAGAAAAATAGCACACTAACCTAATGGGCTTTTTAACAATTACCCATTACAAGCTAACTTAGGATACAAGCTAACTTAAACAATTGGGCTTACAAGCAAGGTCCAATTCAGCATGCTAACAACCCTAGCAATATTGACTAATGCATGTTAGAACAAACTTCGACTATAACACACATTACTCGCAAATAGACTTCGATCATACTAGAGTTCGACCCAACATCTCACAAATCTCCACCTCGGATCTAACTCTATAACATCAAGAAACTAGCTTTCTTCATGCAACTTTATTAACTGCATATAGTGGAAAAACTTGCAACTGGGCAACGTCTTAGTAATCATATTAGCAGCATTATGATCGGTCGAAACCTTCAGCACTTGGACTTCTCCATGCTCGATTACCCCTCTGATGAAATGCAGCCTTACATTAATGTGCTTGGTTCGCTCATGATAGGCTGAATTATTCGACATGTGTATTGCACTTTGACTATCACATTTAACAGTGATAACTCGACCTTGAAGTTTTAGCTCCTTTTGTAAAACCTTCAAGCCACAATGCTTCCTTCACAGCTTCAGTTAGGGAAATATATTCTGCTTCAGTGGTTGATAAGGCAACGAACTTCTGAAGTGTTGCTTTCCAACTAATTGATGTCCCAAACATAGTGAACACATATCCGGAGATAGATTTTCTGGAATCCATACAACCTACATAATTAGAGTCGAGATATCCTTCAATTGCTGCTTTATTATCTTCACCGAAGGCTCCACCATAAATTAGGACTCTATTCAGAGACCCGTTTATGTACCTTAAAATCCACTTCAATGCTTGCCAGTGAGCCTTTCCAGGATTCTCCATGTACCTGCTTACAAGACTTACCGCATATGCTATGTCGGGTCTAGTACAAACCATAACATACATCAAAGAACCTACTATGTTAGCATATAGAATGCTATTCATATAAGTTCTTTCAACATCAGTGTTGGGACACTGATCTATACTCAGCTTGAATTAAGGCTTTGTCAGAGTCACAATAGGCTTTGAATTTGACATAAACTTTTCGAGAACCTTCTGTAGGTATGCCTCTTGAGATAAGCATAATTTCGTCTGCTTTCTATCTCTCCGGATGTAAATCCCAAGAATCTTTGACGCAACTCCCAGATCCTTCATGTCGAACTCTTTATTGAGTTCAGCCTTCACCCTCATTACCTCTTCGACATTGTTGCTTGCTATTAGAATATCATCCACATAGAGCAACAAAATAAAAAATGAATTACCCGGTCGAAATCTGAAGTAAACACAATGGTCGAACTGACTTCTAATGAAACTTACGTGAGCCATGAACTTGTCGAATATTCTATTCCACTGTCGAGGAGATTGTTTCAGTCCATATAAAGATCTATTCAGTTTGCACACATAATCTTCCTTCCCCCTTTCGACATACCCTTCAGGTTGCCTCATCAGGATTGTTTCATCTAGATCACCATAAAAGAATGCAATCTTCACATCCATCTGTTCCAGTTCAAGGTCGAACTGGGCCACCATGGCAAACAACATTCGAATGGATCTGTACTTCACAATAGGAGAGAACACATCATTGAATTCGATACCTTCTTTCTGAGTGAACCCCCTATCAACCAATCTTGCCTTGTATCTCTTTTACGACACTCCTTTGATTCCTTCCTTAACTTTGAAAATCCATTTACAGCTGACTAACCTGGCTCCAGCATGTTTCTTGATCAGTTCCCAAGTGTTGTTATCATGAAGAGATTTCATCTCATCATCCATGTCCTTCATCCATTCAGTATTCTTTTGATTCCTCATAACTTCCTTATAGTCTCTAGGTTCTTCGTCTAGAACCTCACTTGCAGAGATTAAGGCATAAGCTATAAGATTTGCATACCCAAGTCTCTGAGGTGGCTTGATGACTCTCCTCGACCTGTCTCTTGCTAGAAAGTAGTCATTATCAGTCTCCTCATCTTCGACAACATCTTTTGCGTCTTCTTCGACTTTATCTGGGGTAAGCAATTCATCATCAACATGCTCCACCTCAACAGGAATCTCTCCCTATTCCAGCTCTTCGTCAGCATCATCAGTTTTCTTGAAAGACATTTCTGCTTCATTGAAAACTACATCTCAACTGGTGATGCACCTCCTGTGACCTGGCTCTAGGCACTATAGCCTATAAGCTTTTACTCCTTCAGGGTATCCCATGAACATGCATTTCAGAGCTCTAGGTTCGACCTTGTCTTGCCTAATATGAGCATAGGCCACACAACCAAATACTCTCAGTCTGTCGAGGCTAGGTGGATGTCCCGACCAAACTTCTTCAGGTGTCTTCATTCCCAAGGAAGTCGAGGGATATCTATTTATCAGATAAGCTGTTGTCGAAACAGCTTCTGCCCAAAACACGTTCTTCAATCCAACACTAACCAACATGCATCTAACCCTTTCAAGGATTGTTCAATTGAATCTCTCAGCTAAGCCATTTCGTTGAGGAGTACCTGCTACAGTCTTATGCCTTGCAATCCCAGACTCAACATAATAAGGTTAAATGCTTCATTGTAGAATTCAAGGCCATTGTCGGTTCTCAACCTCTTAACCTTTCTTCCAGTTTGAGTTTCGACCAGAATCTTCCAACTTTTGAAATTCTCAAAAGTTTCATCCTTCGACTTCTGAATGAATACTCATAGCTTTCTAGAATAGTCATCAACGATAGATAGAAGATACCTTGCACCTGAGTGTGAAGGATTCCTTGCAGGCCCCCAAAGATCAGCATGAATGTAATCCAGGGATCCATGTGTTCTTTTCTTGCCTTTGTTAAACTTCGCCCTACAGGATTTACCACATACACAAGATTCACAAAATTCCAATTTTTCGACTTTATCACCTCCTAGCAGGTTCTGCTTCCCCAATTCGACCAGGCCTCTTTCGCTGACATGGCCCAATCTCATGTGCCATAATTTTGTCTTCGACATAGATTTCGTGGATGCAACATTTGTCGAACCAATTACAACCTCAGCCTCAAGGGTATATAAGCCTTGTTTCTTCACGCCTCTCAAGAATTCCTTCGACCCTTTCATGACTCTTAGGATACTTTTCTCTCCTTGAAAAATGTATCTTTTTCTGTCGAATTCACCAAGAGAAATCAGATTTCTCTTCAAGTCAGGTACGTACCTAACTTCAGTCAATAACCTTATTGACTCATCATAGAGATTGAATCTCACAGATCCAGTACCTACAATTTTGCAAGATTTGTTGTTTCCTAGCAACACAGATCCACCATCTTGATCACATAGCTCCTCGAACAATTCTCTGTTTGGAGTCATATGCCAAGTGCAACCTGAATCCATAATCCACTCTTTTCTCGAGTCGCCACTTGAAACCACAAGACCATCAAATGAGTTGAAGTCATCCTGAACAATGGCTGCATTGCCATTACCTCCATGATCTTTTAGGCGTTCAGGGAACACCTTTCTTATGTGACCCTCCTTCTTACAATGATAACATCGAATGCTAGATGTTTCGCCACTATAAGACTTCTGTTGACTTTTACCTTTCTTCTTGTCGAACTTACCATCCTTTCGCAAGAATTTTCCCTTAACGGCCAAACCTTCGCCCACCGTCGAAGGTTTATGCTCCTTTCGTTTGTTCAAGTCCTTAGAATATAAAGCTGGTTGAATTTCTTCAAAGGTCAGGGACTCCCTTCCATACAAGAGAGTTTCTTTGAAGTGAGCATGTGTTCTGGGTAAAACACACAGCAGCAACAGTGCTTGATCTTCATCATCGATATTCACATCAATATTTTCAAGATCAAGAATCAGCTTGTTGAACATATCCAACTGCTCAGCCAACACTTTGTCTTCACTCATCTTGAATGAATATAAAGCTTGCTTCAGGTAGAGTTGATTCACCAGAGATTTGGTCATGTACAAAATTTCAAGTTTCACCCAAAATCCCGATGCTGTAGTCTCATTTGATACCTGTCAAAGAACCCTATCACCAAGGTTCAACAATATTGCGATGTAGGCTTTCTTGATCATGCCCGTCTTTTCTTTTGCCGTTAACGCAACGTCCATGGCTGCCTCACCCTTCAACGCTTCCAAACAACCCTGCTGAACCAATAGGGCTTTCATCTTCAAGCGCCACAGACCGAAGTCGTTCGCTCCAGTGAACTTTTCAATCTCATACTTTGTTGAAGGAATCTTTTCCACGCCCACTGCACCAATTTGTTGTGAATCAGATACCTTAAACTAAGTGTAAACAGCTTCTTAATGATCAAGAAACACACAAGGGTTAGGGTTAATAAAGAAGAAAAAACAACAAGGATTGGTTATTAAACTGCTATTCTTTCCTTTCTCTTAGAACAAGATTACAAGTATACAAGAATAACAAAATAACTTCTCTCTCTTGAAATTAAGATTTTATCTTCCTATTTTTACTTATATCAAGATTGAGAAACTAGTATCCTATTTATAAGAAAAATAACACACTAACCTAATGGGCTTTTTAACAATTACCCATTACAAGTTAACTTAAACAATTGGGCTTACAAGCAAGACCCAATTCAACATGCTAACAACCCTAGCAATATTGACTAATGCACGTTAGAACAAACTTCGACTACAACACACATTACTCGTGAACAGACTTTGACCATACTAGAGTTCGATCCAACATCTAACACATCTAATGATATAATCCTTTCAATGATTACTTCTAATGGTTGATATTCTTGAATGACTTGTGACCATCTTGAGAAATTAAAAAAAAGTTCAATCATCATTACAGTTTTTTCTCTCTTTTACGAAGAATGTTTCTCTCGTTTGGGAAGAACAAAAATTGTACAAATCATATTACAACGGTTGAATATTAAAACGGTGATTAAATAATTTTCAATATTTTATTTTTTTATGAAATTAAGTGTCACATGCTTTTTATAATTAAAAAAATATAAAATGTAGTTGTAAGAATTTGAACCTTATAACATATTTACCATATTTACACTTAGCATATTTAAAGTGATTATTTTAAATAGAAAAAATTGGAGGTCAGATAGAGTTAATTTTTCTAAAACAATATGGAAGTATACAAATATAATTTGACTACATTAGTTTATTAACTTATTATAATTAAATTTATATATAAGATTATTTATTTAAAAACGCTATGTATATAAAATATAGTTTGGATTAGGCTTACATGTCATACTTAGATTGACATTATTTTTTATATTTGAATGGTTGATTATTATTTTACAATATTGAGGATAGTCTGTAACACAATACTTAGTTGATAAGAAATGCTCAAAAAAAGAAAAATAATTGCTCAGAGAATTAACTCAATACACGGTCAAAACACGTTCAGATTCCATGTTTTCTCCTATATATAACCTCCAAAGTCAAATTGCATCAAAAGAAAAACATCCACATTAATCAAAAAAATGGCTTCATGGTCTGCAGAAAATGCTACAAAAGCCTATCTCAGCACTTTGGAAATGGTGAGTAGAATTCATAATTTCCTGCTAATATATTTTCTTGTTAAATTTTTCCCGATCTGGTTTTTGGTTATATTTCAATAGGATCAAAAGGCAAAAGAACCATCTGTGGATGAATTTATATCAGCATTAGCAGCAGCAAACAATGCACAATTAATAGTTGCTTGTGCTGATGCAGCTGATTCAACAACACTTGCACTAATTGCTGCTGCTAATCAAACTAATGGAAATGTGGTATAGAATACGTCATTACAAAGGTATGAGTATTGGTACGGTACATGAGTATAAATTCATATGTGCTTCAATTTTTCTCAGCAGAAGATGAAGAACTTAGTTGTGCAAAGAGTCTTAATACAATCGATTGTAGTTTAGGAATTGAAGATCCATAAATTACCCACAATTCTTTTAATTTTAAGATTCACTGATCTTACAACAAATTAAATTGGTCAAACTCTACATCAGCACTTGAAAAGCCCATTGAAAAAAACCTAATATTATACCATTAAAAGAAATAAATTGAGTTCGCGTACCCAATATGTATCTGATGAAATACCTATGTAAAAAAATAAAAAATAAAAAGTAGGTACAATGTAAGTATATATCATACGAATACCGTACACGTACCGGTACTCGATACCGGTATTTTGTCTAAAATGGAGTTCACGTGCTTCACATAAAAAATAATGAATGTTGAAACAAAGATAAGGAATTAGAGTTTTTTTAAACTAAAAACAACATTCATTCATTCAAATTGATAGAATATATTTCAAAATAAAAATTTAAAATCGTTACAAATTGAAAATGATGAATTTGCAAACAAATTCACTGGATCCACATTAATGACATAAAACGGCAAATTCCTACAAACGTGACAAAGCTTACAAATATGACAAAATTAAAATGCTCGAAATACTCATGTCTCTGAGTACCGCGTTGACGATGTCAAAGTCATTGTTTAAATATGCATTGAGTTGAAATTAATCTTACAATTTGAACCAAACAAACACTATACCAAGAAGAGAAAACAAAATGACATTGTAATAAGATTACGTTCAACCAACGTCGCACTATGACAACGAAATCAAAAAGACAAAACTAAAAATTTATGCGGAATCATTTATTTAAATAAAAAGTAAAGGAAAAAGAATTTAAATGATGTTTTTCGATAAAAAGTAATCCTTAAATCACCCCTCTTTTTAGCGGATATATATAAAAAAGAAAAACTAGAGTCAAAGAAAAAAGGGAAAAGAAAACTAGAGTTAGTTTTGTGAAATTGTATAATTCAAAGAAATACATGCAATTAGCCATTTCTATTTCTATTTATTTTTTAAAAGACAAAAACTCTTCAACATCAAAACTTTAATATTGATCATTGTTGTTTACTTTAATATTGATTGCATTCGTTCAACTTTTACTGTTTGTTATTGTTTGACTCAAATTCATTTGTCATAATTTCACGTTTTTTTTGTCTTTCAAGTTCTTTTTACAATTTTATTTTATATATTACTTAGTTTTTTTATTTTAATTTGATTTGTGCTTAAGTATATTATTTTGTTTATTTTAATATTCTGTACTATTAATATATATGAAATTCAAAATTATTTATATTTCATTTTAGGTATTTGGTTTTGTTTATTTTAGGTATCATGTTCAATATGTTGAATTTAAAATTTAAATTGTTTAATCTTATTTTATTATAATTTTTTAGCTTTTTCAAATTATTCTTGAATTAAAATTGTAATAAAGTAACAATTTTATTATATTATTTTGTTTCACGGATCTCTTTCTATTAAAATTTTTATAAAATTTTGGAATATTTATTTATTAAATTGTAAATCTATGAGTATGCATGTATTATGCCAAAAAAGACCTTTAGCAGCGCTGTCTAAAATGGCGCTGCTAAAGGTAAAGACAACGTTTTTTTTTATGAAGAAAGCGCTGCTATAAGGCCACTTGTAGCAGCGCTTTTTCATAAAAGCGCTGCCAAAAAAGATCTTTAGCAGCGCTGCTATAAGGCCACTTGTAGCAGCGCTTTTGCATAAAAGCGCTGCCAAAAAAGATCTTTAGCAGCGCTGCCTAAAGGTAAAGACAACACTTTTTTTATGGAAAAAGCGCTGCTATAGGGCCACTTTTAGCAGCGCTTTTTCATAAAAGCGCTGCCTATTCCCCCCCCCCCCCCCCCCCTTTAGCAGCGCTGCCTATTCTTCACCTTTAGCAGCGCTTTTAAAAAGCACTGCCTATTCTCCCCTTCCCCCATATAGCAGCGCTTTCTTGAGCGCTCTCTATGCACCCCCCCTTTAGCAACGCTTTTCCTTAAAAGCGCTGTCTATTCTTCACGTTTTTAAAAAAATCACTTTTTTTATATTTTTTTTCCAATAAACCTGCTTATAACAATTATATTCACGTGCTTATAATTCAGGCCTTTAATTCAACATTTTGGCCTTATATATACATTGTAATTCAACACTTTGGCCATAATCTTTGTAATTCACATAAACCTGCTTATATATAATTCAACACAAGCCGATCCTCAGAACAACTTCACAAATACAGTCAATTTACATATAATTACAAAATCGATAACTTTACAAATACATTACACATATAGCACCAAAACTACATACGACTTCCTGAAATATATTATCGCACATGAATATTTGACGATACATATACTTTATACAATTCTCAACTCAAGAATGTATTGACACCATTCCTCCTTAATTTCTTCCAATGCTGCTTTCGAGTAAGTACCACACTTGAATTCATCAAAGTACTACATAATATAAAAGAACATGCACGATTTAGTTTTAAAACTAATTATCAGATGAAATATCGGTTAATTATTAAAATAAATCATATAACTTATAAATTGATCCATACCATGATTGGAATCTCTATTTGACCCGAATGAATAATTTCCTTCATAAAGCGCAATATAAAATATCCGCAATCAATCCCATTACGCTGACGAGGACAATGTAAATGGAAAAAATAAACGAACATTTATCAGAATATATAGTTTAAATAGTTTTATCAAGTAGAATCACTATAACAGTGAAAAAATGTGAAAATATACCTGCACTCTGATCTAGCTAATGTTGTTAACCTTCCTTTTCGGAACTGTTGCTTCTCTTTGTGATCGGAATATTTGTATAGCTCTAACATAATACAAACGAATATTTAGAATAATCTCACATAATAAATAAAGATAATTATTCAGAACAATATATCTCATCACTTACGTATCAACCATATTCTTCATATCAGGATATTTTGTTTGATCACCATCCAATGAATCCAGATAATACACTATTTCTTTCATCGGATTAATCGCGACCAATAACCAGTGTCCACTGTAAAATAAGACAAAAGTTTAGACGAAAATGTTATATAGAATGGAAAAAAACGAATAATTATAATAAATGACTTTAGAATGAAATCTAACACATGACCAGTATTATATGGCAAAAAGTACAACTTCTCAGTAGCTATGGTCATAATTCTTGGACTATGTAATCTTTGACTACATTTGGAGTGTGACCGATTGACCGTGAGTTGATACATCTAGCAGATAAGAATGTGAATCTTGAAGTCAAATCATACGGGACCAACATCTTTTCATACAAGAACCTTAAATAAAAACATAATTAACATTAGAATATCCAGTTAAATGAGAAAATAAGTTGTTCAATCATTTAATTTAAATTGATCGGAGTACCTGATGTAGGAATGCATAACACCGATGTCCAATTCAGAATGTTGCAATCATCAATATTAAAAGATCTCTGGAAACAAATAAACATACATATAGTATGTTAGTATAATTAATTTAAAGATGTAACCGTCGACATAATTAAAAAATATCAAATATCATACCTGTATCTCGCTCCAAATTTTGTCTTTAGCTGGTTGTAACAAAGGAATTCTCCAATTATCGTAAGTAATTGGAATTTGCGAACAAACAAGTGCTCCAATGTAACTTGTCAGCATCGCACCGTTAGGCTCAATTAATTGATCTCTTTCATTCCAATGCACATCATACTTTACACCTTTATCTCTCGCACAAATTATTTTTTTCATAATCGTTATTCCTCTTTTAATATAGCCTTCCACGTCTTGTGTTGTTTCGTTTCCATCATGTGATTTTTCCTCATTGGTGGCCATAATACCTGTAATTCAGAAAAACCAAATTATCAAATGAATGAAAAATATGTAAATAAGAAATATATACATAAGAAATATATAAATTAAATAAGAAAAACATATATATAATTTTATTGAATGACATAATATGTAATTTTATTGCATGATATAATATGTAATTTTATTGAATGAGACAATATGTAATTTTACAAGTACCTTTGTCACTAACATCTCTTTCTTTTCTTCGTTGGAACATGGTTTACTTGTCTCTTAACAACACGGATGAATGAATTGATCCAAATTCCCTCGTTATGATCATTTCTAATATATGATTCGTCCAATCTAATATTCTCACCTGGATCATCTATAATATAAGATTCCTTCTCAACATCAACATCACCCTGATCTCCAATGTTATCATCGATTACTTTGTTGGAAAAAATAACTATAGACCATTTTGTACTTATCGGATCAGTGACATAGACGACTTGTTTAGCTTGCGTGGCTAGAATAAAAGGCTCATCTTTGTACCCCACCTTATTAAGATCCACTTGCAAAAATCCTGACTTATCCATTCGTATACCACTATTATTTTCAATCCACTTTCATCCAAATATAGGAATCTGAAAGTTCTCATAATCAAACACCCAAATGCACTCGATAACCCCAAAATACGACAGATTTTCATATTTGGGGTTTAAGTCCTTCACACTTGAAATGTGCATTGCTTCGGCAAGCATGGTGACACTACTATTTTACAATGTACTTTTATCATCTTGTTCTGTGGTATAAAATGTGTATCCATTAATTGCGTATGTGCTATAAGAAAACACATGCAAACTTGGACCATATGCTAAATATCTCAACCTTTCTGTTATTGAAGCGGGATCAGAATAAAACTTTGAAAAAATATGATCCTTGAACCATGTTATAAAACTTCGATTGTACTCACGTACTATCCAATTTTCATTTCTATTCAGATTTAAACCTCGGAGAACGTACTTGTGCATTTCAACATACGGCTCAACCTCAGTATCATTGTGCAAAACATACAAATGCACTTGCTCCCATTCATCCCTTGAAACTGTCACAACTTTATTTCCAATTAATTATTTTCCTACTATTTTTTCATCAACATGAGATTTTGGGAGGCCAATGGATTGAACATTGGACAAATATTCAGTACAAAACTCAATCGCTTCTTCAACAATGTATCATTCAACAATACAACCCTCTGGTCGACTTCGGTTTTTCACATACCCTTTCAATATTTTCATATAACGTTCAACAGGGTACATCCATCTCATATAAGCTGGTCCACACAATTCTGTCTCTTTCACAAGATGAACAACTAGATGTACCATAATGTCAAAAAATAATGGAAGAAAATACATTTCAAGCTCACACAAAGTAATAACTATTTCTTTTTGCAATGTTGGTAAGATCGCAGGATCGATCACCTTACTACAAATTAACCTGAAGAAAAAACACAATTTAGTTATTGCGCTTCTCACTTTTTCTAGAAAAATAGAACGTATACCTATTGGTAGAAAGTGTTCCATTATAACATGGCAATAATGTGTCTTTAAACTCTTTAACTTGAGGTCTTTCATAGAAACAAGTCTTCTAATATCTGAAGAGTATCCTTCTAGAACTTTAACTTCACTCAGAAACTTACACAATATCTTTTTCTCCTTTTTAGATAAAGTATAAGCAGCAGGTGGTAGATATGTTCGATTTCCTTTCTTCAAGGGTCCTAATTCATTTCTTATTCCCATTGCTACCAAGTCCTTTCTTGCATTAAGGTCATCCTTAGACTTTCCTTGTATATTGAGCAACGTACC
The DNA here is from genome assembly GCA_963859935.3 of Lathyrus sativus. NCBI lineage: Eukaryota > Viridiplantae > Streptophyta > Magnoliopsida > Fabales > Fabaceae > Lathyrus > Lathyrus sativus. The sequence continues at coordinate 265,927,006 of OZ012735.1, forward strand.
AATAACACTTTCAAATACTTTTTTTTCAATATGCATAACATCAAGAAAATGTCTTACATACAACAACTTCCAATATAGAAACTCAAACAAAATTTACCTCTTCTTCCACCCACGCGTGACAAGCGTATGAGAAAAAGGCTTGCCAAACTTAGTACTCACATCTTTCACCTTTTTAAAAAAAATTTCGTCGATCAATGTAGGTAGAGCTCTACCATGTTCTGAATTTCCATTGAATGCTTTTCTCCACCCATGGTAGTGATGATTAGAATTTAATAATCTACGATGACCAAGAAATACATTCTTCTGACCAAATTCCAATCGCGTCCAATCTATGTTTTCTTCACAGATAGGACACGCACATTGACCTTTAATGCTATACCCCGATAGATTTTTGTATGCTGAAAATCATTAATTGTGCCAAACAACATCGCCCTCAAATTGAAACTTTCTTTCCTATATCCATCATAAACCTCCACACCGTTCTCCCACAAACTCTTTAAGTCTTCGATTAAAGGTGTCAAGTATACGTCTATTTCATTCCCTAGTTGTTTAGGGACGGAAATTAACATAGATAACATCATGTACTTACGCTTCATACATAGCCATGGAGGTAGGTTATAAATCATAATAATCACAGGCCATGTGGAATGTGAGATACTTTGTAGACCATGCGGATTCATTCCATCAAATTGAAACTTTCTTTCCTATATCCATCATAAACCTCCACACAGTTCTCCCACAAACTCTTTAAGTCTTCGATTAAAGGTGTCAAGTATACGTCTATGTCATTCCCTAGTTGTTTAGGGCCAGAAATTAACATAGATAACATCATGTACTTACGCTTCATACATAGCCATGGAGGTAGGTTATAAATCATAATAATCACAGGCCATATGGAATGTGAGATACTTTGTAGACCATCCAGATTCATTCCATCAGTTGATAATGCCATGCGAAGGTTTCTAGCTTCTTCTCCAAAATCAAGATACTCATTATCAATTTTCATCCACTGTGGTGAATCTGCCGGATGTCGATACTTCCCATCTATAATTCTATCATCTGCATGCCAAGTCAGGTGTTTTGCATCTGTTTCACTATGAAACATGCGTCTAAATCTCGAAATTATAGGAAAATACCATAAGACTTTTGCTGGTGACAACTTTTTCTTATACCGAGATACACCGCATTTAGGACACTCGTTTAATGATGCATATTCATTTCGAAACAAAATGAAATCCTTTGGACAAGCATGTATCTTATCATATCTCATGCCAATAGAGCATAACATTTTTTTAGCTTCATAGGTTCGATTGGGAAGAACATTATCCTCCGGAAGCATCTCTTGTAGTAGGGCTAATAACTTTGTGAAACTTTTATCCAACCATCCATTACCCGCCTTTAAGTTGTACAACTTTAATACCGCAGACAATCCTGTGAAAGTAATGCAACCTTTATACAACAATTTCTCTACATCGCTTACCAACCTCTCAAACATCTTGGGACAATCCTGAAGATCTTCTTCAAGTGCTTCTGCAATCTCTTTGACTCGATCATAATCATATGTATCCCTGCCATTGTCATTTGAAGCATACGTCGTATTATCCCCCGGTTCGACATTCTCGTTACTTATCTCACCATGTAATGTCCAACATGTATAACTTCGATCAATTCCATGTCTCATTAAATGAGATTCCAACTGAATTGCGTCAATCCGACGCCAATAGCAGCAACCTAAGCAAGTACATGTGATCCTACTGGGGTCTTTGGCGTGTTCAACAACAAACTTAACGAATTTTGATACCCCATTCTCGTACTCTTTTGACAATCGATTAGAAGACATCCATTTTTTATCCATACTAATTAAGTAGGCTAAACTAAACTAAGAAAGCTAAACAAAAACAGTGAATACCTGTAGCACCTGTAGAGAAATCACCAACTTCTAGAACTACACAGTAGGATTCTTAGAAATGATCACAATCTTTCTCTTCACAGGTAACCCCTATAACAGACAAAATTAATAACATCATCAACATTAAATAATTCTTGGAAACAATCAAAATTAACAGACATAAATAATTCATTTACTTTCATCAACAACATCAACATCATTAACATCAACACTAACAACATCAATAAAAACATTATCGTTACTTAATTCAAGTTTCCATCAACAACAATAACATTAACATATATACGAAATTAGTTCATTTGTTTTCATCAACAACATCAACATCATTAACATAAACACTAACAACAATAACATTTGTTTCCATCAACAATATCAACAACATCATTAACATTATTTTTTCCCACCAACATTATCATTTTAATATCAACAACAACACTAACAACAACAACATTAACATCAACACTAACAAAAACAACATTAACATTATTTTTTCCATCAACATTATCATTTTAACATCAACAACAACACTAACAACAACAACATTAACATCAACACTAACAACAACAACATTAACATCATTTGTTTCCACCAACATTGTCATCTTAACATCAATAACAATACTAACATGCAACAACATCATTTGTTTCCATCAACATTGTCATTTTAACATCAACAATAACACTAACATGCAAGAACAACATAAAAATGGTGGAAATGCGCTGACAGTTTAAACAAGCTAACAATTTTTATGGAAACAACAACATCAACATCATCTGTTTCCATCAAAAATAGTTAAAAAAAACCTTCAAATACCTTAAAAATGGTGGAAATGCGCTGACAATGGAGGTGGAGGACAGAGATGATGGTCAAAACATACAGAATGAAACGGAGGATGGCGATGGAATGAAACGAAGGACGGCGACAAAATGAAACGGAGGACCGCGACGGAAGTGGTCGACGGTGAGTAGGGTTCATTTACGAGTGGGAAAGAAGGAAACCACGACTGTTCTATTTCTGGCAAAATTCTGGTGGGTTTTTTAAATTTATTCTACTTAAACCTATAGCAGCGCTTTTGCATGGCCTTTAGCAGCGCTTTTAAAAAGCGCACTCTAAGGTCTGCCTTAGGAAGGACCTATAGCAGCGCTTTTATAAAAGCGCTATCTTTTGTACCACCTATAGCAGCGCTTTTAAGAAAGCTTTCTTAGACTGACCCCTTTAGCAACGCTTTATGAAAGCGCTCTCGTAGGTTACCCCTTTAGCAGCGCTTTCTGAAAGCGCTCTCGTAGGGCCTACTTTTAGCAGCGCTTTCTAAAAGTGCTATCGTAGGGCCTACTTTTAGCAGTGCTTTTTATAAAGCGCTTTCTATTGTTAATCATAACTGCCACCTTTAGGAGCGCTTTTTCTGACTCTTTAGCAGCACTTTTGCAAAAAGCGTTGTCTTTTCATGCGCTGCCAAAAATCATTTTTGTAGTAGTGTATATTGTTGAATATTTTAAAGAAATTTAAGTGTTGATACTGGTTAACACATGTGTCTAACTAGTTACAACAAGATCAATATTTCATTTTAGTATTAGAAAAGTAAAGTTCTCGTTGCGTAACCGGTTAACCTATGACGTTAACTGGTTACCACTGAGTTGAATTTAATTTATTGTCAGGTGTAACCGGTTAACCAAATGGTGTAATCAGTTACGAGCATGATTTTTGTATTTTTATTTTACTTCTTTTAGTTTCTTTGCTTCCCAATCATAATGTAACATTTATATAGATGTATAGAATGCATTCTCATCCTAAACTAATACAATATCCAATTCACACCCTCAATTCTTTCTCTCTCTCTCTCTCTCTCTCTCTCTCTCTCTCTCTCTAATTTTTCCTCTTTCACACTTCAAATTCCAATTCTCTACTCCATTATCCACCAATCTTGTGGTTCAAAATTCTAACATTTGGCATCAAGATCCAGGTTCGGATCCATAAACACCTAGTGTGCAACATAAATTTTGTTTCCAATGAAAGAATCCCTACAAACCTACCAATCCTTGATGCGAAAAATTACGACAAATTATAGAAGAAAATGAAGATGTTGTTTGGCCACCAAGATGTTCATGAAGTGATCAAGAATGGGGTGAATCCTCTTGTCGAAGGTGTAACAACTGCATAACAAGCAACAGATAAGGCAGAGAAGAAAAAATGATTTCAAGGCACTGTTCTTGATCCATCAATGTGTTGATGGTGACAACTTTGAGAAAGTTGGTGATTGTGAATCGTCAAATCTAGCATGGGAGATCTTAGAGAAGGATTATGCAGGGGATGACAAGGCAAAGGTGGTGAAATTACAAACTCACAAGCGTCAACTCAAAGTATTTCAAATGGAAGAAACGGAGCCAATCAACGATTTCACAACAACAGTCACTGAATTGATGAATCAAGTCAAGGCATGTAGAGAAACTGTTACAGAGCAGTATGTTGTCGCAAAAATATTGTATTCTTTAACACCAAGACTTGACAATGTAGTTATGGCAATTGAGGTATCGAAAGATCTTGCAAAGATGAGCAAAGAAGAGTTGCAAAACTCTGTTGAGGATAATGAGCAAAGGATGGAGGATGAAGACTCTAAGATTTGACTAAATTTTGGTTAAACATGGTGTTGAACAAGATGTTCTAACATGCAGAAATCTGTTAAAAGAAAACATGTCAGGCCAGATGTCCTATCTTGAGGAATCGACATCTTGGTCTGATACAGCAGGTTGTTGCAGATGTGTTCCAAGATTTAATGCGCAATCAGAACATGGATCAAGGTAAGAATGAACAGAGATTTCGAAGCCCATAGACAGATGAAGATTATAAAAGGAAGACCAAGACTTAGGGTAAAATAGTTAGACCTTGTTAAGGCTTCTGTAAAATTATAAATAAGGGTTTAGGGTTTTGAGAGTCGTGTACTTTCTTGTTTTGTAAGTCACCCTATGTATCAGTTTGATACTTGTGGTAGACATAGGTTTACAGTTTCTGAAACTTGTACGTAATTAATTATATATTGTTCTTGGATTAAGCTATTAAGAAAATTTAAGTGTGATTGTTAGTCAAGAGTTTTGACTGAATTTTGTATTGGAAGGGGTGTCTTTCAATTGAACAGTTTGATGCAGTTGTCGGAGGTTGTAACTGTTAGATATCACTAAGGTGATTTAGGAATTGAGACGGGCTTCTCTTATCTAGATAGGTTTCTATATAGAATTGCATTAGGTAGGGAATTAAGTGATAAATTACTAGAGGTTGTATACTTAGAATTAATACTACTGACAGTGAATTTATTTCTTGCTTGATAGGCCCCCAAATGTAGGTGTTGTTGTTCACCGAACTGGATCATCATATTTGTATGTTCTTTATCATTCTGTTACGTTCAATTTAGTCTGCTCTTTTTCTCAGAAGTATATGTCTTGTCTGATGTTGAAACATCTGTCATGACATTGTTATGAATCTGTAGTTTTTAAATATTCTTGTTTTTGTCCTTACTCAGACAAGCAGAGATCAAGTATCTCGACATATCTTAGGACATTTGAGATCTACTACCAGAATTTCAATTGGTATCAGCGCAAGCATCCTGGTCTATTTCTAGATGAGTTCTAGGGATGATACTTTATGGTCCTTGAACAAGGAAGGAGGTTGCATGATCAGATCATCCATTGTTGTTGTAGGATAGGTTGTTCAAGATAAACAACTACTGATGGTTGACTGATACTTTGTAAATATTCTACCGTTGTTGCTGATAATGATGCTATTGTTCATGTGGTGCCTTTTAAGATGTTCTGACATCGTACCTGGTATGTTGAAGATGGTGCCAACCTCTATAGTTGTTCTTCCCATCACTAGTTAGAAGTAATGTACAAGAGAGAGCATCGTGACCTAGATTTATCTTAAAAATATTTCTATGTTACTTAGGGGATAATTTTAATCAAGTAATACAAAGGGTAATTGGATGAAGAAGGTTGAGTTGAGGTCTTATGTATCTAATTCTTGATCTATGGATCTGATAAATACTCTATGTCGTGTTTAAAGTATCCCAAGATACTTTAGTTTTCTCTCAAGTCCACTCTTAAAGGCACCTTTGAATGTGTTTGATAAATAGAGTCAGAAGAGAAGATGGTCAAGAAGATGTTCTAAGGGTACTCAAAACTGTGACATGAAAGTGCCATACGATGGAATAGGGCCAAGAAAAACCTATTTTTTCTTTCAACCCTATAAGAGATTGTCTTGTCTTAAGGATCTCCTATTAGATCTCCTGGAAGGAAGTATTTTGGAGAAACTGCACAAGTGTAATGACATTCAAATAGGCTGGAACTGGAGTAATAGTTGATCAATGTTAAAGCAGTCTCATAAGTGTAAAGACATCGGATCCATGTCTTGGAAAGTGATTCTTTTTATCTAAGGATGTTACTGGTGTACTGGAGATGGTCTTCCAAGGAAGAATTGGTGCTTTGAAGATTTCTTCCCAAGTGTAATATCCTAATTTTTACCACTAAGATATCCCACATCTCATTTGCATTACATACCACAAACAAGATCATGCTTTGGTTCCTCTATCCCTCTTATCTTTGGGTTTATACCTTGTAGGGGTCACTGGGCATCTGTGTGTTTCTTGTTTGCTTTTATTTGAATGTTTATGTTTACTAACCTTTAATCAAAATATCAAAAATATGTTTGTTTTTTTCTTTACTAACTTTTTAAGGAAGAGGTTGGAGTCAAAGTTGATCTGCAAGCAATTCAAATTATTTTACCAAGTGTTTCCCAATATTTGATTGCCTTTTACTCAAGAAATTCTAAGGATCATGTGTTTACTTCCATTACCTTCTTTGATAAATCAGAATAATCGAGCCAGAGCCAAGACAACACATCAAAAGGCATATTTTCACAATTTTTGATGTGTTAATCAATTAATAATATATGGTTAATTGGTTAACTAGTACGGTTTTAGTGAAAATTAGCCAAATTCAAATTTTGCAGCATTTTGACACCAATTTTAAAATATTTCATCATGAGAATATTCTAGATCACATCATTTTAATTCCCTTACCTCATCATAATTGATTCCAACCATACACCTTCACTAATCACCATTTGATCTTGATTTTGCCTCCAAATTCAAATTCCAAGCCTAATTTTGGTTCTAAACCACCAAAATTTCCAAGGCAAAATTCTATAAATAGAGGCCTCATTACATTCACTCTTCAAGCTTTGATAGCCAAATTCACCTTCCTAAAATTTCTCTTAATTCCCTTGAATCACAAAATTCACCAAAACTTTTTCTTCTTTTGTAAGTTAGTAAGTTCTTCATTGGAAATTACTAACCTTTGAGCTAAAACCTCCATTCAATCACTCTTTCATCATAAATTTCAGTAGATCAAGGCTTTGGAGTGTGGTTCTTGAAGTTAATTTGTAGCAACTTCAGATTTGAAGTGGTAAACCCTCATTCCACCATTGTTTTTGATCAGTCTTCCACAATGTGATTTATTCTTGATTCTTGTTGCTTGATTAAGGATTTTGCAATTTTCGAATTGATTTTATGTTGTTTTGACAGTGTTAATCAATTAACTAAAAATAAGCACAAACTGGTTAATCGATTAATAATTGGGTTTTGCGTCCAAAATTTCTATTTTACACTAGTTAATCGATTAGCCAGTTATTCCTAGCAAATGGTTAACTGATTAACCAGTGGCCAGAATGTGATTTTTGCTTGTTTTTGGGACTGTTTTGGTTCCATTTCTTTTTCCTTCTCTTTCCTTTTTTCTTTCCCTTGGATTACATCTTTGTGTGGTTCAATTTGGAATTTCTTCATCTATCTCTCATGCTCTGGTACGGTATTTCTTTCGGAGGATGATCTACATATCGTCTCTCTAGCATACATTAATACAAACATTTTTATTGTCCGGCCTCAAATAGTCATGGTTTCTACATAAACTCGGTTACAATTGCTTAACATAACACTAAATTTTCCCGTATTAGAAAATGATCATTCGTTGCTCAAACTTATGTTTGAAAGTCCAAGTATGGTTGGTTATTTGTCTTAGGTGCATCACTTATGAAACTTGTTGTTAGGAGGCTTTGATTTTATCAATCCTCTAATGACTCTTCATTAACTTTGGCCTATGTTCATTATTTAACCATCGTTGATCATTTGTTCTAACAACTAATCACTAACTCACTAACAATATTATTGTACTAATTTTGTTTCCTTCTTGCTCCCTATCTCTCTTTATTTTTATGCTTTATGTTATCATATCATATCATATTATTGTTAATGCTTCCGCTCTCTTTTTCCTTTTGTCCACTTGGACCAAAAACATTAATAAAGGCTTGAACCCCTAAAAAAATTATCTTAATGGTGGATTATGGTTACTATCCTTTGCATTGGACATGGAATTTTGGACCTAGAACTAGGATCTTAACCTATGCTTGGAAGCTTGTGATGTAAAACCTTGGATTTTGGGTACTTGGAGTTTTCTTTTAAAGACTTATTTTGATCAAGGCCTAATCTAAAGGAAGAATGCTTATACTTTGAAGCTTATTTGTGTGGTTAGACCGTTCTTATCCTTATCTTTTATCTTTTTTCTCTAGGATAGTCACTTATTCTCTACCCCCTTCTTCAATTTTCTAATCTTCTCTTTTTTTCAAAACCTTCTAGTTTTCAAAATTAAACCTCTTTCAGAATAAAACCTTGACTTCTGTGAAGAGCTTTTCAAACTTCCTTTTCTTTAATAAATATCAATCAATGTTAATTATACTTTGACTCTTTTCAAAACGACATAACAAAGCATTCAAACTCATTCAAACCTTTTGCGCCTCATGCACTTTTTCTTTTAAAACTTTTCCATAAGTTTAGACATGAGTCATCTCTTTAAGCGGAACTATTCGCTTGGAAATGACGACTTGTATTTTCCCTTAAAATCAACTATGACAAGCCTATTTTGTTATCTATATCATGAACTACGGGGTTTTGATCCTATATTGTACTTTGTGGGTATGTATGCATGAGGCGACAAGTCTCTCCAAACACAAAAATCTTAAAAAATAATTCTCATCTCATCTCCCCAATCTCATTTCAAACAAACCTTTTCAAACCAAAAAGTTTAGATATTTCAAAGGGTTCCTATAGAGTACTATAGACTTTTTGGGCGCTAACACATTCTCTTAGTGTAACCAACCCTCTTACCTAGTCTCTGTTCACCTGTTCTTTCCTTAAAACTTGTTTAGGTTTTGTTCGCTCTTTTTCCTTCCTTTTCTGGATAAAATAAAAGTGTGGTGTCAACTCTTGCATTTTGAGTTAAGTTAATCAATAACTTACACTCACGATTTTTATCGCTACAGAAAAGTGGCAACTCTGCTGGGGATTTTGATCATCTCTGGTTCTCAGTGGGTTTAGCCTACTTTGATTTATTTGCGCTTATTTGTTTCATTTGTTTAATATTGTTTGTTCAGTTTGTGTGCTTGGTGATTTGTGTGGTGAGATAAGTTCTATACCCGGACTTGAGTGCACTTATGCTAGGAGGGTGGTATAGTCTTGTTCGGCTTACGTGAAGTAGTCCTTACTAAGCTGACTTGAGATCCTGCACTCAGTGGAGGCCCCTTTGGGATTATTGATGTTATACGAGTAGTCGTATTTGGTATTACTTTTTCCGACATTGGAGCCTGAGAAGTTGAGGACCTTAGAACCCTTTAACCAATCTTGGCCTTATTAGAACGTGGTGTGGTGGCTATTCAGGTGTAGACTTGAATTAGTTGTTACACGATACCACACTCAGACGAGTTTCTCTTAAGAATATTGTTGACCAACGAGTAGTCGTTTAAGCCGATAATATCCAAAAGATGGAATTATGACTGTGCGGACTTTTTAGAACCTTGTTCTACAGGTTTTGATATACTCTTCGTACATACCTTTGTGGGTTGGTTCTTACCTTTGGCTCCATGCTCATGACTCGGACCCTTTGACCGGTGTGCTTTATGTGATATTGTTCATGGTTGTTGCATCCATACGCTCTTGAATTCATGATCATACATATGCATTCCTTCAAGTTTCCAGAAAAATCATTTCAATTGTCTCCTTCTTCAGTTATTTGTTCACTGTCAAACTGTTTCCTCAACAAAAATATGGAACTAGAGTTGCCATCAGATTGAGAATGGAAAATCAAGAACAACACAATGTAGAAGTCAGAATGGAAATTGATGAGTTGAAGACCAGCATAACCAAGCTCACAGAAATGATGTAAGTTCTGATTGCTAGAGGAGAACCACCTCAGAGGACTGTGATATCTGAAATATCAACTGTTGTTGTTAATCCTCCACTAATCTAGCAACCAACTACTACATGACCAGAATTTGGGTTACATCCAAATTACTCGCCACCCTTTGCTACTACTCCAATGGCTGGCCCATCTGTACTGTCGGGTTTTCAGCTTCATTGTTCATTGAACCTCAGCCTGTTGTGCATACTGTTGCTCAAGCTACTCTTGAGAATCCTCCTTTCGTGTACCATGTTGTTGGTCCACAATTCGAAATTCAGGGAGAACCCAAATACATTGAGGAATTCAGAGAGCAATGGTAAACTCTTGATGAAAGGATAAGAGTCGTGGAAGGAAATGATGTCTTTGGTGCTGCCAGAATGGACATGTGCTTGGTTTCAGACTTGGTTATGCCTGCCAAATTCAAAACTACTGCATTTGAGAAATACAAGAGGAACACCTGTCCCAGAAGCCACTTGGTGATGTACTACTATAAGATGGTTGCTTATACCAACAACGACAAACTGCTCATTCACTATTTTCAAGACAGCTTGAGTGGGGTTTTAGTGAAATGGTATATGGGACTTGAGAAGAACCGTATCCAAAGCTGGAAGGACTTAGCTGATGCTTTCTTGAAGCAGTATAAGTACAATCTGGACATGGCACCTGATCATCGTCAACTGCAAAACATGTCTCAAAAAGAAAAAGAATCCTTTAAGGAGTACGCTCAACACTGGAGAGAGCTAGTTGCTCAGGTGGAGCCACCCTTGGCATAAAATGAATTGACTATATTGTTCATGGACACTCTTCAGCCACTCTTTTGGGAAAAGATAATAGGTAGTGTATCATTTGAATATTCTAACCTAGTCACAATTGGAGAAAGACTAGAGGAGGGTATCAAGAAAGAAAAGATTACTAATGCTGAAGCCTTTAGTGCTGCAAGAAAGTCCGTTGGGAATTTTCAAAAGAAGAAGGATGGTGATACCCGTGATATTTCAGTTGTAAGGAAACCTCATCACAGGCAACAGTAATATGCAGCTGTAATTGCTCATGTTGTCAATGCTCAAACAGTTCAAGTTCGTCGTCAGGCTGTTAGATAAAATCTGAATCGCAATAAGACTAACTTTGATCCTATCCTGATGTCCTACATTGAGCTAGATCTAAGTATTGCTAAGAGAGTTCATGGAGGTGAGTATTCCATATTTGGTTGAATTTAATCCCAAGAACAACGTTGTCTATGACTATAAAATTCGAGAGGGATTTCTGCAGTGTGTGGATGTGTTCTCAAAACCGATTTTCGTGACCCCACTAACCCTGAGATGGTGAGATTGTAACACCCTTCTAAACCCTGTGGAATATACATAAATAATCAGAGTAAATTATTGTGTATCTCAATTAAGGGTGTCACATATAATTCAAAACATCACATATATACTTGTCATGCTCAAAACCACTTAAAATAAATTCATCCTTTTCATATACTTTCACATAGCATGTAGGAGCGGAATTACTTCAATCATAAATTAACATAATGAAATCCCCATGATCAACTCATTCATAATCATCACTTAGGCATCAAAGCCAATACTCCACATAATTCAAATAACAATGAAAAAATAAAGTAGAGTACATAAATTATCTCTTAAAACATGAATCGGAGCATTCCCAGTTGTTACATGATTAGAGCATGACTCAACCCAAAATAAATAGAGAACTAAAATAAGCTACTCCAACGGCTACTTCGCGCTAGAAGCAACTTTACTTCTAGGTGCCTGAGCGATGCCGTACAAAACATCTTTCCAGCAGAAGGGTGAGAATTCACATAATTATCAAAATCATAAGATAGTATATAATTTATGACATACAAACATAACATAATTATTCTCACACTCCAAAAGCTTGATCAACATATTATCACTTAAGTACCCATATTATTCACAAGTACATACTCACAATTTCATAATTCTTCAATTCATCAATTTCACATATTTCGCATAATCTCATATTGCAAACATATACATGATTTGACTCAATGCAAGACTCTAATGAAACTAATTCATGTGGAACCAATCACTTGTTATTATTTTTTGGTGTTTACATTAAACCAGGTCTGTTTCCTAGACAAATAACACACAAAAAGCTCATTCCCTAAGCTTTCGAACCTCACTCTAGGTTTGAGACAAGTCACTAGTTCCCACGGAACTAACAAGCATTGCCTCTTGACAACAAATAATGCATGTGCAAGTTCAACAACCATATGCAATTAATACAATTCCCTAATCTTAACATTCATGCATTTCTTCAATAATTCATCACACTTGAATTATCACACAATTACACATACTTGCACATTTTTATGAATCATCCACACACAATTCACTTTCAAATGGTATACAACACATTTTATAATATAATCACAATTGTATTATCATTACAACAAGAAATAACTATCATGAATTTCATGTAGTCACACACCAAAATATACTTATACAAGCACACATAAGTATTTAATAAATAATCCACAAATAATTTCACAACCAGTAGCAAACAGTGCAATAATTCATTAATAGATCATATACACAATTGACTTCCCCAACATATTAGATATAAAAATATTGGGCAACCAGTTATCTTATCTATACTATGATATAGCTCTATTCATTAGCTTTCTGATGCTTCGAACAGAGACCAAAACGGACTTACGGATCAAAATTTATGACCAAAACGATTTCGACCGAAAACATGAACAGTCGTGACGGACAGGATGCATAATTTTCTGTGTTTTTCACCATTTGAGGCCTTCCGGACTTCCGATTTTGATTATGTAAATACCCAAACTCTCAAAAAATTACAACCCATCCAATACTTTAATTATCTCAAGTAAATTTACAATTTTAACACAAATAAACCATCTAAACATTGTTTTAATATTATGCCTAAAACCATTGAAATTGATGGATATAAGTTCAATCCTCAAAAAAGAAAAAGAATACACACATATAAGACACAAAAATTCATCATATAATCATCATGTAATAACCACCATGGAGATTAGGGATTTTTATCCTAAATATGATACTACCCATTATACACTATCATACAATCTCATAACCATGTAAAGACCCACCCTTACCTTGATTCCTTGGATTCTAGAGTTCTTGTTCTTGGGGTTTTCTCCTCCTCGTTTCCACTTCTCTCTTTGCCTCTTTTCCTATTTTCTATCTTTCTAATCTAAGTCTCTCTTTCTATTATTTTATCAAATCCCAAAATTTCTCATTATTCTAATGGGCTTACTTAACCCACTATCCCATTTATTATTCACACTCCCAACCTAGGCCCAATTACTTATTTCTACCATTCCCACAGATTATTCTACGAAATAAAATAAATCAATTAAATTAAATAATTCAACTAATTAAATTAAATCAAATAAATAAATTATGCACAAAATCACTCAATTAATTAATTAATATAATATAAGTAAAGAAATAATTACTAAAATTGGGGTATCACAACTCAGGATAAGACTCCCACATCTGACTCTCAAGTTCCCAAGTCACATTCCCTCCAGCTGGTCCTCCCTAAGCTACCTTCACCAAAGCAATCTCTTTACTCCCGATCCTCTATCCTCATAGGTGATGTCTCCATAGTCAGGTTATCTCTCATCTGCACATCATCTAATTGGACTACATGAGACATATAAGTAATGTATTTCCTTAACTGAGATACATGGAACAGATCATGGAGATTATCAATAGACGGTGGCAAAACAACTCGGTAGGCTATCTCTCCTATTCTCTGCAAAATCTGATAAGGACCAATATAATGCAGCGTCAACTTACACGACTTCAACGCTTTACAAACACCAGTTACAGAAGTAACTCGAAGAAACACATGATCTTCCTCTTGAAACTCAAGTACTTTCCTCCTCTTGTCACGATAACTCTTCTGAAGAATCTGAGAAATCTTCATCTTCTCATGAATCATCTTAATCTTATCAGTAGTCTGCTAGACTATCTCAGTTCCAACCATATCACTCTCTCTCTCTAAACTCATACCAACATAATGACGTCCTACACCTCCTACCTTACAAGGCTTCTTACAGTGTCATTCCAATACTCAAATGAAAACTATTGTTGTAAGTAAACTCAATTAAAGGCAAGTAGCTATTCCAAACACCTAATTTTTTCCAACACACAAGCTCTCAAAAGATCCTAAAGTGACTGAATCGTCCTCTCCATCTGACCATCTGTCTGCGGATGATAAGCAGAACTCAAACGCAACTTCATACCCAAGGCACTTTGCAAACTCTCCCAAAATCTTGAAGTAAACCTCAGATCTCTATTTAACACAATGCTAGACGGAATACCATGTGTAATACCCAAAATTTTGCCTTAAGATTAGTCATTTCGTCTTGCATCCCATTTCATTTTGCATTGCATTTAACCAGTCGCTAACAAGTTCGTGGAGTTGGTTGATTTTTGCAGGAAAATATCATGTGGTGTATTCTTTAGTTCACGAAGGTCAAAATGGTCATTTGTTGGAATTTGGCTGTCAATTTGTGAATTTGAGTTGTCGTCGGGGAATTTGAGTCGTTTGAGCTGTTGGATTATTTAATTCAGCGTCTCCCTGAGGGATTCGATGGGCTTAACATCCCACCCATGGGCGGCTACACAGGTGTGTTAGGTGGGCTAGGTAGGCCCCTTGGGGTTCACTTTAAGAAATATAGTTGCGCCCTGACTAACAACAATTTCTTTTGGCCTAATGGTAAGCGCTTGATCCTACAAGTGGTATCAGAGCAAGGTCATGGGTTCGAATCCCCCGACTGACACTAGGGGGGAGATTGTTGGATTATTTAATTCAACGTCTCCCTGAGGGATTCGATGGGCTTAACATCCCACCCATGGGCGCCTACACAGGTGTGTTAGGTGGGCTAGGTAGGCCCCTTGGGATTCACTTTAAGAAAGATAGTTGCGCCCTGACTAACAACAATTGCTTTTGGCCTAGTGGTAAGCGCTTGATCCTACATGATCCCTTTGATGAGTGTCGCTACTGCGAAAAAAAGGTGTCGGCAAAGACAGAAGAGTCGCCACCTTTCGTTATTTATCCCACAGGAAGGGAAAGGAAACGAACGGGAGAAACCTAGTGAAAAGGGAAAGACAGGTCGTCGCAACCAAATCTCGGGTTCGGGAGTCGGTTACGCAAGGGGAAGGTATTAGCACCCCTTACGTCTTTCGTACTCGACGGGATCCACACTTGTGTTGTTTATCTATCTACCTATCAAGGTCTGGTTTAAAAGAAAAAGAATGACTAAGCAAAGCATCACAGCTCCGTGCCTACGTATTCCTGTCTGGAACGAAAAATCAGAGTCAACGTAGTTCGGCTAACTACAGGTGATGGGGGAAGGTTGCTCGCCAAGACGTCGCATCTTGTGCCTACATATTCTCATCGGAGAAATCAGAGCGAACGTAGTTTGGGATAAAACGGAACACAGGTTTGTTCGCTTGTTTTTACCCGAGTAAGGTTAAACTACGGTTCCAACAGTTAGGGACAACGCCTGTTTGCAGTAGAACCGAAGCTTAACAGCACTCTTTTCATCAGAAAAGGTTTTCCTTGAATTAAGGGCCCACGGGGCAAAAGAAGTTTGAATGTTTGTTTCGTGTCTTTTATCGGAAAAAAGTGTTTCTTATGAATGTTTGTAATTCATATCGCACTAGAGACTATGACTTGGGAGTGAATGCGTCGCATGTCACCCAAAGGGTACCACACTAAACATCCTGATCATTGAAGGGAAGCCCTCCAACAACCATTTCCTAGGTAGCTTAAGGCTCGTAACGTACGATACTCATTAGCCTTTATTACATGTTTTAATGTTGTTTGAAGATGAGAAAGAGAAGGACTCTACGAGGGGAAACTATCAAGAATCCTACTGTTATCATGCAATGTGGCCCTATGATTGAGTTTGAGAGGGAATCTACCCTAATATTGTCATGCAAAGGTTTCAACCTAAAGTTCTATCATACCCTCTTTTTAAGAAGAGAGGTTAGAGATCCTAAGGGATCATGGCAGAGAGGAAACAGACACAAAGCAAAAATTATTAAGCAACTGAAGTGTAAACAACTAGATGCATATGCAATGCAGCAATACAAGCAAGGGAGGATCACCTCGACCTTTAATGCAAACATGGGCAATTACAAAAAGAAAATAATAAACAAGCAAAGGGAGGAAATAGTGTGGGGTAGGAGCCACCACAAGCGCATCTCGACCTTTAATGCAGTCATGCACCTAAGCAAGAGTATCTACTCATGTAACTATCCTAATGCATCACAACAAGGGATTAACTAATCATGAAGAAGAGATTATTGGAGTGATGATGGGAAGCATGGTGTATACCAAAGGTATCCACCATGGCACTCAACCAATCATCAAAGATTGTATCCTCAAAGGTTTTACCATTCATGGTATGCCTTTAGCCCTTCCAAAGGAAGGACTAGGCTCCCACAAAGGAACCCTGAATCATAGGATAAGAAGTGGAAGGATGAATGCAATCAAAGCAAAGCACCTAAGAGGAGAAATCATTAACCTAATTCTTCTAAAGAAAGCCTAAACATTGAACTCTAAAGAAATTCTACTCTAAGGGAGCTAATGGCATGTTAAAGGCTCGAGAATCACCCTCAAGAGGTATCAACCTATTAACTAAGGTATAATGTAGAGATTAGGTACCTAAAGTTTGTAATAAAGTTCACTAAATGGCAAAGTGTTGCACCCTAAAATTTGCCCAACCTTTTTTCTTTAACTGGTTTATGTTTCATTGCATTAGCATTGCATTTTTCTAGAATTTGCATAGCATACCATCATTCATTTAGAAGGGGATCAAGTGTGGTGTATATCAATAGAAGCCTATCTGGAGGTATTGTTCAAGCTTGAGAAGTCACCAAGGTCATCATGAAGAGGGTTGAGTCCTTGAGGAGTTCAGTTGCTTGTATAGGGTTCATCTCCTAATTTGAGGGCTATTTGAAGACTATCAAAGGGTTGTGAGGCCTTGATCATGGATATGGTATGTGGATAGAGCTAATTGAGTGCCTAGAGGGTCATAATAGAGCTCAGTCAAGTATTTGTGTCAAGTGCAAGAGCTACAATTGAAGTTGGTGCAACTAGGGTTTCATCTGGTCAACCCTAGGTCAAATGTGCAATTGAAGAGAGTCAAAGCCTACTTATAGGTCATGGAGTTCATGAAATGATGTGTTGAAGTATCTGAGATGCTGGTCCAATATCAAATCAAGAGGAATCAAAAGTGGTTGAAGTTGCTAAGTCAGGGTTCCTAGGGTAAAGTCCCCTATTTAGTGCCAAACTTCAAAGCCATGTAAGTCATGATACAAGCCTCATATGACTTTGGGCCAAGCATGAGACTTGTATAGGATGTTCATAACTTTAATTTGAGTACTAGAAGTCATCCATATGATTTGTAGAACTTAAGTTATGAGCCAAACAAGTTACAGGTCCTCAGATGCATCTGAAATTTGACTGTGAAAGTCAACTAACTTCCAAGCTACTTTTGACCTAGAAGGAAGTTTCACATGACCTTTTGATAAACATTAAAGTTGTTCCTTATGATCTTAGCTTTCCAAAAAGTCCTAGAAGTCCTCATTCGGATTTGTGGAGCTCAAGTTATAAGGTTTGCAAGGCAGGGGTATTTTGGGAAAGTGAGATTACAGGTCATTTTGTGTTATAGGTCATTTTCTCCATCTTGCACTCTTCAAATGAAGTTTTGTCCAACATAAAACTTTCTCAAAATGGGATTTTAAGGTTAACCATTTGTTCATGAGACTTTGATTTGGCTTGTAGCAAGAATTGGTTCATGGATGCTTGAAAAAGAGGAATTAAAAGGCACTAAACTTGAAAAATTCAAAATAAATTCTATGTGCTCAAACAAGACCAAGTTATGACATATTTTGAGTGGAAAAATCATTCTAAACACAATGGAATTATTAGAATTTTCATTTGAGGCTTGGTTCATGGTGTTCCAATTTGTAACTTCAAGAATAAGCAACATATCAAAAATCATTCACAAGGCACAACACAAGGGTTCCTTTTGATCCAAACTCATTCACCAACTCATATGCAAGTGAAATGAACCTTCTAGAAGGTGGAAGCAAGGCCAATTCGTTATTTCCATTGTTAAAATTTTGGAAGAAACTTGAAATTTGGATATTCTAATTTGGGCCTCCCATGGACCTCTAAAGCCCACAAATCACTTCTATATATTGCCATGAGTGATTCCAGATGAAGGTTGGTGATGGAATGAGCTTGGAAAGGTAAGGATCACATTGGAAAATTAGTTACAAAGTGGAAAATTGAATTTCGTTTCAAGAGCTTCTCAAGCCAAACCAAGGATTCCAAAAGCTTCCACATACTTCATTGAGTGAATCTGCAGAAGATTGGATCAAGATTCGTGCCATAACTGCTCCAATTTGAAGCTCCAACTTAGGATTTTACATTTCAAAATTATGCTCTGTTGAGATGGAATTAAGGTAGAATATGCATGTGGTTAGGTAGAGCATGAACTCTAGATGGAATTAAGATCAAAATTTGGGAGTTTAGAGACAAATTAAGTTTGGATCCGTTTTCTTGTTGGTGATGAATCTATCTGTTCGTGGAGTTTTAGCATGCATAAATATGATATTTGAAATCCTTGCGAAAAATCCTTCGAAATTGGTTCAAGAATCACTCGAATCTGTTGAGTATTGAGAGGGATATGTGTTGGAGAAGTCGCCAGAAAACCTTCCGGCCGGTACCGTCCACGCGTGCGTTTCCCTCCCCCTACGAATTTCAAATTGAAGAAGATGAGAAGCTGCCGTCCGATCGTGGACCCGGTCAGCCCATCGTACATCCAGGATTGCGCCACGGACGCGTCCCGCGTGGACTCTCACTCCGCCAGCAAAACAGCAGCGTTTCAGTTAGTGATTTCTCTAGGCTTTGCATCAGATTGCTACTCGCACCCCACCCTCATGCGGCCCATTTCGAATTGCCTTGGATAACTGCTACATACACCCCACTCCAATTTCACTTTAATTTCCATTTCTTTTATTTTTTCTGTTTTAATGCTGTTTGTTATTAATTCATAAAAAATAGTTAATAGTTTCATAAAATCATGAAAAAATATTTTCTAGCTAGTTTGAGATGTGTAGAATTTTATCATATTTTTGATTTTAATTTTCCATTTCTTTTTCAATTAATTTCGTATTTTCTCTTTTAATATGTTTTTAATAATTGATAATTGAAATGCATGAATTTCTGATTTTTGTATTGACTCATATTTTAGAATTTAGTTCTAATTTTTTGTATACTAGCTGTAGACTCATTTATTGATTTATGTAATTTTTCTCAGATTTTTTAAGAGCCTTTAAATGTAGTTTTGAATTAAATCTTTGTGACCCTCCTCATTTGAGGATTCATTTGCATACCTCACATTGTTCCCTCTGTTTGAACCGTTCCCTCTTGGATTTTCCCCCCATCCTTTTGGCCTTGTATTATATACATATTTAGGTGCTTCCATGATTTTTTTGGTAATTTTTAGGTAGCATTTGGTTCTGTTTTGGAATTAGATCATTAGGCCTTCCATTTTAGGGTTCCTTTGTGACACCTTGTGATTTAGAAACTGTTTAGAGACTTTCCCATTAGGCTTGACCCCTGTCCTTTCTATTATACGTCCATAACCTTCCTAGGTTCCCCTAGAAAAATTCCTAGAATTTTAGAAGTAGTTTAGGTATTTTAGATTGAATTAATACCTAGGCTAGTCTTAACATGTTCATAACATAGTCTTTTCCTTAGATTGACTTTATCAATGGACCATAGCATGAGATAATTTCCCCATTCCTCTTGATTGATGCTTTATACTTGTATAGCTTCTGTTTGCTTGAGTGTGATGCCTTAATTTGGTGTTTAGACCTTCTTTTGTTAGCTTTCTTGTAGCTTGTTCAGATTAGGGATTAGGAAGAGCCTTAGTTGTTTCTTTCTTTCTTCAAATAAGCATGGATAGCTTTGTTTGCTTTCCATCCCATCCCATGATTCAAAGTCCTAATGTGAAAGAACATCTCTCCTTTGGAGGGATGTATGGCATGTCATAATGAGTAGAACTTTTGAGGATGCCTTTCATGGATGCATGGTTGAGTGTCATGATGGATTCCTTTGGTTTCCATCATGCTTCCCGTCATCATGTAATCATCTTGTTGTTTCTCTTCATTCTTGTTGGAGTAGCTTGTTAAAGCTTGAAGATGGAGCATTCATTTCCTTCTCTTGAGGATGGCTTGAGCTTGAAGATCAAGTTACAGACTGTGGACGAGATTGATGTCAGAGAGGTGCTTTGCTGTGAAGCTGTTGATTTGTTTTCTTGATTATCTGTTTTTATGGATTGCTTTACTGTATTGATGTGACTTGCTTAGAGTGTTGCATTAGTTTAGGCTTCATGTAGTTGTTCATAGGCCTAAGAGCATCCTAAGGGTTGAGCTTCTCCCCTTGCTTGTCTTCATTAGAGGTTGATTGTTTCCCTCTGCTTGCTTTTTACTGTGTGGCTTTGCTTGCTGGTTTAAAGTTGAGCTTCTCCCTTGCCTGTGTGGTGTGTGGCCTTTGTGCCTTGTTTGTTTAGAAGTTGAGCTTGCCTCCTTCTGCTTGTGTGATGCATTGCATGCATTTTATTTACAACATTTTATTCTACAACATTTCTTTACAGTTGATTTGTTTACTGTTGCTTTCCTTTGCCATGTTCCCCTAGGAACTCTGACTTCTTTTGTTCAAAAGAAGTCATGACAGACATTAGGGTCTCTAACCATGCATGATAACATTAGTTATCTTCCCTTCTAACCTCAACCATAGGACAAACATTGCATGATAACTGTAGGATAGAGTCAGTTTCCCCCTTAGTTGTGTCCTTTCTCTTCTCATCTTCAAATACAGTTAAAACACTTAATAAAGGATAACACGTGTTGTGCGTTACGAGCCTTAAGCTACTTGAGAAAGAGTTATGGGAGGGTTTCCCTCACATAGCTTGAGTGTTTAGTGTGGTACCCTTTGGGTGACATGCGACGCATTCACTCTTGATTCCAAGTCTTTAGTGCAACACGAGTTACAAACAGAATTCAATTCACTTCTTCTGTAAAAGACTTCAAAAACAAACATTCAAATCTTTTTTGTCCTCTTGGACCCTTAATCAGGAAAACCCTTTTCTTAAAGGAAAGTTCTGTTAACTTTCGATTCTATCGCAAACGGTAATGCCTAAGCCTCCAAAGGTCGAGCTGCAAACACTAACTACTGGAACTGATTGTTAACTTTACTTGGATAAAACTGCTGAACAAACCTGTGTTCTTCGTAGCCCGAACTACGTTTGCTCTGATCTTTCATGCCGTATGAAAGTACGTAGGCACGAGATGCGATATCTCGGCGAGCAACCTTTCCCCTCTTCACCCGTAGTTAGGCGAACTACGTTGACTCTTATTTCTCGTTCCAGACGGGAATACGTAGGCATAGAACTGCGGTGTTCTGCCGAGTCATTTCTTTTTCTTTCAAACCAGCCTTTAGCTAGATAGTTTAAACACACCCTTTTCCGATAAACAACAAGCATGGATCCCGTCGAGTACGACGGACGTGAGGGGTGCTAATACCTTCCCCTTGCGTAACCGACTCCCGAATCCAGGATTTGGTTGTGATGACCATTCCTTTCCCTTTTTTGTTAGGTTTTCTATGAGCGTTTCCTTTCCCTCCTTTGGGATAAATAACGCACGGTGGCGACTCTTCTGTCATTGCCGGCCTCATTTTTCGCAGTAGCGACAACTGGCGACTCTGCTGGGGAATATAGCTGTTGGGGACTTTTCCCATCCCCTATGCTGGGGTAAGGGGTGTTACTTTGAGAGATAAGCCAGACCTGGGCTTGAGTATGCACATAGACTTAGAAGTGTAGATTAGTGGTAAAGCCTGTATGCTTTGCATGCACCAGCTTGCTACGAAATCCGCTCTCAGACGAGATTCTCTTTGATGCTTCTTGCCTGGCCCTTTGGGCTCGACAAGTTGTCTAACCCGAGGATTGTCGACTCTAGGGACCGATCATTTGGGATTCAGCTAAGTGAGGCCACTTCAAGAGATGATGATGCCACACCTTCTGGGTATCGTATCATCGCTC
This sequence comes from Lathyrus sativus, assembly GCA_963859935.3. NCBI lineage: Eukaryota > Viridiplantae > Streptophyta > Magnoliopsida > Fabales > Fabaceae > Lathyrus > Lathyrus sativus. Next base: position 265,949,354 of record OZ012735.1, read on the forward strand.
TTGAAAGTCTGTGACGCTGATGACCGCATAGGATGCCATACCTCGTCGGCGAGATAAGTCCATACCTATGAGTGGGATGGGGTTTTTGTAGGAAACCATAATCTCCAGACTACCAGGTTCTTCTTAGTGTGATTGTGGTTGTGGTACGAGGGTTCCTATTGTGATTGGTTATTTCTGAGGCGAAGCTCTGGTTATTCTCAAGCTATAGCACAACAGATTTCTGATTATTCTCAAGCTACAGCAGCAAGCTTGATCCCTTGTGTGTGCATTTTGCATTTCTGTTTGCATTTGCATTTCATTTTGCATGTTCAACCTCAGCCGGAACAGGGAGCTTACCCGTCTTTTGTCCACTTCGCCAGTTGGTTTCTCGACATTCGCATTGGATTTGAGTTAGCTTTTGGAAGGATCATGGCTTCAGGAGAGCATAACTTGTTTATTACTAGAGCAGAGTTTGAATTATTGAAGAACCAGCTGAATCAGTTCATGGAAGCCATAACAACTATGAATAGAGGAGAGAACAACATTCAGAGAACTCCGGTGAACAATGTCGCTCAGCCTGTGCAAACCCCTGTTAGAGGTCCACATTCCCTCGAGGACACAGAGTATCAGAGTTTCACTTTCTCTACGCCAAATTCTCCAAGGATTGTTCCTTCTCCATGGATTGTTCCACATCCAAGAGTTGTTCCACGGGTTAATGTTTAGAACCCACGGACTATTGAGTATACGAGAAGACTTCAGCTGTTGGAAGATCAGATTGCTGCCCTGATAAAGAAGAATACTCTTGATCTGAATGCTGCCAGCATGTGTTTGGTGCCAGGCCTTGTGTTGCCTCCGAAGTTCAAGGCGCCCAATTTTGAGAAATACAAAGGGGATAGTTGCCCGAAGCTACATTTGGTTATGTTCTGCAGAAGAATGACTTCACATGTCACCAATGACAAGCTTATGATTCACTGTTTCCAAGATAGTTTGATCGGAGCATCTTTAGATTGGTATATGCAGTTGGAGAATGGTAGCATCAAATCACGGTCGGATTTAGCCAATGCTTTCGTGAAGCAGTACAACTACAACCTGGATATGGCTCCTAGTCGCGTGCATTTACAAGAGTTATCTCGGGCGGAGAATGAATCCTTTAGAGGATATGTGCAGAGATGGAGAGAATTGGCTGCTAGTGTTCAACCACCGCTTCTGGAGAGAGAAATGGTTGACCTCTTTTTGGGTACTTTGGAAGGCCGTTACTATGACATAATGTTCAGTTGTATAACGGCAAAATTTGCAGACTTGATAAGGATAGGAGAGCTTGTTGAGAGAGGACTCAAGAATGGAAAGACTCGAGATACTCCATATATCCCAGTTGATAAGATTGAATCAATTGTCAGTTCTCAAGAGGAGTGGGAAGGAGGAAGTGATGTTGTATCAGAATCTCTAGCATCTCAGGCTCAGTTTTCAGACGCTTCAAGTGTTCAAAGCCAATGATCATATCATCGTCAACCGCGTCAGCACGCCCGACGAAGACCAAGGAAGCCTGAAAGGCAGTTTACTCAGTTACCGGTGTCGTACAGTCATTTGTTTCCGGATTTGGTCAAAAGTGGATTGATAGTGCCAAAAGAGACTAATCCAATAATTTTGCCGTATCCTCTAGGTTTTGATGCCAGCGCCCGCTGTGAGTACCATATTGGGGCACAGGGGCATTCAACGAACGATTGTAAGGTGCTTAGAAGTCAAGTTCAGAATCTGCTAGACTCTAACAGGATTTCAGTCACGCCTCAGGGTGCTATCCATATTAATGATTCTCCTTCATCCAGTTGTGTGGGTTCATCAGTTAATGTCATGGAAGACTCCACGAGAAGTGTGTGCTTGGAAGAATGTCAGACTGAGGGCTCAGTTGAATATGAAGGAAGTTGCTAGGGGTTTCTGTGCCGGGTGTCGCATCTGTTTTCTCTGCTGACCTATTTAGCTTTCGTGCATTGTTGTTTGTTGACCATCACCAAGCTTGTTGGCTGGGGTCATTGTATTAGTACTCATTTGTGCTTATCTGTTGCTTTTGATGGATTTGCATACTTGTGTAAGGTGTTTATCTCTGCGCTTATAGCTTGGGTTTCTCTTGTTGAATAGGTGTTTGCTTTCTGCATTGCATTCTCGCATAACAGGTACTTCAGAACTGTGGGTCTTATTTCCTGTTCTTCACCAGTTTGTTGCAGGAGTCCTCTCAGAGTTATGGAACAGAATCAGGCTGAATTGATTGAAGTCCAAAGCCAACTAGGGAAGATGGTGAGAAACATGCAAGAGTTGTGTATGGAGCAAAAGACCCTCAAATAGGAAAATAATCAGCTGAAGACCCAAGTGAACTTGATCATGGAAGTAATCAATAATGTGCTTAAGAAAGAGGGTGATCAATTACCTGAAGCCGCAACAAAGAAGCTTGTTCCACTTGTGCCTGTGGAACCCGTGCCTGTGAAACCTGTGCCAAAGGTTGATCAGTCTCGGATGTCTCATGGACGACAAAGAGCTGTGAATTTTGCTCTCCAACGCATTGCTGCTCGGGAAAATAATGTGTCCAAGAGGGGCAGAGTTTACGACCCGATTCATATGACATACGCTCATGTGTTGCAAGTTTTGCTTCAACTTCAATTGGTCGAACTTCGGACTTTGGATCCACCTAAGGATAGCCTACCAGCATGTTTTGATGTGAATGCCCGTTGTGACTTCCACTCTGGGGCACTGGGGCATAGCATTGATAACTTTCATGCTTTTAAGAACAAGGTTCAAGACCTGATTGACACAAAAGCTATTGAATTCACGCCGAGCGGCGTAACTGTACCCAATGGTTCTATTCCAGCTGCTGCCAAGATGATGGATGTTTCCGAGGCTGCAGTAGATCAGGAGTATATTCTGCAATCAATGGTGTCAGAATCCCCTTGTCCTCAGCTGTTGCCTGTGCCTAGATCAAGCCTGAGGATGAAAGCGCCTGAACAAAAGGAGTCCCTGATGATTCAGACTCAACCTCAGAGTGGTTCAACTGTTCAGAGTCAACAATATGTCCAATCTTTGCAACAGACATCAGCTCCTTTCCAGAATCAGCAGTCTTATTGTTATCGGTCAAACCTGCGAAGTCAGAGAGGCAGTTCACCCAGTTGCCGTTTTAAGCGGAATGGGTTCAGTAAGCAACTTTGAAGATGGCTGGTTCAGCAGCGAATCAGATGTGAATGCCCGGTTCTCGGAAGCTGGCATTTTCCTTTGTTTTATCTTGTCATTTCTTTATGTCTGTAGTTCTTTCCTGTTTGAATTGCAATCTTGTTTGTAAAACTTGTTGTTTTCATTCAATTTATGATAATGAAATGAGTATGCATGTTTTGATTAAATTCATTCGTGTTCACTAATTGCTTTTTACAGATATCCAACGCTTGGTTAAGCGGAATCCGGGGAGGATGACGAAATTGAAAGACGCGCAAGCTTCCGATTGTATGCTTTTGAAATAAAACCTGCTGATGATGTACATGCATTGTTTCAAATCCCTAAACACTGGAGTTATAAGGAAGATAATCCCTTGTCAACCCCTTTGAGCCTGGTAGTAGGAGTTTTTTCTGAAAACGAAAAACCCTCAATCTTAACCTGGGGTAGGGTAGGTGTTAGCTAATATGACCGAGCGTCCGAATTGCAAAAAGAGTGTCCGTTCAAGGATCAATCACACCTCTATAGGTTGTGTCTAAAGAACCACAATGGTTAAATGTCAGGAGTGAGACAGTCACATTATTCCCCAATGAGTCCGACAACCGGTGTCACACGACTTGTTCAAAAAAAAAAGAAAAAGAATCAAAAGCCCGCTAAGTTGAAACTTGAAAACGAATGACTTAGGCAAAAATTAGGGCATCCCGCTGGACTTAAAAATCAAAAGAAGCTCAAAAGAGTCAGTCTAGGCAAAATTTAGGGATATGAAAATAAAAAAAATTGAAAAAGGATTACAAAAGAAAAACCTCGAACAAATACAAGTCGTGTGACTCCAAGTGTCAAAGACAAAGAGTGAGTGGTTGTCACTCCAAAAAAAGACTCATAGTTTCTCGAGCTGTCACTCCTATCTTTCAACCTCTGAGAGGTGAGCGCTAAGGTCGAATTAGCTAAACGTAGGATGGGAGAACATCAAGGAGAATGGGTGGTTTAAAATAAATTTTGAGCCTTTATCCTTTCCTTCAAAACCGTGAACCTGACCACGTTACAACCTTCAAAAGTCCTAATTGAAGCAGGTTTGTTTCGAAGGCATACTTCGGTAAAGATCGCGTCGAAACTGACTCCTAAAACGGTTCTTCTTACCATGTTGGTATTGATGTTGATATTCTGATAAATGATTTGTGCATTATATGCCATAAACTGTTTTTCCTTTTTCCAGTGAACAAATTGGATGTCAAAACTGTCATATGTGTTGCATTAATATATCTCTTATGCATAACAACTTGTTTTACTTTCGAGTAAGCGCTTGACAGCAGGAAAGTTTCCTACAGTGGAAAGTATGATCAGGATAGAATGCAGAACACCCGAGCATTTCGTGAGTCGGGGCAAGCTATATCAAGTGATCCCCAGTAAGGTCAACCATCTGAAGTCAGTTGTTATTCTGGGGAAATCAGGTCGAGATTCGATAAATCTCTCATAGCCAAAGGTACTGCTCCGAATCAGCTAATTAGGGGCAAAGTCATTGCGGACAGGGACATGTCATTCCATATCCAAGGGGCAATCGATCTGAAGCGTTTCTTCGAAGTTCAAAGTGTTGAGGCAGTTCCAACCAGACCATCAGGGTACCGAGATTTCAGATTTCCCTTTGAAGAATATCCCTACAGAGATCCCACAGACTGGGGCATATCAGAAACGAAGGAATTGTTCCTCTTAGTGTCATCAGAGCTACTTAGAGTTACTCGAGCAGGTTCAGCCAATTTTCAAGTGTGAGACGAATGTCGAGAAGTCGTGTTATCATCCCTTGACGCTTCAACCAGAGACCATGAATTCGGACAAAATGTTTTCCAGCGTTAGTTGTACCTGACCCATCACGGACAGCCTAAAGCCCAATCCTTATTGGCAATTTTCAGGAAGCCCAATCCATATTGGCGCGCCATTCCTAAAGCCCAATCCATATTGGCAATCACTGTGAGGCCCGATCCGTGTTGGCGCATCAGTCTCAAAATCCAATCTTCATTGGTATGCAGGAAGACTCCGTCTGTTTTCCCCAGCAAAAGTCCAATTTTCATTGGCACGGGTAAGCTATCCCCAGAAAATTCCAATCATACTTGGCACATTCAGTTATTCCCCCATCGGAGTTGGTCTCACCTTTCCGGCATTTATTTTGCTGGAATAATTATGTGATACCCGGTTATCCCCCAGCGGAGTTGGCTTTGTCTTCAGCATTTATTTTGCTGAAGCAGTTCTGTTATGTCCGGCTTTCTCCAGCAGCCCGAGCCTGCATTTGCATCTTGCATATTGTTAGAACACAGATTGGTTCTTATAATATCTCTTTGTTTTGATGATAACTGTTAGGAAATTTTGTATTTAAGAATTATATACTCTAAAATTTGCTTGAGAATTTTACTACAGATTGTAATGAAATTAACACTCCAGAAGCAAATCTGAATTGTATACAAGAAGATATCTAGACTCTGAAGCGCCAGATGCATTCATTAGAAGATTTTGATTGCTGCTTATAGAAGTTCATGAGCGTAGCCTCCAGAAGGATCTGAAACAAGAAGCTCCAGAAGATTCTGAAGCTGAAGCTCCAGAAGAATCTGAAGCAAGCAGAAGCATCTGAAGCAAAGAAGAATATTGTATGAAGAGTTTCTCAAAGCATAATTTCTACAGAAGTTTCTGAAAGTACTAAAGCTGCCAGTACTGAAGTTCTGTGTCAAATATGTTCTGATGATCAACACGCTGAAAGCACACATGCTGCAGAAGACTCTGATACAGCAAAGTTCTGAACATCATTAGAAGACTCTGACTCAATCAGATTCTGATGAACTTGCTGAAAACTGAAGAAGAATTATTCAAAGATTATATCCGTTGGAGTAAATCAAATGTCTCTTTCCTCATTTGTGCTAGACACAAGAACACAGACAAAAAGTATTTTTTTGTGCCTTCTACTTCTAGGAAAGGTCACTTGATGTAAAGACAAAAAGGCTCAGACCTTTTTGGGACACTCTTCTCAACGCTCAGCTCTCCTTGGATCAGCTGCCTATAAAAGGAAGACTCCACCAAATTCTTCAGTCAGACATTTTGCTGAAAAGAAATTATAACATTCAAGCTCTCATACTTACATATTCATTCTTAGAATTATTTGTACTTAATCTTAAGAGAAATATCACTGTTGTGATAAAAGCTTTTTAGAAGCATTCATACTCTTGTACTAGATTTACATTGATTGTAAAGGTTTTCCTTAAGAGGATTCAGTTGGAATCAGTAGCTCTTGAGAAGACTAAGAACAGTTGTTCTTAGGTGTTACTATTGTAATCTGTTTGATTAAATAGTGGATTAAGTCCTTGTTGAGAAAGGCAAATCACTCTAGGAAGGGTGGACTGGAGTAGTTGAGTTCAACGAACCAGGATAAAAATAATTGTGTTTTTAATTCTAAGTTTTAATCTTTCATACTTATTCAACCCCCCTTCTAAGTATTATCTCACCTTCAGTTGGTATCAGAGCTCCGGTTCTGTATGTGCTACCACTTAATAGTGACAATAAAGATCCAGAGAGAAATACTTTGATATATATTTATTTGTTACAATGGCTGATATTACAATATCCAACATTAACAATAAATATGAAGAAAGGGACAGGATCAGCACCAAACCCCCTATGTTTGATGGGGAAAAATTTGATTACTGGAAAGACAAAATTGAGAGTTTTTTTCCTAGGATATGATGCTGATCTATGGGATCTAGTCATAGATGGATATGTCCATCCCACAGATGGAAATGGCAAAAAGATAGACAGAAAATCTATGACAGATGCTCAGAAGAAAGATTTTAGAAATCATCATAAAGCCAGAACTATATTATTAAATGCAATTTCTCATACTGAGTATGAAAAAATTACAAACAGGGAAACTGCTTTTGATATGTTTGAATCCTTAAAAATGACTCATGAGGGAAACTCTCAAGTCAAGGAGACAAAAGCTCTGGCTGTAATCCAGAAGTATGAGGCCTTCAAGATGGAAGACTCTGAATCTGTTGAATCCATGTTCTCCAGATTTCAGATCCTCACAGCTGGGCTAAAGGTTCTGGACAAGGGATATTCTACATCAGATCATGTAAAGAAAATCATCAGAAGTCTACCTACCAGATGGAGACCAATGGTGACTGCCTTGAAGATGGATAAAGATCTGAACAAGATCTCTTTAGAAGAACGCATCAGCTCACTAAGGATCCATGAAATTGAGCTTGAGGAAGATGAACCTCAGAAGAAAGAAAAAGGTAAATCTGTTGCCTTAAAATCTAACAAATCTGCTAAAGCTTTGCAGGTTATTGAAGAAAGCTCTGAAGAATCTTCTTCTTCTGAAGAAGATGAATTATCCATGCTGTCCAGAAGGATCAACAGACTCTGGAAGCACAAGGGAAAGAAGTTCAACAACTTCAGAAGATTTGATCATAGAAAGGAATCTTCTGGGCAAAGAAGATCTGGCAAGAAAGAAGTTGTATGCTATGAGTGCAAAGAACCTGGGCATTACAAGAATGATTGCCCCAAACTTCAAAAAGAAAAACCCAAGAAGAAGTTTAACAAAAAGAAGAAGGTTCTGATGGCAACATGGGATGACTCAGATGAGTCTGAATCATCTTCTGAATCAGAAGAAGAATGTGCTAATGTTGCACTGATGGCCAGCACAGAAGATCAAGAGGAAGGAACCTCAAGATATGAATCAGATTCTGAATCTGATGATGACGTTGAAGAGGTAATGGCTAAACTTACCAAAGAAGAACTTATAAAAGTTTTAACAGAATTTCTTAAAAGTTATAACAATATCAAACTCAAATACAAGAAGCTGAAAAGCAATCTTGAATCTGAGATTGATCTTTTGAAGACAAAACTTGTTGAGCAAAAAGAAATTAATCTGAAAATCAAAAATGACTTTGAAATAACTCAACAAGAATATGAATCTGAGACTAATTCATGTGAAAACATTTTAGAAAAATATGACTCTAGCTTTCAGAGATTCCTTACTAAGAGCATAGACAGAAGCAAGATGGCTTCTATGATCTATGGTGTTAGTGGGAACAACAGAAGAGGTATTGGATATGAATCTTCATCTGGAAGTAATCCAAAATCTGTTGACAAACTTTTCATCAAGAAGACACCTCTGTATTCTCAATTTAAATTTGGTCACTTAAATGACATTAAACACACAAGCTATGAGAAGAATACTTATGTGTTTAAACCCAAGGCAAGTCAGAATAAACACTATGTTGAAAAACACAAGTTTAGACAAACCTACAAACCAACTAACCCCAAAGGACCCAAGAAGATCTGGGTACCTAAAAACAAAATAATTCTTGTTGTAGATGTTCTTAGCAGCAAGGTCAGGACGCCAATCATGGTACCTGGACTCTGGATGCTCACGACACATGACAGGAGAAAAGTCTATGTTCCAAAGCCTGAAACTTAGATCTGGAGGTGATCTGAAGTTTGGAGGGAACCAGAAGGGCAAGATCATTGGATCTGACACAATTGGAAATGGTAAACTTCCCTCTATTACTAATGTTTTACTTGTTGAAGGGTTAAAACATAACTTATTGTCCATAAGTCAATTAAGTGACAATGGTTATGATATTACCTTTAATCAAAAATGTTGTAAAGCTATTAGTCAAAAGGATGGCTCTATCCTATTTAGTGGTAAGAGGAAAAAAAACACTTATAAAATAAATCTTTCAGAACTTAAAGTTCAAAATGTTAAATGCCTCTTGTCTGTTAATGAAGAGCAATGGGTCTGGCACAGAAGATTGGGCCATATTAATATGAGACGTATATCTCAGATTAATAAACTTAATCTTGTCAGAGGACTCCCTAATCTGAAGTTCACTTCAGATGCTCTTTGTGAAGCATGCCAAAAAGGGAAGTTTTCAAAAACATCTTTTAAATCAAAAAATGTTGTTTCTACTTCTAAACCACTAGAACTACTTCATATTGATCTGTTTGGACCAGTGAAAACTGCATCCATCAGAGGCAAGAAGTATGGATTAGTCATTGTTGATGACTATAGTAGATGGACATGGGTAAAGTTTTTAAAACACAAGGATGAGTCACATTCTGTGTTCTTTGACTTCTGCAAGCAAGTCCAAAATGAAAAGGATTTCAAAATTATAAAAGTCAGAAGTGATCATGGTGGTGAATTTGAAAATAAATATTTTGAAAATTATTTTTCTGAAAATGGCATTGCTCATGATTTTTCCTGTCCTAGAACTCCACAACAAAATGGGGTTGTAGAGAGGAAAAACAAAACTCTGCAAGAAATGGCCAGAACCATGATCAATGAGACAAATATGGCAAAACACTTTTGGGCAGAAGCAATAAACACAGCTTGTTACATTCAGAACAGAGTGTCGGTTAGACCTCTTCTGAAGAAGACTCCTTATGAACCGTGGAAGAACAAAAAGCCCAACATTTCATATTTTCATCCTTTTGGATGTATTTGCTATATGTTAAACACTAAGGAAAATCTGAACAAGTTTGATTCCAAAGCACAGAAGTGTTTCATGCTTGGATATTCCGAACGCTCTAAAGGCTACAAAGTATACAACACTGGGAAACAGATTGTGGAAGAATCCATTCATGTCAGATTTGATGATAAGCTTGGCTCTGAAAAGCCAAAGTAGTTTGATAACTCTGCAGATAGGGAAGTAGTCTTCATTGACTCTGAAGTTCCAGAAGCATACAAAATTCAAGTGAAGGAACCAGAAGCAACTCCAGATGCTACTCCTTTAACTTCTCAGATGAATAATCTAAACATTTCTGAAGAATCAACTATTAGAGGATCATCATCCAGAATTAGAGCTTCTCATCCAGAGGATGTCATTATTGGAAAGAAGGATGATCCCATCAGAACAAGATCCTTTCTAAGATTATCTGAAGCATCACTATTTGGACTAGTGTCAGAAATTGAACCATCTTCTGTAGATGAAGCTCTGCAAGACAATGATTGGATTATTGCTATGCAAGAAGAGCTAAATCAATTCAGCAGAAATGATGTATGGGATCTAGTTCAAAGACCTCAAGGATTCAATATAATTGGTACAAAATGAGTCTTCAGAAATAAGCTAAATGAGAAAGGAGAAGTTGAAAGGAATAAGGCAAGGCTGGTTGCTCAAGGGTACAGTCAGCAAGAAGGTATTGATTACACTGAGACATATGCTCCAGTGGCAAGGTTAGAATCTATACGTCTTCTTATTTCATTTGCTGCACAAAACAACATCACTCTGTATCAGATGGATGTTAAAAGTGCCTTTCTTAATGGTATTATAGAAGAAGAAGTTTATGTCCACCAACCTCCTGGTTTTGAAAATGAAAAATTTTCAGATCATGTTTTCAAATTAAAGAAATCTCTATATGGTTTAAAACAAGCTCCCAGAGCTTGGTATGAGAGATTGAGCAATTTTCTTCTGGAGAAGAATTTCATCAGAGGCAAAGTGGACACAACACTCTTTTGTAAATCAATTAAGAAAGATCTTCTAATTTGCCAAATTTATGTAGATGATATTATTTTTGGATCAACAAATATTATGCTTGGAAAGGAGTTTGCTACATGTATGCAGGCAGAATTTGAAATGAGCATGATGGGAGAACTCAGATTCTTTCTAGGAATCCAAGTTAATCAAACTCTAGAGTGTACTTACATACATCAGACAAAATATGTTAAAGAACTTTTGAAGAAATTTAACATGTCTGATAGTAAGCTAGCAAAGACTCGAATGCATCCTACTATCTCACTTGGCAAGGAAGAGGTAAGTAAGAAAGTAGACCAGAAGCTCTACAGAGGTATGATTGGCTCTCTTCTTTATCTTACTGCTTCTAGACCTGACATATTATTCAGTGTTTGTCTGTGTGCTAGATTCCAATCAGATCCTAGAGAATCACACTTGACAGCTGTCAAGAGGATTCTAAGGTATCTGAAAGGTACTTCTAATGTGGGTTTGTGTTACAAAAAATCTGATGATTGCAAATTAGTTGGATTCTGTGATGCTGACTACGCTGGAGACAGAGTGGAAAGAAAAAGTACTTCTGGAAGTTGTCAATTTCTAGGAAGAAATCTAATCTCCTGGTACAGCAAGAAGCAACCCACAATTGCACTTTCAACCACAGAGGCAGAATACATTGTTGCTGCTGGATGTAGTACGCAGATGCTCTGGATGAAGAGTCAACTAGAAGATTATCAAAATTTTTAAAGTAACATTTCTATCTTTTGTGATAATACTTCTGCTATATGTTTGTCCAAGAATCCCATTTTACATTCTAAGGAAAAACATATAGAAATTAAGCATCATTTCATCAGAGACTATGTTCAGAAGGGAATCATAAATTTAGCCTTTGTTGATACAGATCATCAATGGGCAGATACTTTTACAAAACCCCTTGTTGAAGATAGATTCAAATTTATTCTGAAAAATATTGGTATGGATTTTTGTCCAGAATGATATTTGTCAGAAGCAAATTTTTACAGATGCAAAAATGCCTAATGCTCTGAAGTATTTCTTCTGATTGCTTATTTGTTCTGTTTAATTTTTTTTTGTGAAACTCTGAACTAACAATCCTTAGAAGATCTGAACGTTGGTTAACGCTTCATTTCTCAAAAGAATTCAGAACACATGCAAGCAAACACGTGTCACACCAAATCTGAAGAGGTGGCGTGTACATAACTGAAGAGACGTTTGAGGTGAAGTTTGAATAGTGAAAATCTTGATTTCCCCCCCAAATTGTCAGAAGCAATTAATGTTTTGAAATGATTATTATTCTTTTCATTTAATGCTTGTTAAAACGTGCAAAATTCTGACTGATGGTATGCCTAAGTGTTTTAGTATAAATACATGACTTATCTTCACTTTCACACTTTTCACACTCTCAGAAAATTACATGCGTTTTCATCTCCTCTTTTCTCTGCATAAAAACCCTATACCTAAGTGTTTGACAAAACATTCTTCAATGGCAACTTCATCATCAACAGCTGCTCAATTCCAATCTTCTATGGCTGCTGTAACTTCAGCAAACATGGGTGTTTCTCCCTATTCTCCTCCCAAAAGAACTCTTCTAACCCCTGTTGATAAATTGGAAGTTCTATGTGAGTCCATGGTAGAGTTTGACTCTCTTGCAGAAAATGGGTTTGAGTTTCGTTCCATCATTGGAGCTCAAGGATGGGTTAAGTATTTTGATAGGCTCTTTGGACCAGTTTACCCTCTACTTGTGAAAGAATTCTGGATCCATGCATCAGTTTACCCCAAGTTCATCTTATCTTCTGTACTGGGAAAAGAGATCATTATCACAGAAGATCTGATAAGAAAGTTAATAGGATATGAAGAAATATATGGTGTTTCCCACTTGCCAGCTGGGCGTGTGGACATGGATGAGGTATATGAAGAAGTGATGACTGCTGGTCAAGCTTCTAATAAATTCAAGGATCTGAAGCCTGACTACAAGATCTGGGCCAAGATCTTCATGGGATGCATCCACCACAAGAAGTCAACTAATTCTCCAGACTATGTCAATAATGAACAACTATATTTCATGTGTTGCCTTAGTCAGAGCACCAAGGTAGATCTTCCATACATTCTTTTCATGCATCTGTGGAACCATATCAATGCATCTAGAGAGTATGTGAAAGAGAAAGGACAGAAGATCAGAACTTGGATCCCCTTTGGAAGGTTGATCTCAGATCTTCTTACTGAGAATGGTTTGGTCACTGCTCTGTACGCTGCTGGAGTCACAGAGGAATTAGAATTTATAATGGGAAAGCCTCTGAATGCTAAAAGTCTTCAGAGACTCAAAATTGTTGATGAACTCACAACAGCTCCCAAGAAGTTGAATGTGTCTGAATTGAGTAAAAGGGTTCTGGTAGATGACTTTCCTTTATTCTTTGCTGAAGAGCCCAGACACATAGTTGTTATGTATATTGATGAATGCAAGAAAGAAGGAAACCCAGTTCCTGCAAATGTAATTCAGCTAGCAAGACAACCCCTGCCATATGTAGAAGAAGAAGAAGAAGCACAACTCCAGAGGAAAAGGACTCAGCCAGTAGCAGAATCTGAACCTGCTCAGAAGAAGGTCAAGATTGCTGAGAAGCCAAAGAAGCTCTTGAAGAGAAAAGAATCTGAAGACGCTGCTTCTGTACCTGCCAAGAGGATCAAAATAAAAGGTACTAAATCTTCTGTATCTTCTGCAAATATTGTTATAAATGATTCTAATATTAAGTCTGTACCAAAACCACCTTCAACACAAACCACTTCTGTTACTGCTCCTAGTTCTAAATCACCACAAAAACAAACACCTGTTCCAACTCAAACAACAACACAAACAATTCCAACACCAACAGTTTCTGTACCAAAACCTTCTCAACCAAAAATCCATATCAAACAGTTTGTTCCACAAACATAATCCTCACAGAAACAACCATCAGAACAACAACCATCAGAACAACAATCACAACAATCTGTACACCAAAAATCATCTGAACAACCAGCAAAACAAAAAGAATCTCAACCAGAAAAAGCCTCTGAAAATCAACCACCATCAAAATCATCTGAACCCATTGCACTTGTTACTTCTGAGCCTACAAAAGTAACTTCTGCTCCAATTTCAGAACCAATCATTATTCCATCTGATTCACCCATCTCAGAACAACCATCCAAACCATCTGAAATTCCTTCAGAACAAACCAACACTTCTGAACCTCACATCCCTAAGACAGAAGTCCTTGATGTCACACCCTTAAAAACGGCGTTTCAAGTATCTTCTACCTCCTGTACACCAACCACATCTTCTAACTCCTCAGAATCAGAACTCCACCCAAATTTTCTTATCTCTCCATCTAAAAAATACTCTGAGGTATACCAACCTGAACCTACCATACCTTCAAAAGCTCCCACTCCAGATCCTATTCCCACACCTGCACCATCATCTGAGATATTGATACCCAATTCAAACCCAAGATCTTCTATATCTTGTGCCCAAGTGTCCTCTCTGTTTCATAATTTGGCCTATGGTCTCAAACTAAAAGACTTTTATGACAGAGTTGAACCATCTGACCCCATCAACCCTCTGAAACCAAAACTCACCATGACCCTTCCATCTGTGATTCTTGATTACATAAAATCTATGTCAGATGTAGGATCTTTAGCAACCATTTCATGTTCTGCAGAATCTGATAAAGTTGCTGCTTCAGCTCTGCCAATTGCATCTGATAACACTGCTACATCTGATGAACCACCCAAATCTTCTTTCAAAACTTACTCAGATACACATTTGGATGTTGTTACCAATCACACCAGAACAAAACCTCATCTGTTAAATGCTTTAAACAGATCCCAACCTCAAAAACCTGAGATACCCTTCATTCCATACTATCCTCCTCCTCTGATCTCAATTCAAAAATATCTTTTTCCACCAACTCCCCAACCTAAACCTGTAACTCTGGAAACTTTGTTACGTCAAAAGCCTAGACTTAATGTTGATCACTTATTTCAAACATTTTTGCAAGAAATACAGATGTATTTAGGTACTGTTCAGAAGAAATGCTCAGCAACAATGGATGCCAAAGAATCTGACATCATCTGGAATGGATTCATCAACAGATTCAACTCTGTAGCTTCAAATCTGAAGAACGTCTGTTCTGATGATGCAAAGCTCAGATTTGCTGAGGCTGCAAGGACTCTATTTTGGACTGTCAACAAATCTGAACCTCTGCTTCTTTTAGATGCTCCTCCACCATCAACAGAATCTACTGAAAATGCATCTGAAGAGAATCAATTGGCTATGACTCTGGTAGACCCTTCTTCTACTTCCAATGCTCCAGACTCTACAGAACCAATGGAAATTGACTCTATTCAGGCTACAGAACCTAATCATACTTCTTCATCTGAGATAAAGAAAGAAAATCCAGATTTTGAAGACAAGATTGCTGCTCTAGAAGCTGGACAGTCAGAGATCAAATCCTGGATGGCTAAGCAGGATAAGAAGTCTGAGGATATGACAGAATGGATGTCAAAGCAAGATGAAAAGAATGAAACTATGGCTAAGTGGATGTCAAAGCAAGAGCAATCATCCTCTGAGATTACAGATCTATTGAAGATGCTTTTGTCCAAACACTCTTAGATTTTTTTCATTCTAAAGTTTTTGCATTTGTTGTTTGCATATGTACTTTATTGCTATATCTTCTGATGTTTGCCTATGTACTCTTGCTCTGATCAAATGAATGAATCAAAGTTTTCTCCATTGAATTGTCTAATTTACTGTTTCCTTTTATTTGTCCTTTTAAAGTTTACTTTTTACTTATGACAAAAAAAGGGGAGAAAATATAGATCTGAACTGTTTAATATAACTTCACCAGAATGAAACTTCAGACATATCTATTCTATCTAACATTTAATCTGACTATTTCAGAACATTTGATAAGTACATTCTATAAAAGAAACTCTAAGTCTCTCAGATCATTTGTCTATTATCAAACTCTGAATCTTAAATCTGCAAGACATTCTGACCTTCAAATGTTATAAGAACAAACAAGATCTAACTCTGAAGATTATTCAAGACAAAAGGGAAGTTTCTATTCCTTATTTGTATTTAACTCAGGGGGAGATTCATCATCTCAGGGGGAGTTATAATTCTAATATTTTCAATTAAACAAAATTTTTGATGCTTTTTGTCATCATCAAAAAGGGGGAGATTGTTAGTGTAACACCCCTTTCTAAACCCCGCAATTAATGAAAATAATCAGAGTATGATTAACATGCATTCATACAAGGGTGTCACACTTCAATTTCAAAACACCTGCCATGCTCATTAACACACAATAAAAGATCATGTTTTACAATTCTTCACTTTGCATGAAACAGCGGATTCAATTCAAACAGATATTTTCATAAAAGGAATATTCGTTTTGATCACATGATTCAACAATAATCGGGCACTAAGGCCAATTACTCGTAACTTCAATAAATATGAAAACATAACACATTCTATAAAATATAACCAAGCGATCCCACTGTTACATGACCAGAGCATGACTCGACCCAACTTAATTAAATCACTAAACAGCTAAACCGATAGCGACCTCGCACCACAAGCAACTCTACTCTGGATACCTGCACGATGTCATATAGGACATCATTCCAGCAGAAGGGTGAGAAATATTATCATAAAATCAATGCATATAATTATGTGCATAAACATTCATAAAATACATAAATGCCACATTTCTCACCACTTTACATAATCACTTCTCACATGCTTCCCCATATATATATATATATATATATATATAACGAACATGATTAACTATCGAACATGTTATCATGCACATATCCATGGTTCTTATTATTCCACATTTTCATACACATAAACACGTTGTATACATCAATTACATGGTCATAACTTATCCAAAACATTATAGTCATACACATAGCATACTTTCATACAACATTTCCAATTATGCAAGTCATGTACATACACGTAAGCACAACTCTAATCAACAATCCTATCTATGCCATATGGTTCACGTAAAGCCCATCAATTCCACCAATCCCCCGTTCGGGATTGTAGGTATATCACTCATACCCCACCAGGAACAACACATAGTCATTCTACCCCGGTGATCGCTCTGCTGGGAACGACATCTTGTCATTCCACCCCAGTATACATGAGCCTTACACGCATTCATTATTTCAGTATCAACAACATGAATCACTAAGCAATACACATGTATATACATAATATATTTTCATGCATTCTTCACTTACAATTGCACATAAACAACACTGCATTACAACATTTATCAAGCAATGCATACAATATGTTTATTTCAACCCCAATTCACATAAACGTCTACATATACATATAGTCACACATATACATATATCATTTAGCATATTCAACCATGCCATTCATCATAATTCATATCAGCCCACATAAACATACACATATTAGGTTTATTTTCCATGCTCCACGGCAATAATGATAAATGCAACTCATAGAGACCGACTCACGACTCCATGCAGATGCAAATGCGGTACCGACTCATTCCAACAGATTCACTAAGGAATCGAGTATTCAGCAGATCCTCCACGGGATCAAGTACTCAGCAGATTCTCCACGGAATCAAATATTCATCAGATTCTCCACGGAATCGAATATTCAGCAGATCCTCCACGGGATCAAGTACTCAGCAGATTCTCCACGGAATCAAATACTCTAGCCAATCCTCCACGGGATTACATGTTATGACCGATTCTCCGAGGAATCACACAATGCAACCGATTCTCCAAGGAATCACACAATGCAACCGATTCTCCAAGGAATCTAATATAACCATCGTATCATACGAGGTTCTGCAAATCCTCCGAGGGATCAATCAACACACAAATGCATACTAATATGCTTCACAATGCAAATCCTCCGAGGGATCATTCAACACAAAAATGCATACTATGTTCACAAACATACTCATTGCATTTATCACATACATCGCATATATCTATCATGCATTCACATTATGCACCATTCCACACATGGTTTACACACATATCAGCCTATCAATGCGTTTCTATTCAATTCGAGCAAATACACAAGATTATCAAATATTCAAGATTCACCATTTACTCTACAATCTAGGATTCACGCCTTTCGGCCACCCACAGCACGACATGACAAAACAGTTCACACATCAATCATTCATATAGGCATTAATCATAATTAAATCAACCAAACATCATGCTATAAACAAACAGCAAAAACAAATAACACTGCCAGGTTCGCCAACCTTCGCCTGGCGAAGCCACGCAGCGAATGCTCGCTGGCCTTCGCCTGGCGAACTCCCCAGCGAAGTCCACTAGGAGTAATTCTGGAATTACTCGCTGAGGCTCGCTACCCACTCGCCTGGCGAACCTTCGCCAACTCACCTCGCCTGGCGAACTTGCCAGCAAATACAGGGTATTAGCTTCTGACTTGCTTCGCTACAGCTCGCTGGGCTTCGCCTGGCGAAGCTTCGCTGCCTTTCGCCTGGCGAACTTGCGAAGACAGAACTTCCATGGTTGTCTCAAAGCCCAAACTCCACACAACCAACCGATTAAATCCAAACCGGTCACAGTAGCACAACCCAACCATCACCCGACTAAACTACATTGTCTAATCCGATTTCTAACCGATTAAAACATCATTTTACCGATTAAATCATTTTCGACCTAGAATGGAAAAGTATAGAAAACACCCGAACAATCCACACCACACATACATAATCATACACATGGATTGGATAATAATGTTTCTCACCCTTACCTTGATTCAATCGAAGCTTTGGGTTGCTCTTGATGATTTCCACACTTTTCTTCTTCTTCTTCTCTTTTCTCCTCCTTTTCCTTCTTTCTCCTTTTCTTTCCTTTTTCTTTTCCTTACTACTCTTTTCCCTTTTCTTTCTATTTCTATCCTTTATATTTCTTTTTCTCATTCATTAGTTGTCAAATGACCAAAATACCCTCCATTCTAAATTTTACCCGAAAATTCTCCGAAACGGTAAAATATCAGAATATACCATATTCACAAATTAAATCCACGAATAACACAAATATTACTCAAATCCAATAAAATACTCCACAAAATGCGATAATCAAAATCGGGGCGTTACAACTCTCCCCCACTTTAGAAATTTTCGTCCTCGAAAATATCATCCGACTCAAACAACTTGGAATATGATTCTCGCCTCCCAATCTCGCAAATCTGACTGTTTCTAGTTGATCCTCCCAAACACCTTTACCAAGACAATCCCTTTGCCTCACAGTTGCTTCTTGTTCACCACTCTGAACCAGCAATGCCTTAGCAGTCAAATACTTTCTCACTCATACACCATCCATCTGGATCGATGCAACTCCTTAGCTTAGACTCATGAACACATCATGCAATTTCCCCAAGGTGACAACGGTACAACAATCTAACATGCTATCTTTCCACGCTCCCGCTGCACCACTCTGATACAAATTCGATAAGACACAGTGTGCTTCCGAGACCTCAAGCTCGACCAACACCAATTACCATCGTAACTCTCCAAAACACATCTTCCCAGGGGCTTCTTTCAATCTTTTCAGTCGCCTCTTGCACAATCTCATGTCCGATTACAACACTCTTGCCAGATACACATCAACACAAAAGAGTCATACATCTCATTCTGATTCATTTTGATCCAACACACAAGTCATCAACAAGTCCTCTACGTACTAAACAGTTCCCTTTGTCTGCCCATCCACCTACGGATGCTAGATAAGGTTCAATTTCAGTACGGCACCCAAAACGTCCGCAAACTTTTCCAAATCTCAATGATGAATTCAGATACCTTATCTGACACAATGTTAGACGGTATCACATACTATTCCGAAATACGCAACAGTTGCATCAGGCTAACAGTCCCCGATGTTCACACTTCGACGTTCAACAAGTCTAATCCGCTTATACGACCGCGACCACTTCTCCCTCCATCTGTGGCCACCAAAACAACTTCTCCCAATTCAGTTACGTCTTCATGGTAGTTGAATGGATATTCCATTTATCTCAATACCCTCTTTCCAAAGTACTCTTATCCAAACCACACAATATGAACACATAAACTCTACCGCAACATCTCGTGTCATCATTCCCATAAATCCGAAATTCAGCTTGTCGACTTTAACTCATTGAACTCAATCAATCTATCAACTCCAATTAGAATTTCAACCTCTTTGAATCTCATCGAGAGTACTAATCATCAGTCTCATCATGCAAGGCTCAACTCCAAACGAAGTTTCTATCATTTCCTCTACATCATATTCAATTTTCTCAAACAAAATAAATACCTTAAGCTCTCAAGATCGTTAACCATCTCAAATCTCAACTAACAATTGAGGTCTCCCTAACTACAGTACAAACACACAACAACAACCAACTCTAAGTCACTTGTTAGAAAATACCTCTTTGCACTTTTAATTGCCTTAAAGCATATCCAAAACTTGCCGACGTTGCATTAAACATATTTCCCAATCATATCACCAAAGCATCACAAAACACAATGAACAGTTATGTCGGACTCGGCAAAACCAACACACAAGCTGTTGACAGCTTCACCAAAACTCTTTAAACTTTCTTCACAGTAGTACATCACCGCTTCCTCTCTAACACTGATAACTCAAATTCCCAATATACCACATGACCCCCTATAATCTTCTAATACACCAAAACATCGTTGGTTACACAACCACCGACTCACTCTTCTGAGTATGGAAAATCTTATGTCACACAGGCATTCACTTCGTAAGTCATGGCGGAAATACGAACTGCACCCTCTACAACATCCAACATATTCCATTAACGAATAACTTAATTCCACGTCACTACTTTCTCATCATATAGAGCACTGCAATGACTCTCAACGCTTCTAACCTCGCGTCATTCTGAATTACGGTTCTCCCGTCACTACAAAATCACGAAAACAACATCCTCCACTTAGAAGGTTATTCCATACATCTTCAACTTCATGAAATTGTTGAAGGTTTAACCATATCAATCTTGTGTCCCATATCTTATTCCCTTTGATAATTACCAAAAGTCACCATCTACTCTTATATACTTGACCTCACAGTTTGTTGCCGTAGCACCCACACCAAACGCGAGTCTCAACTACTTAATCAATTTAATTCTCTGGCTATCCAAACACACATATGACATGGAGCTCTCAATATCAGACCAATCCTCATCAAATAAGTCATTCCCCACTTTATTCCACATCCTAACTCTGTATCACTTATCTTGTCAGGATAACTCCCAGACATTCATAACAAAACGGCAAACTGCCAACTCCTTACTTTCATTAGTGCTCAAAATCCTCATCAAAGTTTAACACTCTAACATTGTCCTGCGTCGACTTCTCAGAACACTCCTTAAGAATTTGGCTTCACTCTGAACAATTCACCACACACACCATCTAAGCTCGCAAGACACGTTTATTCCATCCAACACAACTTCCCAACTACTATCAACAAGAGATTAAGGGTGATCAGTTCCTCAATTTGTCAATAGATAGCCGAAAATCATAATGGAGTATAAACCCGTCTTTACCAAACTATAATAGTGTTTTCAAACCACGCATTGAGCTACAACTCTGCACTTGCAGCATCCTGGAGAATCACAAGCTCCTCCCCCACTTCGATCATTCCCACTTCTACAGACAAGGTTAACAACGGACATGTATCGACAGTGTTTTCACACACATGTCGCATACAATGGAACAACCAACAACACAACTTGGCCGGACGGACCGACCTGCTCTGATACCACTAATGTAACACCCCTTTCTAAACCCCGCAATTAATGAAAATAATCAGAGTATGATTAACATGCATTCATACAAGGGTGTCACACTTCAATTTCAAAACACCTGCCATGCTCATTAACACACAATAAAAGATCATGTTTTACAATTCTTCACTTTGCATGAAACAGCGGATTCAATTCAAACAGATATTTTCATAAAAGGAATATTCGTTTTGATCACATGATTCAACAACAATCGGGCACTAAGGCCAATTACTCGTAACTTCAATAAATATGAAAACATAACACATTCTATAAAATATAACCAAGCGATCCCAGTGTTACATGACCAGAGCATGACTCGACCCAACTTAATTAAATCACTAAACAGCTAAACCGATAGCGACCTCGCACCACAAGAAACTCTACTCTGGATACCTGCACGATGTCATATAGGACATCATTCCAGCAGAAGGGTGAGAAATATTATCATAAAATCAATGCATATAATTATGTGCATAAACATTCATAAAATACATAAATGCCACATTTCTCACCACTTTACATAATCACTTCTCACATGCTTCCCCATTTATATATATATATAACGAACATGATTAACTATCGAACATGTTATCATGCACATATCCATGGTTCTTATTATTCCACATTTTCATACACATAAACACGTTGTATACATCAATTACATGGTCATAACTTATCCAAAACATTATAGTCATACACATAGCATACTTTCATACAACATTTCCAATTATGCAAGTCATGTACATACACGTAAGCACAACTCTAATCAACAATCCTATCTATGCCATATGGTTCACGTAAAGCCCATCAATTCCACCAATCCCCCGTTCGGGATTGTAGGTATATCACTCATACCCCACCAGGAACAACACATAGTCATTCTACCCCGGTGATCGCTCTGCTGGGAACGACATCTTGTCATTCCACCCCAGTATACATGAGCCTTACACGCATTCATTATTTCAGTATCAACAACATGAATCACTAAGCAATACACATGTATATACATAATATATTTTCATGCATTCTTCACTTACAATTGCACATAAACAACACTGCATTACAACATTTATCAAGCAATGCATACAATATGTTTATTTCAACCCCAATTCACATAAACGTCTACATATACATATAGTCACACATATACATATATCATTTAGCATATTCAACCATGCCATTCATCATAATTCATATCAGCCCACATAAACATACACATATTAGGTTTATTTTCCATGCTCCACGGCAATAATGATAAATGCAACTCATAGAGACCGACTCACGACTCCATGCAGATGCAAATGCGGAACCGACTCATTCCAACAGATTCACTAAGGAATCGAGTATTCAGCAGATCCTCCACGGGATCAAGTACTCAGCAGATTCTCCACGGAATCAAATATTCATCAGATTCTCCACGGAATCGAATATTCAGCAGATCCTCCACGGGATCAAGTACTCAGCAGATTCTCCACGGAATCAAATACTCTAGCCAATCCTCCACGGGATTACATGTTATGACCGATTCTCCGAGGAATCACACAATGCAACCGATTCTCCAAGGAATCACACAATGCAACTGATTCTCCAAGGAATCTAATATAACCATCGTATCATACGAGGTTCTGCAAATCCTCCGAGGGATCAATCAACACACAAATGCATACTAATATGCTTCACAATGCAAATCCTCCGAGGGATCATTCAACACAAAAATGCATACTATGTTCACAAACATACTCATTGCATTTATCACATACATCGCATATATCTATCATGCATTCACATTATGCACCATTCCACACATGGTTTACACACATATCAGCCTATCAATGCGTTTCTATTCAATTCGAGCAAATACACAAGATTATCAAATATTCAAGATTCACCATTTACTCTACAATCTAGGATTCACGCCTTTCGGCCACCCACAGCACGACATGACAAAACAGTTCACACATCAATCATTCATATAGGCATTAATCATAATTAAATCAACCAAACATCATGCTATAAACAAACAGCAAAAACAAATAACACTGCCAGGTTCGCCAACCTTCGCCTGGCGAAGCCACGCAGCGAATGCTCGCTGGCCTTCGCCTGGCGAACTCCCCAGCGAAGTCCACTGGGAGTAATTCTGGAATTACTCGCTGAGGCTCGCTACCCACTCGCCTGGCGAACCTTCGCCAACTCACCTCGCCTGGCGAACTTGCCAGCGAATACAGGGTATTAGCTTCTGACTTGCTTCGCTACAGCTCGCTGGGCTTCGCCTGGCGAAGCTTCGCTGCCTTTCGCCTGGCGAACTTGCGAAGACAGAACTTCCATGGCTGTCTCAAAGCCCA
Source organism: Lathyrus sativus (assembly GCA_963859935.3). NCBI lineage: Eukaryota > Viridiplantae > Streptophyta > Magnoliopsida > Fabales > Fabaceae > Lathyrus > Lathyrus sativus. The sequence goes on from OZ012735.1 coordinate 265,973,230, forward strand.
AACTCCACACAACCAACCGATTAAATCCAAACCGGTCACAGTAGCACAACCCAACCATCACCCGACTAAACTACATCGTCTAATCCGATTTCTAACCGATTAAAACATCATTTTACCGATTAAATCATTTTCGACCTAGAATGGAAAAGTATAGAAAACACCCGAACAATCCACACCACACATACATAATCATACACATGGATTGGATAATAATGTTTCTCACCCTTACCTTGATTCAATCGAAGCTTTGGGTTGCTCTTGATGATTTCCACACTTTTCTTCTTCTTCTTCTCTTTTCTCCTCCTTTTCCTTCTTTCTCCTTTTCTTTCCTTTTTCTTTTCCTTACTATTCTTTTCCCTTTTCTTTCTATTTCTATCCTTTATATTTCTTTTTCTCATTCATTAGTTGTCAAATGACCAAAATACCCTCCATTCTAAATTTTACCCGAAAATTCTCCGAAACGGTAAAATATCAGAATATACCATATTCACAAATTAAATCCACGAATAACACAAATATTACTCAAATCCAATAAAATACTCCACAAAATGCGATAATCAAAATCGGGGCGTTACAGTTAGAACACAGATTGGTTCTTAATAATATCTCTTTGTTTTGATGATAACTGTTAGGAAATTTTGTATTTAAGAATTATATACTCTAAAATTTGCTTGAGAATTTTACTGCAGATTGTAATGAAATTAACACTCCAGAAGCAAATCTGAATTGTATACAAGAAGATATCTAGACTCTGAAGCGCCAGATGCATTCATTAGAAGATTCTGATTGCTGCTTACAAAAGTTCCTGAGCGTAGCCTCCAGAAGGATCTAAAGCAAGAAGCTCCAGAAGATTCTGAAGCTGAAACTCCAGAAGAATCTGAAGCAAGCAGAAGCATCTGAAGCAAAGAAGAATATTGTATGAAGAGTTTCTCAAAACATAATTTCTACAGAAGTTTCTGAAAGTACTAAAGCTGCCAGTACTGAAGTTCTGTGTCAAATATGCTCTGATGATCAACACGCTAAAAGCACACATGCTACAGAAGACTCTGATACAGCAAAGTTCTGAACATCATTAGAAGACTCTGACTCAATCAGATTCTGATGAACTTGCTGAAAACTGAAGAAGAATTATTCAAATATTATATCCATTGGAGTAAATCAAACGTCTCTTTCCTCATTTGTACTAGACACAAGAACACAGACAAAAAGGATTTTTCTGTGCCTTCTACTTCTAGGAAAGGTCACTTGATGTAAAGACAAAAAGGCTCAGACCTTTTTGGGACACTCTTCTCAACGCTCAGCTCTCCTTGGATCAGCTGCCTATAAAAGGAAGACTCCACCAAATTCTTCAGTCAGACATTTTGCTGAAAAGAAATTATAACATTCAAGCTCTCATACTTTCATATTCATTCTTAGAATTATTTGTACTTAATCTTAAGAGAAATATCACTGTTGTGATAAAAGCTTTTTAGAAGCATTCATACTCTTGTACTAGATTTACATTGATTGTAAAGGTTTTCCTTAAGAGGATTCAGTTGGAATCAGTAGCTCTTGAGAAGACTAAGAACAGTTGTTCTTAGGTGTTACTATTGTAATATGTTTGATTAAATAGTGGATTAAGTCCTTGTTGAGAAAGGCAAATCACTCTAGGAAGGGTGGACTGGAGTAGTTGAGTTCAACGAACCAGGATAAAAATAATTGTGTTTTTAATTCTATGTTTTAATCTTTCATACTTATTCAACCCCCCTTCTAAGTATTATCTCACCTTCACATATATCATCATATTTGCATCATATCTGCATTTCATCCTCAAATGCGTAGCATTTCCATCCTATATGGAGCATTACACCATAGAAAAATTCAAACATACGCATATGCGTACAATGCATAAGCCAGTTTTTCTACCAGCCTTACGCGGCAACGTGAATCACTCTGTAATCAGTTCAGGGGCATTTATCCAGCAGCTTTGTTCAGACAACTCAGCGGTTTATTCGTTTTTCAGATCATACGACGGTTATGTTTTGATCAATCAGTCATTTGATAACGACAGAATTTTCTTCGCGTTAATTCATATTGACGATGTGTTTCTCCAGCAAGTGGTTTTCTCTGTCTATCTTTAGACGTCATGAGTTTGAGCATGGTTTTCTCCGTCTATCATTAGACGTTGTGAGTTTGAGCATGGTTTTCTCCGTCTATCATTAGACGTCATGAGATTGGATATGGTTTTCTCCGTCTATCTTTAGACGTCATGAGTTTGGATATGGTTTTCTCCGTCTATCATTAGACGTTGTGAGTTTGAGCATGGTTTTCTCCGTCTATCTTTAGACGTCATGAGTTCGAGTATGGTTCTCTCCGTCTATCATTAGACGTCATGAGTTTGAGTATGGTTTTCTCCGTCTATCATTAGACGTCATGAGTTTGGGTACGGTTTTCTTTCCGTCTATCTTTAGACGACGTGAAGTTTCAGGTGATTTTTCAGCAGGTTTCTTACTGTCAATTCATATTGACGATGTGTCTCCCCAGCGAGTTCTCTCCGTCTATCATTAGACGTCACGATTTTTGGGTATGGTGTTCTCTCCGTTTATCTCTAGACTTTGAGAGGTTTCAAGGCGATCTTTCGGATATTGGCTTTCTTTCTGTTTATTGGATGAGATGACATTTCAAGAGGGTTTTCCTGACCGTTGATCCTTATTGACGTCGAGGCTCTTTGAAGAATGTTTGGTTTCCCTAGTTGTCGATTCTTATTGATGACTGCTCTTTGAAGGTGGTTTTCTTGCTGTCAGTTTTTACTGATGATGTGGCCCCTTTGAGGATAGTGTTCTTTCCATCAATTCCGGTAGACGAAAGGATTCTGAAATTTGACGGATGGTGTTGAAGTTCATATATGGGTTCCTTTCCGCTAGTTCTCACTGCCGATGTGGTTCTTCGGACAAGTTTTTCTTCCTGTCTATCTTTAGACAATGTGATAGGATCAAGTGCATGTTGATCCAACCTTTGGGTTCGTTATCTGTGGTGTCACACAGGTAACTGGTGTTGAAGTTTATATGGGTTTCTTTCTGCTAGTTCTCACTGTCGATGTGGTTCATCGAACAAGAGTTTCTTTCTGTCTATCTTTAGACAACGTGATAAGATCAAGTGCATGTTGATCTGGCCTTCGGGATGGTGTCTCTCCGTCTATCTTTAGACGATGTGAGTATATTTCTCTTCCTGTCTATCATTGGACGATGTGAGAGGATCAAGTGCATATTGATCCAACCTTCGGGTTTGTTATCTGTGGCGTCACGCAGGTAACTGGTGCTAAAGTCAAGTTCTTTATCAGATTATTGATCAGTTTGTTGCTATGACAACCGGATTCAGTTTTCTGGATAGTATTCCCCAAGCAGTTTTGCAGTTTATTTCTGCGGTTGGAAAATTTTCGGGTTGTTTTGTATTCAACCGTCTTTTACCTTGATTGTCTGAAGGTCGTTCGCTCTTCATCCACTCAGGCCTAAGTCTCTTGAATAGGGGCAGCTGTTGCACCCCAAAATTTGCCCAACCTTTTTTTCTTTAACTGGTTTATGTTTCATTGCATTAGCATTGCATTGTTCTAGCATTTGCATAGCATAACATCATTCATTTAGCAGGGGATCAAGTGTGGTGTATATCAAGAGAAGCCTATCTGGAGGTATTGTTCAAGCTTGAGAAGTCACCAAGGTCATCATGAAGAGGGTTGAGTCCTTGAGGAGTTCAGTTGCTTGTATAGGGTTCATCTCCTAATTTGAGGGCTTTTTGAAGACTATCAAAGGGTTGTGAGGCCTTGATAATGGATATGGCATGTGGATAGAGCTCATGGAGTGCCTAGAGGGTCATAATAGAGCTCAATCAAGTATTTGTGTCAAGTGCAAGAGCTATAATTGATGTTGGTGCAACTAGGGTTTCATCTGGTCAACCCTAGGTCAAATGTGCAATTGAAGAGAGTCAAAGCCTACTTCTAGGTCATGGAGTTCATGAAATGATGTGTTGAAGTATGTGAGATTCTGGTCCTAGATCAAATCAAGAAGAATCAAAAGTCGTTGAAGTTGCTAAGTCAGGGTTCCTAGGGTAAAATCCCCTGTTTAGTGCCAAACTTCAAAGCCATGTAAGTTAAGATACAAGCCTCATATGACTTTGGGCCAAGCATGAGACTTGTATAGTATGTCAATACCTTTAATTTGAGTACTAGAAGTCATCCATATGATTTGTATAACTCAAGTTATGAGCCAGACAAGTTACAAGTCCTCAGATCTTAGCTTTTGACCTAGCTTCCAAGTTAGGACAAACAGGACCAAGTTAGGACATATTTTGAGTGGAAAAATCATTCTAAACACAATGGAATTATTAGAATTTTCATTTGAGGCTTGGTTCATGGTGTTCCAATTTGTAACTTCAAGAATAAGCAACATATCAAAAATCATTCACAAGGCACAAACAAGGGTTCCTTTTGATCCAAACTCATTCAACAACTCATATGCAAGTGAAATGAACCTTCTAGAAGGTGGAAGCAAGGCCAATTCATTTTTTCCATTGTTGAAATTTTGGAAGAAACTTGAAATTTGGATATTCTAATTTGGGCCTCCCATGGACCTCCAAAGCCCACAAATCACTTCTATATATTGCCATGAGTGATTCCAGATGAAGGTTGGTGATGGAATAATCTTGGAAAGGTAAGGAGCACATTGAAAAGTTAGTTACAAAGTGGAAAATTGAATTTCGTTTCAAGAGCTTCTTAAGCTAAACCAAGGATTCCAAAAGCTTCCACATACTTCATTGAGTGAATCTGCAGAAGATTGGATCAAGATTCGCACCATAACTGCTCTAATTCGAAGCTCCAACTCAGGTTTTTACATTTCAAAATTATGCTCTGTTGAGATGGAGTTAAGGTAGAATATGCATGTGGTTAGGTAGAGTATGAACTCTAGATGGAATTAGGATCAAAATTTGAGAGTTTAGAGACAAATTAAGTTTGGATCCGTTTTCTTGTTGGTGATGAATCTCTCTGTTCGTGGAGTTTTAGCATGCATAAATATGATATTTGAAATCCTTGCGAAAAATCCTTCGAAATTGGTTCAAGAATCACTCGAATCCGTTGAGTATTGAGAGAGATATGTGTTGGAGATGTCGCCGGAAAACCTTTCGGCCGGTTCTGTCCGCGCGTGCGTTTCCCTCCCCCTGCGAATTCCAAATTGAAGAAGACGAGCAGCTGCCATCCAATCGTGGACCCGGTCAGCCCATCGTACATCCGGGATTGCGCCACGGACGCGCCCCGCGTGGACTCTCTCTCCGCCAGCAAAACGACAGCGTTTCAGTTAGTGATTTCTCTGGGCTTTGGATCAGATCGCTACTCGCACCCGACCCTCACGCGGACCATTTCAAATTGCCTTGGATAACTACTACATACACCCCCTCCAATTTCACTTTAAATTCCATTTCTTTTATTTTTTTCTGTTTTAATGCTGTTTGTTATTAATTCATAAAAAATAGTTAATAGTTTCATAAAATCATGAAAAAATATTTTCTAGCTAGTTTGATATGTGTAGAATTTTATCATATTTTTATTTTGATTTTCTATTTCTTTTTCAATTAATTTCGTATTTTCTCTTTTAATATGTTTTTAATAATCGATAATTGACATGCATGACTTTCTGATATTTGTATTGACTCATATTTTAGAATTTAGTTCTAATTTTTTGTATACTAGCTGTAGACTCATTGATTGATTTGTGTAATTTTTCTCAGGTTTTTTAAGAGCCTTTAAATGTAGTTTTGAATTAAATCTTTGTGACCCTTCTCATTTGAGGATTCATTTGCATACCTCACATTGTTCCCTCTGTTTGAACCGTTCCCTCTTGGATTTTTCCCCCATCCTTTTGGCCTTGGATTATATACATGTTAAGGTGTTTCCATGATTTTTGTGGTAATTTTTAAGTAGCATTTGGTTCTGTTTTGGAATTAGATCATTAGGCCTTCCATTTTAGGGTTCCTTTGTGACACCTTGTGATTTAAAAATTGTTTAGAGACTTTCCCATTAGGTTTGACCCCTGTACTTTCTAATATACGTCCATAACCTTCCTAGGTTCCCCTAGAAAAATTCCTAGAATTTTAGAAGTAGTTTAGGTATTTTAGATTGAATTAATACCTAGGCTAGTCTTAACATGTTCATAACATAGTCTTTGCCTATATGACTTTATCAATGGACCATAGCATGAGATAATTTCCCCATTCCTCTTGATTGATGCTTTATACTTGTATAGCTTCTGTTTGCTTGATTGTGATGCCTTAATTTGGTGTTTAGACCTTCTTTTGTTAGCTTTCTTGTAGCTTGTTCAGATTAGGGATTAGGAAGAGCCTTAGTTGTTTCTTTCTTTATTCAAATAAGCATGGATAGCTTTGTTTGCTTTCCATCCCATCCCATGATTCAAAGTCCTCATGTGAAATCACATCTCTCCTTTGGAGGGATGTATGGCATGTCATAATGAGTAGAACTTTTGAGGATGCCTTTCATGGATGCATGGTTGAGTGTCATGATGGATTCCTTTGGTTTCCATCATGCTTCCCGTCATCATGTAATCATCTTGTTGTTTCTCTTCAATCTTGTTGGAGTAGCTTGTTAAAGCTTGAAGATGGAGCATTCATTTCCTTCTCTTGAAGATGGCTTGAGCTTGAAGATTGAGTTACAGACTGTGGACGAGATTGATGTCAGAGAGGTGCTTTGCTGTGAAGCTGTTGATTTGTTTTCTTGATTGTCTGTTTTTATGGATTGCTTTACTGTATTGATGTGACTTGCTTGGAGTGTTGCATTAGTTTAGGCTTCATGTAGTTGTTCATAGGCCTAAGAGCATCCTAAGGGTTGAGCTTCTCCCCTTTCTTGTCTTCATTAGAGGTTGACTGTTTCCCTCTACTTGCTTTTTACTGTGTGGCTTTGCTTGCTGGTTTAAGGTTGAGCTTCTCCCTTGCCTGTGTGGTGTATGGCCTTTGTGCCTTATTTGTTTTGAAGTTGAGCTTGCCTCCTTCTGCTTGTGTGATGCATTGCATCCATTTTATTTACAGCATTTTATTCTACAACATTTCTTTACAGTTGATTTGTTTACTGTTGCTTTCCTTTGCCATGTTCCCCTAGGAACTCTAACTTCTTTTGTTCAAAAGAAGTCATGACAGACATTAGGGTCTCTAACCATGCATGATAACATTAGTTAGCTTCCCTTCTAACCTCAACCATAGGACAAACATTGCATGATAACTGTAGGATAGAGTCAGTTTCCCCCTTAGTTGTGTCCTTTCTCTTCTCATCTTCAAATACAGTTAAAACACTTAATAAAGGATAACACGTGTTGTGCGTTACGAGCCTTAAGCTACTTGAGAAAGAATTATGGGAGGGTTTCCCTCACATAGCTTGAGTGTTTAGTGTGGTACCCTTTGGGTGACATACGACACATTCACTCTTGAGTCCAAGTCTTTAGTGCAAAACGAGTTACAAACAGAATTCAATTCACTTCTTCTGTAAAAGACTTCAAAAACAAACATTCAAATCCTTTTTGTCCTCTTGGACCCTTAATCAGGAAAACCCTTTTCTTAAAGGAAAGTTCTGTTAACTTTCGATTCTATCGCAAACGGTAATGCCTAAGCCTCCAAAGGTCGAGCTGCAAACACTAACTGCTGGAACTGATTGTTAACTTTACTTGGATAAAAACTGCTGAACAAAACTGTGTTCTTCGTAGCCCGAACTACGTTTGCTCTGATATTTCATGCCGTATGAAAGTACGTAGGCATGATATGTGATATCTCGGCGAGCAACCTTTCCCCCTTCACCCGTAGTTAGGCGAACTACGTTGACTCTGATTTCTCGTTCCAGACGGGAATACGTAGGCATAGAACTGCGGTGTTCTACCGAGTCATTTCTTTTTCTTTCAAACCAGTCTTTAGCTAGATAGTTTAAACACACCCTTTTCCGATAAACAACAAGCGTGGATCCCGTCGAGTACGAAGGACGTGAGGGATGCTAATACCTTCCCCTTGCGTAACCGACTCCCGAATCCAGGATTTGGTTGCGATGACCATTCCTTTCCCTTTTTTGTTAGGTTTTCTCTGAGCATCTCCTTTCCCTCCTTTGGGATAAATAACACATGGTGGCGACTCTTCTGTTATTTCCGGCCTCGTTTTTCGCAGTAGTGACACAAAGCTAGGTGGAAGGATCCATAAGGCCACATTAATGCTAGTCATAATGTAAAATAAGGGAAAAATAGGAAATCTATCCTAAAAAAGCTAGTAAAAATTCTAGAGGTCCTTAAGGGTGTTAGGACGTCATGGTAAAAATTTCAGATAAAAACTCTAAGTTTAAGGGCACTAACCTAATGCTAAACCTAAAGGTATGCTAGGGAAAGCTCAAATTGGGAAGGTTATAAAGATCTAATTCCAACCTATGTCTAAAGGCATCTAAAAAATCAGGGGAAAATATCTAAGGCTTACCTAAGATCTCTAGAATCAGCATGAAAAATCTTAGGAATTAAATCTAAGCAATGGATAGAAAACAAAATTCAACAAGCCATCATGCTATTTTCACAATTATTAAATGGCTATTTAAATGGAAAAAATGAAATTAAATGGAAAATGCATCAAAAATGGAATTAAAATATGCAAAAAATTAAAGGACATGTTTATTTACATCCATGATTTATTCCAGATATTATTGGCCATTTTAACTATTTTTAATGAATTAAAATGAAACATGCAATAAACCATAAAAAGAAAATCAATAAAGAAAAGAAAAGAAAGTGCCAAAATAACACAGCCACAGGATCAGGAGACCAGTCAAGGGATCCTATGCTCCACAACACGCCACGCACACGCTCAGGGTCCTTAAGTGAAACACATCGTTTCACTGATGCTTGGGTGCTCTTCAGTTGACTAATGCGTATGGTGAGTCTTAATCTAAACCACACAACTCCAAGGTAATCATATCCAATGCACTAAACTATGCCACGTAATCTAGTCAAAAGTCAGCAAGCTAAGATCAATTCACACGCGTTAGATCAAGCAACCAAGTCAACCTAAGTCACAAGATCAGACGGTCATCAGATCGTCTTATAATCCAAGTTTCCCAAAATACCCTTGCCTTGCCAAGCTTATATCTTGAGTTCTACAAATCCAATCAAGGACTTCTAGGTCTTTTTGGAAAGCTAAGAAGATAAGTAACAAGATTCATGTTTAGGGAAAGGATAGGTGAGACATCATTCTAGGTCAAAAGTGGCATGGAAGTTGGTTGACTGTCACGTACCAAAGTCACATTCATCTAATGACCTATAACTTGCCTGCTTCATAACTTGAGTTCTATAAACCCTATCAATGACTTCTAGTACTCAAAAGAAAGCTATGAACATGATCTACAACATTCATGTTGGTGTTAATATGAGATTTGACTTGCATCTTGAGCTATGTGGTCTTGAAGTTAGACACCAAACCAGGGGATTTTACACTGTTAAGCTTAGAAACCCTAGCTTAGGAACTCCTCACACTCTTGAGTATTGAAGAATTAATCTTTGAATCATCTCACATATGTCTCAAAACATCATTCCTTGATCACAAGGCCTTGGAATTAGGTCTGAACCTCCTTCAATTAAACTGTTGATCTAGGGTTGACCAGGTGAAAACCCTAATTTCACCACTCTTGGTTGTAGCTTCTTGCACCTTGCATAATGGCTTGTCTAAACTCCATAATGACCCTCAAGATATCATATGAGCTCTCTCAATGCCCTAGGTCCACATCCGTGGATTCAACATCATCAGATGATCTCTCATAACTTTCAAGTTGGGAGGTAAAAATACTTGTCTCTGACCACTTCTCTGGGGATCTTTGACTTATTTGATGAGGATATCAACCATTGAAGACTCAAATGAGGACTCTTGAATAGCCTTATAATCTGTGATAGCTATTTCTTGATAAGCACACCCCTTGATCCCCTGCACACATGTCAATGCAATGCATATGCTAATGTTACGGTGAATGCAATGAAACATAAGCTAGGAAGGGAAAAAGGTTGGGCAAATTTTAGGGTGCAACAGCTGCCCCTATTCAAACGGCTTAGACGTGATTGGGTGAGAATTGAACGACTCTCAAACAATCAAGGTAAAATACGGTTGAATACTGTTGCACCCTAAAATTTGACCAACCGGGTCCCGTATCTGGCTCGATGTTTCGATGCATGACCACATTCGCATCTGCATATCGCATACAGTGCATTTTTTCAGTTGTTTTGATTTTATCAGGATCACCACCCTCGTGTCGTGTTTCAGGTGTTTTTAATCAGTTTAGATAGGTAGAATCGTATTTTTTTTTCCGGGAAGCTGTGCTCTTCCCGGTGTTTTTAGGGATATGTCGGTGTCTATTGATTTTTACCGGCTATTTCGGTGCGCTCTTGCAGTGTTATTTGTCGTTCGATGCTATTTTTGTTCCTTCGGGAATTATTGTGATTTTTCTGGATTTTATTGGGCATTATTAGGGTTTTAATAGATTTTTTAATCATTTTAGGATAATATAGAATATTAATAGTTTTTTTAATATTTTTAATAGTTTTTTAGAATATATTAGATAATAAATAGATTAAAATCATTTTTTTTAGCATTTTATAGAGTTTAATAGGTTTTAAAAGAATATAGTTTTTTTTTCTTTTATTAATAAGAGATTTTCTTTTATAGAATTTAATATAGTTTTATTAGAGATTCAATAGAAGTTTAATTAGTGGGATTATTAGAGTATTTTAAATAGAGAGTTATTAGAGTTTTTAGCTTAATTTTTTAGATTAGAGAATTATTAGAGTTGTTAGTTTAGTTTAGAAATTAATTGGAATTAATCATTTTGTTTAGCTGGTAATTAGGATTTATCGAAATTAATTAGATTAGTCTTAATTTTCAGATTAGTTAATTGAGTTTTAGTTTAGTTAATTAGGTTTTCAGTTTTTAATTAGTTTAAGTTTTAGCCTTTAATCCATTTTTAATCATCTTAATTCAGTTTTTTTGGGGTTTCTTTTTATTATTTTCGTATTGGGCCAGGTCAGTCTTGGAGGCCTAGAGTTTTTTTTGTCCATTTTCAGGTCCACAAATTGCCAGCATAAAAAGAGCCCAGCCACGTGTATTACCGAGAAGGACCCCACTTATCACCCTGCATGCGTGACAACATCACTCTCACATTCTCCCTCTCTCTGCCACGCCACACACACGTGTAAGCCATGCATTCATAACCCCTCCACTACCCATGCCAAGTGTTCAGCTCTGAACCCTCACCGGTTGCATGGCCGGCGGCCATGCAACCACCGCGCCTGAAACCCTAACGGCTCCCCGCCGGTCACCCAACTACCTCCGGGCGCCGTAACAACCCTTCGCCGGAAACCCATTTTTTGCCCAGACTTCATCTTCTCCGATTGTTCTTCATCGATCCAATGTTCATCATCCAAATTCCAGAATTCATCATCAAAACTTCATCAATCTTCATACACTTTCCAGAAATTTCTTCAAAGCTCCAACGCGTTCATCCGTCATTTCCAGATACCTGCGTATATTCAAGAACCTTCTTCAACGATCTTCAAGCATGTTCACCGAATCTCCATCGTGTTCCTCATTTTTCTCCAGAAAACGTCCAAGTTCACCAAGATCCAAGATCTTCCAACCGTTTCCAGAAAGATGTCAGGCTTCATCAAGAACATCCTACGATTTTCCCAGTCTCAACAAGTTCTTCATCACCTTCAGGATCCTCAATATCTTTTTCAAGAAAGTTTCATCAGATTCATCGCGAGCAATAGATCCTCAGCGAACTCCAAGGATCTTCATCTGGCCGGTAACCTCACGACCTTCATGACTCTCCAGTTTTTTTGAGTATCATCTTCAAGAACATTGTTCTTCGGAGATCCTCGTGAGTTTCTTCATGCGCCTTCAACGAAGCTCAGGATCTACAAGGAGCTTGAATCTCCAGATCCACCCAATAGGTCTTGATTGCGCTGATATTGCTAAGGTGATAAGGTTTATGGTACGATCAAGTGGAGATTATTTGAGCAGAAGAACTTGTGAGAGGTGGATCTGCGAAGGAGTTTGGTTTGAGAGAACAGAGAAGAGGAGTTTGAAGATTGTGAGAGAGGGATTTCGAACGGAGATGGTGAGGGAGGGCGAGTGTTGGCGGCGGCGGAGGCTGGTGAGGAAGATGAGAGAAGAATTAGGGTTTCTGAACGGTGCTAGGAGAGGAAGGGCTTGTGGACTGGATTGGTATTGGGCCTAAGCCCAACGAGCTTCTGAACGCCCCTGCAACAATTTCCTTCCCCCCCCCCCCCCTGCTGTGTGTCTGTGGCAATGGGCCAAGCCCAACGAGTTTTTTGCTGGTATCACCCCAGTTCACTCACAGCACCCCCCGTTTTTGTTGTATACTGGGCTGGGCCCAATTTGTTTATTATTTTTGCTGCTTAACACCCCTTACTCTGCCAGTGTACCCCTCTCCCCTTTGTATTTCTTTTATTTTTTTTTCTTTTGTAATATTTTCTTAGATGGAAAAAATAAAAGAAACTTGAAAAAGTATTTTGGGAAAAAAGAGAAAAAAGAAAAGAGAATATGAAAAAAGGAGAAAATAGAAAAATAAAAAGAAGAAAAAATATTTTAAAGAAAAGAATTATTGAAAAAAATATGGAAAATGGAAAATAATTATTGGAAAAAATATAGAAAAAATATGGGAAAAATATTTGGAGAGAAAATAGAAATATTTTGAAAAAAGAAAGATACTTGGAAAAAATAGTAAAAAATAATAGTGTAGATTTAATATTTTTTAGAGTACTTTTTTTTCATAGAAATTCTTTTACACTTTTAGAGATAACTTTTAGAAGTCCACTTGTTAAGGGACTATTTTTCATTTAATTTTTTTTCATTATAGATAGATAGGATAGGATAGTATTTCCTAGGAGTTTATTTTCAATATTCAACCATTGTAACCATTTTTCAGAATGTTAATAAAACGAGATTTGAGTTGTGGTCCCGGAAGTAGCCGAACTACAGCTGCTCTGATTTCTCGTACCAGACGAGAATATGTAGGCATAGGATGCGATATCCTAGCGAGCATACTAACAACTAACTTTTTGTTCTCTCGCTGCTGTGCGATCGAGACTTTCCCGCTGACGACTGATGTTATCCCTTTCTTTTGCCCGAGTGCATTTGAGACTAGACTGTAGTTTTTCCCATAGGTTCCCGACCCTTTGAAACCAGTTTGATTTCTCACTGCTGTGTGAGAACACCCCTGTTTAGCCGTAGTTAGCCTGAACTACGTAAAGCTCTGATCTTCCATGCAGTGTGGAAGTACGTAGGCACAAGACGCGAGGTCTTGGCGAGCCAATTTTCCCTGTAGTCCCGAACTACGTTGACTCTGACTTTCTCTCTTGAGAATACGTAGGCATAGAGTGCGACGCTCTATCGAGTCAATTCCCTTCCGTTTAGATTTAGCAGCCGTAGATAGATTGTTTTTGCATCCTGTAGACAACCCAAGCAAGCGTGGATCCCATCGAGTACGATGGACGTGAGGGGTGCTAATACCTTCCCCTTGCGTAACCGACTCCCGAACCCAGGTTTTGGTTGCGATGACCATACCTTTCCCGTTTTTTGCGAGGTTTACTTCGAGCGTTTCCTTTCCCTCCTTTGGGATAAATAACGCACGGTGGCGACTCTTCTGTCAGCCAGCGCCGATTTTCGTAGTAGCAGCAGCTGGCGAATCTGCTGGGGATGGCGATAGTTCCCTATTCGAGTCTCGCCTTAGGTTTTTTCCTGGCTGTTTGGGGTCATCCCCAGCAGCTGGCGACTCTGCTAGGGACGGCGATAGTTCCCTATTCGAGTCTCGCCTTAGGTTTTTTCCTGGCTGTTTGGGGTCATCCCCAGCAGCTGGCGACTCTGCTGGGGATCCAACGTCCCCTGGCTGCTAAGGACTGTGATAGTTCCTTATGCATGTGGGATCCAACGTCCCCTAAGAGAGTCAATCCTAGCGCTTGTTTGCTTTCTTTTGGGTGTTTATTTTTCGCTTTTATCTGTTGCCGTTGTGCTATTGGGGTGTGACGGGTGTTCTATGATTGAGTGAGAAGTCGGACCTAGGCTTGAGTGCACCTTAGACTTAGAGTAGAGATTAGTGGGCGCGTACATGCTTTGTATGTCCTAGTGTCCCGCGAAATCTACACTCAGACGAGGTTCTTCTGGTTGGCCTCTTGTCCCACCCTTTGGGTGGCTCGGGTTGCTGGTTAGTTGGATTGTCGACCCTGGGAACCGATCATTTGGAAGTTAGCTAAGTGAGGCCTCTTCAAAATTTGATGATGCCACTCCTTCTGGGAATCGTATCGTCTGTTTTGAAAGTCTGTGACGCTGACGACCGCATAGGATGCCGTACCTTGTCAGATATAGGTCCACACCTGTGAGTGGGGTTTTTTTTTTTGCAGGAAACTTGACTTCCAACCTAATCGTTATTTTGGTCCTCTCTTCAGAGCGAACGTACTCCGTCAGCAGTGCAGCAGTATTCAGATTGCGTGGGGGATGTGGTCCCGTTGTTTGCTGCATCTTGCATATCATGTGCATAACAGTGTTGCATCATATTGCATATCATCCTCCAGTTAGCCAGACTTCTGATCCAGCCTTTGTTTCCTGAAGGTGATTACTCGGAGTTTGGATTGAGCAGCTGTTGATTGTCAGAAGACCTACCTAGGGGTTGAGTAGATTTGAGCAGAATCAAGCATTGAAGTCAGCTGAAGACCATTGGTAGCTATGTCTGAAGGAAATTTCCAGTCTCCTAACACCCTGACAGGGTTCACTATGACGTCCAACCCTCTGTATGATTCTATGGAAGACTTCCTGCAAGTGAACAACGTTACTGCAGACCAAGTTGTACAGCCTTCTGTGGAGAACCGAGATCGACATGAGCAGTTTGTTGCCCGAAATGAACGTCCTCCTCCTGTTAACAATCAAGGTGTTGTCTTCCCTGTGATGAATCCATGAAGAGATATCCCAATAGCCAGGACCGTAGATCCAAGAGCTCTTGAGACGGATAGAAAACTCCGAGCGTTGGAAGAGAAAGTTGAGGCTTTGAAAGTCAAAGATGCTGTTAACCTGGATGCTGTAGACATGTGTTTGGTTCCTGACCTGGTGTTGCCTTATAAGTTCAAAGTGCCGAAATTTGAGAAGTACACGGGAGATAGCTGTCCGAAGCAACATTTGATGATGTTCTGTCGAAGAATGACTTCTGTAATACCCCAAATTTTACCCTTATATTTAGTCAGTCATTTCGCATAGCATCTCATCTGTACATTTGCTAACCACTATCAAGTCATGGAGGTGTTTGTTTTGCAGATTTGGTTCCAGGGGTATTTTGGTCATTTTACGCGAATTCTGCTAATTCCTTGAAGACGGGCTGTTACTAAGTTTCGAGGCATTTGAAACACTATTTCTGAGGCATTTATTTATCACCGGGTTTGACTATATCAAGGCGCCAGTTCGATATGTTCGGTATTGAAATCTGTCGGGCCCAACTGGATTTAAGACCTATTTTATCGCTCATGGCTTATTTCCGGCACACTTCCGTTTCTGTTAATAAGGCACAATTTAATTGGGTATTATTGGATTGTTGCTCTTGGCATTTGGTTAGTGGAGTTCAATTACGGGTAATGTTGTTATTGATACTGAAACTGTTGTGATTACGGCGTGCACCCGTGTTTTGGTTATAAAATTGTTGGTTAACATTTAAGTTGGAAGGCAATGGAATTTAATCAATTGATGAGATTATGACTACAGATGAGACACGTACATGAACAAGAATATCATTCGCGAATAGTTATGATTTATGACTAGAATAATGAATTTAAATATTTGTGGATTTATTCACAAATGTTTGCAATTTATAACTAGAAGTAAACATAAACAATTTCAAAGTTGAATGATCATGGAAACTTATATTTCATAAAGAATGTCATGGTACAATAGGAGTTGAATCACTTTACATTCTGAGTTGCTGTAAAATTAAAATACAAATGGTACATCTATCCTAAAATCCTAAGTCCTAAAGATTCATTGGAGTCTTCATGAGATTCATCCATTGGACCGTATTCCATGTTCGTATCCGATTAACCTTCACAAAGAGAAACGAAACAGAACAAACAGAATAGAAGGGGTTAGAAATTATTTTTGACACTCTCAGAACATCGTCATCATCGAGTGCCGGGAGTGGCACAACCGAAGTTGCGTCCTACCCCCCGTTACCGATCCGCGCCGTTGGCGTCAGGTCAGGTAACACCTGTTCTTATCATTACGGGACATCCGAGAGATAGAAGTGATAAAAGAAGCGGGACTGATTCGCTTTTGCCGCAATTGGATTTCCAAACTGATACGAGAGTAAGGCAGCATAGTCAATCTGGATTCAGACCCGGATGCCGGCAGGTCTGAATCACTTTGTGTTCAAAGTTTTTCCCACACCTGAAATTCCACAAACAGCATCAGTACAACAAAACTCAAAGCAAAACAAGCTGCATCAAAAAGTTCAGAAGAATCAAAAGTAAGGTCAAGTTTCAGTTTGATATCACAGCAGGTAGTCAGTTCGCAAGTCACCAAAACGTGAATGATATCAAGTGAAGTTATCAAACCACACCCACGAGCGAAACTATACCAGAGAAAGAACAAAGATAAGCTCAAGTAATCACAGTGATATACCAGTTCAGGTTGGGTCCCAAATGTGCAAAGCACATCAAAAACAAAGCACCAGGCATAGAGGGCTCAGATGAACATCACCGCCCCAAACTCGCAGCCACTATCAAGTAAATGTCTCGAGACAACATTAAGCGACATCCGAATTCACAGTTGGACACGATTGCCCAAATCCAAAGCTGGTTCATAAAATCGCAGCATCATCGAGAAGTGTCCCTCGAAGGTTCAGAACAAAGTCATCATCACCGCATACCGTTCCCGGCAATTTTGACTCAAGCATCAGCCTCAGTTCACTGAAAAAAGAAGAGAAAAACATAACTGAATTCCAACTGATAACCAAACTGAACGAAACAAGTCCATCAAAACCAAACCAGTTCAGAACAAACATAAACATATCAGTTCAGAAGTGAAACAAATTCACAAAACCATATCTGTTCAAAAACCCAGTTCACACAAGCAAAGAACCCCGCATAAATTATCAAAGGCAACAGCAGTGTCATAGGCTCAGAATGTCATCATCATCGCCGTATACCATCCTCGGCGACACCAATCCGACCATATCTGAACTACCAGCCCTCTCTGAAAGAAGAAGAGGAAAAGATAACTGCATCAGGAAAAGAATCCATGTCAGCAAAACAAACCAATATCCAGATTGTGTTAAGAAAAAGAGATTTAATCCGTGTCAGCTGGAAATGAAATCTTATCAGAGAATGAAAACAGAATCTGTATGAATCCAATCAACATCTGGAAAGCAGACCAAATCCATGACAGATCATAACCGTATCCAACCTGAAGGTGCAAGGCAAACTGTATCAGAAAAATAACAGAAAACAATTTTGATATTGATATCAATTCCAAATCAGGGAAGATTAAATCGTATCAAGTGAATCAAAACGAGCCAAAGCACCAAGTTCACAAATCACGAGCCCAGAATCATGACAAAAGAAATCCCAATCAAATCTTAAAAAGGGAAATAAGATTCAATCAAATCAAATAAAATCAAAGTAAAAGCGAATCACAAATCAGATATGGTATCCAAGGCCCAAAAGAGAGTCAAGTCAGAGACTATAAAAGGGGAAAGGTATCACCTCGTACAAACCCTAGAGAAAAGGACGGCGATCAGAAACCGCAAGCGAAACCCTAGGCGGCGCGGCTGAGACTCAGAGGAAACCCTCATCATCGTCTTCGTAAGCGACGACAACGAAGATCATCGGCACCGGACATCAATATCATCTGAACGGGTAGCCGCGAGAGAGAGACGAACCATCGCGAGCAAACCCTAACGATCGCGAGAGAGAGAGAGATCAAAAAGCAACCCGAGAAAAGAAGGTTCACCGGCGCCGTTTCGAACAACAACGGGCAAACCCCCTTTGAAGCTCAGACTATATCGTCATCATCGCAAGCCTCTGTGAAAACCACCGTCAAAACAATGTAAACTCATGATTCATGATCGATATGTATTTGTTTTTTCTTTTTCAGGTTGGGAGGATAAGAGCATACGAGAGAGAGTTGCGGCGAGGAAGAAGAGGAAGATGAAGGGACAAACGCGCCGCGAAGACGAGGGTTCTGAAACCCTAAATGAAAGTTTTGGTGTATTCACAACAACCGGGTTGGGTCCGGGTGTGATGACCGGCCCAACCCCTTTATATTTTTATTTTTTGTTTTGTTTTTTTTAAATTGTTTTTTCTGTTTTTAAAAGCTGTTTTTTTACCATTTTTATTTTTATAATTTAAAAAACTGTTTTAAAAACTCTTTTGTGTAAATATTAAAAATAAGTAAAAACTTTAAAAAAATTTTAAGAAAATTAAAAACCTCTTTTCATATAATAAAAATAAAACTATTTTTTATAAATAACTTAAAATATTTCTTAAAATTAAATTTTTTTTAAGATAAATATTAAACCTTTTTTAAAATTTAAATCTCTTTTTTTTTAAACTAATATTAATTTCTCTTTAAAATTTACTCTAAAATCTTTTTGCATTTTTGTATTCCCCTTTAATGTTATTTGTTTTCATCTAACCTTTCACTAACGATTTTTTTTCAGTTTCTCTCTGCAGATTAAATTCCAATTCATTATTATATATGTATCTGTTTCCCGGTTGTAATTTTGCGAGACAATTGTCGCATTATCTTTCCAGTACTTTATATTTCATAACTGTGCATTTATTCACCTACCATCACATTTTACACTTATCAATTATTCTGGCACATTACACACATCCGAAGGTTAGGTCTAGCGTTTGATCGCCGCGTCAATAGTCCTCAACTTCAAACCCTTTCACCTTACAAACCCTAATTTTCACAAATGCCTCGCCGCAGACAAGATTACAATTTTACCCCTAGCATTAGGTCAAAGAGCCGCCGCGCTCATTTTAGGGTTTCCCGCCGTGGAATCCCTAACCTAACCTAATCTAACCCTAATTCACTTAACAATTCAACGTAGAGATTTGGAGTTTCTACACTCCGCGTGAGCGTGTCCTTAAGACATGTTTATTCCCCTTGAGACCTCGACCACAGTCAAGAAGTCTCTAACCTCCCTTTTGAGGGGAACTACGATTACTCTGATTCCACTCCCGTAAGGATACGTAGGCACAAGATGCGATGTCTTGCCGAGTAAACTTAGAATTAACCCCTTAGGTCTCTTTCTCACTTTTAATCCCTTTGTACATATACCTTAAGAATAAAAAAGGCAAATAGTAAACATTTGAACAAAAGGTTCCTATAGAGTACTACAGAAGTTTAGGGTGCTAATACCTTCCCTAAATCTTAACCAACCCCCGAACCCTAGATCTTTCCCCGCATTGTGTTTACGATGCAAAATAGGTTTTCCCTCTTTTGACCTTTTCCTTTGGATAAATCAAAGAGCGGTTGTGAATTGAATTGCGATTCAAACTCATTAATAGTTTGTGATCCTATTTCCACCGCAACAGAAAATGGCGACTTCACTGGGGATGTCTTAACTTTTGAGGGTTATCCCTAATTTGTTCATATTTATTACCATTTGCTTTGCTATTCATTTGCATGTATATATTGTACTTTGATTTTGGGGACTGTTCCTTGTGTTGTGAGATAAGTCCTACGCCCGGACTAGTGACATTATTATAGGATGGGGATATATTCGATGAGGCTTATAGGGAGTGAATCCCGACCAAGCTGATTCAAGAATCACCGCTCAGTTGAGACCTTTTCGAAAATGGTTCGGTTGAACGAGTAATCGTGAAAACCTTTTCCATGGTCGATTGGAGTCTGTGATATTGAGAACCGTAGTACCTTAACACCACCTTGGCCTTATTTAGGATGTAGTGCGGGAACTATGTGGGAGTAGTCCTACAATGGTTGCTACGCGATACTACACTCAAAAGAGGTTCTCTTGAGAATATTATTAACCCCCGAGTCAATCGGAAGGTTGATAATATCCGAAAGACGGGCTGATGACTTTGGGAACTTTTTTAGAACCTCGTTCTACAGGTACAACTAACCTATAGTACACTTCTTTTGGGATGGGTAGACCTTAACTCCGCTCACGTACCTTTTAACCTAGGACTGTGTGTGTTTTCATGCATTGCATCCATCATATTGCATTAAGACTTCATGGAATTCAAACTTTACTTATGAACATTGCAGGATACCATGGATCACTCTAGGAAGCATACTTTGAAATTTACTTTTAAGAGTTTTAATTTGGAAGTCCTAGAGAAGCTAAAGGATTTGGTTCAAGATCAAGAAGAGTTCCAAAACAGATATGGAAGGCTATTGTCTTTGTTGAAGGTTCAAGTAAACGAAGGACTTCTTGCGACTTTGCTACAGTTTTATGATCCAGATTATCACTGCTTCACTTTTCCAGATTATCAGCTTTTACCTACCTTAGAAGAGTACTCTCAGTTGGTGGGATTACCTATCTTGGATAAGTCTCCATTCCCTTTCTTGGAGGAAGACCCTAAAGAACGAGATATTGCTAAAGCCATTTGTCTAAGGATATCTGATGTCAAAAATAATATGATCACCAAAGGGGGGATCTCCGGTTTTCCCAGGGACTTCCTAATTAAGAAAGCCCAATTTTATGCCGATCATAAAGACATGTTTGCCTACGAGACAATTTTTGCTTTGCTTATTTATGGGTTGCTGCTTTTTCCTAGTTTTGAGGGGTTTGTGGACCTTAATGCAATCAAGACCTTCATGAGGAGAAATCCAGTTCCAACGCTATTGGGTAATACTTATCATTCAGTACATCTCCGAAACTTTCATGGTGGAGGAATGATTGCATGTTGTGTGCCATTGCTATACAAGTGGTTTATTTCTCACTTACCCAAGTCCGGTCCGTTCTGGAGACCTAATCAAGAACGTTGGTCGCAAAAAGTCATGGCTTTAACTCACTCTGATATTGATTGGTATAATCGCATGTACGATGGGATATCGATCATTGATAGTTGCGAAAACTTCAACAATGTGCCTTTGCTCAGTTTCAATGGAGGAATTAGCTACAATCCAGTCTTAGCTCGCCGACAGTTGGGATACCCCTTGAAGGAACCGCCTAAAGGTATTCATGTGGAGAAAATCTTTTTCAAAGACGACAAAAAGCTTTAAGATCAGATTCTATCTTCTTGGAATCATCTGCATAGGAAAGACAAAGAAAGTTTGGGCAGACCTAATTGTGTGTCTATGGAACCATACCTTCAATGGGTTCGAGGAAGAGCTATTGAGTTGAAGATGCCCTACTCTCGCCAAGATCCTTTACCTCAAAGAGAAGAACCTGTCCAGTATTTCATGACTGAAGCTGAGGCTTTGAAGATCACTTTGAAGAGATCACAACGCGAAACAGAATCATGGAAGAACAAATACCATGTGATGGTCAGCGAGTACGAAGAACTTCAAAAGCAGATTCAGTCGAAGAATGATGAGATACAATCCTACAAGAAGAGAAGGCTCTACGAGTATTTATTTTCCTCCGGATCTCCGTCTGCTCACTGAAGTTGTGGAAGATGCTTCTCTAGGATTTTCTAGGCTTTTATTTAGCTTGTTTTGGTTGCAAGAATATTATTTGTAATCTGTCTTCAATGAATTAAAAGTTTCCTTGGTATTCCGCAATATTCTTAAATATTTGAATTCTATGAAATCTTCATTTGCATTCACATTTTAGCATCATACTTTTGCATTGCATGTGTCTCCCGATTTCTCATACTCGGTTCTCTCACCTTCCAGTTTCGTCACCCTGAGTTCTCTGCATCAATACGACCCTTCAAAAGGATGGAAGATCAAAACCAAGAGATCAACCGTGTCAGCCATGAACTCGAAGATCTTCGAGGAAGTGTGGGGCAGATTTTGGAAATGCTACGGGTTCTTAGTGTGAAGGTGGATGCTCAGTCTACTGTTGTTTCTGAGACTACTAATACCGTTATGGAATCTCAACCAGCTGTTACTGTCGAGAATGTACCTCCTCACGGTCTTCAATCCGGTTTGGTGCCTCCTAGTGCTCAACCAGTTCGACGAGCTACCCCTCCAAAGTGCAAAACTCCTAACTCCGGCCATGGTAAAGGACCTACACGCTCGAGGAACCGCAAAATGGATACTCCTCAACCTTGGCAACATCAGCAGAATTATGTTCAAGGTTATCCGCTCCCATATGTTCAACAACCCTATGTAGCTACTGTTGCACCTCTTTTCGATCAGCAGTTTCCTACATACCAGCCTGTGCAGTCAGCTCCGGTATATCAAACACCAGTTTATCAACAACCTTCCGGTTATCCGCCCATGCAGGTTCCTGTCAACAGTCAACGAGTGCCCAACGCTCCTATTCTCCAACAATCACAGAATCAGGTTCCTTATCCCGTAAGAGGCAGTATAAGCCTTGTCCTCTAATTCCGATGACTTTCACTGAGTTATACCCCCATTTGGTACAACAGGGTCTGATTACCACCCGTGCTGTGGATCCTCCGCCTAATCCGTTACCTGCAGGTTATAACGCTGCCGCTCATTGTTTATTTCCTGAGGGTGCGCCCGGCCATGATCTAGAGAATTGCTATGCTCTTAAGAAAGTTGTCAGAAATTTGCTAGAAACGAAGAAGTTGTCTTTTAGCGATGCTCAGCTGAAGATCGAGACTCCTCTCGGGGTCCCTCACTTGTCAAGTTCGAATTCTGCAAAGCATGCTACTCCTGTGGCAAATCAGCCGAATCCAGTAATTATTCAAAGGCCTAGCTCGCTTCATTTCAGTAACCCTCGAGATGATATGACCGGGATCAACAAAGAATCTGGGAAATTTATTTTGAAGCAACGACTGAAAACTGTTGAAGATGTGACCAGCGTAACTGGGGCAAGCCATGACGACTCACAGTGATCATGAACCAGACGTCCTTTCCATTGAGGCTCCGCCAAAGGAAACTGTTACGTTTGAATGCAAGATTTCATAAACATTTAGAAGGATTTTTCCGACAGTTCATTTATATGTATTTCTCTTGGATCAAGCATATTTAGCATGCACGAACTTGTTTACCTTTGATTAATGCAACGCATATGTTTGTCTTGAATAAGTCCATTCGTTTCACTCATTCAAAACATATTTTTCATAAATTATAATGCCAACTTTACCCGATCTCTTGTTCTGATGGAGAATTGGGGGGAGGATGACGAGCCCAAAACGTCAGATTTCTTGTCGTATGCTTTCAGTTAGAAACTGCTGATGATGTAAGGCATTGTTTCAAATCCCAAAAACTGGAGATATAAGGACGTTAATCCCTCGTTAACCTCTTTGAGCCTTGAAGTAGGAGTTTTTCTTTCTTTTAAGAACCTTCATCCTAACCTGGGGCTGGGTAGGTTTCAGTTAAACCGATCGAGCGCTTAGATCCTCAAAAAGGAAGAGCAAACCTTCGAGAATTTATCCTTAGCATCTTAATAAATCCAATACGATGACTATCCCTCGGTTACCTAAGGAGTGGGGCAGTCACGAGCCTTTCAAAAGATTTACACGACTTGTGCATAAAAGAATATTCAAAAAATAAGAGCCGGCTAAGTCAAAAACCTATGAAGGAGACTTAGGCAAAACTGGGGCATCCCGCTGGACTCCAAAGTCAGATCAAAAGACGTTGTCCAGGCAAAAGTTAGGGAATAAGAGCAATAAACCATTAGTTTTTTGAATCCTTATAAAGAACAAAATTGTGTGACCAATTGCCATTAGAAATAGGTGAGTGACTGCCATGTCCAAAGCCTTGATAAGTTCTCGACCATAGCAAATCCGCTTGAGATATGAGCGTTCGTATCCGATTAACTGAATTAGGATTGGAGAACATCACGAAGAAGGGGTGGGTACAAATATAACTTTGAGCCTTTATCCTTTGTTTCTTAAACCGTGAACCGAACCACGATACAACCTTTAAAAGACCTAATTGAAGCAGGACTTCGGTTGAAAGCATATTCGACAAGATCACGTTTCCTGACTCCTACGAGCTATGCTCAGAAAAAAAATTCATGTTGGCATTACAATTAAAACTTATATCCCGGCTAGTGATTTCGGTCACAAGTTATTGCGATATCTTTTTCAAAACAAAAATTCAAGACAAATATATGTGTACATTGACAAGCTTAGGATAGGCATTTCAGGCATGATGACTTTGCTTGATATCTTAGAGATTTACGTATGAACATAACCCGTGGAACTTAAAGATCCTGCTAAACAGGGGCAGGCAGTTTCCCAGTTCGCTTACCAACGCGAGTCTGACGTTCTTAAGAGCTATTTCTCAAAGATTTCGTCGTAACACGATTAATTTTGTGCCAGTTACGTCAAGACCTGATGAATCTCTCAAAGAGTTTGAAAACAGTGGGGCAACCAGACTCCGTGTTCTCTATAAAATCCTCTTGAGATGACCCTACCTCACAACACAAGTATCCCGAGGCACCATGTTTTTGAAGAAACAAATGGCGGCTACTATAAGGTCCTGCAAGATCAAAACCATGGGATTTCACAATTTTTTTCGTGCACCCGAGGGATTTTACTCACAGCGGCCTTCGTTCCCCAGTAAATCTCAGTGTTGCAACAGGCTCCTAAACTATTGCCTCATCACAGTCCCCAGAGAGACTATAAGCTGACAACTTTTTCTTGGGTAACTCAAAAGTGTCCCTCAGGTTTTCTTCTCCCCATGTGAAGACGTGATACTGTACACCCAAGCAGATTACCTTCTCCCCAGAGAATTCAGAACTTTAAAACCAGATTTGGTTCTACCATTGATCTTTCTTACCCATGATTGACGTATTGGTTGCAGAGAACGCAGGGTATTTCTGTCGAGATGTTTATTTCATCTCTCGTCCCGTCTCTAGTCTGCTTCGTCAGCATACGCAAGGGCATAAGCATCACATGCCTATTTCATTACATATTCATTACATATTCATTACATACTCATTACGTACTCATTTCATAACATCTTGCATACATAAACATTAACATACATAGACATTAACATACATTCACATTAACATATGCATCAACATATGCGTTAGCATTCACAGGTTCATTATGTTTCACCATCATTGGTTGTTACCGCCGAGTAACTGGGTTCGTCCATTCTCTCCAAATAGATTGTCAGCCATAAGCATAAAATACTTACTTGTTTCCAGTTTCCCCACAGAGCTCGATCCTCGTGGATGACGGTTACTTCAGCTATCTTTCCTCACCAGGATAAGATATTTACCCTTCGAGTTCATTCCCTCGATGGAGTCTTGATTACCAGTCTTCTTTCTAGCTCGATCCTAGATTGAATCTCAGTCTTGTCGGTCGTCGAGCCCAACCGGACGTGCATTTATTTTGCACCATCTAAAGATTTTCACCATACCATGACAGATACGCGACTATTCTCGCCCGAGAAGTTTATCACTGTACACGGATGTGCATTTATTTTGCACTATCTTTCAAGAAAATCAATCACAATCCTTCACAGATACACGCCAGTTCATGCCTGGAAAACCTATCAGTACAACACTTTACAGTCCTACCTGTTACAACATCAATATATGACATTTCTCACATAAAAAGCCGATCCTATCTTCGTTATGACTCGCAGCAAATGGCCATCTCCATGGAGCAGTTGGGCTTCCATTTTCCCTGTCGTCTTGAAGTATAGAGAGGTTTGAACCAAATCGTATTCAAGAGAGCACGATCTTGAAGTACGGGGAGGTTTGAGCGGAATCATATTCAGGAGAGCACGATCTTGAAGTATGAAGAAGTTCATTTACCCTTTAGTAAAAGAAGAAACCAAATCGTATTCAGGAGAGCACGATCTTGAAGTACGGGGAGGTTTGAGCGAAATCATATTCAGGAGAGCACGATCTTGAAGTATGAGGAAGTTCATTTACCCTTTAGTAAAAGAAGGAGCGGAATCATATTCAGGAGAGCACGATCTTGAAGTATGAAGAAGTTCATTTACCCTTTAGTAAAAGAAGGAGCGGAATCATATTCAGGAGAGCACGATCTTGAAGTATGAGGAAGTTCAGTTTATCCTTTAGTAAAAGAAGGAGCGGAATCATATTCAGGAGAGCACGATCTTGAAGTATGAAGAAGTTCATTTACCCTTTAGTAAAAGAAGGAGCGGAATCATATTCAGGAGAGTACGATCTTGAAGTATGAGGAAGTTCAGTTCACCCTTTTCATATTCAGGAGAGCACGATCTTGAAGTATGAAGAAGTTCATTTATCCTTCAGTTTACCCTTTAAGAAAAATCAGAATCGTATTCCAGGCGCCGACCTTAAATATGAGAAGATTTATATATCATATAAGCAGCAGCCTCTTTATTTGAGCGCTTAATCATTATGGCATGTAAGTCCCTTCCAACGATAAGTGACAGTTCTCCCTCGAGAAGCTTATCAGAGCAGTTCCCATCAAAGTCCATTTATTTTGGCATACAACCGGTCTTTACCCTGTATATATGATATGGATTTCTGAAAAGTCCATTCGATCCCATCACGAAGGATAGTTTATTAGAAGCTTGGATGTTATTCTTTGCTCAATGCTCCAGCATTCTATAATCGATCTTGCAACCGTGTAGATCCAATTTTATTATTAGACATTCCCCAAAAGTAAGGTCATCTCATAGGTGCCATCTCCATTTAAGGATCTTATTCCTAAAGTCCATTTATTTTGGCGTACAGCCGGTTTTTACCCTGTATATTTGCTACGGATTCCCGAACAGTCCGTTTGATCCTGTCACGAGAGATAGTTTACAGAAGCTTGGATGTTATTCTTTGCTCAATGCTCCAGCATTCTATAATCGATCTTGCAGTCGTACATGGTCCAATTTTACTTTTAGATTCCCAAGTGGAGGCCGTCTCATAGGTACCATCTCCATTTGAGAATCTCGTTCCTTTTCTAAAAATAACAATTGGTCGTGTTCGCACCAGTTGACCATCATTTTTTGGAATTCCCCAGTGTTGTGCTGTCGTCCCAGCGCGTCGCTTTCCCCAGTGTGTTTTCTCTCGTAGCATCTGTCCCTGTGTCGTCGCGTTCGTCAGCATTTTCGCAATTCATCATTCCAGCATACGCATCATATCATATTCATGGCATCATCTACATTAATCTGTCCTCGTTTTGTCCATAGCATTGCATATCGTCGCATATAAGGGCAAAATTTTCGGTTATCTATATTTAAATTTCTCCACCACGATTCCTCGAGTCTCTGTCACTCAAATCGTCCGGTGTAGCTATTTAAATAGGGGCAACTGTAATACCCCAAATTTTACCCTTATATTTAGTCAGTCATTTCGCATAGCATCTCATCTGTACATTTGCTAACCACTATCAAGTCATGGAGGTGTTTGTTTTGCAGATTTGGTTCCAGGGGTATTTTGGTCATTTTATGCGAATTCTGCTAATTCCTTGAAGACGGGCTGTTACTAAGTTTTGAGGCATTTGAAACACTATTTCTGAGGCATTTATTTATCACCGGGTTTGACTATATCAAGGCGCCAGTTCGATATGTTCGGTATTGAAATCTGTCGGGCCCAACTGGATTTAAGACCTATTTTATCGCTCATGGCTTATTTCCGGCACACTTCCGTTTCTGTTAATAAGGCACAATTTAATTGGGTATTATTGGATTGTTGCTCTTGGCATTTGGTCAGTGGAGTTCAATTACGGGTAATGTTGTTGTTGATACTGAAACTGTTGTGATTACGACGTGCACCCGTGTTTTGGTTATAAAATTGTTGGTTAACATTTAAGTTGGAAGGCAATGGAATTTAATCAATTGATGAGATTATGACTACAGATGAGACACGTACATGAACAAGAATATCATTCGCGAATAGTTATGATTTATGACTAGAATAATGAATTTAAATATTTGTGGATTTATTCACAAATGTTTGCAATTTATAACTAGAAGTAAACATAAACAATTTCAAAGTTGAATGATCATGGAAACTTTTATTTCATAAAGAATGTCATGGTACAATAGGAGTTGAATCACTTTACATTCTGAGTTGCTGTAAAATTAAAATACAAATGGTACATCTATCCTAAAATCCTAAGTCCTAAAGATTCATTGGAGTCTTCATGAGATTCATCCATTGGACCGTATTCCATGTTCGTATCCGATTAACCTTCACAAAGAGAAACGAAACAGAACAAACAGAATAGAAGGGGTTAGAAATTATTTTTGACACTCTCAGAACATCGTCATCATCGAGTGCCGGGAGTGGCACAACCGAAGCTGCGTCCTACCCCCCGTTACCGATCCGCGCCGTTGGCGTCAGGTCAGGTAACACCTGTTCTTATCATTACGGGACATCCGAGAGATAGAAGTGATAAAAGAAGCGGGACTGATTCGCTTTTGCCGCAATTGGATTTCCAAACTGATACGAGAGTAAGGCAGCATAGTCAATCTGGATTCAGACCCGGATGCCGGCAGGTCTGAATCACTTTGTGTTCAAAGTTTTTCCCACACCTGAAATTCCACAAACAGCATCAGTACAACAGAACTCAAAGCAAAACAAGCTGCATCAAAAAGTTCAGAAGAATCAAAAGTAAGGTCAAGTTTCAGTTTGATATCACAGCAGGTAGTCAGTTCGCAAGTCACCAAAACGTGAATGATATCAAGTGAAGTTATCAAACCACACCCACGAGCGAAACTATACCAGAGAAAGAACAAAGATAAGCTCAAGTAATCACAGTGATATACCAGTTCAGGTTGGGTCCCAAATGTGCAAAGCACATCAAAAACAAAGCACCAGGCATAGAGGGCTCAGATGAACATCACCGCCCCAAACTCGCAGCCACTATCAAGTAAATGTCTCGAGACAACATTAAGCGACATCCGAATTCACAGTTGGACACGATTGCCCAAATCCAAAGCTGGTTCATAAAATCGCAGCATCATCGAGAAGTGTCCCTCGAAGGTTCAGAACAAAGTCATCATCACCGCATACCGTTCCCGACAATTTTGACTCAAGCATCAGCCTCAGTTCACTGAAAAAAGAAGAGAAAAACATAACTGAATTCCAACTGATAACCAAACTGAACGAAACAAGTCCATCAAAACCAAACCAGTTCAGAACAAACATAAACATATCAGTTCAGAAGTGAAACAAATTCACAAAACCATATCTGTTCAAAAACCCAGTTCACACAAGCAAAGAACCCCGCATAAATTATCAAAGGCAACAGCAGTGTCATAGGCTCAGAATGTCATCATCATCGCCGTATACCATCCTCGGCGACACCAATCCGACCGTATCTGAACTACCAGCCCTCTCTGAAAGAAGAAGAGGAAAAGATAACTGCATCAGGAAAAGAATCCATGTCAGCAAAACAAACCAATATCCAGATTGTGTTAAGAAAAAGAGATTTAATCCGTGTCAGCTGGAAATCAAATCTTATCAGAGAATGAAAACAGAATCTGTATGAATCCAATCAACATCTGGAAAGCAGACCAAATCCATGACAGATCATAACCGTATCCAACCTGAAGGTGCAAGGCAAACTGTATCAGAAAAATAACAGAAAACAATTTTGATATTGATATCAATTCCAAATCAGGGAAGATTAAATCGTATCAAGTGAATCAAAACGAGCCAAAGCACCAAGTTCACAAATCACGAGCCCAGAATCATGACAAAAGAAATCCCAATCAAATCTTAAAAAGGGAAATAAGATTCAATCAAATCAAATAAAATCAAAGTAAAAGCGAATCACAAATCAGATATGGTATCCAAGGCCCAAAAGAGAGTCAAGTCAGAGACTATAAAAGGGGAAAGGTATCACCTCGTACAAACCCTAGAGAAAAGGACGACGATCAGAAACCGCAAGCGAAACCCTAGGCGGCGCGGCTGAGACTCAGAGGAAACCCTCATCATCCTCTTCGTAAGCGACGGCAACGAAGATCATCGACACCGGACATCAATATCATCTGAACGGGTAGCCGCGAGAGAGAGACGAACCATCGCGAGCAAACCCTAACGATCGCGAGAGAGAGAGATCAAAAAGCAACCCGAGAAAAGAAGGTTCACCGGCGCCGTTTCGAACAACAACGGGCAAACCCCCTTTGAAGCTCAGACTATATCGTCATCATCGCAAGCCTCTGTGAAAACCACCGTCAAAACAATGTAAACTCATGATTCATGATCGATATGTATTTGTTTTTTCTTTTTCAGGTTGGGAGGATAAGAGCATACGAGAGAGAGTTGCGGCGAGGAAGAAGAGGAAGATGAAGGGACAAACGCGCCACGAAGACGAGGGTTCTGAAACCCTAAATGAAAGTTTTGGTGTATTCACAACAACCGGGTTGGGTCCGGGTGTGATGACCGGCCCAACCCCTTTATATTTTTATTTTTTGTTTTGTTTTTTTTAAATTGTTTTTTCTGTTTTTAAAAGCTGTTTTTTTACCATTTTTATTTTTATAATTTAAAAAACTGTTTTAAAAACTCTTTTGTGTAAATATTAAAAATAAGTAAAAACTTTAAAATTTTTTTAAGAAAATTAAAAACCTCTTTTCATATAATAAAAATAAAACTCTTTTTTATAAATAACTTACAATATTTCTTAAAATTAAATTTTTTTTAAGATAAAAATTAAACCTTTTTTAAAATTTAAATCTCTTTTTTTTAAACTAATATTAATTTCTCTTTAAAATTTACTCTAAAATCTTTTTGCATTTTTGTATTCCCCTTTAATGTTATTTGTTTTCATCTAACCTTTCACTAACGATTTTTTTTCAGTTTCTCTCTGCAGATTAAATTCCAATTCATTATTATATATGTATCTGTTTCCCGATTGTAATTTTGCGAGACAATTGTCGCATTATCTTTCCAGTACTTTATATTTCATAACTGTGCATTTATTCACCTACCATCACATTTTACACTTATCAATTATTCTGTCACATTACACACATCCGAAGGTTAGGTCTAGCGTTTGATCGTCGCGTCAATAGTCCTCAACTTCAAACCCTTTCACCTTACAAACCCTAATTTTCACAAATGCCTCGCCGCAGGCAAGATTACAATTTTACCCCTAGCATTAGGTCAAAGAGTCGCCGCGCTCATTTTAGGATTTCCCGCCGTGGAATCCCTAACCTAACCTAATCTAACCCTAATTCACTTAACAATTCAACGTAGAGATTTGGAGTTTCTACACTCCGCGTGAGCGTGTCCTTAAGACATGTTTATTCCCCTTGAGACCTCGACCACAGTCAAGAAGTCTCTAACCTCCCTTTTGAGGGGAACTACGATTACTCTGATTCCACTCCCGTAAGGATACGTAGGCACAAGATGCGATGTCTTGCCGAGTAAACTTAGAATTAACCCCTTAGGTCTCTTTCTCACTTTTAATCCCTTTGTACATATACCTTAAGAATAAAAAAGGCAAATAGTAAACATTTGAACAAAAGGTTCCTGTAGAGTACTACAGAAGTTTAGGGTGCTAATACCTTCCCTAAATCTTAACCAACCCCCGAACCCTAGATCTTTCCCCGCATTGTGTTTATGATGCAAAATAGGTTTTCCCTCTTTTGACCTTTTCCTTTGGATAAATCAAAGAGCGGTTGTGAATTGAATTGCGATTCAAACTCATTAATAGTTTGTGATCCTATTTCCACCGCAACAACTTCGTTTGTGCGAGATGACAAATTGATGATCCATTGCTTTCAAGATAGTCTGACTGGGGCATCTTTGAGGTGGTATATGCAGTTAGAGAGAAATCAGATTCAGTCATGGACGGATTTAGCCAGAGCTTTTCTGAAGCAGTACGATTATAACCTAGACGTAGCTCCTCATCGCATGCAGTTGCAAGAATTGTCTCAAGAGAATAACGAACCTATCAGGAAGTATGCTCAGAGATGGAGAGAATTTGCTGCTAGAGTGCATCCACCGCTTTTGGACCGAGAGTTGACGAGCATGTTTGTAGATTCCCTACAAGATCCGTACTTCGAAAGATTGCTTGGACTTCCGTTAAGTTTCTCTGACGTGGTAGCATTAGGAGAACGCCTTGAGTATGCCATAAGAATTGGGAAAATTCAGATTACTTCAAATGATCAAGCTGGTGAAACTGAATATCCTCGTGACTATCAGAATGAAGAAGGAGTTGTGATCAATACAGTCATGCCAAAGGTTGAATATCCTCGAAGCGAATCAATGAATTTTGTTGGTTCTTCATCTTATCAGAGATCAGTACCTCCTGTGGCTTGTTACGCTGAACAGACAGCCGTACCTGGGGCACCCTATCAGGAATCTTATGTCGCTTCCATTGCAAAGCAGCGAACTCGTGGTCGAGGTTATCAGAATCAGCGTCAGAATCAGAGTCGACCTCGCAACAATTTGGAACGGAGGAAAGCTCCTTTTCACCCAGTTCCTGTGCCGTATAGCCAGCTGCTACCATCTTTGATCCAGAGTTCTTTGGTGGAACCTAAAGCTCTCAAGCCCGTTCTAGAACCTTACCCTCCTGGGTACAATCCCCACGTTCAGTGTGGTTACCATGGTGGCTCTACAGGGCATTCGACAGAAGATTATAAAGCGTTTCAGGCGAAGGTACAACAGTTGATCGACCAGGATTGCATTTCCTTTCGAGAAGGACTTCTGTTTGTTCATACCCACCGCTCAGCTGTCTAAGCTCGTAGACTCGGAAAGTATTCCCCAGCAAAAGCCAGTGGTTCAGACAGGCGGGCGCCTCGACATTGGCAGTCCTCAGACTTTATATCATTTGCATTTGTAGTTTCTTTTCTGTTAGTTACTACTTGCTTTAAGCATTGTATGTTTCGAATGGTGATAATAATAAAGTGACTATGCATTTTTCTGAATTAATCATGTCGCTGTCGCTCATTTACTGCATTGCACTGACACTTGCATTTTATTTACTCCATTTTGCCACTGTGACTAGAAAAGATTGGGGGGAGGATGACGAAAATAAACTCATAACCAATGATCGTATGCTTTCAGATAAGACCTTACCGATGACGTACAAGGCATTGTTTCAAATCCCCCAAACACTGGAGATATAAGGAGTTAGTCCCTTGTTAACCACTTCGAGCCAGGAAGTAGAAGTTTTTTCGGACTTTTAAACCCTCACATCTTAACCCGGGGCAGGGTAGTTGTCAGTTAGCTTGACCGAGCATTCAAGTCTTACAGAGGAGTGTTGTCTTTCAAGGACCAATCAGTTTATACCTTTCAAGAGGTCAAACCTCACCAATCAGGAGTGAGACAGTTACAATCCTTTCGGAGCAATCAAGACAACCAGTGTCACACGACTTTGTTCCAAAAGAAAGAAATAAGAAAGCCCGCTAAGTAAAGAAAGAAAGAAAAAGCTAGAAAGCTAATACTTAGGCAAAAATCAGGGCATCCCGCTGGACTTCAAAAGAAAACGAAAAATCGAAAAGAACTCAAAAGGAGTCAGTCCAGGCAAAAGTTAGGGAATCAAAAGAATGAAAAAGAAGGGATAGAAAGAAATTTTTTCCCCAGCAAGTCACAAAGTCGTGTACACAGACACTGAAAACGAGAAGGAGTAACTATCACTATGGAAAAGCCCTGTGAATTCCTTAATTGTGGTTCTTACCATTCAACATACCTCTCGAAGAGGCGAGCGCTCGTGCCAGGTTAACTGAACCTTAGGATCGAAGATCATCACGTAGAAGGGGTGGGTACAAATCAAAATTTGAGCCAAATATCCTTTGTTTCACGAATCGTGAACCCGACCACGATACAACCCTTAAAAGACCTAATTGAGGTAGGGTTTATTCTGAAAGCGCATTACAATAAGGTTGAGTAACCTGACTCCTTCATGACTTGCTAGTCACATCCTTGTTGTATTTTTCACTGACCACGTAAGCACTACATTTGAACTGTGGTTCATTCGTCACTCACAATCATAGCATGTAAATGAGTGATAGCTCAAATTTTTCAAAATCTGCATAAACACTGCATTAAGATTACCATTCGTAAATAGACAATTTTAATTGCAGGCTAGTAGTTGACATGAAGGAAATTCCAGCAGGGAATCGTCAAGCAGGACTGAGTAATTCAGCAGTCTGAACCAGGATGGTGTATATTGTGCAGACCTGTAAATCCGGGGCATCGACTTCCAGTGAGTTCGGAATCAGGTAGTCTAAGGACAAGTCCCGAAGCTTCAGTTGATCAGGGGCAATTATGCAGAACGTTGAGATCTGAAAACAGATACTTCAGGTGGATAATCAGATCAGGTTAAGTCGCTGGAACGCTCATTCAGGGGCAAAGTCACTTCAGAGATAGTAGAGACCAACTGGGTTGACAATTGTTTGATTGAGGTTGAATCCTTTTGTCGTATAGATGCCGGGGCAAGTAATCTCGAGGTCGTCTCGTGGCAAGCTGTTCAGAGCAAGTACTCCCAAGAGTTAGATTGGGGCAAGCTGAGTGTACTGGGGCAAGTTGTTCAAGCCAGTCTTTTTATCCCCAGTTGAAGTGCACTGGGGCAAGTCGTTCAAGCCAGTCTGTTTATCCCCAGCCGGAGATGAGTACCAGGGAATCATGTCATTACCCTTATCAAAAAACCTTAACATTCTGAAAAAGGGCTTGCTGTCGTTGGATCATCGACCTGCAGTCTAAACCTGTTACGTGTCAGTAACCAGTCGTTTCCAAAGTCCAGTTCTCGCCTGGCAAACCGGTAACCAGTTCTCGTCTGGCCCACCCTTTCGTAAACATCAGTTCCCGTCTGGTGTAGTTTACCGTAAGCATCAGGTCCCGTCTGGTGTAGTTTACCGTAAGCATCAGTTCCCGTCTGGTGTAGTTTATTGTAACCAGTTCTCGTCTGGTCACCGTTTCTTCAAGTGTTGTATCAGTTCTCGCCTGGTACATGTCGTTGCTAAATCAATTCTCGTCCGATAACCTATTTTCCTATCAGTTCTCGTCTGGTAGCCTATCCTTGAATGCTAGTTCTCGTCTAGTATTTTCCATATCTTCCACTGTGTACATAGTCCATGTTTATCATAAACCAGAAAAACAAAAACCTAAAGGTATCTGACACAGTAGTTCCCAATGACTCGCAAGTTGTCATGTTTCCCGATACGAAGCTCGACAGATACCAGTGCTCCGATTAATGTTTGAATTCCTTGTGGATGTTGTTAAATCAGAATTGCTACTCTTCAGCAGATGGAAATTGCGTATTATCCCCGGAAGAGTCGAGATGGTATTTTACCCCGTATCAGAGTAGGATCAGGAGTATCCTCAGCAGATTAAGATTGATATCCTTGATAGTAGGGGCATTTCCAGCAGTGTGCTGCGCGCAATCAACCCCAGTTTGGGTCAATCCCCGCAGAGCACAATCAGTTGCCAATGGTTTGAAGAGAGCGTCCCTGAGCAGAGTTGTTCTTTCTTTCTCCCCAAGCAGGGTTTGGTTTCTCTTTTCCAGCATTTATTTTGCTGAGATGATTCTGTGATGTCAAGTTACCTTCAGTGGAGTTGACGTCTACCTTCGGCATTTATTTTTCCAGGTGGCTGCAGACCTGGTGTTCTCTGGCAGCTCGAGCCTGCATTAGCATTTGCATATATCGTCATAGCATTTATACAAACATATAACATTTGCATGCCGTCTGGGCATCGCATTTTCAAACAGAACGTATATCATTTACATGTCATATAGGACATTGCATCATTCTCAAGCATACGCATGTCGAAACATGGACCAGGTTGGTTACCTATTGGATTTCGAATTTGTTCCCTTGCAGAGTTATTGGGTTAAGCTTCTCGTCTTCCCCAGCGGAGTGATTCTTCATTTGGTTGTTACGTCAGCATCGAAAAAACAAAGATTGACATATATCAGATTTCTGAAGCCGCCTCCTGTTGACAGAATGGGTGCCGAGCAGTCGATTTAGAAGTTCCCCAGGAGAATTGTCCTCAAGTTCGCCGTGAACTGTGAGATGACAGGATTTGACCCCATAAGAGAGATGGGAATCGAGTCATTTGCTTTTCGAAGCATTATTCCAATACTTGTGGCGTCGCACATGTGATTGATGTTGAAAAGGAGAAGAAAATTTATCAGATAATTGACCAGTTGTTGCCGTGACAACCGAACTTCAGTTCATTGGAGGCTATTCCTCGAGCAATTTTGCAGTATATTCCCGCGGTTGGCAAATTTCAGGGTTTCATTGGTATTCAACCGTCATCTACCTTTGAATGTTTGAAGGCTGAGCGCTCTTCAACCATTCAGGTCCAAGCCGCTTGAATAGGGGCAGTTGTTGCACCCTAAAATTTGACCAACCGGGTCCCGTATCTGGCTCGATGTTTCGATGCATGACCGCATTCGCATCTGCATATCGCATACAGTGCATTTTTTCAGTTGTTTTGATTTTATTGGGATCACCGCCCTCGTCTCGTGTTTCAGGTGTTTTTAATCAGTTTAGATAGGTAGAATCGTATTTTTTTTCGGGAAGTTGTGCTCTTCACGGTGTTTTCAGCTCGCGCTGTTGTTTTTAGGGATATGTCGGTGTCTATTGATTTTTACCGGCTATTTTGGTGCCCTCTTGCAGTGTTATTTGTCGTTCGGTGCTATTTTTGTTCCTTCGGGAATTATTGTGATTTTTCTGGATTTTATTGGGCATTATTAGAGTTTTAATAGATTTTTTAATCATTTTAGGATAATATAGAATATTAATAGTTTTTTTAATATTTTTAATAGTTTTTTAGAATATATTAGATAATAAATAGATTTAAATC
The DNA here is from genome assembly GCA_963859935.3 of Lathyrus sativus. Lineage (NCBI taxonomy): Eukaryota > Viridiplantae > Streptophyta > Magnoliopsida > Fabales > Fabaceae > Lathyrus > Lathyrus sativus. The sequence goes on from OZ012735.1 coordinate 266,010,089, forward strand.
ATTTTTTTAGCATTTTATAGAGTTTAATAGGTTTTAAAAGAATATAGTTTTTTTTTCTTTTATTAATAAGAGATTTTCTTTTATAGAATTTAATATAGTTTTATTAGAGATTCAATAGAAGTTTAATTAGTGGGATTATTAGAGTATTTTAAATAGAGAGTTATTAGAGTTTTTAGCTTAATTTTTTAGATTAGAGAATTATTAGAGTTGTTAGTTTAGTTTAGAAATTAATTGGAATTAATCATTTTGTTTAGCTGGTAATTAGGATTTATCGAAATTAATTAGATTAGTCTTAATTTTCAGATTAGTTAATTGAGTTTTAGTTTAGTTAATTAGGTTTTCAGTTTTTAATTAGTTTAAGTTTTAGCCTTTAATCCATTTTTAATCATCTTGATTCAGTTTTTTTGGGGTTTCTTTTTATTATTTTCGTATTGGGCCAGGTCAGTCTTGGAGGCCCAGAGTTTTTTTTGTCCATTTTCAGGTCCACAAATTGCCAGCATAAAAAGAGTCCAGCCACGTGTATTACCGAGAAGGACCCCACTTATCACCCTGCATGCGTGACAGCATCACTCTCACATTCTCCCTCTCTCTGCCACGCCACACACACGTGTAAGCCATGCATTCACAACCCCTCCACTACCCATGCCAAGTGTCCAGCTCTGAACCCTCATCGGTTGCATGGCCGGCGGCCATGCAACCACCGCGCCTGAAACCCTAACGGCTCCCCGCCGGTCACCCAACTACCTCCGGCCGCCGTAACAACCCTTCGCCGGAAACCCATTTTTTGCCCAGACTTCATCTTCTCCGATTGTTCTTCACCGATCCAATGTTCATCATCCAAATTCCAGAATTCATCATCAAACCTTCATCAATCTTCATACACTTTCCAGAAATTTCTTCAAAGCTCCAACGCGTTCATCCGTCATTTCCAGATACCTGCGTATATTCAAGAACCTTCTTCAACGATCTTCAAGCATGTTCACCGAATCTCCATCGTGTTCCTCATTTTTCTCCAGAAAACGCCCAAGTTCACCAAGATCCAAGATCTTCCAACTGTTTCCAGAAAGATGTCAGGCTTCATCAAGAACATCCTACGATTTTCCCAGTCTCAACAAGTTCTTCATCACCTTCAGGATCCTCAATATCTTTTTCAAGAAAGTTTCATCAGATTCATCGCGAGCAATAGATCCTCAGTGAACTCCAAGGATCTTCATCTGGCCGGTAACCTCACGACCTTCATGACTCTCCAGTTTTTTTGAGTATCATCTTCAAGAACATTGTTCTTCGGAGATCTTCGTGAGTTTCTTCATGCGCCTTCAACGAAGCTCAGGATCTACAAGGAGCTTGAATCTCCAGATCCACCCAATAGGTCTTGATTGCGCTGATATTGCTAAGGTGATAAGGTTTATGGTACGATCAAGTGGAGATTATTTGAGCAGAAGAACTTGTGAGAGGTGGATCTGCGAAGGAGTTTGGTTTGAGAGAACAGAGAAGAGGAGTTTGAAGATTGTGAGAGAGGGATTTCGAACGGAGATGGTGAGGGAGGGCGAGTGTTGGCGGCGGCGGAGGCTGGTGAGGAAGATGAGAGAATAATTAGGGTTTCTGAATGGTGCTAGGAGAGGAAGGGCTTGTGGACTGGATTGGTATTGGGCCTAAGCCCAACGAGCTTTTGAACGCCCCTACAACAATTTCCTTCCCCCCCTGCTGTGTGTCTGTTGCAATGGGCCAAGCCCAACGCGTTTTTTGCTGGTATCACCCCAGTTCACTCACAGCACCCCCCGTTTTTGTTGTATACTGGGCTGGGCCCAGTTTGTTTATTATTTTTGCTGCTTAACACCCATTACTCTGCCAGTGTACCCCTCTCCCCTTTGTATTTCTTTTATTTTTTTTCTTTTGTAATATTTTCTTAGATGGAAAAAATAAAAGAAACTTGAAAAAGTATTTTGGGAAAAAGGAGAAAAAAGAAAAGGGAATATGAAAAAAGGAGAAAATAGAAAAAGAAAAAGAAGAAAAAATATTTTAAAGAAAAGAATTATTGAAAAAAAATATGGAAAATGGAAAAGAATTATTGGAAAAAATATAGAAAAAATATGGGAAAAATATTTGGAGAAAAAATAGAAATATTTTGAAAAAAGAAAGATACTTGGAAAAAATAGTAAAAAATATTAGTGTAGATTTAATATTTTTTAGAGTACTTTTTTTTCATAGAAATTCTTTTACACTTTTAGAGATAATTTTTAGAAGTCCACTTGTTAAGGGACTATTTTTCATTTGATTTTTTTTCATTATAGATAGATAGGATAGGATAGTATTTCCTAGGAGTTTATTTTCAATATTCAACCATTATAACCATTTTTCAGAATGTTAATAAAACGAGATTTGAGCTGTGGTCCCGGAAGTAGCCGAACTACAGCTGCTTTGATTTCTCGTACCAGACGAGAATATGTAGGCATAGGATGTGATATCCTAGCGAGCACACTAACAACTAACTTTTTGTTCTCTCGCTGCTGTGCGATCGAGACTTTCCCGCTGACGACTGATGTTATCCCTTTCTTTTGCCCGAGTGCATTTGAGACCAGACTGTAGTTTTTCCCATAGGTTCCCGACCCTTTGAAACCAGTTTGATTTCTCACTGCTGTGTGAGAACACCCCTGTTTAGCCGTAGTTAGCCTGAACTACGTAAAGCTCTGATCTTCAATGTAGTGTGGAAGTACGTAGGCACAAGACGCGAGGTCTTGGCGAGCCAATTTTCCCTGTAGTCCCGAACTACGTTGACTCTGACTTTCTCTCTTGAGAATACGTAGGCATAGAGTGCGACGCTCTATCGAGTCAATTCCCTTCCGTTTAGATTTAACAGCCGTAGATAGATTGTTTTTGCATCCTGTAGACAACCCAAGCAAGCGTGGATCCCATCGAGTACGATGGACGTGAGGGGTGCTAATACCTTCCCCTTGCGTAACCGACTCCCGAACCCAGGTTTTGGTTGCGATGACCATACCTTTCCCGTTTTTTGCGAGGTTTACTTCGAGCGTTTCCTTTCCCTCCTTTGGGATAAATAACGCACGGTGGCGACTCTTCTGTCAGCCGGCGCCGATTTTCGCAGTAGCAGCAAATACCATCAAACCCGGAAATTTGCCAACCGCAAAACGAACTGTACTCTGATGGAAAAACTCTGGAACTCTAGTCATAGTCGCACAACAACTCGCTGGTGAACGATTAATCTCAAATCTCCGTCAGGATGATCATCTGATTTCGCTGTAGAACTTCTCTATCAAGCTAATACGGGATCACTAGTTACTCGGTAACTAGTGAAGGATAACTGGTTTTGCCGTCAGGCATTTTGCCTCACAGCAGAAGAATTCCTCTGGACTCATTGATGCGTGTTTTTCGCAAGTGTACGAATCACGTCAAAGTAATATAAAAGATTATCGAATCCACAGAGACCAAGTGTCAATCTATCATACCTGTTGTTATGGTGTTTATCTAAGGCAACTATTTTTAAGGGTTTTAGTAAGGGTGCAATGGTAAATAAAATTATAATTTTAAATAATAAATAAAAGACAGGCTCGAATGTAATTCACGTAATCAATGATAATCCAGTACTTGTTAATGGAACTACTTATGGGCAATGTTTTCTCCTTTGAAAAGAACTAATTTAACAGGAACTGTCGCTTTCGCGTATTCAGAACCGAGTTGTACTCTCTAATCAACCCCTCCTATTGTCACGGATAAAAAGGTGCGTACTGCGTTAGAGTAGTAAACCTATTTTTAAGAAATATAGTTTCTTAACAAAGTTGAAAAGTATTTTAACCTGGACTTCTTAGCAAAAAGAGGTTCTTATGAACCAGACTCTAAATCTCATAACGCGTCCGAAAATCGTTTTAAAATCTCTTTTCTTTTTAATCTAAAAACTCCTAATGAACTATACAAAGCGCTTTTGGCTGTTTTTGAAATAGTTAAAAACAATTACTTGAATTGAAAGATAAAATAGCCCCTTAGGTGTTTCCACGAACAATTATACTGATTACTGGTTTAATTACGATCCTTACATTCTAACCTTTATGGGATTAGTTAGACATGATAAAGTAAATATTCTTTTTATAGTTTTTCATATGAGTAATTTAAAGCGAGTGCGGGAAGTAAACAAAGTAAATGTGCGAGTGCGGGAAGTAAACAAAGTAAATGTGCGAGTGCGGGAAATAAACAAAGTAAATGTGCGAGTGCGGGAAATAAACAAAGTAAAGTGCGAGAAAATAAATAAAAGTAAAGCAATGCGGAAAAATAAAATACTAACTGGAATTAAAATGGCGGCAGGATTAACTTCCTCCAGAGTGCTCCAAAACTCGAACCACAGACAGATTACAGACTCGATCACTCGATTGCAGAGGCACCCCGATGTGGAATGGCAACTGCTTTATAACTGATATATGCCTAGAGAATTCTAATTCTGGATGAAGAAAAACGAAAATCTAAGGTCCTATTTATAGGAGAAACTGAAAGCGCGAAATGACCGGGACGCCCCTCCACTAAAAAGTGGAGGTTATGGATTTTTGCCTTGTGGCGCCCGCCACAAGGTCATGGCGCCCGCCATGGTCCCTACAGGGGATGATGGAGTGGGGATCGTGGGTCTTGGAGGTTGAGGAGTGGTCTTGAGACGTGGCCACGTCATGGCTAACCCCATGGCGCCCGCCACAGTGGGTGCCGTAAGTGCAAAATGCTGAATTTCTAGGTTTTCGTCCGTTTTCACTCCTTTTTCGCTCCTTTTCCCGATTCAAGCTCCGATTATTATAAAAACCTGAAAACATAAGAAAACAAAGCAATAACAAAGCAAAACAACAATAAAAGCTAAGAATGCATGCGAAATCGGAGTCAGAAATACGGTGAATTTTAGTGTGATCAAATTCTCCCACACTTAAACCTTTGCTTGTCCTCAAGCAAACATTAAAGCTTAAGAAAATATGGTGTCAACACTTGTCTTTGGGCTAAAGGGATTCTAAGTTCAAGTCAGGATGTAGTGACAGATACTAACTAAGTGAACCAAGGGTACCATAGTAACACAAACACAAACTTCAATCCTATATTAACCACTCCATGTCATCCCACGATACCTAGGCCTATCTTCTCATCTTTTTGTGTCCTTTTCATTCAGGCGCAATCACATTAAGCCCGTTATCCGTACATGCTTCATAGTAGAGTGACCGGTTAGTGATTCTGATCCATGACATAAGGTTTCTGGCACATAAGCATGTGTAAACCTGTTTTTATTTCGCCTAAATGTAGCTGCGGGGGATCGGATCGTAATCCGCCCTACCAAGTTCAGTGCCAGATACCTCTGAACCAACTAACAATAGGTGACTTGCAATTTTTTTTCTTTTTGTGGCAAAAATTTTTTTCTTCTCTTTTTTCGGTTTAAATGACTTTGTGAGGGTCACCTATACCAGAGTTTGCCTTTTTTTCTTTTTTATTAGCACTGGATCATTCACTTATATTCATCGGCCCCCTACGTAGAGTGTGCTTAGGCCGGAGCTGACTGCTAAAATAAACTACTTAGGACAATTTTTTGAATGATAGTAAAGGCCATGGTGGTGGGGTTTAGGAGTGATTCCTATATTCAAGAGGTCTATGGTGCTAAAAATGGTTCTGATGTTTCAAAAAGTTGACCTAAGTCACCATATCCTAATCTAAACCTGTCTCAAAGCCCAAAAAAACATGTGAAACAACATTGTTTTCTTTTTAAAAATTTTCTGGTAAGGCTAAGGAAATGGGAAAAAATGAAGATGAACTAAAAAGACACTATACTGGTGACTCGTCAGACTCATGCATTATCTAAGAAAAATAAATTACTGAAAAGGGAAATAACTGAAAGGAAATTAACTAAAAAGGGAAATAACAGAAAGCAATAAAAAATCCCCTCCCACACTTAAATCGAACATTGTCCCCAATGTTTCGAAATAAGATAAGGGGGGTAACCTGGAAAAAGACTACTGAGGAGGGGCACTGGTGCCTTCGCCGTCCTGATGTGATGGTCTGGAACGACGGGATCTACTACGATGCTGGTCCCTCCGGTCGAGTCGTGCTGATAAAGCAGTCTGAGCACTCCGGACCTCTCGAAGGTTACCCAAGATGGAACCCTGAGTAGCCTCTACAAGCTGGTAGTGTCGGCTGTTGAACTCTCTCTGACGGTTCTGCTCTAATGAAATATCGTTCAAGGTACGGCAAACGTTGCTATAAGCACGATCCGAAACCAATCGCGATTGTTGCATGAAGCTCATATTGTTTGTCAGCTGCTGTGAAATAGTAGAGAGAAGGCCATCACGCCTTTCTTCTCTAGCTGTCATATCACGCCACATCTCCTCGGTGACAAAGAATCCAGGAGCAGTACCTAGTCGAGAGGATTTCTCGACTTTGAAGCCTCTGAATAATTTTTCGTTGCCTTTCGCCCGGTCTTCCATCACGAAGAATAAATCCGTTGAACTCCATTGTTGAAAAGCTCCTTAGGTAGTGAAAATAGTAGAAAAGTGGTTTATGAGGGGAATGATAAAGTTTTGATTTTTTTGGTTTTTGATGGATGAAAATGGAAATGGATGTTGGATATGTTTTATGGATGGAGGGTATTTTGGAAATGGGGGAGCTTTAATGGGGTTCAAGGAGGATTTGGAAGGTTGGAAAAATGGGTTTTTGGTGAAGAAAGGGATGAAAATGGTGGAAATGGGGATTGAATCCCGTATTTGTTGATGGTACGGTGTGGCGCCCGCCACAGGGCCTATGGCGCCCGCCACAGGGCCAATTCCTGGGCCTTGTGGTTTTGGATCCTCCTTTCGGCCTTCCTTGCACCTTTGTCTTCCGGGGGGTCTGAATAGCGTTTTCTTCTTCTTTTCAAGGCATTGGCTTGCATATTTTTGTCTTATATATTTTTTTTTTTCTTTGCACGACAAAAATAAAATAATTAAAAATCAAAAAAGAAAAAGAAAAATAAAAATTAGTGCATAATATGTATATATATAAGGAATTCAAAGTGCATGAAAATATAAAAGCTGCAATAAAGTAAAATATGTCTGGAAATGCGATAAATAAAAGGAAGTTAAATACTAGGGTAGTGCTGTCAGGGTGGAATGAGTCATGTGGTAGGTTTCTTATCCTGGCTTGATCCACGAATCTCAGCTATCTCCCTCCGAAGCTCGTCGATCGCCTGATGTAGAGCATCGGTCTCTGAGGCATGAGTGAGATCAGAAACCTGCATCTGTAACTCTAAGTCTGCCACTTCCTGCTTGAGCAGGGCAGTCTCCTTGCGGAGCTCATAAATCTGTGTTTGTAGGTCAGGTGGCTGCAGAGACATATTGTTAGACATAACAGTGATTCGGGGAGTAAGAGGTGTAGGAGTGTACTCAGCGGCGGGAGGCGATTTCGGCTCTTCGACAGTCTCTCCATAACCCTCTAGAGCATAAGTCCAATTGGCAGGATCATGGACACTGGTCATCAGCGGATCTGGTAATGTAAAGTAGTGTATCGCTTCGCCGTCGATCAGCAATCTAAACATGTTGGGCTCAAAAGAAGCCCTCCTCATCAGTCCTCTATCAAGACAAAAATCAATATCCAGGGTGGTGTAGCGGCAGAAGGTCCTGAGGTGCAATAGCTTGCGAGACAAACCCAATGCAGTAGCAATCTGTGTAACAATCCCACCGACATGGATGATTCCTACTGATGATCTGGCAACACTAGCAAGGCCCTTCAGTAGAAAGTTGCCACAAGCAACAGGGCGAGACTGAGTCGCACAAAACAGTAGGAAAATCTCCTCTTCACTTAGCAGTGTCTCTGTATCTGGAAAACCTAGGAAAGAATGTGCTAGAATCATCTGGAAGTACCTCAGTGCAGGGTTGTGGATTACCTGAGAAAACTGGGTAGAAGGATCTTGGCTCCCTCCGCCTGATATTTTAGTCCAAAACTTTTCCACTTCTCTGCTCATAAAATACCCCATCGGAGTCTCTGGAATAGCATCAGGAGTAGTCTGGAAACCTAGTAAATCACCAAACCCTTTGTGAGAGAATGAGTAGTCAATCCCGAACAACCTGAAAACAGCGAGTCCATCGGGTCCAGCCCAAGGGTCATGATGAAACGAGCTGAGGAACTCAAGAGTCAGGTTCCTATAAGTGTCGTTCCTGTCGTCAAACTGGTCCCACTGGAGTTGATGGCATAAAAATCTGACGCTTGGCTCTATCCCCAAGGCATCCATGCAGTCATGGTCAGGGTACCTGGTAGGAGCCATAGGGCGTCTCATGTGAACATAGTAACGCTCTCTCTGTGCATCATCTCTAAAGGCCACGTGCATGTCATCAGGGTTCTGCATTCTGTACAAGGTTAGCAAACAAGTCCTGAAAGCACATAAAACATTCAATCGTGAGTCCTGACATAATAACAAATTAAAATAAAGTAAAAATAAAGAAATAAAAAGTACAAAAGTAAGAAAAACCATGGGTTGCCTCCCATGCAGCGCTTGTTTAACGTCATTAGCTCGACGACCGATATTTAAACATCATTGGAAGGATATGGTGGATCACTCAGAGTATGGCAGGTGTATGTTGTTGGAATGTCACCTCCTTCGTAGGGCTTCAACCTCTGTCCATTGACTATGAACGGTTTACATGTTTGGTTCTTGATTTCAATAGCACCGGATCTCAGGATCTTAGATACTTCGAAAGGGCCAGTCCATCTCGAACGGAGTTTACCTGGAAATAGTCGTAACCTAGAATCGAACAGGAGAACAGGATCGCCTATTTTGAAGTCTCTTCTTATGATTCTTTTGTCATGCCAAGCTTTTGTTCTTTCTTTGTATATGATGGCATTTTCGTAGGCAGATTGTCTGAGCTCTTCTAATTTGTGGATATCAAGGATACGTTTCTCACCAGCTGTCAAGTAATCCAAATTCAAAGTTTTGATGGCCCAATAGGCCTTATGCTCCAACTCAAATGGTAAGTGACATGATTTTCCATAGACCAGTTGATAAGGGGTTGTTCCTATAGGAGTTTTGAAAGCGGTTCTATAGGCCCATAATGCTTCTTGAAGTTTCTGCGACCAATCTTTTCTAGATATAGAGACAGTCTTCTCGAGGATTTGTTTGATCTCCCTATTAGATACTTCCACTTGTCCATTGGTCTGTGGGTGGTATGGTGTTGCTACTCTATGCTTAACTCCATACTTGCTTAAAAGTTTATCAAATATTCTCGATATGAAGTGTGATCCTCCATCACTTATGACTAAACGGGGTGTTCCAAACCTGGGAAATATATAATTCTTGAATAATTTGATGACTACTCTGGTGTCGTTTGTGGGTGCGGCGATAGCTTCAATCCATTTAGACACGTAGTCAACAGCTACTAATATGTACTGATTTCCAAAAGATGGTGGGAACGGTCCCATAAAGTCTATACCCCATACGTCGAAGAGTTCTATTTCTTGGATATTTCTTAACGGCATTTCATTACGTCTTGAAATATTTCCTGTGCGTTGGCATCTGTCACACTTGACAATGAAAGCATGGACATCACGCCACATAGTAGGCCAGAATAGGCCAGCTTGAAGAATCTTGGCGTAGGTCTTAGATGTGCTTGCATGTCCACCATAGGGTGCAGAGTGACAATGCTCAATTATATTATTTACCTCTTCTTCTGGAACACAACGGCGGAAAATGCCATCTTTACCTCTCTTGAAAAGAAATGGATCGTCCCAATAGAAGTTTCTCACATCACTATAGAACTTCTTCTTCTGGTGGTAGTTTAGATCAGGGGGTATGATGTCAGCGGCTAGGTAATTAACAAAATCTGCATACCAAGGTACATTGCTTATAGCTAAGGATTTATGAAATTGCTCATGAGGTTCTGGGTTATCATCTTCAATGGTTTCTAGTTGGGCTATCAGTCTATCGTAGGCAAAATCGTCATTTATGGGTACTGGATCAGGTTTCAGGTATTCTAGCCTAGATAGGTGATCAGCTACCACATTATCAGTGCCTTTCTTGTCACGGATATCCAAATCAAACTCTTGTAATAATAGAATCCATCGAAGTAACCTAGGCTTGGCATCCTTTTTGCTTAGTAAGTAACGAATGGCAGCATGGTCGGTGTAAACTATAATCTTGGCTCCTACTAGATAAGATCTAAATTTGTCTATTGCAAAAACTACAGCTAGGAGCTCTTTTTCGGTTGTTGCGTAGTTGAGCTGTGCAGCGTCTAGGGTTCTACTGGCATAATAAATCACATGTAACTTCTTATCTTTTCTCTGACCTAGAACGGCTCCAACAGCATAATCACTGGCGTCACACATTATCTCAAACGGTTCCGACCAATCAGGGGGTTTCATTATAGGTGCTGAAATCAGAGCTTGCTTCAGAAGATTAAATGCTTCAGTACATTTTTCATCGAAGATGAACTCAGCATCTTTCATTAAAAGACCAGTTAAGGGCTTTGTTATTTTTGAGAATTCCTTGATAAAACGTCGGTAAAATCCGGCATGTCCAAGAAAACTTCTTATCTCCCTGATAGTCTTCGGCGGTTTTAGATTCTCTATGACTTCTATTTTTGCTTTATCTACCTCTATACGTTTTTCGGAAACTATATGTCCTAAAACAATCCCTTCGGCGACCATGAAATGACATTTTTCCCAATTTAGCACAAGGTTTACCTCCACACATCTCTCCAGGATTTTCTCAAGGTTGACAAGACAATTTTTGAAATCTGACCCACAAACTGAGAAATCGTCCATAAATACTTCCATGATTCCATCCAAATAATCAGCAAAGATGGACATCATGCAGCGTTGGAAAGTTGCAGGAGCATTACAAAGTCCAAAAGGCATTCTTCTATAGGCAAAGGTTCCAACTGGGCATGTAAAGGTAGTTTTTTCTTGATCTTCGGGGTGAATAGGTATTTGGAAGAATCCTGAATATCCATCTAAATAACAAAAGTAAGAGTGTCTGGCTAGGCGCTCCAACATTTGGTCTATGAATGGTAATGGGAAATGGTCCTTCCTAGTTGCTTTATTTAATTTTCTATAATCTATGCACATACGCCAACCTCCATCAGTTCTTTTTGCTACAGGTTCGCCCTTCTCGTTTTGCACGACTGTGATGCCTCCCTTTTTAGGTACTACATGCACAGGACTCACCCATTTACTGTCCGAGATCTGATATATTATACCTGCCTCTAGTAACTTAAGAACTTCAGTCTTAACTACAGTACTCATTATAGGATTTATTCTACGTTGGTGTTCTCTGGAAGGTTTTGAATCTTCTTCAAGCAAAATCCGATGCATGCATACGGATGGGCTTATTCCTTTTAGATCAGAGATCTTATATCCTAAGGCTGAGGGGTACCTACGTAAAACTTCTAATAATTGATCGGTTTCTTCTTGGTTTAAGGTAGCACTGACTATAACTGGACGGTTCATATCTTCATCAAGAAATTCATATCTCAGGTTTTTAGGCAGTTCCTTAAGTTTTACGGTCGGTTTTATAGGGCAAGGCATAGGATCCGGGGTAAGAGATAAACATTCGTGAAGGTTATCATCAATGTAGGGTGTTTTATAATTGTCATCTTCCAAAATAAGGGTTGATGGCAATTTTATAGATTCAGTTTCTTCTTCTTGTTCTAATTCCCTAATACATTCTTCGATGATATCTAAGGCATAACAAGAATCTCCTATCACAGGTGCCATAAGAAATTTTGACAATATAAATTCTATCTTCTGGCCACCTACCTCAAAAGTTAGTTTTCCCTTTTTAACATCTATTACGGCTCCAGCAGTCGATAAGAACGGTCTACCTAGGAGGATTGGTATGTCGTCATCTTCTTTAATGTCCATGACAACAAAATCAGTAGGTATAAACAGCTGACCTATCCTAACAGGGACGTCTTCAAGTATGCCTATAGGGTATTTAACGGATCTATCGGCTAATTGAAGTGACATCTTAGTAGGTTGTAATTCTCCTAAGTTTAATCTCTCACAAACTGCTAAAGGCATTAAGCTCACACTAGCTCCTAAGTCTAGAAAAGCTTTTTCGATGACATGATTCCCCAAAACACAAGGAATGGAAAAATTTCCGGGATCTTTATCTTTCTTTGCTAACCTATTTTCGGAAATAGAATTACATTCCACGGGTTTCGGATCTTCGAGTCTACGTTTATTTGTAAGTATGTCTTTGAGAAACTTAGCATAAGAAGGTATTTGGGTGATGGCTTCTGTAAAGGGGATTTCTACGTGAAGTTTTTCTATAACCTTAACGAATTTTTGATATTGATTATCGATTTGGGTTTTCTTTAATCTTTGAGGGTAAGGTATTGGTGGTTTGTATGGCGGTGGCGGTACATAGGTTTTATTTTTAGGTTCTTCTCCTTTTTCTTGACTTTCCGGGGTTTTAGGCTTCTCTGGTTCCTTTTCCTCATTCCTCTCAGAAGTTTCGGGCTCACTTAATCTAGGGTTTAAAGGTTCCTTATAAGCGGTTCCACTTCGTAGAGTAATGGCATTAGCTTGCCCTTTCGGGTTTTGTTGAGGTTGTCCAGGGAACTGTCCTCCAGGTGTAGTCTGTGGGGCTTGGTTTAACGCTACCTGAGAGATCTGGGTTTCAAGCATCTTATTATGAGTAATAATTTGATCAACCTTGGTTCCTAACTTGGTAATTAGTTCGTTAACATGGACGTTATGGTTCATGAACTCTCTGTTTTGTTGTTTTTGAGCAACGATAAAATCTTTTACAACTTCCTCAAAGCTCGGGCTAGGTGGTACAGGTTGCATAGGTTGATTTGTTCTAGGGGCTTGGTAACCTTGTTGTCTCGGAGGTGCGGTATTTTGGATAGGGTTATTATTTTTGTAGGAGAAGTTTGGGTGATTCCTCCATCCAGGGTTATATGTGTTTGAAAATGGGTTCCCTTGGGTATAGTTCACTTGCTCAGTGTTGGTTCCATTCAACAGATTGCATTCGGCGGATTGGTGTCCTTGCGTTCCACATATCTCACAATTCGGCGAAACTGCGGCAACAGTATTCGGAGTTGTACACATATGTTCGACTCTAAGGGCCAACGCGTCCATTTATCCTGCATCATGTCTATAGCGCTTAGCTCATGTATTCCTCCTTGGGCTTCCTTCTTTTCCACTGTCGCTCGTTCTACTCCCCACGATTGATGGTTTTGGGCCATATCCTCGATAAGGGCACTAGCTTCAGGGTAAGGTTTGTTCATCAGTGCGCCACCAGCGGCAGCGTCGATGGTCATTTTAGTGTTATAAAGAAGTCCATTATAGAAGGTTTGGATGATTAGCCAATTCTCTAGGCCATGGTGTGGGCATGCTCTTAATAGTTCTTTATATCTCTCCCAGGCTTCGAACAACGACTCTCCTTGGTGTTGGGTAAATCTAGTTATTAGGTTTCGAAGAAGAGCGGTCTTACTTGGGGGAAAATATCTAGCAAGGAAAACTTTTCTAAGGTCATCCCAAGTTGTTATTGAATTGGGTGGAAGGGAATCTAACCATGATAGAGCTTTATCTCTGAGGGAAAAGGGGAATAATCTTAAGCGTATTGCCTCAGGAGAAGCTCCATTGGTTTTAAAGGTGTCTGCTAATTGAAGAAAGTTTTTTAAATGTTGGTTCGGGTTATCAGTAGCGAGACCTGCGAATTGTCTCTGTTGCACTAATTGCAGCAGGGATGGTTTAAGTTCAAAATTATTGGCTGGGATAGCGGGGTTTACTATACTGGAACTAGGTTCCTCGTTTGATGGTTGGGCGAAGTCCTTAAGAGGTCTTCGATTTTGATCTTCGGCCATAGCTCTCCTATTCCTATGGAAAAATAAACGTGCGCGAGCGTAACGTTCAGGTTCAGCTAGAGGGTCTACTAAACTTCTGGCACTGCGAGTCTTTCGCATTGACTGGTGGGTAACAACCTTAGTCTAAACGGTATAACTACAGGGTAATGAAATTTGACGATATTGGTCCCCGGCAACGGCGCCAAAAACTTGATGCGTGTTTTTCGCAAGTGTACGAATCACGTCAAAGTAATATAAAAGATTATCGAATCCACAGAGACCAAGTGTCGATCTATCGTACCTGTTGTTATGGTGTTTATCTAAGGCAACTATTTTTAAGGGTTTTAGTAAGGGTGCAATGGTAAATAAAATTATAATTTTAAATAATAAATAAAAGACAGGCTCGAATGTAATTCACGTAATCAATGATAATCCAGTACTTGTTAATGGAACTACTTATGGGCAATGTTTTCTCCTTTGAAAAGAACTAATTTAACAGGAACTGTCGCTTTCGCGTATTCAGAACCGAGTTGTACTCTCTAATCAACCCCTCCTATTGTCACGGATAAAAAGGTGCGTACTGCGTTAGAGTAGTAAACCTATTTTTAAGAAATATAGTTTCTTAACAAAGTTGAAAAGTATTTTAACCTGGACTTCTTAGCAAAAAGAGGTTCTTATGAACCAGACTCTAAATCTCATAACGCGTCCGAAAATCGTTTTAAAATCTCTTTTCTTTTTAATCTAAAAACTCCTAATGAACTATACAAAGCGCTTTTGGCTGTTTTTGAAATAGTTAAAAACAATTACTTGAATTGAAAGATAAAATAGCCCCTTAGGTGTTTCCACGAACAATTATACTGATTACTGGTTTAATTACGATCCTTACATTCTAACCTTTATGGGATTAGTTAGACATGATAAAGTAAATATTCTTTTTATAGTTTTTCATATGAGTAATTTAAAGCGAGTGCGGGAAGTAAACAAAGTAAATGTGCGAGTGCGGGAAGTAAACAAAGTAAATGTGCGAGTGCGGGAAATAAACAAAGTAAATGTGCGAGTGCGGGAAATAAACAAAGTAAAGTGCGAGAAAATAAATAAAAGTAAAGCAATGCGGAAAAATAAAATACTAACTGGAATTAAAATGGCGGCAGGATTAACTTCCTCCAGAGTGCTCCAAAACTCGAACCACAGACAGATTACAGACTCGATCACTCGATTGCAGAGGCACCCCGATGTGGAATGGCAACTGCTTTATAACTGATATATGCCTAGAGAATTCTAATTCTGGATGAAGAAAAACGAAAATCTAAGGTCCTATTTATAGGAGAAACTGAAAGCGCGAAATGACCGGGACGCCCCTCCACTAAAAAGTGGAGGTTATGGATTTTTGCCTTGTGGCGCCCGCCACAAGGTCATGGCGCCCGCCATGGTCCCTACAGGGGATGATGGAGTGGGGATCGTGGGTCTTGGAGGTTGAGGAGTGGTCTTGAGACGTGGCCACGTCATGGCTAACCCCATGGCGCCCGCCACAGTGGGTGCCGTAAGTGCAAAATGCTGAATTTCTAGGTTTTCGTCCGTTTTCACTCCTTTTTCGCTCCTTTTCCCGATTCAAGCTCCGATTATTATAAAAACCTGAAAACATAAGAAAACAAAGCAATAACAAAGAAAAACAACAATAAAAGCTAAGAATGCATGCGAAATCGGAGTCAGAAATACGGTGAATTTTAGTGTGATCACTCATCAGGGCATTAGGAACGTTTGACAATCTCTGTCGATTATGTCGTCGGGCATTCTGCGTCACAGTAGAAGAATTCCTTAACATCACCTTCGGACTTATCAGGTCACTGGACGTTTGACAATCCCTTTCGATTATGCCGCCGGGCATTCTGTGTCACAACAGAAGAATTCCTTGACGTCACCTCTGGACTTATCAGGTCACTGGACGTTTGACAATCCCTGTCGATTATGCCGCCGGGCATTCTGCGTCACAACAGAAGAATTCCTTGACGTCACCTTTGGACTCATCAGGTCACTAGACGTTTGACAATCCCTGTCGATTATGTCGTCGGGAATTCTGCATCACAGCAGAAGAATTCCTTGACGTCACCTCTGGACTCATCAGGTCACTGGACGTTTGACAATCTCTGTCAATTATGCCATCGGGCAAACAAGGAAATTCCCGGGCGTCAGCCGGACTTCGTCATTAAGTCGAAAAGGAAATTTCTGACGTTCATGTCTAAAACCTGCTGGGGATGAAACTTCCTGACATCTCTGTCTGACTTACTCATCAAGTCGAAGGGATGATTCCCGAGCGTCAGCCAGACCTTACTATTTGAATCCTGCTGGGGATGACGCATCTCCGCTGGGGATTCTGGAGCATTCTCTCAAGTAACTCCGTTAAGTACCGACCTCTCGTAAAAAGGATTTATTTGACCTGACCGTCAATCCTGTTAGGGATAAAGTCTTCTGACATCACTAGGCAACGCTACTCTGAGGAGAAAAAGAGACATGTCTATCACACAAATCTGCTTTGGGGACTCAGGAACAATCCTGATTGAACATCTCTGCTGAGGAACCCCTGCACACAAGAACGGTACCCACCTAGGTCATGTTTCATGTGCATATGTTTGATTATGGCGTAATGCTCCATACGAAATAGAAATGCTACGCATTTAGGGTGGATGTTATGCAATCATGCAAAAAATGCTACGGAACTAAATCAGCAAAATAAATGCTGAAAAGAACCATCCTGTCAAGGGAGAAGAAACCACTCGGCTGGGGAAGTTACAACTCTGGAGGGAAAGAATCAGTATCGACCACTGACATTAACTGCTCCGACGGGGAGCAAAGCCCTGACTGGCCTCTTAGAATATCGAAATTCTTCTGACGGCAACTTCACTGGGGATTTCTCCACGGGGAGAACGTTGCTTCTGCTCGGAAAGGCAGCTTGGTGACACAGTCATGTGCTCTAACTTTGAGGAGAAGTCAAGACCTATCTGCTCGTTGGGAAGAGACTCCACTTCCTTGCCCTGCTCGACTTGTTGGAGGGTAGGTTTCATACCTGCGTTCTAAGGGGATTGAATGTGCACCGGTCGACAGAAACACGATCATCTGATCTGCTTGGGGAATCACTAGGGAGACCCGCTGGAGAGGAGTTGCTGCACATGGCTCAGCTGGTGATATGATGTTCCTGTCGAGGATACATCTCTGGAAAACTGCTTTGAGGGTTGCAACCCTGCAAAATGAACAAACAGACAAGATACCCTTCACAAAGGGATCCATCGGGGTTATCATTCGTGACTTTGTTCAAGCAATTCAATGCTTTAACCATTATCGGCCTAGGCCTGCAAGTTTATGTATGCGCATTTTAACAAAAACCTCGGGCGTTTTTCGCAAACAAAACAGATAAATGCATCAAGCAAACATCAAGCAAATGAAATGCTGAATAGTATATGTTCATTGATAAATGAGCCTGTAAATAGGTAAAATGTTTTACAACAGATGCAAGCTCCTGAAATGAGGAAGCTGCAAAATATAAACATAAATATACATCAGTATATACAAATGTCGGCGATGTGGTGCAGACGAACACCATGAGCTGATCCCTCCATGACTCACTCGACTTTGATACCTCTCTGACGTTTCTTCTTCAGAAGAGATTGACTTGGATAAACGGTCCTCAGGTCTTCCCAAACCACTAGGTAATGAAAGTTCGCACGTGGAATGCAATCATTTGCTTCTTTGATCCCTAACTTTTGCCTGGACTGCCCTTTCGGGTTTTCGATCCACCGGGATACCCTTTTTTGCCAAAGCTGCCCCTTCAGGTTTTCGACTTTGAGGGTGTACATCTTTTCATTTATATCCCTAACTTTTTCCCGAACCTTTTATTTTTCTGGTTCACTGTGATGCCCCATTTTTGCCTGGATATTCTTTTTTCTTTCCAACGGGTCATTTTAAGCAAAGTATTTTTTAACTGCGTCCGTGTTCACAGGGGACGTGAAATCTTCGCCGTCCATCGTGGACAACAGTAAGGCTCCTCCTGAGAAGACCTTGCTGACGAAATATGGACCTTCGTAGTTAGAAGTCCATTTTCCCCTGTGATCGGAATGTGGTGGAAGAATCTTCTTCAGCACGAGATCACCCGTCTGAAAGCTACGAGGATGCACCTTTTTATCATAAGCTTTCTTCATCCGACTCTGATACAACCGACCGTATGCAATCAATGCTAGTATCTTCTCATCCATCAGGCTGAGTTGATTCAATCGGTTCTTTACCCATTCTGCCTCATCGAGCTTCACGTCGACCAGAACTCGTAAAGAAGGAATCTTGACTTCCAACGGCAGGACCGCCTCCATACCGTATATCAACGAGAAAGGAGTTGCCCCGGTTGATGTGTGCACCGTCGTATGATAACCGTGCAAGGAAAATGGCAACATCTCATGCCAATCTTTGTAGGTGACAACCATCTTTTGCAAAATCTTCTTGATGTTCTTATTAGCTGCCTCAACAACGCCATTCATCTTCGGACGATATGGAGAAGAATTGTGATGTTCGATCTTGAAGTTCTGACATAACTCCTTCATCATCTTCTTATTCAAATTCGAACCATTATCAGTAAAGATTCGCTCGGGAATTCCGTATCAACAGATGATGTCCTTCTTTATGAATTGCGCTACCACTTGCTTGGTAATATTAACGTACGACGCTGCCTCTACCCACTTGGTGAAGTAATTAATAGCCACCAAAATGCAGCAATGTCCATTAGATGCAGTGAGTTCGATCTTGCCAATCATATCAATGCCCCACATGGAGAAAGGCCAAGGAGAGGACATGACATTCAACGGGCACGGCGGCACATGAATTTTATCAGCATAAATCTGGTACTTATGGCACTTCTTCGCAAATCTGAAGCAATCCGACTCCATCGTTAGCCAATAATACCCAACACGTAGTATTTTCTGATTCATGGCATGCCCGCCGGGATGCGTACCAAACGTGCCTTCATGGACTTCTTCCATAAGCAATCCTGCTTCTCTCTCGTCTACACATCTGAGTAGTACTAGATCGTGATTTCTCTTATATAGAAATCCATTAGGATTGAGGTAGCAATTTCCAGACAACTTCCTAAGAGTCTTCTTATCCTGCGTCGACGCGCTCACTAGATACTCCTTAGTCATAAGGAAGTTCTGGATATCATAGAACCATGGCTTGCCATTGGAGGCTTCCTCAATTACAAAAACGAATGCAGGCCTATCGAGGCGGGATATGACATTTCTTGGAGCTTCATTCCAAAAATTGACTTTGTACATTGAAGCCAACGTGGCTAAGGCATCAGACATCTGATTTTCAGCTCTAGGCACATGGTGGAGCTCCACTCGATCAAAGAAGGGAATTAGCCTTCTGGCGTAATTCATGTACGGGATCAGGTTCGGTTGCCTGGTCTCCCATTCGCCTTTGATCTGGTTGACAGCAAGCGCTGAGTCACCGTATACATCAAGGTTCTTGATCCTCAGATCAATGGCTTCTCTAAACCCATGATGCATGCCTCATACTCCGCTTCGTTGTTGGTGCACGGGAAAGTTAATCTGGCAGTGAACGGGATGTGAGACCCGTGAGGAGTCATAATGATTTCCCTAATTCCGCTATCATACGAATTAACTGCACCATCGAATATCAACTTCCACTGAGAGCCAAGCTCTGGTCCTTCATCGGGTAGTGGTTCATCACAGTTCTTCATCTTGAGGAACATGATATCTTCATCAGGAAATTCGAATTTCATAGGCTGATAGTCTTCGATCGGCTGCTCAGCAAGTTATTCTGACATAACACTTCCTTTGATGGATTTCTGGGACACGTACTGGATGTCGTATTCTGTCAGTACCATTTTCCATCGGGAAATCCTTCCTGAAAGAGCTTGATTCTCGAAGACATACTTGATCGGATCCATCTTCGAAATTAGCATGGTTGTGTGATTGAGCATATACTGTCGTAAACGTTTGGCAGCCCACGCGAGTGCGCAACACGTTTTCTCCAGCGTTGAGTAACGGGACTCACAATCTGTGAACTTTTTACTCAGGTAATAAATGGCATGCTCCTTTCTGCCAGTCTCGTCGTGTTGACCGAGAATGCAACCCATGCTATTCTCAAGAACTGTCAAGTACATTATCAAAAGTCTTCCGGCAACTGGGGGTATCAAAATAGGAGGCTCCTGCAGATACTGTTTTATCTTGTCGAATGCCCTCTGGCAGTCGTCATTCCAGATAATCGCCTGATCTTTTTTCAATAGTTTGAACATCGGTTCACACGTGGCCATGAGGTGAGATATAAACTGAGCAATGTAGTTTAATCTCCCTAGGAAACCACTAACTTCTTTTTTTTGTTTTAGGCGCTGACATTTCTTGTATTGCTTTTATTTTGGCAGGATCGACCTCGATGCCTCTTTCGCTCACAATAAACCCTAGTAGTTTTATGGACCGTACTCCAAAAGTACACTTGTTAGGATTCAGCCTCAACCTGAACTTCCTAAGCCTCTCAAATAGCTTCAGAAGATTGACCAGGTGTCCCTCCTCCATTTGGGACTTTGCTATCATGTCATCAACATAGACTTCAATCTCATGATGAATCATGTCATGAAACAAAGTGACCATCGCCCGCTGGTAAGTTGCCCCTGCGTTCTTCAGACCGAAAGGTATTACTTTATAGAAGAACATCCCCCATGGCGTAATGAACATGGTTTTCTCCATGTCATCCGGAACCATCTTGATCTGGTTATAACCGGAGAAGCCATTCATGAACGAAAACATGGAAAATTGAGTAGTATTGTCGACCAATACGTCAATATGAGGGAGCGGGAAATCGTCTTTAGGGCTCGCCTTATTCAGATCCCGATAATCAACACACATCCGCACCTTACCATATTTCTTTGGTACAAGCACTATGTTAGCGACCCACGGCGGGTAAGTAGTGACTGCTAAAAATCCAACATCCAACTGCTTTTGGACTTCTTCTTCGATCTTAACAGCCATGTCTGGTCTTGTCCTTCTAAGTTTCTGCTTAACTGGAGGACACTCTTTGCGCAGAGGTAAGTGATGAACCACTATATTCGGTGTCACCTGTAGTATGAATCCTGCAACGAAAATGGTTAAACATAAAAATGATGTGCAGGTCAGCACAAACCACATCGCCATTTTATTATTTTTCAAAACAAAAGCAAAACAGGAATAGCAAAGATCACAAAATTTGAGTGCAAAGGAAATTCCTTTTAATTTATTGGTAAAATGTACATGCGTAATCAAACAAGGCCTTGACAATAAAAACGTTAGGCCCCGGGAAGGACATAGGGTTGTACAATAATTGGAAAAATTAAATCATTCCTCTTTGCTGGTCACTTGGATGAAATCCTGAATGGACCAATTGCTGAGGCTCTGGCCTGGCTTGCACAGCTGGATCCACGAGTCCAAGTCGCAATCGCTATCTCTGTCGTCTTCAGACACAACACTGATCTGCTCAAAGATTACTCCCCCTTTTGTGAACTGAACCGGCCTTTTGAAACGCGATGCACTCTGTGAGGATGAGGCAGCAGAAGAAGGGTGATATCTTAACCCAAACTTATCTTGCTTGTTAGGAATATCCAGTACTTTTCCCCAGCCTTGGGCCGAACCAGAATGGACCATCGCTTGATCTTCCTTGAAGGAAGAGAGAGTCATCTCAGACATTTTGTTCGTTGTCGAAGTCAGATCTTTAACTTCAGCAGCCTCGAACGCCTGGCACAAAGTTTCGTGGATTTCGCCATCCACCTCGACATACTTAAAAGATGAAAAATGACTCACCATAATGTCCTCTTCTCCGCAAACAGTAACGATGCTGCCACCCACAACATACTTTAGCTTCTGGTGCAATGTGGAAGTTACTGCGCCAGCAGAATGGATCCAAGGCCGGCCTAGCAAGCAACTGTAAGCAGGCTGGATATCCATAATATAAAAGACTGCATCAAAGGTTTATGTCCCAACTTGAATGGGTAGAGTTACCTCTCCAAAGACGGACCGCTTAGTCCCATCGAAGGCCTTCACAACCAGGTCACTGGGTGTACACAACAACCCACGAGTGTCCAACTTCATAAGCGCTTTCTTCGGTAAAACATTCAAAGACGAGCCTGCGTCTACAAGTACGTGTGACATAACAGTTCCCCTGCATTTCAGCGATATGTGCAACGCACTATTATGGTTTCTACCCTTCGGCGTCAGCTCCAAGTCGGTAAACCCTAATCCATTTCCAGCGTTGACATGAGCAACCACTTCTTCGAGCTGGTTGACAAAGGTCTCTTGGGGTACGTAGGCAGCATTCAGAACCTTCAGCAAGGCATTGTGATGTGCCTCGAAGCACAACAGCAAATTCAGAATCGAAATCTTTGACGGCGTCTGATGAAGATGATCAACTATCTTATAGTCGCTTTTCTTAATCAATCTCATAAATTCCTCGACATCCTTCACAAGTAGGTCTTTCTCTACCTCACGGGAGGTTTCTTCGACGACCTTACTTTTACCTTTGTTGGCTACGTCAGCTCTGTCAGCTACAATCTCTAGCGGTGAGAACACTCTTCCGCTACGAGTTATCCCTCCAGATCCGACCAGATTATCCACAGTTTCAACCAGTGGGAACTACAAGTCTATTTTATGTCCGTTGAAATAAACTTCAACCCCATAATGCCATGGGACATCATTGGTACTCTCGAACGGTATAGGGACAACCTTCGTTATGGTGATCGTAGGTGGCCTTGATGCATAAATGGTAATTGTCTTATGGGGAATGGTGATAGTGGCAACTTCATCCTTTTGTTTGAGTACTACTTCCCCTGATCTATTCTCAGCTTTCCGACTGAATTGCTGTATTCCTTCGTCCATCAGGCTCTAGATTCCCTCTACCAACTGATCACAGCCGTCTGAGTGACTTGCACATTCCATGCAGAATTTCCCACAGCTCAGGAATATACTTCTCTTCGCCAACTTAGCCTTAAAGAAGCCAAGCGGTGTTTTCAAGTCTCTGACATCAGTCACCAAATCCGAGTCTTCCTCTTCGATGATTGCACTAACCCCGGCTCCCCCGTGGTTAGGCATAGGGTTCTCACAACATTCGGGATATCATCGGAGAAGTCGATTACTTTAGCGTCGACCATATCCTGCACCTTGTGCTTAAACACTTTACAGTTTTCGATCGTATGGCCAGATGCCCCCGAATGAAAGTCGCATCTTGCGTTTGCATCGTACCCAGCTGGAGGTGCCCCTGTCAAGGGAGCCAAAGCCCTTTTCTGAATAAGCTACATGTGAAGCAATGTCTGCAACAACTGAGCGTACGACATAGGTGGAGGGTCAATGTGATGGTTTGCCAATGGCCCTTTACTCTGGTACCTTGCTGGTTCTGCTGTGGTTGCTGTTATGGTTGAGTTTGCTGAATGGCTGGAATAGTAATACTAGCGACCTGTTGACGCTGACCCTTTCCTTTTCCCCGAGCATTACACACTGAGATGGCTTCACCCTCTCGTCTCTTACCACTGAAAGCTTTCTTTCCCCCTCCAGCTGAGGATGACTCTCCTCCTAGAATCTTCCCAAGTTTTATGCTGTTCTCCACACATTCGCCGGTGATTATGAGATCGGAGAAACTTCTAGACATGCTGCTGATCAGTTTCTCATAATAAACCCCAGGTAATGTTGACACAAATAAGTCGACTAGTTCACGTTCGACCATCGGCGGTTGAACCCTGGTTGCCATTTCACACCAGTGTTGTGCATACTCTTTGAAACCCTCATTATTCCTCTGAGATAGATTTTATAGCTGGACACGGTTAGGTGCTAAGTCATTATTGTATTGATAGTGGCGCACATATGCTTCAGCAAGGTCCTTCCATCTGCGTACACTTGTGGGCTCCAAGCCCATGTACCATTCAAGCAAAGGTCCTGAAAGGCTGTCTTGAAAGAAGTGCATCAGCAACTTCGCATCGTCGGAGTACGCCGACATCTTCCTGTAGAAGGATTTCAGGTGGACACGGGAACAGGTAGTGCCCTTTTACTTATTAAAGTCGGGTACCTTGAACTTCTGAGGTACCTTGAGATCAGAGATCGCCCTAGTTTGGCCATGTCTAGACCCATGGAATTCAAGTTCTCAAAACTCTTCATCTTATCCTCGAGTGCTTTGAATCTTAGGTGAGCTTCAGCAGTCAATTCACCCTCGACTCCTTTCATCGAGAATACGTCATCTTGACGATCCTCATTCCAAGGTTGGTGGCCATTCCCGATGATGATTCCCGCAGCTCCGGGTCCCTGAAAGTTTCCAACTCCAGTGTTACCAGCATTGGCGGCGGCGTTGTTACCGCTTGTGCCCATGTTACCAATGGAAGCTCCAGTAGTGCCATTACCAGCCCCAGCATGGCCAATACCCATTCCAGTATGCCTAATTCCTGCCATGTTGGGAATGACCAAATTCGGTACATAGTTGTCAGTTCGAGGAGTGTCCACCCGAGGAGGGTTGGTAGTTTTGCCTCCTTGCAGAACACCGTCGTCATCAATACGTGCAATCAAGGGTTGCACAAGTGTCTTGAGTTGCTCTTGGCCATTAACGACCACTTCCATGAGATCCATAAAACGGTCCATCCTTTCCCTCATTTCCTGGATGTAAGCTTGCACCTGTTCCATCACTCTGACCTGGTTAGCTCTGGTAGAATATCGGTGGATCGGCTTGCGATCAATCTTGAAACAAACTTGAGAAAACACAAAGGGTTAGATAAATAAGTCAGGGGCACATATTATCCAAAATGATTATGCTAATGCAAACACGCGTCTACGTTTTAGGGAGAATTCCCCCTTCGATTCTAGTTTCCAAGACAAATAAAGTCGAACATCCAATCATGGAAAGAAAGCCTCATATATATCTAAAAAACCCACGCGGGCAGCGTACAACTGTAATCGAATACAACTGAAGCAACAAGCGCGACCCCAACCAACAGGCCTGGTGGTGGTCAACATATCAATGCATAAAAGATACAAGGGAATATAATAGACATCAAGTGCGGCTACGGGCACGAAAATCTTCTAATAACTTCTTTGTGTCGGGATGGTCAGGCTTGTCGAGCAAACCTCGGATGAGTAGCTCTCTCTTCCTGATGGTATCCTGGAGACCATCAACAAAGTCTTCGCATGCTCCTTCTCTGAAGCAAGCGTCCAATCTGCATCTCTTAGAGTCAGCTCTGAGTTGATAATCCTTCAGGTTTGCCTTGGTTTCAACCAATCTGTACTGAATGTCTCGTCGAAGTGATGCTTCAGCCTCTATCTTCTTGTCCTTGGTATCAAGCTGAGTCTTCAACTTGGCTATCTGCTGCTTCAGCTTCTCCTCTTGCTCTTTGTGGTTGGTTAGAGTAGTGTTCCATAATGTCTCGAATTTGGATATCTTCAGATACGCCCTATCCAACTCTTGCTTCTTGGTGGCGAGAACACTATTAGCAGCTTTCAAATCTAACCCCAGACGTTCTCGAGAATCAATCTCCTTGGTCAAACTGGCGCCTAAGTGGTGTATCAACTCAGTCTGCTTCTTGCAAGAGTACACAACTTCA
The DNA here is from genome assembly GCA_963859935.3 of Lathyrus sativus. Taxonomy (NCBI): domain Eukaryota; kingdom Viridiplantae; phylum Streptophyta; class Magnoliopsida; order Fabales; family Fabaceae; genus Lathyrus; species Lathyrus sativus. Next base: position 266,035,472 of record OZ012735.1, read on the forward strand.
ACCTTCTCGTGACGGAGTTGCATAATCTCTTTTTCCAGTGCTTCATTATTCTTTGCTAACGCTTCTTTCTCGGCTAGAAGCTGATTATATTTCTGTATGTCCACCGTTGTTTGCTCTTCAACTTCGGGGGTACAAGGAAGTGTAGCTGGAGGAAACAACAATAGAATCATCTTCACTCTCTCCTGCATCCAGATCCTGTAGGGGTTATAGGCACGACTATTACTTTTTCCCAAAGCGGCTTTACCTTTTCTGCTGATGTTATTCCAAGCGTGCTCAAGCCTGGCTAACATGTCACTGCTCAACAACCCTGTGAGGTACAGAGATTCCTGCATCTCCTCCTCTCTAGGAGCATCCCACAATGCGTACCCGAACTGTATGATCAACAAAGCCGGGTTGTAATTGATACAACCCTTTCTTCCGATAAGAGGAACATTGGGAAAACCACTGTAGCTGTATATGAGTTATGTACCTAGCCTATCTTTATCGAACCAAGTGATATTCTCTGCGGTCAAACCCATCAGGCGCTCTGACCAAACCACCGTACCAGTAGAGGTGACAAAAGGGCCTGCTTTGGGCATATGGCTATCAAACCATTTGTACAGTAAAGGGACGCAACACGACACATTCTTACCCCTTCTGTTTTCGTTCTTGTAGTGGACTGAGTGATACACGTTGCCGAGTAGTGTGGGCACTGGGTTAACCGAAGCAAGGATATGAATAGCATCCAAGTCAATGAAGTCTGGCATGTTCGGGAACAGGATAATGCCGTAAATGCAAAGGGCCAGAATAGCGTTGAACACGATCCAACATCCGTCTTTAGCTCACTGTTGAGATTTCCCAACCAAAAATTGCAAAGAGAACCCGAGTATCTCATTCCATTTAGTCAAATTTCCACTCAACTTTGAAGCGTCAAGATGCAAAGTAGCAGCTAGCTTAGCCATATCAGGCTTAACGTCAGTGTGGTGAAATGGCATCCGATCACAGATAGGCACATCAAGCAGAGCAGAGTACTCCTCCAAGGTGGGTGCGAGGATAAAGTCGGGAAATGTGAAGCATCTAAGCTGAGGGTCGTAAAACTGCAACAGAGCGTACAAACCATTCAATTCATGTGTTGAGGGCTTACACACAACATCAAGCAGCTTCTCATAAGTCTTCCTGAAATCACTTCTGACCCCTCTATCAGCCAAACAGATCAAACCGGACAGAGCACTAACATCTGGAGTAGGCAACTTATAGGCAACAATTTTCCTTAAAGCTTACATGTCGGAGATGAGAAACCAGATCACTAGAATCAAGGGGTGAATATGAACCTGCAACATAGAACATAACACAGCTCTGATAATAAGGAAACCTCTGATATCAATGTCACTGATTCAAACTGTCAAGAGAAAACCAGGTTTTCTGAAGGTTAAAGTTTCCTGCATAAACCCCAGTCCTGCTCACAGGTATGAACCTAACCACTAACTAAGGTACGACATCCTATGTGTTTCTCAGCGTCACAGACTTTCACGAAATGATGATACGTTCACCATTTCTGGTTTGGCATCATCACTCCCTGAAGAGGCCTCACTTAGCTGAGTCACAAATGATCGGTTCCTAGGGTCGACAACTCCCAAGTCTAAAGTCCCCTCAAGCCCAAAGGGCTGGAAAAGAAATCAGCCAAGAGAATCTCGCCTGAGTGCGGATTTCGTGGGACACTAGTACATGCAAAGCATGTACGCCCCCACTAATCTCCACTCCAATGCTATGTTTCTCTCAAGCCTGGGTCTGGCTTCTCACTCATCAGAATCAATCCCCTCCCACAACAGCATAATAATGATATAATATAATGCTAAAAGTAAAAGGCGGGAAAATGAAAGCTAAAGTACAACAAGTATGTACAAAACCCAAAGGGAAACAAACAAGCTCTAGGATTGACTCACATAGGGAATCGTTGGAGTCGCCAACTGTCGCTACTGCGAATAAAAGGTGCCGACAAAGACAAAAGAGTCGCCACCTTTCGTTATTTATCCCACAGGAAGGGAAAGGAAACGAATTGGGAGAAACCGAGCATAAAGGGAAAGATAGGTCGTCGCAACCAAATCTCGGGTTTGGGAGTCGGTTACGCAAGGGGAAGGTATTAGCACCCCTTACGTCCGTCGTACTCGACGGGATCCACGCTTGTGTTGTTTATCTGACGGGTTGTTTATCTATCTACCTATCAAGGTCTGGTTTAAAAGAAAAAGAATGAAACGGCAAAGCATCGCAGCTCCGTGCCTATGTGTTCCCTTCTGGAACGAGAAATCAGAGTCAACATAGTTCGGGTAACTACGGGTGATGGGGGGAAGGTTGCTCGCCAAGATGTCGCATCTTGTGCCTACGTATTCTCATCGGAGAAATCAGAGCGAACATAGTTCGGGATAAAACGGAACACATGTTTGTTCGATTGTTTTTACCCGAGTAAGGTTAAACTACGGTTCCAGCAGTTAGGGACAACGCCTATTTGCGGTAGAACCGAAGCTTAACAACACTCTTTTCATCAGATAAGGTTTTCCTTAAATTAAGGTCCCACGGGGCAAAAGAAGTTTGAATGTTTGTTTCGTGTCTTTTATCGGAAAAAAAATGTTTCTTATGAATGTTTGTAATTCATATTGCACTAGAGACTATGACCTGGGAGTGAATGCGTCGCATGTCACCCAAAGGGTACCACACTAAACATCCTGATCATTAAAGGGAAGCCCTTCAACAACCATTTCCTAGGTAGCTTAAGGCTCATAACATACGATACTCATTAGCCTTTATCATGTGTTTTACTGTTGTTTGATGATGAGAAAGAGAAGAACTCTACGAGGGGAAACTATCAAGCATCCTACTGTTATCATGAAATGTGGCCCTATGATTAAGTTTGAGAGGGAATCTACCCTAATGTTGTCATGCAAAGGTTTCAACCTAAAGTTCTATCATAACCTCTCCTGAAGAAGAGAGGTTAGAGATCCTAAGGGATCATGGCAAAGGGGAAACAGACACAAAGCAAAAATCATTAAGCAACTGAAGTGTAAACAACTAGATGCATATGCAATGCAGCAATACGAGCAAGGGAGGATCACCTCGACCTTTAATGCAAACATGGACAATTACAAAAGGAAAATAACAAACAAGCAAAAGGAGGAAATAGTGTAGGGTAGGGGCCACCACAAGCGCGTCTCGACCTTTAATGCAGTCATGCACCTAAGCAAGAGTATCTACTCATGCAACTATCCTAATGCATCACATCAAGGAATTAATTAATCATGAAGAAGAGATTATCGGAGGGATGATGGGAAGCATGGTGTATACCAAAGGTATCCACCATGGCACTCAACCAATCATTAAAGATTGTATCCTCAAAGGTTTTACCATTCATGGTATGCCTTTAGTCCTTCCAAAGGAAGGACAAGGCTCCCACAAAGGAACCTTGAATCATAGGATAAGAAGTGGAAGGATGAATGTAAGGAAAGCAAAGCACCTAAGAGGAGAAATCAGTAACCTAATTCTTCTAAAGAAAGCCTAAACATTGAGCTCTAAAGAAATTCTACTCTAAGGGAGCTAATGGCATGTTAAAGGCTTGAGAATTACCCTAAAGAGGTATCAACCTATGAATTATGGTATCATGTAGAGATTAGGTACCTAAAGTTTGCAACAAAGTTCACTAAATGGCAAATCTATGTGGAAGGATCCATAAGGCCACATTAATGCTAGTCAGAACGTAAAATAAGGGAAAAATAGGAAACCTATCCTACAAATTCTAGTAAAAATTACAAAGGTCCCTAAGGGTGTTAGGAAGTTATGGTAAAAATTTTAGATAAAAACTCTAAGTTTAAGGGCACTAACCTAATGCTAAACCTAAAGGTATGCTAGGGAAAGCTCAAATTGGGAAGGTTATAAAGATATAATTCCAACCTATGTCTAAAGGCATCTAAAAAATTAGGGGAAAATATCTAAGGGTTCCCTAAGATCTCTAGAATTAGCATGAAAAATCTTAGGAATTAAATCTAAGCAATGGATAGCAAACAAAATTCAACAAGCCAGAATGCTATTTTCACAATTATTAAATGGCTATTTAAATGGAAAATATGCAATTAAATGGAAAATGCATCAAAAATGGAATTAAAAGATGCACAAAATTAAAGGACATGTTTATTTACATCCATGATTTTTTTCCAGAATTTATTGGCCATTTTAACTATTTTTAATGAATAAAAATGAAACATGCAATAAACCATAAAAAGAAAATCAATAAAGAAAATAAAAGAAAGTGCCAAAATAACATAGCCACAGGATCAGGAGACCAATCAAGGGATCCTATGCTCCACAACATGCCACGCACACGCTCAGGGTCCTTAAGTGAAACGCATCGTTTAACTGATGCTTGGGTGCTCTTCAGTTGACTAATGCGTACGGTGAGTCTTAATCTAAACCACACAACTCCAAGGTAATCATATCCAATGCACTAAACTATGCCACGTAATCCAGTCAAAAGTCAGCAAGCTAAGATCAATTCACACGCGTTGGATCAAGCTACCAAGTCAACCTAAGTCACAAGATTGGACGGTCATCAGATCGTCTTCTTCATTTAAATCATCAAACGGGAGGGAAAAAATCAGTGGTGGCCGGAGAAGACTCCATTCGTCTTTTCCGGCAAGAGCTACAGTAGCTCTGTTGCCAAACTTCATGAAATCTCAAGTTCTTGGTACCAATCGACTCCTTACACTCCCTAGATCACTAATCCATAGCTGAAAATCATTTCTAACCTAAGAATCACTCAAACCGAATCTAACTAAGTTTCATGCTCTGGTAAAAATGATCACAAACAGTCCTCAATTCTAACCTAAATCCAACTAGGAGTCATGAAGATCCTAACCACATGCTTAAAAGGTTCTAATTCATCATAATTTAAGAGAATTTTGGAAAGAAAAGAACCTGTAAAGAAGCTTGAACTGAGACACAATTTGGTGATGATACTTGTTCAGATCAATCCAGAATCACTCTATGATTGATGATGAAGCTTCCTTGATCCTCAATTCTCTTGGAAAATGCTTGAATCTTGAAACTAGAAATTCACTCTCAAGCTTGCTTTTCTCCAACTGCTCTAACCGTTTCTGGCTCCAAAATTCATCCAACTTCATCTGAAAATGATCTACAACTTATATAGAATGTGTTTGAATCCATTTCAGGCCCAATGGAGGTCCAAACAACCCAATCCAAATTTCAACTTTCATCACTTTTTCACCTTGAAATGTCCACGAAAATGGCTTCAAGAAGCTTCCAAATTGTTCCATTTTGCTTGCTGGTAGTGTAAGGAACATGGAGGGCTTGGATTGTGTCCTTGAATTCAATCAATGGTGGATATGGAAAGTGTTTCTTCAAGCTTAAGAAACAAGTGCAAAGTCCATGTAAATGACCTCAATTCTCATATCTACCAATGCCAATGTTCTTAGAATGATAAATGCACTCAAAAAAAATGCATAAACATGCTTTGGAATCATCCCATATGAATTTATTTGAATTTTTGCTATTTTAATGCCTTTAAAGTTCTTTTTGTGAAATTTTCTTCAACCAATCTTCATTCCAATCCATGTCAATGGATCCTTGGTGTTTGGTTGGACAAATAACCTCATTTTGAGAAACTTTCAAGTTGGACAAATTTCCATTTGAGGTGTGTAAGATGGTGAAATGGACCTATAATCCAAAAGTGACTTATAATCCAAGTTTCCCAAAATACCCTTGCCTTACCAAGCTCATATCTTGAGTTCTACAAATCCAATCAAGGACTTCTAGGACTTTTTGAAAATCTAAGAAGATAAGGAACAACATTCATGTTTGGGTCAAGGACAGGTGAACCCTCATTCTAGGTCAAACATGGCACAGAAGTTGGTTGACTGTCAAGTACCAAAATCACATTCATCTGATGACCTGTAACTTATCTGCTTCATAACTTGAGTTCTATAAACCCTATCAAGGACTTCTAGTACTCAAAAGAAAGATATGAACATGATCTACAACATTCATGTTGGTGTCAATATGAGATTGGACTTGCATATTGAGCTATGTGGTCTTGAAGTTAGGCACCAAACCAGGGGATTTTACACTATCAAGCTTAGAAACCCTAGCTTAGGAACTCCTCACACTCTTGAGTTTTGAAGAGTTAATCTTTGAATCATCTCACATATGTCTCAAAACATCATTCCTTGATCACAAGGCCTTGGAATTAGGTCTCAACCTCCTTCAATTAAACTGTTGATCTAGGGTTGACCAGGTGAAAACCCTAATTTCACCACTCTTGGTTGTAGCTTCTTGCACCTTGCATAATGGCTTGTCTAAACTCCATAATGACCCTCAAGACATCATATGAGATCTCTCAATGCCCTAGGTCCACATCTATGGATTCAACATCATTAGATGATCTCTCATAACTTTCAAGTTGGGAGGTAAATATACTTGTCTCTGACCACTTCTCTAGGGATCTTTGACTTCTTTGATGAGGATATCAACCATTGAAGACTTGAATGAGGACTCTTGAATAGCCTTATAATCTGTGATAGCTCTTTCTTGATAAGCACACCCCTTGATCCCCTGCACACATGTCAATGCAATGCATATGCTAATGTTATGGTGAATGCAATGAAACATAAGCTAGGTAAAGAAAAAGGTTGGGCAAATTTTGGGGTGCAACAATGAGAATCGAGGAATTTGATCAGAGGTCTTGCTTCGTTTGGTTTAATCACGAGTTTCATTTGATGATAATTTGGTTGGAAGAGCGCGGTCATCAGGAGGATTGAATTTTATTCTGATAAGGTTTGTCGGAAGTTTAATCGGAAGGTATGTTGGAGACCAGATTAGTCGGATAATTTGGATGAATCGGGAATTGATGGAAATATAGCATTTTAGTAGTCTTTTCATTTCATTTTTTTCTAAATCAAAATAATAAAAGTAATTTCATTTCCTTTTGTAATTGTTTATTTTTATTCTTCCAATTTTAATTCATTCTTAATCAATCTAATTTCACTTTAATCAAATTTCATTTTTTTAAGTCAAACATATTTTGTCTTTTAATTAATTTCATTTTTTAGTCTGTTTTCAGTTCATTTAAATAAAGTTTTATTTCATTATTAGGTTTTATTGTTAAAATGAGGTTTAATCTTTCTTTGTTGATATTGGATTTTTATTTCTTTAATAGTAATTTTATTTCATTTTTATTTTATTATTTCACTATGATATATAAAAAGGAATAATTTTATTATAAATAAATAATATTTACATTTTTCATTACAAAATAATATAAGTAAAACCAAAAATAAATAAAAAATAAAAATTACAAAAAATATCAATTTACATTTTGTTACATGAAAATTCCAAAAAAAATAAAATAATAATCCTAAGTTTTTCCGATTATCCGATTTCTTCGACTCTCTTCGAGTTTCTGACTTTTCACCAAACCTGCAGGGGAAACAGCAAACGAGTTTTATCGGTTAGTTTTGGCGTCCCAACACCCTTGGAGTAGTGTCATCATCGGGTGTGTCGGGAGGGCAATGGATTACTCCGAAGCCGGCTCCCGACTTATTTCCCAACCTCGGCCAAAACCGGCAGCATCTGTTCTTATGATTCCAAGGTCACCGAGAAAGAGAGAAAAAAAGTGTTTTTGAGGAAAGGTTGGTTTGCAGAAAAGCACTTTTGAAAAAAAGCTGGTTTAAAAAAGCACTTACGAAAAGCACTTATTTTTAAAGAAAATCAATTTTTGAGCCAAACATCGCCTAACAGCTTTTCAGAGTTTTCGAGGATTCCAACAGATCGCCAACCGTGAAATCACCTGAAAACCAGCAAACAAATCAAACAAGTTTCAAACCAACTCGTCAAAGCAAATCAAGCAGGATTTTTCGCAACAACTTTTCAAGTGCAAACCCAGTTTCCAGAAGAACAACAATATCTAACGCATAAACCCAGCCACCATAATCAAATCAAAAACTCAGTCGATCAGCCAACAAAATCAAACGAGAAATCCGCAAGTCACCCCAGTTTTTGTGGATCCGAAAAATCAGAGAAGCCCACAAATCAAACGTAAACAAAAATCATATATAGGATAAAGGGTTCATCAGATTAAAACCCGAAGAAAAAAAGGGCGACGGTGAGTGAACGAGTTTGAGAGAGCCGTAAAAAGCTTCATCATCCTCAAATCGAGAAGACAAAGGGACGACGCCTCAGAAAAGCCGTTGAAGGCTTCATCATCATCGCCGATCATCATCACCTGTTTGAGAGAGGAAGAAGGGTCATCGAGGCCAACGTGAAACCATCATCAGATTACCGTCATCATCGCCGATGGCTCAGAAGAGAAATCTCCAACATCCTCGCTGTAAAGCCACCGCTAGCTACCGAAAGAGCCGCTTCAAACCCGTAAAAGGGTTAGCAACTCGATTTTGTTTTGTGTTTGGTTTGTTTTTTTTCCAGGTGATCCGAGAGAAAAAGCAGGGACGAGCATGCAAGAAGAAACGAAGACGAAAAGTTTCGGAGGTGGCAACAATGGCCGCCGCTGCGGCTACATGAGGAAGAAGAGGATAAGGGTTTGAGAAAACCCTAGACTGAATGAAGACCAGCAGACACCACGCCCTTTCCTCTTAATTCATTTATCTTTTTTTTTAAAAAAATTTATTTATTATTATTTAGTTATTTATTCACCTTTATTGTTTTTATGTTATTAATTGTGTTAATGTGTTTATTCCAAGAATCATAATCAATAAAAATGGTTTTTAGTTAACCAATTTTTTTTCTCTTTTCTTTAATAAACTTAAAAAAAAACTCTTTCTTTTTAATAAACTTAAAAGATCATCCTTTTTTAAAATTAAACTTAAAAAAATATTTTTTAAAAAAAACTTAAAATCCTTTTTTATGAATTAAGACATAAAGTTAGGACTTTTTTTGTAATTAAATTGGAGGGAGTTTTAAGTAAATATATAAAAAATATAAAATATTTTTCTTGTAAGTACAAAAAAAAAATTCAATCATTCTTTAAATTAAAAATTCAAAAAAATAAAGTTCGTGATTTGGCTGTCTCGTTTTTGCCTAACCCCCGGTAGTTTGTTTGTTGCAGCTTATTGATGTTTCATTTGTCCATACTGTTTTTGTTTCAATTGTAATCATGCGAGGCTGTTGTCGCAATTATTTATTTTTGGCATTTTTTGGATTTTTAATTTACGCGAGTGATCGTCGCGATGCTTATTTGTTTTACAGTTTTCTTTATTTTCCATACTTTAGTACTGCCGTATTATAATTCATTCTATTGCACAACTCATTGTTAACCTCCCGAAGGATTAGGTCTAAACCGTTTGACCGCCGAATCAATAGTCCTAACCCTTGACCATTTCAAAAACCCTAATAGCCTAGGTGTGCCACCGTGGACGAAAATTCCCTTTACCCTAGCTTTAGGTCAAAGAGTCGTCATACTCTGTTTAGGGTTTCCCGCAGAGGAATCCCTAATTTAACCCTAATTTCAATTCAAACCTTTCAACGTAGAAATAGGAGTTTCAAGACTCCACGTAAGTGTGTCCTTAAGATACGCGTACTCCCCTTGAGACCTTGACCATAGTCAAGATGTTTCTAACCTCCCTTTCGAGGGGAACTATGATTACTCTGATTCCATTCCCTACCTCGGATGCGTAGGCAAAAGATGCGAATCTTGACGAGTAAACTTAGGACTAACCCTTAAGTCTCTTTAGGTCACTCTATCCCTTAGCTCAGTATATATTCCAAGCAAATAATAAAACAAAAAAGGCATACATTAAACAAAAGGTTCCAGTAGAGTACTACAGAAGTTTAGGGTGCTAATACCTTCCTTAAGCTTAACCAAACCCTTACCTAGGTCTCTCCCCGCATTGTGTTTACGATGCAAAAATAGGTTTTCCTTCTTTTGAAATTTTCCTTCTGATATATCAAAGATCGGCTGTGAATTAAAAATTGTGATTCAAACTAATTAATAGTTTGATATCCTATTTCCACCGCAACAGAAAATGGCGACTTCACTAGGGAGTACGCCTAACTTTTAAGGGTTCCCCCTATTTTGCTTATTGTATTGCCATTTTATTTTATTACTTGTCTGTATATATTATTGTGCCTTGCTTGGTGTATCTGTGTTGTGAGATAAGTCCTACACCAAGACTTGAGTGAGATTATTATAGGATGGGGATATATTTAACGAGGCTTATAGGGAGTGAGTCCCGACCAAGCTAACTTTAGAATCACTGCTCAGTAGAGACCCTTTCGAAAATGGTTCGGTTGAACGAGTAGTCGTGAAAACTTTTACTATTGTCGATTGGAGTCCGTGATATTGAGGACCGTAGTACCTTAACACCACCTTCACCTTATTTAGGACGTAGTGCGGGAATGATGAGGGAGTAGTCCCAAAATAGTTGCTAAGCAATACTACATTCAAAAGAGGTTCTCTTGAGAATATTATTAACCACCGAGTCAGTCGGGAAATTGATAATATCCGAAGGATAGACTGATGACTTTGGGCACTTCTTTAGAACCTTGTTCTGCAGGTACAACTACCCCATAGTACATACCTTTGGGGAAGGGTAGACCTTAACTCCATTCATTGTTCCTCTAACCTAGGACTTTGTTTGCTTATGTGTATTTATGCATTGCATCCATAAAGCATCATATCATTCCTAGTTTCAAGGAATTCAACAGTCCTTCGCAAATTTAAAAAGCCTTACATTTTAAAGTCTAAAAACTTTTCCAACTTTCCTAAAAAGGAATATTCGCAATCGACCATTGAAATTCTTGAAACCATTGCATGGCATTAGCATCACATTTTTGCATTGCATTTTCCCCCCGATTTTTCATTCTCGTTTCTCTCGTATCCCAGTGTCTGTTTGAGTAGTCAAGCTGATTCCTCGACACAGATATCAGACTAGAGCTAACTATAGATGCAAGATGTCAGAACAAGAGACATATAATGCAGAAATACGAATGTCTGAGATCCCTTTGAGAATCCTCTCTATGAGTACAATGCTGTCAGTGCATCAAAAGTGGAGCTTCGGTCTGACTTCAACAGACTATCTTCTCAAATGCCAGTGTTTCAAACAAGACGTCTCATCTATGTACTGATTTAATCACTAGGCCTTTTGTTTCTCGTTGTTTGCACTTTCCTTATTTTATATTAGCTGTTTACTTTCAAACGATGTTCATACTTTTATATTAATGAACTGAACATTGCAACTTTTGATTTAATTCATTTTTATCTATTATTTACATCTCTATGCTTTATCTTTCAAATATTTACTTTTGTCCAAATTTTTGGTATGCAAAGATTGGAGGGAGGATGACGAAAAAGTTATACCCATAACTACTGTCAGTATGCTTTCGATCAAGCTTTGTTAATGATGTAAGGTATTGTTTCAATCCCCAAACACTGGAGAAATAAGGAATTTATTCCCTTGTCACCACCTTCGAGCCTAGAAGTTGGAGTTTCTTTCTTCACAAAAAACCCGCAATCTTAACCTGGGGCATGGGTAGTTGTCATTTAACTTGGCTGTGTTCCTGCAATACACCTTTCATTAGAAAATTTTCCTTCATACACATCAAGTAAGCGTTGAAGATGTTTTCCAATCAAAAATTCGATGATGGTTCTCCATAATCATTAAAGTCAAGCAGTCACTTTCTTCAACAAAAAAAAATCAAAAGAAAAAGCCCACTAAGTCAAAACCTATGAAGGAGACTTAGGCAAAACTGGGGCATCCCGCTGACTGTGTGATTTAAAAGAAATAGTTAAGGAAAAATTTAGGGATAATAAAAAGATGAGATCTTTAAACCCTTCATCCTGAAAATCCTCAATGTCAAAACAACCAAATGTTATAGGGAAGTAGTGGCTGCCTTTTCATAAGTCCCTTGACTTCTGTACCATCATTGCTACCATCAGTGCAATTCCTAACCTATAGGAACCTGAATGCATAATATGAGTTAACTGAGCATAGGACTGAAGATCATCACGTAGATTGGGTGGGTATAAATAAATTTTGAGCCTTTATCCTTTGTTTCTTAAACCGTGAACTAGGCCACGTTACAACCCTCAAAAGAACTAATTGAAGCAAGGTTATTTTGAAAGCATAATAGAGCAGAGTTGTGTAAGCTGACTCCTAAAGATCTTTGAGCATAATTTATTTTGGCAATACACTTTGGTTTTAAATTTTGAGCGTTTTGAACCACCGTGTTCTGACTAACTACTCATTTATGTTCCATCTTTCAAAAACAATTTTGATTTCAAAAGTTGCAAGAACTTTGCATTACCATGTTTGTATGAATATTTTGTTTGCAAACTGGCCTTCCTCTAAGGAATTTTTAAACAATCGAGAAACTTGGTCAAGTGATCTTATCAGGGGCAAGTTCCTTTTACATTCTGTCTAAGGATCAATTCAAGATTTGTTTAAGGCAAAGTATTCTCAGATTTAGTTTATCCAAAAGTGTATTCAAGACTCAGACTGGGGCAAGCCTCCAAGGGTACAGTAAAACAGTCATTTTCACGAATCAGACAAGCTAAAGTAATCTGGGCCAGTTTACTTGAAGAATCCCCAAGCAGCTCTTCATCCTTCCTACAGGGACCATCAACCTGATTATATTTTAGCAAAGTGGCAGTGATGTATGTGTTGAGGAATCAGTCTTCCAGTCTTGTCATCTTACCAGAAGAGTCGAGCCTTGCCATCGGCATCTGCATTTGCATTCGATCATACATCATAGCATAATTCATATAGATATGCATATCATGAGAGTTTCATCTTCATTTGCATTTCTCCTGAGGACGTGTTTTATCCATTGTCTTACCTTGTGGTCAAAGTCCAACTTACTTGGCACCTACCAAACAATTTTGTGTCGTGTCTATCTGAAGTTCTTCTAGATATGACATTTCTTATCCAATGGTTTTCCAGATATGTCTGTTCCTCTTACATCCCATACTATTCTCATATATTGTGTTTATACCTTTCATTCAAAGTTATTATTGGATGTCTGGTGCCTTTTTTTATCCAATGCCATTCTTGGATGTCTCATTTATTTCTCTTTCTGATGGTTTTCTAGATTGAGTCTCTGTTCTGATGTTCTTCCAGAACTTATCGGATGGTTTTCCATATATTCCTTTTGATTTTGATGGTGTTCCAGAATCTATCTGATGGTTTTCCGGATACGCTTCTATTTCTTATGGTTTTCCAGATTGAGTCTTTGTTCTGATGTTCTTCCAGAACTTATCTGATGGTTTTCCAGATATTCCTTTTGATTCTGATGGTGTTCCAGAATCGATCCGATGGTTTTCTGGATATGCGTCTCTTTCTAATGGTTTTCCATATTGAGTCTTTGTTCTAATGTTCTTCCAGAACTTATCTGACGGTTTTCCAGATACTCCTTTTGATTATGATGTTTTTCCAGAATTTATCCGATGTTTTCCCGAATTTGTGTCTCTTTCTGATGGTTTTCTAGAATTTATCCGATGGTTTTCCGGATATGCTTCTCTTTCTGACGGTTTTCCAGATCGAGTCTTTGTTCTGATGTTCTTCCAGAACTTATCTGATGGTTTTCTAGATATTCCTTTTGATTCTGATGGTTTTCGAGAATCCATCTGATGTTTTTCTGGATTTATTTCTCTATCTGACGGTTTTCCAGATCGAGTCCTTGTTCTAATGTTTCTTCCAGAACTTATCTGATGGTTTTCCAGATATTTTTCTTCGATTCTGATGGTTTTCCAGAATCTCATCTGATGTTTTCCGGATTTGTTCTCTTTCTGATGTTTTTCCATATTGAGTATTTGTTATGACATTCTTCCAGAACTCCTTTGTTGCTTATCTGATGTTCTTCCAGATACGTCTTCAAACTCTTCCTGTACATTTAATGGTTTCCTAAATGTTCCGGATATTTCTGATGTCTTTTTTTTCTCTCTGTATGTTTTCTGATGATTCCTGAAGATCCCGCTCGATCTCTTCGTTTAAAGGAATGTCCCAAAAACTCCAGCACTTGTCGTTTACTTGATCCTACCGTCGTGTGGATCCTATGTTACCTTTTCGTCCTAGAGTGTCAGCCGATCATGTTTGAATCCGTTGCACGGTTACTCTTGGATATTCCCCAGTGGAGGCCGTCTCGCCGGTGCCATCTCCATTGAGGATCCCATTCTTATTGTTCCTTTTAAAATGACAATCGGTCATGCTCGCACCAGTTTGCCATCACTTTAGAAGTCCTCAGTGTCGTGCTGTCTCCCCAGTGCATCGTTTTCCCAGTATGGTTTGTCCGTCGCGTATGTCCCCTGTATCGCCGTGTCGTCTGCATCTGTGCATTTGTCATTTTCATCATATGCATCATATTAAATTCATGGCATTGTCAGCATTATAGTTCGTTTTATTTTGTCCATATCATTGCATAGCGCTGTGTCTAATGTTAAAATTTTCGGTTATCTATATTTAAATCCCTCCACCGTGATTCCTTGAGTCTCTGCTGCTCAAATCATCTGGTGAAGCTATTTAAAGAGGGGAAACTTTAATACCCCAAAATTTTCCCTAAGATTAGTCGTTTCGTCTTGCATCCCATTTCATTTTGCATTGCATTTAACCAGTCGCTAACAGGTTTGTGGAGTTGGTTGATTTTTGCAGGAAAATATCATGTGGTGTGTTCTTTAGTTCACGAAGGGCAAAATGGTCATTTGTTGGCAGTTGATTGTCAATTTGTGAATATGAGTTGGCGTCGGGGAATTTGAGCCGTTTGAGCCCTTTGATGAGAATCGAGGAATTTGATCAGAGGTCTTGCTTCGTTTGGTTTAATCAGGAGTTTCATTTGATGATAATTTGGTTGGAAGAGCGCAGTCATCAGGCGGATTGAATTTTATTCTGATAAGGTTTGCCGGAAGTTTAATCGGAAGCTATGTTAGAGACCGGATTAGTCAGATAATTTGGATGAATCGGGAATTGATGGAAATATAGCAATTTAGTAGTCATTTCATTTCATTTCATTTTTTTTCTAAATCAAAATAATAAAAGTAATTTCATTTCCTTTTGTAATTGTTTATTTTTATTCTTCCAATTTCATTTCATTCTTAATCAATCTAATATCACTTTAATCAAATTTCATTTTTTTAAGTCAAACATATTTTTTCTTTTAATTAATTTCATTTTTTAGTTTGTTTTCAATTCATTTAAATAAAATTTTATTTCATTATTGGGTTTTATTGTTAAAATGAGGTTTAATCTTTATTTGTTGATATTGGATTTTTATTTCTTTAATAGTAATTTTATTTCATTTTAATATTATTATTTCACTATGATATATAAAAAGGAATAATTTTATTATAAATAAATAATATTTACATTTCTCATTACAAAAAAATATAAGTAAAACCAAAAATAATAAAAAATAAAAATTAAAAAAATATTAATTTACATTTTGTTACATGAAAATTCCCCCCAAAAAAATAATCCTAAGTTTTTCCGATTATCCGATTTCTTCGACTTTCTTCGAGTTTCTGACTTTTCTCTAAACCTGCAGGACAAACAACAAACGAGTTTTATCGGTTAGTTTTTGCATCCCGACACCCTCAGAGCAGTGTCATCATCGGGTGTGTCGGGAGGGCAACAAATTACTCTGAAGCCAGCTTCTGGCTTATTTCCCAACCTCAGCCAAAACCGGCAGCATCTGTTCTTATGATTCAGAGGTCACCAAGAAAGAGAAAAAAAAAGTGTTTTTGAGGAAAAGTTGGTTTACAGAAAAGAACTTTTGGAAAAAAAGCTGGTTTGAAAAATCACTTATTTTCAAAGAAAATCACTTTTCGAGCCAAACACCACCTAACAGCTTTTCAGAGTTTTCGAGTATTCCAACATATCGCCAACCGTGAAATCACTTGAAAACCAACAAACAAATCAAACAAGTTTCACACCAACTCGTCAAAGCAAATCAAGCAGGATTTTTCGCAACAACTTTTCAAGTACAAACCCAGTTTCTAGAAGAACAAGAATATCTAACGGATAAACCCAGCCACCATAATCAAATCAAAAACTCAGTCGATCAGCCAACAAAATCAAACGAGAAATCCGTAAGTCATCCCAGTTTTCATGGATCCAGAAAATCAGAGAAGCCCACAAATCAAACGTAAACAAAAATCATATAAAGGAAAATGGTTCATCAAATCAAAACCCTAAGAAAAAAAAGGGGCGACGGTGAGTGAACGAGTTTGAGAGAGCCGTAAAAAGCTTCATCATCCTCAAATCTAGAAGACGAAGGGACGATGCCTCAGAAAAGCCGTTGAAGGCTTCATCATCATCGCCGATCACCATCACCCGTTTGAAAGAGGGAGAAGGGTCATCGAGGCCAACGTGAAAACATCATTAGATTACCGTCATCATCGCCGAAGGCTCAGAAGAGAAATCTCCAACATCCTCACTGTAAAGCCACCGCTAGCTACCGAAAGAGTCGCTTCAAACCCGTAAAAGGGTGAGTAACTCGATTTTGTTTTGTGTTTGGTTGTTTTTTTTCAGGTGATCCGAGAGAAGAAGCAGGGACGAGCATTCAAGAAGAAACGGAGACGAAAAGTTTCGGAGGTGGCAATAATGGCCGCCGCTGCGGCTACATGAGAAAGAAAAGGATAAGGGTTTGAGAAAACTCTAGACTGAATGAAGACCAGCAGACACCACGCCCCTTTCCTCTTAATTCATTTATCGTTTCTTTGATCTTCTTGCCGTGACAGTTAATTTTAAATATTAAGAACATGATTCTGCCTTGACTCTGCTTGATGCAGTGAAAGACGGTAATGATGACTTAGTCTGAACCGACTCGGAGTTGTTGCTATCGGTTTTGTCCGTGTTTTACTGGAAGTTGGTGGCATCCCAGATTTTTCCCTTCCGTCTTGGCCCGATGATGATACCTTTCTAAGGGTCAAAAAGTACAATAAAAACCTTTTCTCTTTATTACTTTTTTCTTGTAATTCACTGGTTTCTTTATTGCTTGCAGGGTTTGACTTGAAGATTGCAATTGATGAGTTGGAAGACTTAGAAATAAGATTTAGGATTAGAATTTGAAATTAGAAACTTGTAACAATTAATCCGAAAAAAGATTATAGTCTTGAATGTATTTGTATCTTTGAAATTGCGTAATGAACCTTGAATTTCTTGAATCATGAAGCAACCTTATAAATCTATGAAGTTTAGAATCCACGATTACAAGCTTGACCCTCACACCTCTAAAAGAAACTTTGAATCACCTTAAATTCTTGACTTTTCTCGTATAAGCATTAACACAAGTCATGTGAAAAACTCTTTGCTTTTGTAGTCTCAAATTTTTCAAATGATCAGCTTGAAACACCTCATAACTTTAAACCAAACGATCCTTAAATGTCAAAAACACGTTCTCTTCAAGGACTAAAAGAAACAAAGAATTGTCCTGCTTCATGTACCAGAGCCAAAAGGTTGCTTTGAATCGATCTTCGTCACTTGCACAATTAAAGTAGAAATTGGATGATGACGGACCCAGTAAACGAACCATAAAATGAAACAAACACGCCCAACACCAATAGAACGAAGATTTTAGCCTTCCTTAAGTATATGGTGAGTCTTCTGATGAATCTGGAGGACAACATGACCTTGTATTGATTAACGATTGTACAGAGAGTGGATTCAACATAACTTAATGGCACACAAGATTATTTTTCAACTTCTTCGACACACCTGCAGAGTGAACAAACTAGGAAAACTGGTTAAACGGTTAGTCAAAACGAGAGATGGACTTAAAGGTTGTGCGAAGGAAAATGCACAATGAGGTGGGATATTAAGGTCAAAAATTAGGGTGCTACAGATGCCCCTATTTAAGTTTCTTTTATCTGGAGATATGGAGATTGAAATCTTCGTCTCGATGTGATAGAAGGGACTTAAATAGAAACATTGCACAGATATTTGGTCCTAAGATGCCATCGAATGCCTATGATATGCAGTGATATGAAGATGCAAGGCAGACGGTCCTGTGGAGACAAGATGCCACAGGGGACAAAAACTAGGCACAACACACGAGAAACACAGGAGCAACAAAGAAAGCAGGCTCAACGAAGCGAGACTCCACCGGGGTGAGACAAACAAATCACTGCCGGTGAATCTCCAAGAAAGAATAGAACATACCACCAAGAACGGTGACTTAGATAACATGCGAGAAACTTGAAATCAAAGGATAATTTACTACCAAAATGCGGTAGCCCAAATAACGGTAATAACAAAAATGAACTCTTTTGATCAGAACAATAATTCAGTGTTTTCTTCAGTTGAGTAGTCCACTTGGAAATAGTAAAAATATAAACCTCCCAACGTTTCAAGGTTTGTGTGTCGTTGAACAGGTCTCATTTTCTTGAAATAAACCTCCCCACGCTTCAAGGTCGTCTACCATGAACGGGTCTCAGTTTCTTGAAATAAACCTCCCGAACGTTTCATGGTTTGTGTGCTATGAATGGGTCTCAGTTTCTTGAAATAAACCTCCCCACGCCTCATGGTTTGTGTGCCATGAACGAGTCTCAGTGTCTTGAAATAAACCTCCTCAACGCTTCATGGTTTGTATTCCATGAGCGGGTCTTAGTTTCTTGAAATAAAACCTCGACAACGCTTTATGGTTTGTGTGCCATTAATAGTGTTGTACCCCAAAATTTGACCAACCATTTCTTGTACCTGGCTTTTGTTTCTTTTGCATTTTCGCATTTCTGCATATCATAGCATTTGTTTTTGGACAGGGGATCAAGGTATTTCTTTGGTTCAGAGTTCGCTTTTAGCGCAAGAGACTGAACATTGAGCATCAGGGGCTCCGACATTTATTTTGCCCAGCGATCAAGCGGTCGATTTTATTTTATTTTGCAGAATATTCTTAGCTCTGGAGGCAACATTCAGGCCATCTCAAGCATTCTCACAGCTGTAATGTTCAAGGGCAAGTTTCAGAGGCTGGACAGAGCTCAAAACTGTTGAAAACGGACAAATGTGCATGTTTCCCTCCAAAAGGTGCCAAAATTCAAATTTTCAAGGTGTTAATCGGTTAACACTATTGGTTAACCAATTAACAAAAGCAAAATCAGGCCAAATTTGAATTTTTGAAGAGGTTAACCGATTAACCAAAATGGTTAGTCGATTAACCAAGGCAATTTTCTATTTTGCACGTGAGTTTCTCAAGTGTGCCACTTTGGGGTCCATTTTGATCATTTGTGAAGTGGATTTTACACCAGAAGAAGGATCTAAAACCACTTCAAATTTTGGTTAATTTTCAAATCAATTCAAGTTCCCTCCAAATTCCCATTCCTAATCCCATTCCAATTTTAATAACCACACTCCAAACCACCATTCTACTCCTAACCTAGAGCATATTTAAATGATTTGCTCCAAACCTTACACACACAATCCTCATAATTCCATTTCATTTTCAGAATTCACTCTCACTTTGAATTTTGCTCTCAACTTTTTCATCTCCCAAACTCCATTAAAGCTCTTCTCACCTTGAATTCTTTGATTCTCCATTGGAATCATTGAATTCTAGAGCTAAAACCTTCATCCTTCAACCTTATTACCTTCATTTCTCCATCTAATTTTTGTGCTAGAGTGGATCTGAACTTGGAAGTTGATTTGGAATAACTTATTTGGTTTGATTTAGCTTAACTTTGGTGGATCTTCATTTCTACTACAAGAAATCATCCGGATCTTGAAGAATCTCTGGATTTCTAGCTTGGATCTGCTCAATTGAAGTTGAATCAACATTTACCAAAGCAAATCTCCGCTTTGTAGGTTGTAAATTCCAGATTCGTTGCTATTTTGATTTTATTTTGCATATTCGATGTGGATCTTCATTTTTGATTGACTTTTGGTTTATTCGATTCGTGTGATCTGTGATCTTGCTGTTTAAATGTGTTTACATGTTGATTAGGTCACTATGTTCTGGTTTAATTTCGTGCATAATTGATTATATGATTATTGGAATGATTGAACTTTGAATTAATTGATAAAAGTGCTTTTGAGCAGCTGTTTTCTGCTTCTGGTACAGTGTTAATCGGTTAACCAGTTGCATTACAAACTGGTTAATCAATTAACCAGTGTGAATTTTCAAATTTTCAAACATTTTTAACTGGTTAATCGGTTAACCAATAGTGTTAACTGATTAGCACTGAACCAGAATGTTGTATTTGCTGTTTTTTAAGCTTGTTTTGGTATCATCTCACTTTGAATCTTTATGGATCAATATGATGCATTTGGAGTGAGTTGTTTTGGATATATGTCGTTGTTCTTGATTATTTAATCATGATTTCTTCAACACGCATTATTCGATTTCCACTTGAATACATGCTTATGGATGTGGTTCAAAGTGATGATCATTTTCATTATTTGAGTTTGAAGAATTGCTTGGTCGAGATGTGCTTGTGGTGGCTGTTGTCCCACACTTTTTCCTCCCTCATTTATTTGTTTTGCATTTTCATGTGTGTATTTCATGTTTGCATTCCATTTTTCTTTTCATTTGGTGATTGAATCGCTTTGTGTTTTCTTGGTCCGTTGCCATGATCCCTTAGGATTCCTAGTCCCTCCGTTTAGGATGGGAGTAGGAGAGACATTAGGTGTTCAATCCAAGTATGCTAACATTAGGGTAGATTTCC
This sequence comes from Lathyrus sativus, assembly GCA_963859935.3. Classification (NCBI taxonomy): domain Eukaryota; kingdom Viridiplantae; phylum Streptophyta; class Magnoliopsida; order Fabales; family Fabaceae; genus Lathyrus; species Lathyrus sativus. Next base: position 266,056,107 of record OZ012735.1, read on the forward strand.
CTTTTCAAGCCCAACTTTAGGAGCATTTTGCATGATAACATTAGGGTTGAGTTAGTTTCCCCTTAGAGTTGTGTCTTCTCTTCTCATCTCAAAACTTCTTCAAAACATGTAATAAAGGATAAAGTGTTTAGTGTGTGCCCTTTGGGCGATATGTGACGCATTCGCTCCTAAGTCATAGTCTTTAGTGCAACATGAATTACAAACACAATTCAATTCACTTCTTCTTCTTCATAAAATACTCAAAAACAAACATCAAACCTTTTTATCCTTCGGGATTAATTGAAAGCCATTTTCAAAGAGAGTGTTGTTAACTCTTGGTTCTACCGCAAACAGGTAACGCCTAAGTCTCCAATGGTCGAGCAGCAATACACCTAACTGCTAGAACAAAGGTTTAATCCTACTTGGTTAAAACACTTGAACCAACCTGTGGTCGTGTCTGCCCAAACTACGTTTGCTCTGATTTCTCATACTAGATGAGGATACGTAGGCATAAGACGGTGATGTCTTGGTGAGCAACCTTCCCTACTTTCACCCGTAGTTTTCTGAACTACGTTGACTCTGACTTTCCCATTGCACGAGGGAGTACGTAGGCATAGAACGGCGATGCTCTATCGAGTCTCTTTTCTTTCCTTTTGTCCCTGTGGCCAGCGTTATAGATTAACACCCTTTTAGATAGATAACAAGTGTGGATCCCATTGAGTACAACGAACGTGAGGGGTGCTCATACCTTCCCCTGGCGTAACCGACTCTCGAACCCAAGATTTGGTTGCGATGACCTATCTTCTTCCTTTTTCGTAGGTTTTCTTTAATCTTTCTCTTTCCCTCTCTTTGGGATAAATAACAAATGATGCTGACTCTTCTGTCTTCTGCCGACCTTTTTTCGCAGTAGTGACAAACGGGTCTCAGTATCTTGAAATAAACCTCCCCAACGCTTCATGGTTTGTATGCCATGAGCGGGTCTCAGTTTCTTGAAATAAAACCTCCCCAACACATCATGGTTTATGTGCCATGAACGGGTCTCAGTTTTTTGAAATAAACCACCCCACTCCTCATGGTTTGCGTCCCATGACCGGGTCTCAGTTTCTTGAAATAAACCTCCCCACTCTTCATGGTTTGTGTGCCATGGACGGGTCTCAGTTTCTTGAAATAAACCTCCCCACGTATAATGGTTTGTGTGCCATGAACGGGTCTCAGTTTCTTGAAATAAACCTCCCCAATGCTTCATGGTTTGTATGCCATGTGCGGGTCTTAGTTTCTTGAAATAAAACCTCCCAAATGCTTTAGGGTTTGTGTGCCATGAACGGGTCTTAGTTTCTTGAAATAAACCTCCCTGACGCCTCATGGTTTGTATGACATGAGCGGGTCTCAGTTCTTGAAATAAAACCTCCCCAACACTTCATGGTTTGTGTGCCATGAACGAGTCTCAGTTTCTTGAACTATACCTTCCCACTCCTCAAGGTTTGTATACCATTAGCGGGTCTCAGTTTCTTCCTGGGATGACGAATACTCGTGAGATCATCTTCATAGGGCAATTAGAATTTACTGGAGATAAAAGACTTCAGCGGAAATCTATAATGTACTGGAGATTGTAAAAATTCACCGGGGATCTTTAGAAGAGATGTAGGCCGGTTGATTTTGCAAAGTATGTTTTCTCAAATAAAGAGAGATCAATTGTAATAATCGTCACCAAACTTCTCGGAAGAGATTCCACTTGATGGAGTTAAACTTGTGTGATGGACTCACTGGGGAATACATTCCTGAGGAGTATCTTTGTTGTAGTTGTAAAAATGTGTGGAACGTTTGTAGTGAAGAAATTCTCAAATAAAGATAAAATATCTGTAAAGTCTTCGACAAACTTCTCTGACGGATTTCCGGAGAGATGCCATTTGACGAGTTGACAATCTTGATAAACCCACTGGGGATGGACAAATTGTCTTGAGAAGACTGTCATTTGTTATTTTTGATAGAAAACCTGATCGAACAAGTTGCTCAAATAAAGAGGTCGCTTGCAATCTAGGTATAGATTGTGGAGAAAACCTTGCAACATTGTTGGATAAATAATTTGTCTTCAATGATGATCCTCGTAAAGACCCTTCCTGGGGAACCAAGTGCAAAATAAATGCACGCTTAATCCATGTTCAAAAGTTGGAGATATACGAAAATGTGATGGTCCGAGACCGAAGTTCAATTAAGGAAATAATTGAAGAGAAACTGTTAAGAAAGACTCGACCATTGAGGTATGAACTCAAATGGGATGTACTAAAACAACCGTCTTCCACGAGGATTAAACTCTACGGGAAAATATAAATATTTTGCTCTTTTCTGCCTAGGGGTGACAACTCTACTTGGAAGGAGAAGACACTACCAGTCACTTGAGGATAAACACGGCCAAAGTGACAGAATAAACAAAACACAAAGATGCAAAATGCACATGCCATGCTATCTATCTATATGATATGCGTATGTTTATGCTGACAAAACAAACGAACAGAGGAAAACGGAGATGAAATAAACATATCTAAGTAAACATCCGACCAATCTTCAAAGTTAGAAGCAACACTAGGGATGGATGGAGAGCCAAATAAGGGATCACAATTCTGCTTCCGGACTTCAAAATTCCTCTGGGATAGAAAAAATTTCCACTTGGGGGTGTAATATCCTGTTTTTATTGACGGATTTTCCAAGATAATCTCGGTTATCATATTGAAGATGAGAATAATGATCTACTGGAAACAGATCCATCTCATAATTGGAGGAAATTCATGATTAAAATAAATATCTATTCACTAGAGAGATTCATACTTGAGTTGTAGACAGAGATACCCGAGCTGACGTTTCATAGGGGAAAAATAAATATCCACTCCAGTGGGGAAACCTAGGTAAAATAATTGTTGAATATGCCGGAGTCAAAACATCATGGGTATGAAAATAAACATCCGCTTTGCTGAGGAAAATCAGTGTTGTGAAAGAGATCCCTTGAGGGGTAAAATAACATCCACTTCATTGGGAAGGTGAAGTTTATGAATCATTGGGAATTCTCAAGTCACCAACTGGAGGTTTCTTGCATTGATCATCACTGCTTGGAGTAGAGATCTATCGGCGGTATCATGACCACTTGAAGTAAAATTCACCAGGGACATGAAGAATGTTATGAAAACAAAGTAGTTTTGATCTTGATGAACTTCATAATAGTCGCCATTTTGAACAATAAGTGTTGTGAATGGGTGACGTAATCTTCATTTCTCAAATGCCCCAGAGTACATGCTTCATGAGAAAAGGTCGTTCCAAGAGGATTTTACAGAGAACATGGAGTACAATTGCCCCATTGTTTTCAAACTCTTGGAGAGATTCGTCGGATCTCGACGTAACTGGCCCGAATTAATGGTGTTATGTAAAACTCAGTCTTCAGAACTCACTCTTGAGGACAGCCAGGCTTGCATTAGTGAGCAACCTGGAAACAACCTGCCCCTATTTAGCAGAATCTTCAAGTTTCATCGTTGATGTCTATATGTAATCTTTCTAAGATATCAGGCAAAATTGACACGCATGAAATGCTAATCCTGAAACTATTAACGCCACATATATGTTTGGCTTGAAGTTTTTTCTTTTTTTGAAAAAGATATCACAATAACTTGTGACCGAATCATTAGTTAGGATGTGAATTTAATTTATAAAGCCAATACCAAATTTGAGCATAGCTCATAGGAGTCAGGAAAAGTTATCTCAGCGAGTATGCTTTCAAAATGAACCCTACTTCAATTGGGTCTTTTAAAGGTTGTATCGTGGCTGGGTTCACGGTTTAAGAAACAAATGAGAAAGGCTCAAAGTATATTTTTACCCACCCATTCTTAGTGATGTTCTCCAATCCTACATTCAGATGACTTGATACGAGCACTCATGTCTCGAGAGGATTTTGATATGGTCGAGAACTCATCGAGGCCGACAACGACAGAAGAGTCGCCACCGTGCGTTATTTATCCCAAAGGAGGGAAAGGAAACACTCAGAGAAAACCTAATAAAAAAGGGAAAGGAATGGTCATCGCAACCAAGTTCTGGATTCGGGAGTCGGTTACGCAAGGGGAAGGTATTAGCACCCCTCACGTTCGTCGTACTCGACGCGATCCACGCTTAAATTTTTATCTCGAAGGGTTGATTAATACTATCTACGCTAAAGGCTTAAGGACAAAAGAAAAGAAAAGTGACTCGGTAGAACACAACAGTTCTATGCCTACGTATTCCCGTCTGGAACGAGAAATCAGAGTCAACGTGGTTCGCCTAACTACGGGTAAAGGGGGGAAGGTTGCTCGTCGAGATATCGCGTCTCGTGCCTACATACTTTCATACGGCATGAAAGATTAGAGCAAACATAGTTCGGGCTAACAAGACCACAGGTTGGTTCATTATGTTTTAACCCGAGTAGGGTTAACAAACGGTTCTAGCAGTTTGGTGTATGCAACTTGACCTTTGGAGACTTAGGCGTTTACCGTTTGCGAGAGAACCGAGAGTTAACGAAACTCTCATTATGAAAATGATTTCTAAGGATTAAAGGTCCAAAGAGGACAAAAAGGAGTTGAATGTTTATTTTTGTGTTTTTTATGAAGAAGTGTTTTGAGTTTTGTTTGTAACTCGTGTTGCGCTAAAGACTTGGACTTAAGAGTGAATGCGTCGCACGTCACCCAAAGGGTGCCACACTGAACATTCAAGCTACAAGAGGGAAACCCTCAAATAACTATTTCTCAAGTGCTTAAGGCTCATAACGCACAACACGTGTTATCCTTTATTAAGTATTTTAAGAAAATTTGAAGATGAGAAGAGAAAGAACACAACCAAGGGGAACTAGTCCAAAACCTAGTAGTTGTCATGCAAAGTTCATCCTATAGTCAAGGTTAGGAGGGAACTACTTATTATTGTCATGCATGGTTAAAGGCCTAATGTCTATCACATTCTATCTTGAACAAGAAAGAATGGAAATCCTAAGGAAATGAAGACAAAAGAAGAAGAAGAAAACAAGTGTACAAATGCATACATGAAATGCAAATATAGAAAGCAAAGATGCAGTGCAAGTGAGGGAGGAAAATAGTGTGGGGCAGGAGCCTCCACAAGCCCATCTCAACCTCAAGCCAAGTATGAAATAATGCAAGAGAAAAGGATAAGGAAATGCAACAAGAGCAAACCATAACAAGCATACAATAGGAAGTCCTCAAGGACTCACCACTTTAGGCATGCTTTAGAGACCTCCAAAGGAGGGACCTAATACTTCCTTAAATGGAAGACCAAGATCATGGGACAGAGAGTGGCATATTCTAATCATACAACCTAATCCACAAATGAATATCAAGGAGAAATGGTAAGGAATCAAGAGAAACCTATAATGAAAGTACATAAACCACTATTTGGAATCACAATGTACAAGCATGAAAATATAACCTCAAACAGGCAAGCTATGTAAAATATAAACAGCCACAAAATGGTCCATAAGACCTATAATGAGTCAAAAATAAGAAGCAATCACTAAAATGTCCATCACACAAGCAATACATGGCTTTTGGAGCCAAAACAATACAAATGTCCAAGTGGGAATGACAAATTATGAGCGAACTTGCAAAAAAAGACAAAAATGGTAAAGTGCATCTAAAAATGCAAAATAAAATCTCCAAGCACCTACAAAGTGTCAAATATCATAGGTTAAAAGATTAGGAAAAGAATCCAAGAGGAAGTGTTCAAACAGAGAGTAAACATCCAATGGCATCCCAAAACAAGGCAATCTAGAGCATGCACAAAGATGGTGTTCAAAACCTATACAAATGATAGTATAAAATCCAGAGAAAAATATATTTGAAACCCCCGAGATGTCCACAAGAATGTCACAAAATATTAGGAAAAAATATTTGGTTTTAATACCCCAATAAAATTCTACAAGAATAGAGGAACGATTTCATGATTTTAATGGCAATTAAAATAAGAAAAATCACAACTAAATGAAAATAAATCCTAAAAATGAAATTTCAATTTCTAAAAATCCCTAAGATGTTCAAGATCAACAGGAAAAAATCTCAAGATTTAAAGAGAATTTTTTATATTTTTCATGCAATTAAAGAAAACAAGCAAGAAATAAGAAAAATAAGGAAAAATAAAGAAATTAAACAAACTCGTGTGGTGGATAGCAAAAATAATTAGTGCATTTTTGGATTGGGCTCGTGTGAGGGGTGTGATTAGCAGTTCATTTAAGCTCAGCTAAAAACTTAAGTGAAATGGTGAGGTGGTGCGTTCTGGCTCGTTAGATGAGTGTACCAAGTCTAAGTTTTCCATCTAATCCAATGGCTAGGACATTTCTTCTCCGTTTGAACATTTGGAAAGAGGGAAAAATGCAGCCCGTCGTCGTGGTGGCCGGAGCTTCGCCGGCGAACTTCTTCGACTTCTATCTCTCTCAAAAACGCATGAAAATTGGTGATTCTTGAGTCAAACTTGTGGCATTTTTCGTGGGGAACTCAAATATGCCAACTAATTGAACTATAAACCTCTATATCTCCAAACCCGTGTGCAATCAAGAAAAAGTCAAGAACATGAAAACTTCACGAATCTTTCCCAATCATTACCAGAATCCAAATTCATATCAAGGGTGTTGTAATGGTGCAAAAATGGTGCAAGAAAGATAGATAAATAAGGAGTTGTCTTGCTTTCGTTATACCTCTGAAAATGGAGTTGTAGTGCTTCAATGGGACACCAATTCTTCTGGAAAATGGTGTGGAATCACTCAATGAATGTTGTTGGAGATGTTTGGATAGGTGAGAACACTTGAATTGATGGAAAATGAAGAACTCGTTTTTGGCTTGGAAGCTCACTTTTTCAATTGCTATAGCTCTACTTCTCACTCAATTTCATCCAAAAAAAAAGATGAATTCACTCCATAATACTTATATAACAAGTTTGCAATGAGTTGGAGGCCCAACTGTGTGAAAATGATCAAGTTGAATTTTTGATTTTTGTCAAGTTGGAAGCCCATGAACAACCATGAATTCATAGCCAATTCTCCTTGCTTTTGATTCATTTCAATTACTTTCACTGTAAGAAAGATCAAGGGCTCAAAATCCCTCCTTGTTAGGATCTTAATGGTCATAATCCAAAGTGTTACCTAAAGATGAAGAAAGCTTGAAATAGTCCATGAACCATGCATCAAATGCACTTTATTTTGTCACCAATGATCTTAGAATGTATTTTGCCTTCAAAATGAGTACAAATATGATCATACTTGATTTAATTTTGGCAAGATTCCAAACTAGGCTTTTCACATGCCTTTACCAAAATTCCTTTCACCAATGTTCAACCATGAGCTAGCCCATTAAAACCTTGAGGTTTATATGAACAAACGACCCTATTTGGAGCAACTTTCATGTTGGAAAAAAGTTCATTTGAGTTAGGCAAAGTGGTGAACTTGACCTGTAATTTTATGACTTGTAATCAAAGTTTCCCAAAATACCCCTGCCTTGCAAAGCTTATAACTTGAGCTCTACAAATCAGATGGAGGACTTATAGTACTTTTTGGAAAGCTAAGATCATGAGGAACAACTTTCATGTTTATCAAAAGGTCATGTGAAACTTCCCTCTAGGGAAAAAAATGTCATGCAAGTTGGTTGACCTTTGCAGACAAATTTCACACTCATCTGGTGACCTGTAACTTGTCTGGCTTGTAACTTGAGTTCTATACATCAGATGGATGGCTTCTAGTACTCAAATTAAGGCTATGCACATCCTCTACAACATTCATGTGGATGCCCAAGTCATGTGAGACTTGTATCTTGACTTGTGTGGTATTGAAGTTAGGCTCTAAACAGGGGATTTTACACTGAGAACCCTGACTTAGCAACTTCTCACACTCTTGATTATTTTGAATTGGCCTTGGAAAAATACCTCAAATGCTTCAACATAACATTCCATGACCACCATGACTTAGAAATGAGCTTTGAACTCCTTCCATTGCACAGTTGACTTAGGATTGACCAGATGAAAACCCTAATTGCAACACTTTCACCTGTGGCTACTTGCACCTAGCATAATGACTTGACTGAGCTCCACCATGACCCTCAAGGCACTCCATGAGCTTTATCCACATAATCTATCCATAATCAAGGCTTTACAAACCACTTATGGTCTTCAATTGGCTCCTAAGTTAGGAGATGAACCTCATATAAGCAACTGAACTTCTCAAGAGCATGAACCACCTCCTGATGACCTTGGTGACTTCTCAAGCTTGAATAAAACCTCTGGCTAGGCTTCTCTTGATATAAACCACACTTGATCCCCTGCATAAATGTTAATTCAATGCTTTGATAATGCTATGATGATGATATGCTAATGCAATGAAATAAAAGCCAGTAAAGAAAAAGGTTGGGCAAATTTTGGGGTGCAACAACAGTCACTCACCTATTTTCTTTTGGTGTTTGATCACACGGCTTTGTTCTTTACTGGGATTCTTCATTGTAATCCTTTGTTTTTCTGCTTTTCGTATTTTCGTTCCTTAACTTTTTTCTGGACGAAGTCTTTTGAATTTGACTTTGAAGTCCAACGGGATGCCTTAATTTTGTCTAAGTCTCCTTCATAGGTTTTGACTTAGCGGGCTTTTTCTTTTTCGTATTTTTTTTGAACAAGTCATGTGACTCTAAATCATTTTGACCTTTTTGAAAGGGTTGTGACGGCCCCACTCTTCAGATAGTTGAGGGATAATCATTGTGTTTTTTTACTTCTATTCTCCTAATATGTTAGGGATAGATAAAATGGGTTCTCAAATGTTCACTCCCCCTCTTTAAGAGTCTGAGCGCTCGATCAGTTTAACTGAAAAACTACCCTGCCCCAGGTTAAAAATTGAGGGTTTTTATTTGGAAAAGAAAACTCCTACTTCAAGGCTCAAAGGGGTTAAAGAGGGATTATCTTCCTTATATATCCAGTGTTTAGGATTTGAAACAATGTCTTACGTCATCAGCAGGGTTTCACTAAAAAACATACGACAAGAGATCTTGCGTTTTTGATTTATCCTCCTCCTCCCAATTCTCTATTAAAGTACGAGATTGGGTAAAGTTGGCATTATAAATGATGAAAAATAAATTTATGAGTGAATACAAATGGACTTCTTCAAGACAAACATATTTATTGCATTATCGTCCAAAAATAAACAAATTCTGACATGCCAATTATGCTTTTATAATCAAAGAAATAAAATACATATAAGCAAACAAAATGAACAGTCAAACAAGCCTTGCTAAATGATTTTATTAAGTCTGTGTATTCCTCAACACAACGGTGTTCCATTCAAAATTGCGCTTTATCTTCCGAAGGTCAACAATTTATCATAGATCATCCCTTAAACGTTTTTTTGGGAAACTTTGCATTCTTCAATCGAATGCCCCATTACTCTGTCATGAAATTCACAGCTGGTGTTCGAGTCGATCACCTCAGTATGAACATTCTTAAGATTTGGAATACACCGTGGAAACTGGGGATCTCTTTCATCAACTTGAACACACAGGTTATCTTGCATAGGTTGAGATTGTGTAGAAACATCCACTTGTTGAACATTGTCATCAGAGGAAAGGTCAAATATCAAATTAGTCCTTACTCTAAAATAGTCATGGACCCATATCTTTCGTTCTCTTTACTATCCTTCAGTAAATACTTCAAGCTTTGTCAGATGGTCAAGATGTCAACTGACGAGACAAAGACATAAAGCCGGATGAGCCACAACAAAGGAGCATGCGTATGCAAATGCTAAGTGAGGAATGCAAAAATGCATAATGCAGATGAAAGATTTCATGGAATTTGTGTATTTACAAACATCACAAAGTACCAAAGAAGAATCATTTATTATTATTTTTTTGATATCAAATTACAGATAATATTCTTAAAAGAGTCCTGACATAATAGCTAAATAAAAGCTTAATAATGTCCTAAGTAAGTCTTGTATTGCTTCTTGGTCAACTTTTCTAGCTGGACTTTCTCGGATATAAGCTCGTTCGTGATCAAATTCCAAGGAGTAGTCTGATAGAGGAAAATAAATCCTTCATCTCTTGCTTTTCTTGTCGGGAATTTTGTTGTTCACTTGGATCTTTAGGAATAATAAAAGTTCCTTGTTCTTATATTTGAATTTTTTTGGATCTTCAAACAGAGCTTCTAACTTCCTTAGGACATCCAAATTAGGGCTCTTAGAAGAATGTTTCAAAGTATCCTCTTTTGTAATCCATATTGGTCTTGCAATGTTTATAAATAAAGTTGAATTCCATGAAACCAATGCGATATGATTCTTTATGGATGCAAAGATGCACAAACACAAGCAAGCACACATATGGACAAAGGTAAATAAACAGGAAACTTAGGTTTGCAACGGGCATAGAGAAAAGGGTATACCCATCCCCAAAGGGTGTGGACTAAAGGTTGATTTTACCTGCAGAACAAGGTTCTAAGAAGGTGCCCAAAATCATTAGTCCATCTTTTGGATATTATCAATTTCCTGACTACTCGATGGTTAATAATATTCTCAAGAGAACCTCTTTTGAGTGTAGTATCGCGTAGCAACTATTTTGGGAATACTCCCTCATAGTCCTTGCACTACGTCCTAATAAAGGCCAAAGTGGGGTTAAAGGTAACTACAGGCCCCAGTATCACAGGCTCCAATTGAAAATAGTGAATTATTTCACGAATACTCATTCAACAATACTAATTTCGAGAGGGCCTCAATTGAACGGTGATTCTCAAGTTAACTTGGTCGGGATTCAACTCCCTATATGCCTCGTCGAATATATCACCTTCCTATAATAATTTCACTCAAGTCCGAGTGTAGGACTTATCACACCACACAAAGGGCACCAACCCAAAAGCAATAAACAAAAGCAATTATACAAATAAGCAGATATATATAAAACAATAAGCAAAATAAAATAAATTAGGGAAACCCACAAGGCGTCCCCAATGAAGTCACCATTTCTGTCGTGGTGAGAATTGGATATCAAATTATTGATTAATTTGAATCACATCTTCAGTTCACAACCGGTATTTGATTTATCCGAAGGAAAGGTTAAAGAAAGGAAAAACCTATTTTGCATCGTAAACACAATGCGGGGAAAGATCTAGGGTTCGGGGGTTGGTTAAGCTTAGGGAAAATATTAGCATCCTAAACTTCTGTAGTACTCTACAGGAACCTCTTGTTTTAAATGTGCTATTGCTGAAGTTATCTACTTAATGGTAATGCTAAGTTTAAAGGGTAAAGAGAAGGACCTAAGCGGTTAGTCCTAAACATACTCGCCAAAGGGTTTGAGGTATCATTGACTGTTGGTCAAAGTTCCAAAGGGATGTAAACATTCGTAGGGAAGCGCTTACTTGGAGTGTGGAGACTCCTAATTCTATGTTGAAGAGTAGAATTGAAAAGGGTGAAGAGTAAGTATTCCACGGTGGGAACTTACATGGAGTGCGGCGACTCCTTATCCTAAGGCTAGGGTAAAGGGTAAAATTGTCCACGACGGGACGCCTAAGCATGAGTACGGCGACTCAAAGTCTTAAGGTTTGGAAAAGGGTAAGGGTGTGTATGTCCACGGCGGGATGCCTAAGCACGAGTACGACGACTCAGATTCTAAGGCTAGGATGGGCGAGAGAAAAGGAATATTGACACGATGGTCAAGCGGTTAGACCTTTCCTTCAGAGGGGATTAAGCGATAAAATAAAGCGCAAATAAAAAAATAAGGGATGATAATTGATACATGAATATCGATGTGAACATATGAACAGACATAGTGAAATAGTCAAGTTAACATGATAATAAGAATGATTAGCCATGGATTAAAGGACAAATTGATTAAGTGATGTTAGAATCAGATTATGATTAAATTGGTAAAATCGAAATTAAGTTGTAAATCAAAAAATGAAAAGAGGAAATGAAATATTTTTAATTGTTTTTGAGAATGATATGGAATTAAGTCAAATCTAAGTTGAAAAGACATTAGGACTTAAATTAAATTGCAAAGGTTAATTAATCTAAAATTAAAAAGAGTTAATTATTTTTCTTATAAAAAGGTTAAGAATGAGTTAACAAAAAAACTAAGTTATTTAATAAAATGTTTTTTCTTCTTTTTAAACGGATAACTACTTTTTTTTATTATAAAAAATAAAGAAAGAGATATGATTTTTGAATTAAAAACCTAAATTGGATATTTCGTGAAATAAAATTAAATCCAAAAATTAAAATTAGATCTAACTATTATTATTTTTTTTATTAAAAGGGAAATTAAATTAAAATTAAATCTAAAGAAACAAGTTTTTTACATAAACTTCGTTTTATTTTATTTTTAATACTAACTATATTTTTCAGACTTTTATTATGTTAGTGAGTTAGTAGTAGTTAGTGTTATTATTATTATTATTATATAATTAACTGCAAAACAACAGAATTAAATAACTAATAAAAGAAAAAAATAAACAAAAAAAAAAGAAAAATGGGTCTGGCTGGGTGGTCAGGCCCCAGACCCGACCCGCACGGACGATAATAAAAAGGGGGGCAGTCCCAAAATTAGGGTTTTAAACCCTATTTTGTTTGCTGCGGCGGCAGACTCCCATGGGCTTCTTGCTGCGCTTTTTCCTCTCTTGTCTCTTCTCTCCGTCTCATCTTCTTTCCCGGTCATGATCTTCTTCTTTTGAAATCTCTCTCTTCTATTCTCGAATTCTCCTCTTCTTCGCCATGAATCTGGAAAAAAAACATGAAAATGAACATGACGTGTTGGCTTACATTTTTGTTAATTCTTTCGTTGGTTTGAACGGTGGTAGTTTGCGGTTTTGAGGTTCCTGTGGCGAATGATGTTAAGAACTGAGGCTTCGTGGGTTTTGGCGGTGTGGGTGTTGGCCGTGATGATTTTCGCAATGTGTTTTTGATGATGATGATTTGAAGTTTTTTTGGGTTCTCCTGATGAAATTTTCGTGATATGATGATGGTTCCCCCTTTGGGGTATGGATCAGTTTTTTTGGTGTTTGATTTTTCGTCCTGATAACTTATGATTTTTCGGCCCCTTGAACTTCTGGTTCTAACATCTTATAATCTTTTTCTCAAAACGAATTTTGGAAGGTTATTAATTTGTTTCCTTTTTTACAAAACATGTTTTAACATGTTGATGCATTTGGAAATTTTTACCAATATTTGATCCTTTTAATCTTTTCCTTTCGGATTTGTTTTGATATTTTCTGACTCATGGGCTGTTATTTTTTCTGAAGACGGATAGGGAAATTATTTTCGTTTTTGTTTTTAGGTCCTATCCGAATATTGATGATGTGGTGATGCTGTTTCTGGATTTGCGAAATTCTTTGTGGGCTATTTCGGAATTTTTGGATGTCCACTTTAGGACAACTGTGTGCTGCGTACCTCTCATTGATGCTATTTTCAGTTGCCAGTTCTGGATTTGGCCTCTTCTTTGATCTTCTTGCCGTGACAGTTAATTTTAAATATTAAGAACATGATTCTGCCTTGACTCTGCTTGATGTTGTGAAAGACGGTAATGATGACTTAGTCTGAACCGACTCAGAGTTTTTGCTATTGGTTTTGTCCGTATTTTACCGGAAGTTGGTGGCATCCCAGATGTTGCCCTTCCGTCTTGGTCCGATGATGATACCTTTCTGAGGGTCAAAAAGTACAATAAAAACCTTTTCTCTTTATTAATTTTTTCTTGTAATTCACTGGTTTCTTTATTGCTTACAGGGTTTGACTTGAAGATTGCAAGTGACGAGTTTGAAGACTTAGAAATAGGATTTAGTATTAGAATTTGAAATTAGAAACTTGTAATAATTAATCCGAAAAAGGATTATAGTCTTGAATGTATTTGTAACTTTGAAATTGTGTAATGAACCTTGAATTTCTTGAATCATGAAGCAACCTTATAAATCTCTGAAGTTTAGAATCCATGATTACAAGCTTGACCCTCACACCTCTAAAAGAAACTTTGAATCACCTTAAATTCTTGAGTTTTCTCGAATAACCATTAACACAAATCATGTGAAAAACTCTTTGCTTTTGTAGTCTCAAATTTTTCAAATGATCAGCTTGAAACACCTCTTAACTTTAAACTAAACGATCCTTAAATGTCGACAACATGTTCTCTTCAAGGAATAAAAGAAACAAAGAATTGTCCCGCTTCGTGTACCAGAGGCAAAAGGTTTCTTTGAATCGATCTTCGTCGCTTGCACAATTAAAGAAGAAATTGGATGATGACGGACCCAGTAAACGAACCATAAAAATGCAACAAACACGCCCAACACCAATGGAACAAAGATTTTAGCCATCTTAAGTATATGCTGAGTCTTCTGATGAATCTAAAGGACAACATGACCTTGTATTAATTAACGATTATACAGAGAATGGATTTAACATAACTTAATGACATACAAGATTATTTTTCAATTTCTTCGAAACACCTGCAGAGTGAACAAACTAGGAAAACTAGTTAAGCGGTTAGTCAAAACGAGAGATGGACTTAAAGGCTGTGCGAAAGAAAATGCACAATGAGGTGGGATCTTAAGGTCAAAAATTAGGGTGCTACAGCTTACACTCAAGATTTTTGCTGCTACAGAAATATGGCGAATCTATTGGGGATTCTGATCATCTCTGGTTCTTAGTGGGTTTAGCCTACTTTGATTTATTTGCATTTATTTGTTTGATTTGTTTATTATCACTTGTTATGTTTGGGTGCTTGGTGATTTGTGTGGTGAGATAAGTCTTATACCTGAACTTGAGTGCACTTATAAAAGAAGGGTGGTACAATTTTGTTCGACTAACATGGAGTAATCGTTACTAAGATGACTTGAGATCCCCCGCTCAGTGGAGGCCCCTTTGGGATTACTAATGTCATACGAGTAGTCATATTTGGCATTACTTTTTCTGACTTGGGAGCCTGAGAAGCTGAGGACCTTAGAACCTTTTAACCTATCTTGGCCTTGTTAGGACGTGGTGTGGTAGCTATTCAGGTGTAGACTTGAATTAGTTGTTACAGGATACCACACTCAGACGAGTTTCTCTTGAGAATATTGTTGGCCGATGAGTAGTCATTTAAGCCGATAATATCTAAAAGATAGAATTATGACTCTGGGAACTTTTTAGAACCTTGTTCTACAGGTGTTGATATACTCTTAGTACATACCTTTGTGGGTTGGTTCTTACCTTTGGCTCCATGCTCGTGGTTGTTACATCCATGCACTCTTGCATTCATGAGCATACATATGCATTCCTTCAAGTTTCTAGAGAACTCATTTCAATTGTCTCCTTCTTCAGTTATCTGTTCACCGTCAAAATGTTTCCTCAACAAAATTATGGAACTAGAGTTCCCGTCAGATTGAGAATGGAAAATCAAGAACAACACAATGTAGAAATTAGAATGGAAATTGAGGAATTGAAGACCAGCATAAACAAGCTCACAGAAATGATGCCAATTCTGATTGCTAGAGGAGAGCCACCTCAGAGGACTGTGATATCTGAAATCTCAACTGTTGTTGTTAATCCTCTACTAATCCAGCAAATAGCTATTACATGGATAGAATTTGGGTTACATCCGAGTTACTCGCCACCCTTTACAACTACTCAAATGGCTGGCCCATCTGTATTGCTAGTCTTTTCAGCTCCGTTGTTCACTGAACCTCAGCTTGTTGTGCGTAGTGTTGCTCAAGCTGCTATTGAGAATCCTCATTTCATGTACCATGCTACTGGTCCATAATTCGAAAGTTAGGGAGAACCTAAATACATTGAGGAAATCAGAGAGCAATGGAAAACTCTGGATAAAAGGATAAGAGTCATGAAAGGAAATGATGTCTTTGGTGCTGCCACAATGGACATGTGCTTGGTTTCAGACTTGGTTATGACTGCCAAATTCAAAACTCCTACATTTGAGAAATACAAGGAGCACATCTGCCCCATAAGCCACTTGGTGATGTACTACTACAAGATGGATGTTGATCGGTGGTCTTTACACGTTATTTTACCATTTGTTTCAGTTAATCAATTGTTATGTCTTATCGCATTTTATTTGTATTTATTAAATTTTACGCGTCAATGGTATTTTCACTGTTTCTAGGTTCAGGTATACAATAAAGGAGAAGCAGAGCGAAAACCGGGAATGGCAAGAATTCGAAATAGTTTTGAGGTGGACCATGAGCCTGACACGGGTGCCCGTGTTCTGTGACACTGCCCGTGTCAGGACCCCTGAAGATGAAAATTGCCAACACAAGAACCAGCAGCCTGACACGGGTGCCCGTGTCCTGTGACACTGCCCGTGTCAGGACCCCTGAAGATGAAAATTGTCATCCACGAGTCAGCAGCCTGACAGGGGTTCCCGTGTCCCATGACACGGCCCGTGTCAGGGCTACTGAAAGTAAAATGTTTGTATTTTGTGTTTTATGCTGACTGTGCTATCTCGGAGGGCAGTTTAGGCATCTCGCATTGTAATTTGAATTTTGGTATATTAGATGCATCGTGAATTGAGAGAGGGACTTTTGGACGAAAAATAATTTCACGAGAAAGATTAGAGCGATCAAGGATTTGGGAAATCGAAGGTCCTCAAGAGCGGAAGCGATTGAAGATCAAGACAACCAATTATCTTGTAATGTTTATTCTTATTGTTGATTTTATCTGTATTATTATGAGTAGCTAAACCCTCCAATGCTACGGGGTGTCCCTGAATTGACTCAGTAATGACCTTGTTTTCTATGAATAAATCGTTTCACTGCTTTCTAATCATCGTTGTTGTCTTATAATATTTTAATGCTTTTCTTATCTGATAAATAAGGATATGATTTACGGTTAACCTTAGGTTTGGAAAAATAATTGTTAACGCGTTTCTACGATAATACTATAGTAGATATTACCTAGAAATGGGGATACCCTATAGTAGCCGTAATGTTTTAGATAAAATATATTGCTTGGTATTGTTCCTATACCGCCAAGGAATTGGGGCATAGGGAGAATACCAAAGGGTTTTCTGCTGAGGAATTAGAGTCAAATAATCTTTAAAACCGGTGTCCTTGAATTGAGCAGTGATTTCTGAAAACTAAGGATTAAGGATGTTACAAGGCATTTCATACACCCTACCCTAGCATGCTTCTCATAGCTGTTTTAAACCTTTATTTTACCGCTTTTGGCTTCTGGCCTTTACATTTTGCAAACAACAAACTAAAACCCTTTGATTTTTTGTTCAATTGCATTATTATAAAATTTGTATTCATACGCAGTCCGCGAGATCGATATTCGGGGAATTTCTCCTTATTACTACATTGGTAAAAATAGTACACTTCCTAATTTACCGGTCAAGTTTTTGGTGCCGTTGCCGGGGACTTCCAGAATATAAGTTTGATTTTAATTCAATTGAAATTTTGTTGCTCTGCGACTAAAATTTTTACTTTTCGCTTTATTATTATTTTTTATTTGCTTAGAATATCTAACTTCTGTCTAACTGTGTGTGCGAGGTCAGGCCTCAGCTAAATTTTCTTTTGATACAGAGTCGGAACGAGCATTTCACGAAAGACTGAGAAAAGCTAGAGTTGAAAGACTGGCAGGGTCAAGTTCAAGCCCCGGAGTTCCGTTATGAGAAAGAGAAGAAGAGGTATCTGTGCATAGTAAGCACAGTGATTCAGAAGAAGAGACGAAGACAATACCAGAAAATATTTCAAATGGCTGGGAATCCACCTCAGCCTGAAAGACTTTTGGGAGACTATGGAGGGGCCAATGCTCAACCAAACCGGATGACCATCGTAAATTAACCGGTGAATGTGGCACACTTTCAGCTACATCCTTCCACCATTTTCCAGTTGGAGAGCAAGCCTTTCTCTGGAAGAATCAACGAAGATGCAAACAAGCATCTACAGAGATTCTTGACAACTACCACATCTTTGAAGATATAAGGCCATTCCGAAGAGGCCAAGAGACTTGTTAAGATTCCGTTCACACTGACTGATGATGCGGAAGAATGGTTCTACTCACTTCTAACTGGGAGTATCACCACATGGCGAGAGATGGAAACTGCATTCCTTAACGAGTATTTCCCTGCTTCAATGTTTATTCGAAAAAGATACGACATTTTCAATTTCAAACAAAAAGAAGGGGAATCTCTAGGAGATTCATATAAGATGTTTAAGAGGTGTCTGACGGCATGCCCTACTCATAACATGGATGCCACTGAGTAGATGCAGAACTTTGTGAATGGTTTACGACTTAAGACAAAACAGCTTATAAACACTACTGCAGGTGGCTCAACTAATTTCTCAATAGCCACTGGTATCAAGAGGATCATAGAAGCAATTGCCGCCAATGAGCATCTTGAGTTGTATGATCACACTGTGAACCAACCAGAGGGTAAGATTGATCTGAAGCTAACGGGCCAAGTTGTGAACATGGAAGAGCAAATCAAAGCTGAAGTCGAAAGAAGGCTTAAGGTAATGAATGTGGGTACTGAAACTGTAGCTCAGGTTCAACCTGTCCAAGCTGTGAGTTGTGAGGTTTGTAATGGTCCCCATTTTACTGCGCATTTTCTTGCTACTGCTCAACAAATCGAAGAGATAAAATATTTGAGGCAGAACAATCCATATTCTCAGACATATAATCCAGGATGGAAGAATCACCCTAACTTTTCCTAGAAAGACCAAAGTTAACCTCCATATCCACAACAACAACAACAGACCCTTCAAAAAGCAGAATGGGAGTTAGTTATTGAAAGAATGGCAGCTTAAAGTATGCAATTCCAAGAAGAGACCCGTAATGCTCAAAGGAATAACACAGCTTCCATCAAAAATCTTGAGTCGCAAATGCGGCAGATAGCCCAACACCTCTCGACACACACTCAAGGAACCCTCCCGAGTGTGACAGTACCGAATCCAAAAAATCAAGAGAGTATTAATGTTGTCACAACAAGAAATCAGAAAATGATAGAAGAAGAGGAAACAAAGGAGGATGAATACATAGAGGTGAAACTTGAGGTAAGAGAAAAAGGGAAAGAACCAGAAGAAGTTGTACTATCTGAAAAACCAACTGGGGAGAAAAAGAAAAAGGAGGTTAAACCAAAAATCAAACTACTGTTTCCTCAAAGAGTTACCAAGAAAGATCAGAAAGAGAAAGACTTTGCAAGGTTCAGTGCAAAGTTCAACAAATTAGAAATCAACATGCCGTTCTTTGAAGCACTTGAGCAAATGCCTTTGTACAAGAAATTCATGAAAGAGGTTATAAGTAAAAAGAGATTAATGGGTGAAGAACCAAAGACCACAACTGAGCAACATAAGGAAATATCACAAGAAAATAGAATCCCCATCAAGAGGAAGGATCTTGGACCAGTTGTAATCCCTTGTACTATAAAAGATCGAACTTTTAAGAAAGCCCTAATTCATTCAGGTGCTAGTATGAGTCTCATGCCGTTATCGATTTTCAAAAAGCTGGATATTGGAAAAGTGAGCGATACAGGAACAAGCTTGAAGTTTGTCGACCACACAACTAAGATGGCATATGGGCTAGCAGAGGATGTACTGGTGACAATCGATAACTTCACTTTCTTAGTTGATTTTCAAATCATGGATATACCAGAGGGTGAAGAGACTTCGATCATACTTCGCTGACCGTTCTTGCTTACTAGTCGGTGCAATATTGATGTGGAAACAGGTACGCTCACTTTGAAATCTTTTGATGAGGAAATCACGTTGAAAGCTCGAGAAGTTAGAAAGAAAGGTAAGGAGAAAGATGTTAAACCTTCAGTTGGGAAGATCAAAACAACTAAGAAGGAAGAACGATCAAAACCACTTCAAGTTGCTCTTATCTCTGAACCTGACCAATATTCTGTTGCAAAGAGGTCAAGCAATAGAGTTTGAAGGCTGAAGTACCCCCCATAACAATAGGGAGTCGACCGTCGAGCCATGCGACGTTAAACGAAGCACTGCGTGGGAGGCAACCCACAGATTTTAAGAATAGATGTTGTTTCTTTTGTGGTTATTGTTTTTGCAAGAATAAATGAGATTTTGCAAGGGAAACGTGGAAGCAGCAAAGAGGTACTGCATTACCTGTCGACCCCACTATGAGGATCTCTGTGAGTACACCTCTTCTTCTCTTGTTCTTGAACATTGAGACAATGTTTAGTTCAAGTTTGGGGGAGGTTTTACCGTTTTGAAATGTCAATTTAAATACCTTTTTATTTTAAGTTCGGTAAAAATCACGTCGAAGTCGCCCCTAAGAAGCCTGTAAAAGTTTTTTCTTGTGTATGTTTGTGTGTAAGATAGTCAAGAAAGTATTTAGAGTTCAAGGGAAGAGGAGTTTGAACTAAGTAACTTGGAAAAGTTTGGAAATTGAGGTATAATTTGAACACCCTAGGTTCCTCGGAGTAAGGAAACTAGTCCAACGTGTAGATTTGTGCCATAGTACTTGGATTTGAAAAGTATGCCCCGATTAGTTCATTGTGATAGTCCGGCATGATTGAAAGAATTGTATATATTGATTTTGAGAATGACTTGTGGCACAAAAAAAAAGAGTTGGATAATGACGGTAAAGACAACATATCCTTCTAAGTTGGGTAACCCTCACCCGGTTATTTAGCCTAACGGTAGTTGAATCTCTATAGTCATCCCAAAGTGGACTAGTAAACGCCTGTGAACAAGAAAAAAAAATAAAGGTGCCACGGAAAAAGTCTCGAGCAGAATTGTACATGCCTTAATCTGATTATCCGAATGAAAGGGGTAGAAAATCGAACAAAAGAATTAAGCCTAAAGCATAGTTACAGAGGTGGCCGAAAGGGGGATTAAGGTCCGTGATTTTACTGCGGTGTGTGTTTAAGTAATGCCTTCGTTAACGGACGAGTACCGAGAGATATGGTTTAGCCGATCAGAACTAAGACTCACGTATGAGTATCGGCACGCCTTGCATCCTGAGCCCTTCACTTGATGTGTTGTTTGATTTGAAAGTATTTATCCAAGCTTTTTGCTTGAGGTCAAGCAATGGTTTAAGTTTGGGGGAGTTTGATCGGTGGTCTTTACATGTTATTTTACCGTTTGTTTCAGTTAATCAATTGTTATGTCTTATCACATTTTATTTTATTTTATTACATTTTACGCGTCGATTTGGTATTTTCACTATTTCTAGGTTCAGGTATACAATAAAGGAGAAGCATAGCAAAAACCGGGGAAAATAGCAAGAATTCGGAATAGGTTTGAGGTAGACCAGGAGCCTGACACGGGTGCCCGTGTCCTGTGACACTGCCCGTGTCAGGACCCCTGAAGATGAAAATTGCCAATCTAAGAACCAACAGCCTGACACGGGTGCTCGTGTCCTGTGACACTACCCGTGTCAGGACCCCTGAAGATGAAAATTGTCATCCACGAGTCAGCAGCCTGACACGGGTGCCCGTGTCCTATGACACGGCCTGTGTCAGGGCTACTGAAAGTAAAATGTTTGTATTTTGTGTTTTATGCTGATTGTGCTATCTCGGAGGGCAGTTTAGGCATCTCACATTGTAATTTGAATTTTGGTATATTAGACGCATCGTGAATTGAGAGAGGGACTTTTGGACAGAAAATAATTTCACGAGAAAGATTGCAGCGATCAAGGATTTGGGAAACTGAAGGTCCTCATGAGCGGAAGCGATTGAAGATCAAGGCAACCAATTATCTTGTAATGTTTAGTCTTATTGTTGATTTTATCTATATTATTATGAGTAGCTAAACCCCCTAATGCTAGGGGGTGTCCCTGAATTGACTCTGTAATGACCTTGTTTTCTTTGAATAAATTGTTTGACTGCTTTCTAATCATCGTTGTTATCGTATAATGTTTTAATGCTTTTCTTATCTGACAAATAAGGATATGATTTACGGTTAACCTTAGGTTTGGAAAAACGATTGTTAACACGTTTATACGATAATATTATAGTAGATATTGCCTAGGAATGAGGATACCCTATAGTAGCCGTAATGTTTTAGATAAAATATATTGCTTGCTATTGTTCCTATACCGTCAAGGAATTAGGGCATAGGGAGAATACCAAAGGGTTTTCTGCTGAGGAATTAGAGTAAACTAATCTTTAAAACCGGTGTCCTTGAATTGAGCAGTGATTTTTGAAAACTCAGGATTAAGGTTGTTACAAGGCTTTTCATACACCCTACCCTAGCATGCTTCTCATAATTGTTTAAAACCTTTATTTTATCGCTTTTTCCTTCTGACCTTTACATTTTACAAACAACAAACCAAAACCCTTTGATTTTTTGTTCAATTGCATTATTATAAAATTTGTATTCATATGCAGTCTGCGAGATCGATATTCGGGGAATTTACCCTTATTACTACATCGATAAAAATAGTACACTTGCTAATTTACCGGTCAGATGCCTATGCCAACAACAAAAATATCCTCATTCACTGTTTCCAAGACAACTTGAGTGGGGCTTCAGTGAAATGGTATATGGGACTTGAGAAGAACCGTATCCAAAGCTGGAAGGACTTGGCTGATGCTTTCTTGAAGTAGTATAAGTATAATCTGGACATGGCACCTGATCACCGTCAACTACAAAACATTTCTCAAAAAGAAAAAGAATCCTTTAAGGAGTACACTCAACGCTGGAGAGAGCTAGCTGCTCAGGGGGAGCCACCCTTGGCAGAAAAGGAATTGACTGGATTATTCATGGACACTCTTCATCCCCTCTTTTGGGAAAAGATTATATGTAGTGTATTATCTATGTCATGCTGTTAGACATAAATTAACATAATAAAAGCCCCATGATCAACTCATTCATAATCATCACTTAGGCATAAAGCTGATACTTCACACTCCAAAAGCTACATCAATACATTATCACACAAGTGACCATACTATTCATAGGTACATACTCACAATTCCATAATTCTTCAACACATCAATTTCACATATTTCACATAATCTCATATTGCAAACATATACATGATATGACTCAATGCAAGACTCCAATGCAACAAATGCATGTGGTACTGTTTCCCGTGAAAATTGGAAAACAATCGCTGATCTTCCAAACCTAACTTCGGTGACTCACAGGATCAATCAGATTGATCCTATGACATGTGCTAACAATTGATTCAAAGTAAATTCTAAAGACTAAACACTTCGTCGGTGTTCATAAAGATAAGTTTATCTAAAAGTATGGTTCGAAAGAAACGCAAAGTGAACACACCTAATCCTATTGCTAGAACTCCTATTTATAATATCAAAAATAACTGATGTTAACTTCTTAAAACAATTAACATATTAAAAGTGTCGCGCTTGCAGCTTCTGTCCCTTGGATGTGCGTCACTTGTCTTATTCAGGAGCGAAAAAGAATAACTACTCCCTCCTTTATTTGAATTTTGAATTCCCTTAGCGTCAGACATCATCAGTATTCTCGATCGAAGGTAGCTTCCCAACTCTTAGAAATATTTTCTAAGTCCAAAAAGTATCCTTTCCTTGTGTGAGCACCTTCGACTTAAACCTATCATAAAGAACTAGTCGAAAACTCCTTTAAACCTCTTCAAGAGTTTAACATTCCAATCAACACTTCCAACTTAATATGGGCGTCAAACTTATGAGCTAACAAATTGTCCCCCAAAAATGTCCTTTTCGACAACACTAAAGAAAAAGTTCATTTTTTGATAGTGTCCTATTCGACGCTATCTTTCGATCCCACATAGGTGTCAACATAACCGACCAACCCACATCTCAAGAAACTGTTCAATATCTTTTCAATCATTTTCATGACGTCATGGCCAATTATGAAAAACAACTCCTTGGAAATCACATCAACAGACCATCATCACCTCTCATAGAATCTATGAGATTGTGGGCATAGGTAACTTATCAATTCAATTTTTGAATTGGCCACTTACTTACCTTGTTCCATTTTGCTCTAATTCACTTCCTCTTTGATTCAGGCTGATGCAAGTGGCTCAAAGCCACCAATGGACAATCCTCCTTCTCCAGCCACCATTCTGAATAGCTAAGGTGAGCTCACACACCATCCCACTTCTGAATTGGGCTCTGGAATGAGTTCACTAGGTTAAATTAACAAACCTGGCTTTGAAACAACTCCTGCTTCGCCTACAAAGACCGCTACTCAGCAGTCTCAAACAAATGGCTCCGACCACGAGGAAGACGACGATCAGCAAAATATTGAAACAAAAAAATCCAAGAGACGTCACTATGGATGAAACTACAACCTTGGCTGATAAAGATGGCTACCCAGTGGATAATACCCATAGTGATAAAAATGCTAATCCAAAAGGGAGTGAGGAGATAGAGAAAGATAATGAGACAATGCACCAGGCTGAACTTGATGGCAACAGTGATGGAAACGTTGATGATGAAATGGATGAAGATGAGGGAAAAAGCGAGGAGGAGAAAACTGACAAAGGACCTGGTAATGAGCCGACCCCTGTCGAAACCACCACTACTCCAGCCACTACTACTGCCACTGAAGGCAAGGTAACCTCAACTATGTATGGAGCAGGCCTTTCTGAAAAGGAACTCGATGCCTTAAAGGTCAGCAACCCTCGACAATAAATAAAGATCATTCTTGGTAGTCGAGGAAGTTCCTCTGGCAAAACTCTTAGTGCTTCGATTACCTCTAGAGATCAGCTTTCAAGCAAGCCTGAGGACAACATCCTTTTGAAGATCAAGGATAAGATCTTTAAGGGTGACTTTTTCACACTCTTACAGATGGATCATGTTACTCACATCTCTCTGAAAAATCCTCTCCAACAAGTCGACATCCATGCTATCTCCCCCGAATCTGCCACCATCATTCTAGAGCTTGGCACTATGATTAACCAAGTTTATGGTGTCCTCAAACGCCTTCCTCAATTTGAGAAGGCCATTTCGACTAAATATGGAAGCTAGGCTTCCACTTGGGCTTCTGCCATTGACTCTGAGTATAAGGTAGTAGAATTGGAGAAAACTAATGAAAAGAACAAGCGGGATATCACCTCTAACAAATAAAACATTGCCTCCTGGGAATGAAAGATCAAGAAGTTTTGAGCCAAGATCTCAAAGGCCAAAAAATGCAACACTGAGTTGTCTGCCTTTGATGACTCTAGCCTATCGAAAGAGCTTGACAACACCATAACTTTTGCTGAGGAAGATCGACAACAGGACAAAGAAGTTGCATGCTTAAATTCTGACAAAACCCTATGTGAAAGGCGTCTTGAACTCCAGAAGTCGAAGTAATTGAAGATGAAAGATAATCTCCCTTTTTAGGTTGTTAATTTCTTTGTAATGTTTTCCTTTAAATACAATATTCCATAGCCCTTTGAGACTTTCTTATGTAATTACTTTAAGCCATTTTGGAACTCATGAATACCATTGTTGGCTCTGCCTTTTTACATCGAATTATTCTTTAGAGATTTTGATTTCTTGAAGCGCTGGTTTATAATTTTCAAATACTTGCCGTTTACTTTCAAGATTCTTTTATCCTCGTTTAACTCTTCAACTTCATAGGCTCCATTAGAAAATACTAGTGTAATTTGAAACGGGCCTCCCCATTTTGGGGACCATTTTCACGAGGCTCTGACCTTTCGATCCATAGGCAGGATTACGTTTCATACAAAATCCCCAGGTGAAAAGGTCTTAATCTTAACCTTTTTATTGTAAGACATCTCTACTCTTTTCTTTTGTCTCCTCAAAAGTTCTAGAGCTTTAAGTCTTTCTTCGTCTAAATCTATCAACTCATCTAACATCATATTCCAATAAGTCTCGGAAGGAATTTCATGATGTCTCTAAATCCTATTCGACTGAAGGTAGATCTCAATGGGTAACACTGCATCATAACCAAAAGTCAATCGAAATGGAGTAGTGTAAGTTACTTCTTTGGGAGAGTTTCGACATGCCTAGAGGATCTGGTCCAATGTCTTATGCCAATTTCTAGGCTTCTTTCCCACATTTTTTTGATCAAACCAATCACCACTTTATTAGCCACTTCTACTTGACCATTAGCCTGAATTTGCAGCTCTACATGCCTTGCTATCTAAAGACTTTAGGAAGGCAATCATCCTAGGTTTCCAATAATCATAATTAGAGCCATCCAGAATTGGTGGTCTATTAGTGAATCATATATCTTTATCCATAGTACCAGAATTTATCTTCCCTAGATCTCACCCAGAAATCACAGGCAGGGTGCCTGCTCTGATGCCAATTAAAATTCTGGCAAGCACACGTTGGATGTTATCACAGAAGTAATAGCATCCAGTGTGACATAGACCACTGAACACACTAATAAGCTATAAAGGAAAGCAGTAAATAACACAGTAATTGTTCACCCAGTTCAGTGTCAACTACATTTACATCTGAGGGCCACCAAGCCAGGGAGGAAATTCACTATTTGTAGAATTAATTCAGAGTCAAACAACCCAGTTTGCACTCCTCACTTAAGACCTACCCAATGACACTTCAACCTAGAGACCTCTAGATCAAAGTTATCCCACTCACTCCCCCTCAATCACCTCAGTGATATAAACCAATTACAAAATAAATATGAAGACACACTTCATACACACCTTGATCTTGCTTCACAGCTTTGATCAAGGAACACACACTCTTGCTTAATAGCTTTGAGTGAGACAATGAACCCAACAGTTCATACACAATAACCACAACAATTATACAGCATATAATTGCTTGGCACACAAGGAATCCTAAGATTCCTAGACACACGTGAGGAGTAAACTCTTCACTCACAAAACACACATGAAGAACAACCTTCTTCACTGACAAGTTACACTCTTTAATTTCTATTGTCAAGAGCTGCTCAAATTAGGACTCGTCCTCTGTTATTTATAGAAGCTGATTTCCCTTGGGCCTTGGTGCAGAAATTAGGTTTATCCATAATTAACATGTCTTCAATAATCTGCACGCTTACCAGTTAGTTCAGGGACATTTTATTTCTCTTAGGGCTTCTAAAATGTTTCCTGACTTCCAGCTTGAGCTTCTAATAAGTTTCCTAATTTCTAGCTACCAGAAAACTAATCTTGCGCCCTTGATGACATACGATCAAAGTCATAACATTCTGTATGACATTCAACTTAACTTACATTTAGCTAAGTCAACTTACCCTGCACAATCCTCATTATGTATGTAATAACATCAGTCATGACATACATGCATACTCTAATGTTTTGCCATAAAATGCAGCCAATCAAGAGCACTTACAAACTCCCTCTTTGGCAAATTTTTGGCTAAAACACTCTGTTATTATATCAGAGATTTCCAAGCAGTAGACGTCTAACAAATAACCTGTCATGCATGTAAGCTATCAACACACTAGTGGAGTTGTCTATACTCACATAGTTAGCTCTCAACTTCTCAGGCTCAAACTGTCACCATCTGTTAATCAGCACTACAGATGTCACACAATACTGAGTAACATACTGGGTTACTCCCCCTCAACTGATGCATTTTATGCATATCCTCTCAAGTGAGCACACAACCTGCAAGGAGTACTGCAGTCACACAAAAAACTTCCAGCATGTTCTGGATATCCAGACATTCAGAATACCATCCTGAAGTCACACACACTCTTAAGCACCTTCTAGGATCACACACTGGTTAGCAGCTTCAGCACAACAAACACTTAGTTCTAACATACATTCCTACATACACTGTAGCAGCACTTGTAGCACACATTGGTTATCTCAACCAATTCTTCCACCTGCTGTACTTGCTGTTACTACCTAT
The DNA here is from genome assembly GCA_963859935.3 of Lathyrus sativus. NCBI lineage: Eukaryota > Viridiplantae > Streptophyta > Magnoliopsida > Fabales > Fabaceae > Lathyrus > Lathyrus sativus. The sequence continues at coordinate 266,083,805 of OZ012735.1, forward strand.
CATCTAATCATCTCTCCCCCTTTTTAGCCACAAATTAAGATCAACCTAATAATATAGCATAGATCATAATAGGTAACCATACAAGTGTTTGGGGAACATTAGAAAAACTGCTCATAAAGAGCATCACAAATTCATGTTGTCACACAATATGTAGAAATCTAACCAAAACATACTTAAAAAAAAACAGCAGCAACACCTCTTCCTCATCAGCTCAACGACTATCAACCCGTGCTACACAACATATCACCTTACTCTTCATCCTCAGAGGCAGATCTGGAACTGACCTCCTCATATTCTTCTTTATTCTCTTCTTCTTCATCAGTGGCTTCCTCTAAACTAGCAGCAGCTTCCTGACCATCATCCTTCCCTAAACCCTCATCACTGTCATTAAATTTGGAATCTTCATCTTGCTCAAGAGATCTGATCATTTTCTCAAGATTATGCTTCCTTGTCTCCAAATCCTTGCAGGTTTCTTTGAGCATTACAATCACCTTAGATTTTCTGGTCTTGTGACTCCCTTTGGATGTCTCAGCAGATGTCATGGAAATGTCTGGAACATGAGTTCCTTGAAACAGCTCGTGATGGAATGACATGGGACTTTCTCTTTTGCTTATAATGTCATTCTCCTTGAGAATATTTGGATATTAAGCTAAGATAATTCCACAAACAAGAGAGGGAAATGTTATGGGGCCTTTTATGCTATAGCTACCAGCATGCTTCATAGTCTGATCAAATAAGTAGGTGCCATAATTAATTTTGGTCTTGGTTCCAATAGCATAGATAAACCTCCCCAGAATAGTAGCCACTGTTGATTTATGATTAGTGGGCACCCAGTTGGCAGCATCAATCTTATGTAGCACAACATATTTTACACTCAGTTTACTGGCATCTAGCTTCCCTTTGGATGGCCACTTTTTGACTTGGTTTCCAGTGATTACTTGACACACTTTGTTGTCAGAGGTATTTATCTCAGATTGAGCTCCATCTGATCTTCCAAGGTAGTTGTTGATGGTAGTGGGGAAGAAGGTAACACATTTTCCTCTTACATAAACTTTACCAAACTCAGCAGATTTCCTGTTAGCACATTCATCTGATAGATTTACTATGAATTCCTTGACAAGTGTTTCATAACATTGGGAGAACTGAGTCACAGTCTTTTCCAAACCAGCATCGTGGATAAGAGCCATGATCTCCTTGCTTTTAAGAGCATTTTGAGCTAGCTCTATCTCCAAGGCCAGCCTCTTTTGATAGACTACTTCCATCTGATGACACTTGATGGATAGTGGAATGAGACATTGTCTATAGGAACATCTGGAACACTAGCAGCAAGCTTGCTAGTTGTTGGCTTCGTCTTTGGTTGGATGTCAGAGACATCACAAGCAACATCAGAGTTAGATTCTGATTCTGAACTAGTCTCAGCCTTCCTTTTCTTTGGGTTTACCTTCCTCTAAACCTTGGAGGGTCCAACCTGAGTTCTTTTTGATCCAGGCTTCGTTGTAGGAGTGCTTTGATCAGTTGTCTTCTTCTTAGGAGGGTTTTGATCAGCAACCTTCTTCCCCTTCCTAGTCATAAGCCTTTTGTCTATACTAGGATTAACCTTAGCTATCAGATCATTGTCAGAGTACTCTTTAAGGTCAACTAAATCAGCAATTTTGTTACCTTGCATGTTTCCCTTCATTTTATCAAAACCTTCACCTCTATCAGAACCTTTACCTCTGTTTTCAGTAGAAATGTCTCTCAATGTTTCAACATTGTGAGTGACATCATCGTGATCATTCAGTTTAGAAACATACTTCTCATTGTTAGGGGCCATGGGTATATTTAGGGCACTGGAAACCATATTCGCAATGGTGATTTGTGCTTTTCTAGCTTCTTCCTTAGTGATATTATCATGAAGAGAAGATGTGGTAGAAGGAGGAGCTTGAGCTGTGACAAGTTCTTTAGGCCTTCTTGCATGTGGTATTCTAGGTTCCTTCACCAGTAGTCCTTCTGGCGTCATCATGTGCAAGGGGGCTATTTCAAGAACCTCGTTAGGGTTTGAATAAGAGTTGTTGGTGGACATTCGTTTGGAGGAGGTTGGTTTTGAATGTTGCGACATTGTTGAGGACTTTGATTGTGTTGGAGAGAATCTCTTGCTCTTGTTGGAGAAGGTATGTAAGATGAATAGTCGGTATTGGGAGCAAGTGACATAGAGTTTTTGTGTGTAGGAGCTAAGGAGGTGATATGGCAACTGAGGAGGGAAATTAATATTTTGACCAATCAGTAAATGATTGAATTTTAAAATACAATTCCCTATTCCCATTAATTTCTATAATTCCTCATTACAGCAAGTTCTCAACTGGCTGAGTGAATTTTGAATTTTGGTAACCTTGAGCTCACGTGTAACCCTGTCAGCACTCAGTTTCACATAGTCTTTTTTATAGTGAGGCCAGTCACTTACTTTCATGGTCCTCTCTGGCTAACTCGGATTCCTATTTTTGGTACTGAGATTGTCACAAAGCAATGTCATGACATTATTAGTGACATTGCTCCCTGTATGTTGGTTATTTTCCATGGACTCTATTAGATTCCAGTATAGCATATCTAGATTTCTATGATGAATATTCATTTGAAGTTCCTTCTTGGCTTGTCTGCCCACACGGCTTTTACCACATCTTGTATCCTTTAACCTTCCTCTTGAAGATGTTTTGGACATGACTCCTTTTATGTTGAAAGGTTATCTTCCTTCCTTTAGCCACAGTTGATCCTTTTTTTTTCTTTTTATCCAAATCATTGAGGTCACTTCTGGGCTCCCATAAGTAGTAATTATTCTTGGCTCTATATCCCCTCATTACCTCCTCACCTTCCTCATTAGTGACAGCACACTCACCCTTAGTGAATTTTACACTGAGACCTTGGTCACATAGCTAACTAATACTGATCACATTAACAGTCAGTCCTTCAACTAACAAGACCTCCTCCAGATTAGGAACCAGGATAAGCTAGTTTTCCAGCACCTTTGATTTCTCCATTAGCTCCATTTCCAAATGTTACATGACTTTTGAGGAGTGAGGTTTTATGTTTACCAAGCCATTCTCTACCCCAATCATGTATCTCGAGTAGCCACTATCAAAATACCAATCCTTTTTGGTAGGCATCCTAAGAGATGTGTGGGATACTAAGGCCACATTCTTGGCAACCCATTGTCTTCTTTTGTTGGGTGCCTCCTTCTTGGGTTTGGCATGATGCTGCTTCTTGACTTGAGTACCCCGTTTGGATTTTCCTTGACGTGATTGACTAGGAAATCCATGCATCCAGAAACATACAGATTTAATATGTCCAAGTTTTCCACAGTGGTAACACTTATACCCTTGGACTTTTCTTTTGACTCGGTTCCAGTTTCTGTTAGTTGGATGTTGTGGCATTGGTCGTGACATCCACTTTAACTTTTGAATGTCAGGTTTTAGTCTCTTGAGTTTCATGATAGGGTTCTGTTTGTCAACAAATCCCAGTCCAGACCTGTCTCCTGTTACCTGACCATTCTGTATAATTTTTTCCAGAGTGTCAGTCCAAGGGTTCAACATCCTGATTGATTTTGACATCTTCTCAAATTTGCACTTCAACTGGTTAACCTCAATGTTAAGTGAGTCTATTGTTGCAGGATGTTCCTTCTTTTCAGCCTCCAACTTCTTGATGATTTTCTTGTGCTTCTCCCCTAGTTGACATACTTCAGTGATTCTGATGTACAGCTGTTTGTACAAGACTGCCAATCCATCAAGAGTTAATTCATCTTCACCAGAATCATTATTAGCCATACATGTACCAGTTAGAGCTCTGACATGTCTTGCAGATTCTTCTTCAAATCCAGTCTCAGAGTCTCCATCAGACCAGGTGATCATAAGTCCTTTCTTCTCCTTTTTGAGATATGTGGGGAATTCAGTTTTAAGGTGACCATAACCCTCGCATTCATAGCACTAAACTCCTTTTCCTTGGTAGTACTTTTCATCAGACTTAGTTCTTCTGCCAATGTCAGATGGGATGTTTTTGTCATTAGATCTACCCTTCTGTTCCACTCTTTTCATGAGTCTGTTGAATTGTCTCTCAAGCATAGCTACAGCTTTTGAGACTTTTTCCTTGCTTTCATGATCTTCTTTTTCTGGATCAGCTGCAGTGTTTGAGACAAAAGCTATGCTTTTGTTCTTTTTCTCCACAGTCTAGTCAGACATCCCCATCTCAAATGTTTGGAGAGAACCTATGAGTTCATCCACCTTTATGTTGCATATGTCTTGGGCTTCTTCAATGGTAGTGACCTTCATGGCAAACCTTTTAGGTAAGGACCTGAGAATCTTCCTCACAAGCTTCTCTTCAGCCATCTTTTCTCCCAAGGCTCCTGAGGTGTTTGCAAGTTCAAGGCCATTCATGTAGAACTCATGTATGGTCCCATCCTCCTTCATTCTTAGACTTTCAAATTTGGTGGTCAACATTTGTAGTATAGACATCTTGACTTTTGAGGTTCCCTCAGGAGTAGTTTTGAGAGTGTCCCACACCTCCTTTTCCAGTTCACAATGGTGTACCAGTCTGAAGATGTTTTTGTCTATAGCATTGAAGAGTGCATTCAATAATTTAGAGTTCCCAACGGCTAAGGCCTTTTGCTCTTTGTTCCATTCCTTTTCAGGAATTAACACAGATATTCCATCCTTGTCAGTCTTCACTGGATGTTCCCATCCTGAATTTACAGCTCTCCATGCCTTGCTGTCTAAATACTTTAGGAAGGCAATCATCCTAGGTTTCCAATAATCATAATTAGAGCCATCCAAAATTGGTGGTCTATTAGTGAATCCTATATCTTTATCCATAGTACCAGAATTTATCTTCCCTAGATCTCACCCAGAAATCACAGGCAGGGTGCCTGCTCTGATGCCAATTGAAATCCTGGCAAGCACACGTTGGATGTTATCGCAGAAGTTATAACATCCACTGTGACATATACCACTGAACACACTAATAAGCTGTAAAGGAAAGCAATAAATAACACAGTAATTGTTCACCCAGTTCAGTGTCAACAACACTTACATCTGGGGGCTACCAAGCCAGGGAGGAAATTCACTATTCGTAGAATTAATTCAGAGTCAAACAACTCAGTTTGCACTCCTAACTTAAGACCTACCCAATGATAGTTCAACCTAGAGACCACTAGATCAGAGTTTTCCCACTCACTCCCCCTCAATCACCTCAGTGATATATACCAATTACAAAATAAATATGAAGACACACTTCATACACACCTTGATCTTGCTTCACAACTTTGATCAAGGAACACACACTCTTGCTTAACAGCTTTGAGTGAGACAATGAACCCAACAGTTCATACACAATAACCACAGAAATTATACATCATACAATTTCTTGGAACACAAGTAAGCCTAAGATTCCTAGACACACGTGAAGAGTAAACTCTACACTCACAAAACACACGTGAAGAACAACCTTCTTCATTCACAAGTTACACTCTTTAATTTCTACTGTCAAGAGCTGCTCAAATTAGGAATCGTCCTCTGTTATTTATAGCAGCTGATTTCCCTTGGGCCTTGGTGCAGAAATTAGGTTTATCCATAATTAACATCTCTTCAATAATCTGCACGCTTACCAGTTAGTTCAGGGACATTTTATTTCGCTTAGGGCTTCTAAATTGTTTCCTGACTTCTAGCTTGACCTTCTAATAAGTTTCCTGATTTCTAGCTACCAGAAAACTAATCCTGCACGCTTGATGACATACGATCAAATTCATAACATTCTGTATGAAATTCAACTTAACTTACATTTAGCTAAGTCAACTTAACCTGCACAATCCTTATTATGTATGTAATAACATCAGTCATGACATACATGCATACTCTAATGTTTTGCCATAAAATGCAGCCAATCAAGAGCACTTACAGCTTCGATCCACTTCGTAAAGTAGTCATGTCCTACCAAAATGTATCTCTGAATCTTGGATGATGTTGGTTAAATCTCTCCAATCAAATCCAAAGCCTAACCTCTAAAAGGCCATGGTTTTACTATGGAATGCAACTCGCTTGCAGTGATATGTTGTATGCCAGTGTGAACTTGGCATTCCTGGCAGCTCTTTTCAAACTCAATACAATCCTTTTGCATGGTAGGCTAATATGTGCCTTGTCGAAACAATAGCCATTTCATCTTATGGCCTACTTGATGTGCCCTACTATGAACAGTCGAGAAAGGCCCGATACGCCTCTGATTCACTTAGGCATTTAAGTAAGACTCCCTCAGGGGTCTTTTTAAATAACTCATTTCCTAGAATAATATAACTTAAAGCTTGATACCCGAACTTTCGCTCTGCGGACCCTGTTGGATTCTGTAAATATTTGACTAAAGGCTTCCTTCAGTCTTTGTTCGTCAAGATGTCTACTACAAAAATCTCAAAATTTTCTTTATCAGCGTATCCAAGCTTCGCCACTTCTAGATCTAATGGGCATAATCCAACAAACACGAATTTACCTTTATCTTCGATTTCCTCTTGTAAATTTTCCTTCGAAACCCTATACCCAGAAGCAATTTGAGCTAGGTCATTAGCCACTTGATTCTCTAGTCGAGGTATGTGTCGAATGCTTACCACTTTGAATTTCTTCAGTAGTCTGTTGGATATTACAAAGTACATGATAAGATTTTCCTTAACACATTTGTACTCCTTTGTAATTTGTTTTATGACCAACTCTGAGTCCCCATTATTTCGACTCGAGTTGCCCCCAATTCTAACAAAATCTTAAGTCCTGCTATTAAGGCTTCATACTCAGCCTCGTTGTTAGAACAAAGTCCTTCGACCTTGTACTTGAATTTTGTTGTAATTTTTCAGGAAAAATAATTAGCACGCCTATGCATGTTCCACCTTTGTGGCTAGATCCATCGAAGTATAACTTTCAAGGTTCCAGTTTGACGTAATTCAAAGTGCTTTCATTTATGGAGTGGCCGACTATAAAGTCTGCTACTACTTGTCCTTTAATTGCCTTTAAAGGCTTATATGTTAAAGAATACTCAGACAATTCTAATGCCCACTTACCAACTCGACTATGTAAGTAGGCTTAGACAACATATGTTTAATAACATCAAAATGAGACGAAACATAAACATCATCTGATTGTTTATATTGCTTTAATTTTGTACAAGAGAAATACAAGCATAAGAATAATGTTCTATCATGGTATACCTAGTTTCTGCATCATTCAAAACTTTACTAAGGTAGTAGATGGCCCTTTTTCACACCATCCTCATCCTCTTGAGCCGACATGCTCCCTAAGGTTTTGTCTGGTGCAGCTATGTACAACCTCATACTCCTATTCTTACAAGGCAGTGAAAGAATTGAAGGATGACTCAGGTAGTCCTTGATCTTGTCGAAGGCTTCCTGCTGATCTTTCCCCCACTCGATCCCCTCTTTGTTGAATCGAAGTAATGGTGAAAAGGCCTGCATTTTTCCGCTTAAGTTCGATATGAACCTTCTCAACAAATTAATCTTTCCCAGCAGTGACTGCAACTCCTTTTTAGTTGAAGGTGCTTCCACTTCCATGATGGCTTAGGTTTTATTCTGGTTGATCTCGATCCCCTTTTTGTGGACTACAAAGCCTAGAAAATCCCCTGCCTGCACATAAAACACACATTTAAGAGGATTCATATTAAGACCATATCTTCTCATCCTTTCGAAGGATTGTCGAAGATGGCCCAAGTGACTCTTCCCTGAAATAGACTTAACCACAATATCATCAATATATATATTTGCATGAAAGTCTTTATACAATCATGGAAGATTGAGTTCATTGCTCATTGATATGTTGCCCCAGCATTTTTGAGGACAAAAGGCATCACTACCCATTCATAGGTGCCTAAGGCTCTAGGACATCGAAAAGCTATTTTGGAGACGTCACCTTCAGCAATGAATATTTGGTTATAACCAGAGTACCCATCTAACATACTAAGGTACTCATGTCCTCCGGCGGAATCGATTAGCATTTTTCCCATAGGAATAGAATACTCATCCTTTAGAGTTGCAGAATTTAGATCTCTAAAGTCTATGCAAACTCTTAAAGAACCATTCTTTTTAATGACAGGTACAATGTTAGCTAACCACTCGACACACCTAGCAGTACAGATGAACTTGCATAGAAGGAGTCTTTTGACTTCCTCCTTTATCTTTCAAAGAATTTTTAGGGAAAACTGTCTTGGATTCTGTTTGACTGGCTTCTTCCTAGGCTTGATCGGCAACTTATGTTCGACGAACTTTCTACTCAGACCAAGCATCTCATCATAGTCCCAAGCGAAATAGTATTTAAACTCCTGCAGCAACTGGATGACTTCGACCTTAAGTTATGGGTCAAGATTGGCGCTAACATATGTTGGCCTTCTGGTTGCCTCCTCTCCTAGGTCAACTTCTTCTAATGGGTCTTGCACTAGCATCTTAATGTCATTCGCCAACAGACCTTTTTCAAACCCCAAAGGCTCATCATCATATATGGCATCAAGCATCTGGCCTTGTTCGACACCCTGCACCTTATTAAGTGGCTCTAGGTTGAAGTCCTTACCAGGACCTTCTTGATGGAAAGCGGAATTGGCCTTGATAGCCATATATTCATTAACAACTTCCAAAGCCGCCTGTAATTAGGTTTCAGCCACGTAGGCCGAAATTATTCCCAATGCTTCGAACTCAGTCATTGTCACTGAATTCACTTTCCCACCCTATGGGGTCTAATGCACGCTCGCCAAGGGATGCGAGCCTTTCTCCTGGAACCTCCTTATCCCACCGAAAAGCATCAACAGGATGTAAGTACAATGAGCAAAATATTTCATCATTTAGGACAAACTCAAAATCTGCAGGGCAACAAGGGGAAATATGAGCCAGGTGCTTGTTGAACTATCTCCTGTCGACATGATTTAGGCGTGCCTTAAAATATCCCTAATCAGCTTCAATGTTCTCTACTATGCCATCTGGCCTCCAGATGGTGATCCGTTGATGTATCGAAGATGGCACTGCACCTATGTCATGTATCCACTCACGTCTTAAGAGCATATTATAGTTGGGTTTTGTTTCCACTACCATGAAGATAGTAGTCCTAGTGATTGTCCCAACGGTTAAGTTAACCTGTATCATACCTAACATAGAGCCATATTTTCCTTTGTAATTCGAAAGAACCATATTATGTGGCTTAGTATCAGTGTCAACTTTCCAATCTTGTTCAATAAGAAATGTGGCATCAGATTTACTGTTGCGCCACAATCCAACAATATCTTGTTCACTGGTACATTCTCCACCTTCCCAGTGATGTAAAGAGGCTTCAGGTGACCTTTCATCGCATCTGTAGGTCGCTCGAAGAAGGCGTTCTGCTCTTCAACGCACCCATTATTCATGATATAGTAGCACACAGGCTTGTACGCTGCCATCTCTGCTTCAGTGTAAGCATCCAAATTTTCGATCTATGTGATTTGGTCGAAGTCCCTAGGCATTACAGACACCATATTTACTATGCTGTCCAAAGAAGCATCCGACTCAGAGTCGAATTTGTCTGTCATTTCTTCATCATCTTCGACTGTTTTTTCATGTTTGTCCTCTTGAGAGGAAAACAATTTCCGCCCTACAGGCACTTTTTCAACAATCTTCATTTGGTTGCCTCAGTTATTATCAGTAGGGACATTAGTATTGGACCCTCCTTGGTCCTTCGACTAAGCCTCCCTGAGAGCCTTCCTTCTACGTTGTTCTCTCCTCCATTGAGATTGCGACATCAAGTTCTTCCCTTTATAGTTCTTAGAAACATGAGCAGTTTTGGAGGATTGAAACTCCTTGCGATAAGTGATCGAAGATCCCCTGTTGACGTCAAAGTTTTTCCATTTCTATTGACCTCTCTGCCTGTCCTCATTTGATTTGACCCATTTTCTGTTAGAAAGTTCATCAAATGGCTTGAAGGTAGGAGGCTTCGCTCCTGGTGCTCTAGCCTTCGACTCAGGCTTTCTTGGGTCGAAACTTCGGGGGCCATGGTTGGCCTTCTCCCGCTTCTACTTAGCCTTTCTTACCCCTTCAAGCTTCTAAGCAGCCTTTTGTTCGAAGATTTTGCTGCATCTGGGGTACAACATGACACCTGATCCCTTCTTTTGGCAGTGGTGAAGGAATTCAATAATGGTCTTTTCCTATTTTAGATACGCCACTTTGTTGCGCTCTTCCTGGAAGCTTGCTTCATTGACCTCCATAGTCTTATGTTGTGTAATCTCGACCATACTTATGTCCATGTCGACATCATCACTAAGATTCATATTGCAGATGTCCACATCAAGGCCTTCAGTAGCCCTGTCCATCTTAACGAAACAATCTGCAGTTTCTTTGGTCACCAACATCATGTTGGAATCTTCAATGATCCCATCGTCCAAGCCATCAGTAGCTTTGTCGAAGCCATCAACAACCTCACTCATGAGTTTCTCCATGGCATAGATGTCAAGGCCTATAGTTACCTTGGCTAACACAACATCAATGGCGAAATCTTCAGTAATTTCCACCATATTAATTGAACAGTCGAAGTCATCAGCAACTTCAACCATATGTACTTATGTGGGCTTAGTATAATGGGTATCCACTGTTTGCAACGAGTCAGAGTCAATTTTCATTTAATTGTTGCTCTTTTCTCCGAAATTCAGCCTGCCATCCTGGATAGAATTTTGGACCAAATCCATGAAAAGATAACACTGAGAAGTTTTATGACCGAAATAATTATGGTACTTACAAAATCCTCTCATTTTTCTTTATTCTAAAGAAGGTATTTTACTGCCAGCAGGCACTATCATTTGGCCATCTTTAACTAACAAATCAAATATTTCGTCACATTTAGTGACATCAAAAGTATATGTTTTCTTTGGAAACTTGTCATTCTTTTCAGATCTCGACAAAAAATTTTCCATTCGAAGGAGCTAACAATTTACAAGCATACAGAGGACCCTGCTTTAGTTCAGCAACATCTATCTCATTTTCGTTAGAATACAATGGTTCATCATGTAAACCTTTGACATTTTCATTATTTCAACATAAGCTACCTTTTTACTCTTATTAAACTTAGCGTTTTTGTCTTTCAGACGTTCTAACTGTCGAACCCTATCAGCTAGTTGGGCCATATCTCTTAGATACTGGGTATCCAACTTCTTTCTAATACAGTAATCAAGGCCACCAGCGGCCATTTCGACCAACTCATGTTCTGGCACTTGAGTAAAACACCTAGCCTTAAGTAATCGACACCTATTTAGGTAATCGTCTATTGGCTTAATAAAATTTTATTTTCTGCTAGACAATTCCTTCAAACTAATCTTGGTTTGCCCCATGTAGAATTGTTCATGGAATAAACTTTCCAACTGGCCCCAATTACAGATTGATTTAAGAGGTAGGGTCATAAACCAAGTAAAAGCATTTTTGGTGAGAGAACTTGGAAAATATTTTATCCTAAGACTTTCGTCATTTGCAATCTCTCCAGCCTCGATCATATATCGGGCTACGTGTTCGACAGTAGATTCAGTAGTGTCTCCTAAAAATTTGGTAAACTTTGGTACCTTCGTCATAGGAGGCAATTCTGATTGGAGAATGTAATCTATTGTCGGTGATGTATAATTTAGCCTAGTAAAACCAAAATTTACCCCATTTCGGGCCATTATCCGTTCGACCATGGCTGCTAGGTTGTTATCAGTAGCTATGTTGTTACATCGAACCTGTTGTATAACATGGTCAACATATTGGTTTTGATTTATCATAACTACCTCTTGTTCCCTCTCTACCGAAATTGGAGCTTAGTTCCTAGGTGGTTCGACTCTAGGAGGTTCAAGTCTAAGGGGTTCGAAGCTTAAGGGTTCGACTATCCCGTGACTTTCTAGATTCACCTCAAGTATGTTCCCTAGGTTTCGTCATGGAATGTTTTCCACAACAGTTGTGCCTCGAACAAAGGATGATAAACCCACAAATTCTACCAAGCGTGCCAATTGCACTGCTAATTGTTGGTTAATCTAGGTAGTGTTCTGGATCAAGGGATGGAAAATTTCTCGCATAGTTTGGGAAAAGGTTTGTACCATTTGTAGGTTAGTCTCATCCATTTGATGTCTTAAACATGCTATATAGAAGTATTTGTCAGAATAGGACCTTGAGCGAAATATCCCACACCTACACTCTGACTATGCCGACCCACATTTATCCCATATGTTAACCTTTGTAATGGCGAAGACATAAAATTCTCTAAGAATACTGGGGGAGCATTTTGGAGGCCTTGCATTACTGACGTTGGTATTCCATACGTTGGATTCCTTGGTAATGGTTGTGAAAACCTTGGAAGCGGAAAATGCCTAAACATCAAAGTTCCTTCTGGTGGAGTTTGGGGGTTAGATGATTGTGGCCCAATGTACTCCAAAACAGGTTAAGTGTAAGCCCTTATATATGTCGACCCTGAACATACCATTGATGGCATTGGCTCAGATCTAACAGAAGGCAGAATTGGCTCTTCTGTTGAAAGAACTGGAGGTGGCACAACATTGTCCCTAGAGACATTTCGAAGCCTAGTGTTACTAGGCTGATTATTTGAATTACTTGATTCAGGATTAAAACCACTCCCTTGAGGGTTTGGATTGTTTGGCTGACTAGTATTTGTCGCCATTTTCCTAGTGCATCTTCTCCTTGGTCTCTCTTCGTTTGTAGTGGCTACTTTTCCACTTCTCAATAACATGCAACGAAGTTTTCTCAAAGAAAAGACTAATAAATGCAGATTTTCAAAATCTTAGAAAAAAGATTTATAGAAGTTAGCACTGTCCCACCAGGCATGCCAAATTATTTCCTATGAAAATTGGAAAACAATCGCTGATCTTCCAAATCTAACTTTGCTAACAATTGATTCAAAGTAAATTCTAAAGACTAAACACTTTGATAGTGTTCATAAAGAGATGTTTATCTAAAAGTATGGTTCGAAAGAAACGCAAGAACATTAAATCGAAAAAAAAAGGCTGAAGACATCAAAGAAAGGCTGAAATAATAAGACACAATGCTAAAACGTAACTTGCAAGAAAGTTAAAGATAAGTTCTTTTGATGAAAAGTTATAGCAAATTTCATTAAAGAAGAAAATGGTGTTTACATCACGTACATTCTCGAAACACTCTTTTCTCTACACGCAGATACTTTGAGTAAATCTGGAGTAACTTGTACAAAGTGAACACACTTAATCCTATTGCTAAAACTCATATTTATAATAACAAAACTAACTGCTGTTTACTTCCTAAATCAATTAACATATGACAAGTGTCGCACTGCATGCTTTTTTCCCTTAGATGTGTGCCACTCTTCTTATTCAGGAGCGGACAAGAATAACTAGTCTCTCCTTTATTTAAATTTTGAATTCCCTTAGCGTCGGACATCATTAGTTTTCTCGACCAAAGGTAGCTTCCCAACTCTTAGAAATATTTTCTAATTCCAAAAAGTATCCTTTCCTTATGTGAGCACCTTCTACTTAAACCTATCATAAAGATCCAGTCGAAAAGTCCTTTAAATCTCTTCAAGAGTTTAACATTCCAATAAACACTTCCAACTTAATATGGGCGTCGAATTTCTGAGCTAACAGGTACCAATCACTTATTATTATTTTTTAGGTCTTTTCCCTAGACCAATAACACAAAAAGCTCATTCCATAAGCTTTCAAACCCCGCTCTAGGTTTGGGACAAGTCACTAGTTTCCACGGAACTAACAAGCATTGCCTCTTGACAACAAATGATGCATGTGCAAGTTCAACAACCATATGCAATTAAGATCATTCCTTAAACTTAGCATTCATGCCTTTCTTCAATAAATCATCACACTTAAATTACCATACAATTCAACATACTTTCACATATTTATGAATCATCCACTCACAATTCACTTTCAAATGGTATACAACACATTTTATAATACAATCACAATAGTATTATCATTACAACAAGAAATAACTATCATGTATTTCATGTAGTCACACACCAAAATATACTTATACAAGCACACACACAAGTATTCGATAAATTATTCACAAATAATTTCACAACCAGCAGCAAACAGTGTGGCAATTCATTAATAGATCATATATACAATTCACTTCCCAAACATATTAGATATAAAGATATCGGATAACCAGTTATTTTATCTATACTATGAAATAGCTCTATTCATCAGCTTTCCGACGCTTCGAACAGAGACCAAAACGGGCTTACAGATCAAAAGTTATGACCAAAACAATTTTGATTGAAAAGATGAACAGTCGTGACAGACAACATGCAGATTTTTCTGTGTTTTTCACCGTTGGAGGTCTTCTGGACCTCCGATTTCGATTCCGTAAAAACCCAAACTCTTGGAAAATTACAAACCATCCAAAACTGTAATTATCTCAAGTAAATTTACAATTTTAACACAACTAAACCATCTAATCATTGTTTTAAGGTTATGCCTAAAACCTTTGAAATTGATGGATATAAGTTCAATCCTATAAAAAGAAAAAGAATACACATATATAAGGCATACAAATTCATCATATAACAACCACCATAGAAATTAGGGATTTTTATCCTAAATATGATACTACCCATTATACACTATCATACAATCTCATAACCATGTAAAGACCCACCCTTACCTTGATTCCTTGAATTCTAGAGCTCTTGTTCTTGGGGTTTTCTCCTCCTCTTTTCCACTTCTCTCTTTTGCTATTTTTCTATTTTCTATCTTTCTAATAGTATTCTCTCTTTCTATTATTTTATCAAATCCCACAATTTCTCATTATTCTAATGGGCCTACTTAACCTATTATCCCACTTATTATTCACACTCCCAATCTAGGCTCAATTACTTATTTCTACCATTTTCACATATTATTCCACCAAATAAAATAAATCAATTAAATCAAATAATTCAATTAATTCAATTAAATCAATTATGCACAAAATCATCAATTAATTAATGAATATAATATAAATAAATAAATAATTACTAAAATTGGGGTGTTATAACTCTCCCCCACTTAAAAGTTTTTCGCCCCGAAAAATTTCCTTAAACGAACAACTCAGAATAAGACTCCCACATTTGACTCTCAAATTCCCAAATCACATTCCATCTAGCTGATCCTCCCCAAGATACCTTCACGAAAGCAATCTATTTACCTCAAAGTTGCTTCAACTCCTGATCCTCTATCCACATAGGTGATGTCTCCACATTCAGGTTATCTCTTACCTGCACATCATCTACTTGGACTACATGAGATACATGGAACACATCATAAAGATTAGCAAACGATGGTTGTAAAGCAACCTGATACGCTACCTCTCCTATCCTCTGTATAGCACCCCAAAATTTTCCCACCCTTTTTCTTATATCTTGACTTATGTTTCATATCATTTTGCATCAACATTAGTGCATAACATTGGTTCTAGACAGGGGATCAAGGTTTAACACTCAAGGGAAGAGCTTCATCTTCAAAGCTCAGGCAAGGGTTCATTCTCAACTTTATGACAATCTCAAGTCATAAGGTTCCCTCATCATCAAGACATGTCCCACAACCATTTCAATCAAGGATTCAAGCATTGATCACCTCCTCCTATCTTGTGGACAATTAGATTAGGCTTTTGGTTCAAAAGGCATCTGTGGCTAGTTCTTTGAGCAAGACATGATTTTAAAGCTCAATACACATCTTGAGGGTACTCTACATAGATTATGTTTCATTACAAGCCATCACAAGAGCTTCAATCAATGGAAATGATGCTATGGTTTCATCTAGTCAACAAAAGTCAACTATGGTTCAATGGGGTCAAAATCTTGATTATCCAGGTCAACTAAGGGTATGCTATATGTTTTCAAGTTTTTGCATGTGTTTGGAACAAGAAAATTCAAGGAGAAACATAAAATCAGGAGTTTGGTTGGATTAGGGT
Source organism: Lathyrus sativus (assembly GCA_963859935.3). Taxonomy (NCBI): domain Eukaryota; kingdom Viridiplantae; phylum Streptophyta; class Magnoliopsida; order Fabales; family Fabaceae; genus Lathyrus; species Lathyrus sativus. Next base: position 266,099,745 of record OZ012735.1, read on the forward strand.
TTGATTGAAATATTTTTGAAGTGTAGAAAACCTTAATTCTAGCCATTTTGTAACTTCCATAACTTTCTCATCCTTAATATAATAGAAGCAAACTTGCTATCAAATTAAAGAGAACACCATGAACTACAATTTTGTAGAAGAAAGCAAGTTCAAAATATCCATAGTTTGAGATATATGATGTGCTAAAGTTGAGAAAATGGAGATTTTGACATTCCAACACTTAGAAATTTTTCTAAGTGTGGAAATTCAGCTTGAAGTGCATGTTTTCAAGCCTATCTTACATGATGATGCAAGCTTCAAATGATTTTTCCTTGAACAGGAAAGTTGTAGAGAATCCTCCAAGGTTTATTTTGAGTATTAGAAATCCTCCATTGGATGTGTAAAGCTCAAGTTATGATCTCTCCAAACTAGGGTTTCAAAGTTGTCAAGATTGGACATGTTTTAGGCTGAATTTTGGGGCTATTTTCTAAGACACTTTTCACCAAATTCTTAAATGCAAATCAATTTCCCTCAAACATGAAATTTGAAGATAACTCTTCAATGTTTCTATCCATTACTATATCACTCCCATTAGATTAAAACTCTCCAAGTTATGTTCCTTCAAAGTTGAGGTTTCAAAGATGTAAAAAGGCTCATGACTTAGAATTTTTGTAAGTCATATTGGACAGTTTTCAAGACATGATCTTTGAGTCATTTTTTCATAGTCATAAAAGGCTTATTTCATCATTCCATCAACATAGGAATTATTCCTTGCACTTCAAAGTTTCTTTCGGGCATAAGAACGCATCAAGGAGAGGCAAATTCATCAAGTTATGATATCTTAAAGAAGGCAATACGGAAGTTGATTCAAGGTGCAATACACATATGTTTTCTTAGCAAGTTCTCAACATTTCTTACAGCAACTTTCTCATTCTAATTACAACGCATAAAGCCAAACTTTGAGTAACAAAAACATTGTCAAAAGGTAGCCAACATGCTTTGTACTATCAATGTACTATGTTTTCACTTTTTTCCACTTGAAGTAAGTTTTCAAACTTACATAACAAGTTGTTCCCTCCACCACTACCCCATCCCTACCTCTGCAGCCACCAACGGACCATCAAAAAGCCAGTACCAATGCCTCTCACCAAGCAAACTAAGTCATTCTCTCATATTTTTCAATTTTCACAAAATCGTCAACCATTCTGTTTTTTAACTGTAATTAAACATTATTAACCCCACATAACCCCCATATAAAAGAGAAAAAACCCTAACTAGGAGGAGGCAGCCACATTTCTCAAAAGTTCAGAACCAACACACAACACTCCTGAATCATCTTAATCTTATCACTAGTCTGCTGGACTATCTGAGGTCCAACCACAACACTCTCTCCCGAATCATACCAACACAATGGCGTCCTACACCTCATACTGTGTAAGGCTTTAAACGGTGTCATTCTAATACTCGAATGAAAACTTTTGTTGTAAGTAAACTCAATTAAAGGCCAGTAGTTATCCCAAACACCTATTTTGTTTCCAACACACAAGCTCTCAAAAGATTCTCAAGCGAATGAATCATCCTTTTCGTCTGACCATCTGTCTGTGGATGAGTACTCAATCCACTATGACGCCCTTCCTCAAGAATACTCTTTTCAGCTCAGCTATATCTAGAGCACAAACTCTATCACAACATCTCATAATACCATTTTCATCAATCCGAAAATCACCACCTTCACCTTGATTGATCAAAGTCAACCGATCTACCAAACTCAGATCAGATTTCTGACCTTCTCGAATCTCATCAAGAATACCACTAGTAATCTTCAACATACCAAGCTTAACTCCATGAGAAGTCTCTTCACAAACCAAACTCATATCTCAAAATTTCTCAATCATCTCTAACTCTCTTACAATCATCATCGACATATGCAAAGATTTCCGACTCAATGCATTAGGTACAATGTTTGCTTTACCCGAATGATAATTTAAACCAAAATCATAATCTTTCAGAAGATCCAACCATTTCCTCTGCCTCAAATTTAACTCTTTCTGATCAAAGAGATATTTCAAGCTATTATGATCACTAAAAAATTCAAATCTCGATCCAAACAAGTAATGCCTCCAAAGCTTCAATACAAACACAATAGCAGCCAACTCTAAATCATGTGTTGAATAATTCCTCTCATGCACTTTAAGTTACCTTGAAGCATAAGCTACAACTTGCCGATGTTGCATCAAAACACCTCCCAATCCAAGTAATGAAACATCATAATATACAACAAACGGTTCTTCCGAATTAGGCAAAATCAAAATAGGAGGTGTTGTTAACCTTCTCTTAAGCTCTTGAAAACTTTCTTCACACTTTGCATCCCAAACAAAAGCTTGACCCTTCCTAGTCAACTGCGTCAACAACAAAGATAACTTGGCAGATCCTTCAATGAATTTCCGATGATAACCTGCCAAATCAAGAAAAATTTTAATCTCAAAAACTGATTTCAGAGCTTACCATTATGATACAACTTCAACCTTCGACTGATCAACTGCAATACCTCTACTCGAAACCACATGGCTAAGGAAACTCACTTCCTTCAACCAAAACTCGTACTTAGAAAGTTTAGCATACAACTACTTCTCTTTCAACACAAATAACACAATCCTCAGATGCGCAGCATGATCCTCTTCACTCTTCAAATAGATCAAAATATCATCAATGAACACAACCACAAACTTGTGCAAATACGAATGGAAAATCCTATTCACGTATTCCATAAATGCACCTGGTGTATTATTCACACCAAATGGCATCACAGAATACTCATAACGACCATACCTGCTTCTAAAAGTAGTCTTTTAAATATCTTCAGCCTTCGCACAAATTGGATGGTACCCAAACCTCAAATCTATCTTACTGAACACACTTGCACCAACCAACTGATCCATCAGATCATCAATCCTCGTAAGTGGATACTCATTCTTAATAGTGTCATACCCCAAATTTGCCATACCCTTTCATTCTCTTATACTAAGTAGGGATTCATGGTCTTTCTCTAGAGGATCATCTGGCCTCTGGCCATGATCCTCTAAGATTTAGATTATGGAAGTCTTGTAAGTGCTTATTATGTTGAATTCTTGTGGAAGGATGTGCCCTCATTTTTATGGTCAAGCAGTTATGACATGGTCAATGGCATAAGTCATGTGATTGAATCCGTTTTAAAGCATACTATTTGGTTTTCAAGTAGTTTGAATCTTATTTCAACTTGCTTACAAACTTTGTTTCTATGTGTTTTGAGGCATACTTTAAAATTGACCCTAAGATCATGTGATTGGCCAAGCTAGATGTTGATTAAGTTTGTTATAAATTTCTCAAGTGATGATTATTCAGGACTCATCCTTAAGTCATGTTTGTTTTGACCCAAGTTTGCAAGAGGCTCATGGCATGTTATGAACAAGATTTGTGTGTTTCAGGTGCCAAGGAAATTCATGGTTCTAAGTGACCTCAAAATCATTCAAGTCACTCCTAGAGTTTCTTTCAACCAGTTCAAGACCAATGTACACTTTAATAATGGTTTCAAATGGAGAGGTGATAGTGGCTCATGTGCGAGACATGTTTAGAAAGATTATTTCAAGTTTTATAGTTGATTTCTAACCATAATTAGGATTGGATTAAGATAAGCCTTGTTTTATTTTGATTATGAGAGTTAAATGAGTATGATTTGGGCCATTCTTATCAAGACATGGCTAAACATCAAGCCATGATTAAGTTGTGTCTAAACATAGTTTTTGCTTAGTGTTTTGTTGTCCCTTGAGCAAATTTTTGGCAAAAAATGATAATCCATGGAAGTCACCAAGTTGATGTCCTGATGTATAAACTAAATTCTTATCATTCCATCACATCAAATAATGCATGAATACAAGTTACTTGTAAAGTTTTGGGTGCCTTGGAACTAATTTTTGATTAAGTAATATAACAAGCTATGAAGGGTTTCTTTTCAAGCTATGTGCAAGCTGCTACAAGTCGCTCACGTCCATTCACAACAACAATAATACTACAATTCTAAGTTTCAATTCAGTAAATATTAGCATTGCAAAATTACAGCCAATGATGTCACTTTCATTTAATGTTCAAAATTGCAAAAATACATTTAGAAACTGCAACAATTAAAGATAGTTACAAGGCAAAGAAATTACAAAAGTTACAAAGGGAAAATATGCCATATGAATATTGTCGTAACGCGAAATTTGACCTCCCCTTTTCCCTTTTGCATAAGCATGTGCATTCGCATCACTGACATACGTATTCACCAAAACAAGCATAAAATGAATCACATCACCAAAACAAGCATAAAATGAAGGTTTCTATGTATATTCATCAAAGCAAAAGGTCGAAAGTCGAAACCGTGGCCCCAACACCATTTTGCAAGAAAAATATGCAAAATTTTCCTATGGTAATCGGTTACCATTTTAGGGTAATCGGTTACCCTGTGTAAAAATGCAGTTTTTGCCGCATTTTTTGTGACATCCACTTTCACTCTACCATTTTGAGGGTCTACTTGGTTCTAGCATTGTGTGGAATATTCTAGACATATCTAGACAATTAAATACCTTTCTAAACACTTCAAGGCATTTGCTCCAATACATCAATTTGGATTAAGAGCACCATGTTGCTTCATTCCCAAGCTTGTGAGCCCTTTGTTGCACCCCAAAATTTGCCTAACCTTTTTTATACCTAGTTTGTGTTTCATCTCATTTAACATAACATTACCATATGCATTGCATTGACATGTATGCAGGAGGTCAAAGTCTATCATAGAGTACAAGGCTATTAAAGAGTCTTCATCTAAGTATCCAAGGGTTGATATCCTTATCATAGAAGTTGAAGATCCCCAGAGAAGTGGGTTAGCACATGTGAGCATGTCTCCTAACTTGAAGAGCATGTGAGTTCTTCAGATGATTTTGAACCAATGGAAAGAGTCCTAAAGCATTGAGAGAGTTCATATGATGTCTTGATAGTCATTATGGAGCTTAAACAAGTCATTGTGCAAGGTATGAGAAGCCACAACCAAGATTGGTACAACTAGGGTTTTCATCTGGTCAACCCTAGGTCAACAGTTGAATTTGAAGAAGGTTGAGACCTAATTTCAAGGCCATGTGATCATGGATTGATGTATTGAGGTTTCTAAGGGATGACTCCAAGGTCAACTCATCATGAATCAGGAGTGTGAGAAGTTATTGAGCTAGGGTTTCTAAGCTTGACAGTGTAAAATCCCCTATCTTGATGCCCAACTTCAAGACCACATAGCTCAAGATGTGATACTCATCTCATCTTGGCATATACATGGATGTTGTACAGCATGATCATAGCTTTAATTTGATTACTAGAAGTCCTTGATAGGGTTTATAAAACTCAAGTTACAAGCCAGACAAGTTACAGGTCATCAGATGAATGTGAATTTGGAGCTTGAAAGTCAACTCACTTCCATGCCACTTTTGTCCTAGAAGGAAGTTTCACATGGCCTTTTGATAAACATGAATGTTGTTCCTCATGATATTAGCTTTCCAAAATGTCCTATAAGTCCATGATTGGATTTGTAGAACTCAAGATACATTGATTGCAAGACAAGGGTATTTCGAGAAGTTAAGATTATAGGTCATTTTGCATTATAGAACCATTTCACTATCTTGCACATCTCAAATGAAGTTTTGCTGAACTTAAAATTTGTTCAAAATGGTATTTTTAGTCCAACAATGCATTAATATGGATTGGAATGAGAGATGGTTGAATAAATTTCACAAAAAGGGGATTATTAAAGGCATAAAAAAGGAAAATTCAAAATAAATCATAAGTGTTCAAGAAATGGAAAGTTGGTGCATATATTGACTAGAAATCACATTTGGAACACAATGGCATTGCTAGAAATCCATTTTTGGAATATAATTCATGGACTTTCATTTGGTTGCTTCATGATGAAGTTACACATCAAAGATTGACCATTGGATGAAATCAAGGAAGCAATCTGGTCCATTCATATTCACCATGACACAAGCATTGTATATGAAGCATTTTGAAGCCAGAACTGTGGAAAAATCGTGGCTGCCATAGTTGAACTTTGAAGGAAGATTTGAAAATTGGATTGCTTAAATTGGGCTTCCATTGGGCCTGGAAATTATCCAAACATACTCTATTTAAGTTCAGGATCCATTTCAGATTGGTGGTGGTGGCATTTTGGAGGGAGAAGCAGTTATTACAGTTGGAGTTTCAAGCTTCCAAAAGGAGAAATCATTTTTGCAATCCAGAGCATTTCAAGAAGAATTGTGGATTCCATTAGCATCAACAATCATCAGTGAAAGTTTCTGCATAGTTTGGAATCAAGATTCGCATCCAAGCATATCCAATTGCAAGCTTCAGTCCAGGTTCTTTCTCTTCAAAATTCCTCTCATTCTATGTTGTTCTAGGATGAATTAGACATGTGGCTAGGTTATAGGAAGAACATAGATTGTTTTAGGATCATAATCTTGAAGTTTAGAGATGATTTAAGTTTTGATGCAAATTCTGTTGGCCTTCGAAACTAGTTATTCATGGAGAATTAGTGCAATTGGAGATTAGATTCATGATCAGGGTGAAATTTCGAGAAGAATCGTACCATTTTCTTTAAGTTTGGTGATGATTTGATATTAGGTGGTGTTGGTGTCACCGGAGAAGACGACCGGAGTCTTCTCCGGCCACCACGAAGTTCCCTCTTCTTTCTTGCAGATTTAAGAGGTAGGAGATGAATATCCTACCATTGGTCTCGTTTGAATTAGTTGACTAGGTCTTAGTATCCAACGCGTGAGATTATTCCTGAGGATAGGCTGACTTTGACTGGTGAGGTGGCAAGACTAGGAGCCTTGGATGATCATACTTTTTCAATGAATGAACCTGATTAGACCACACCATATACGTTAGTCAATGAGATCCACCTGATTACATATCAAAACGCTGAGTTTCACTAAATGAGCTGGCAGCACGCGTGTCACTCCCTCTCCCCTTAGATGCGCTTACTTAGTCTCCTGATCCAATGGTTGTGTCTTTTTCAACATTTTCTTTAATTCTTTTAATTGTTTTCTTATTTTCTTTAATTGTTTTAATTGTTTTAATTCAGTAAAAATAGTAAAAATGATCAGACAAATATGTAAAAATTCATGAGTGATCTCTGAAATATTCCTGATTTTTGTGTGCACTTGGATTTTATTTTTGATTGATTTTCAATTTAATGCAATTTTTCTCTTTTTATTTGATAATAAAAAATGCTAAAAATGAGTAGTTTTCTTTCTGATTTTTGTGCTAGGTCTTGGGTTAGAATTAAAACAAGATCTTTTGCTGGCTGGTATTAGGTATCTTGATAGAGTTGTAGATTTTTTATGCTAATTTTTAGATGATTCTAAGATTAGTTTTGGATTAGGTTTTTAGAGCCTTCCCCTCTTGGCCTTTCCTTTGACACCTTTTAGGTTAGCCTTTAGAAAGTGACCTTAAACTTAGAATTTGATTCTGATTTTTCTACCATAGGTCCATGACACCTTTAAGAGCTTATAGATTTTTTCTTAGATTTTTGTGGATTGTTTTCCCATTTCTTTTGCATTTTACATTCTGATGATTGTTTTGCATGATTTAATTGATGTTTGCTTATATTTTTGCATCATAGTTGCAATAGTTATGCATCCATCTCTTATATGATCCCCTAGATGTTAGGTTGGAACCTTGATAGGCTCATTACCAATTCATTTTTAGGTTCATACTTATTTTAAGATAGAAATCTTTAGGCTTTGCGTAATTAGGATCATAGAGCTTTTACATGATTGTTTTCTCTATCCCTATTTGTTTCTTGTGCCTAGCCTTACTTCATTCAATCCATTCTCTTTGATCCCTTTTGGGAGAGCCTAGCCCTCCTTAGGAGAACCTCTGTGCATTCCTCAAAAGGTTTGAGCCATAGATGGATGTTCAATGTCTTGGTGGGTTCCGTAGGTTCACACCATGCTCCCTCATTCTTTCTATTCCAATGATTTGGATCCTTCTTGGGAGAGCCTAGTCCGCCTTAGCGAAGACTTTGTGCATTCCTCAAGAAGTTTGAGCCATGAGGACTCAAGTACTTTGTACACCCTTCTTATCTCAGGTCCAAATATCTATGGATCCTCTTTGTGAGAGCCTAGCCCTCCTTAGGAGAAGCTCTGTGCATTCCTCAAAGAGTTTGAACCTCAGATGGATTCTTTATGTTGATACACATCCATTGTGATAGGTTCCTTAGGTTCACATCACCTATCTCTTGTTTCTAGTCCAAATGACTTTGGATCCTTCTTGGGAGAGCCTAGTCCCCCTTAGGGAAGACTCTGTGCATTCCTAAAGAAGTGTGAGCCTCAGTGGACCCCAGTGCTGATGTACATTGAGCTTATTGAATTGACATTCACTTTATTCTTCCCTCCTTTTAATTATCTCTCTTACATGATTGTATTGGTTTGCTTATCTGATTTTTGATGCATTAGATTAAGTTGCATGAGTAGATACTCATTTGTTAGGTGCATGATTGCATTATTTGATTGCTTGATAGCATGATTTGATACCTACTGCTGTGATGCATTAGGGTAGTCTCATGAGTAGGTACTCATTTGTTTAGGTGCATGATTGCATTAAAGGTTGAGGTGTCCCTCCCTTTGCTTGACTATTTTTTCTTCTTTTGTAACTGGTGTTTGCATTGAAGGTTGAGCTTGTCTCCCTTGCTTGTACTGTTGCACAACATATGCATTTGTGTTTGTTTTAGCTTGATAGCTTTACTTCTTAATGACTTTTGCTGTTGGTTGATACCTCTTGGCATGTTCCCTTAGGACTTCCAGTCTCCTTGAAAGGATGATTGCGATAGAGTTTAGGATTGAATCTAGGCATGATAACATTAGGGTAGATTCCCTTTCAAAATTTAATCATAGGATGAATCCATGTATAAAAACAGTAGGATGCTTGATAGTTTCCCCTGTAGAGTCCTTTCTCTTCTAATATCAAACAACAAAAAATACGTAAGAAAGGCTAATGAATACTGTACGCTACGAGCCTTAAGCCATTTGGGAAATGGTGATTGGGGTGCCTCTCCTCAATTTCCTAGAGTGTTTAGGACACGTCCTTAGGACGATGTGCAATGCATTCGCTCCTAAATCCTAGTCTCTAGTATAGTATGAATTACAAACATTCATAAAAGACACTTATTTTTGATAAAAGACAAAAAAACGAACATTCAAAACTCTTTTTGCCCCGTGGGCCCTTAATTCAAGGAAAAACTTTTCTGAAGAAAAGAGTGTTGTTAAGCCTCGGTTCTACCGCAAACAGGCGTTGTCCCTAACTGCTGGAACCGTTGTTTAACTTTACTCGGGTAAAAAAATTGAACAAACCTGTGTTCCGTTTTATCCCGAACTATGTTCGCTCTGATTTTTCTGACGAGAATACGTAGGCACAAGATGCGATATCTTGGCGAGCAACCTTCCCCCATAACCCGTAGTTAGCCGAACTACGTTGACTCTGATTTCTCTGACGAGAATACGTAGGCATAGAGCGCGATGCTTTGCCGAGTCATTTTTCTTTTCTTTTTCAAACCAGCCTTGATAGGTGATAACACGAAATCATATAGATATTTTCATGCATAATTCAACTAAAGTCTAACCGTTTTCGATCCGATTTCGGGTTATTTCCGTGTATTTGTCTGATGTTTTGCAGGTATTCAACGATCACGTCTAAACAAGGCAACATGAAGAAAAGAAGCAATCTCAGATGAAATATGGATGAAAAAAGAGTGAAAACACAATGAAAAGCGCAACAAGTTGTTTTTGCTGATGTGACGACCGTCACAGCTTCATGACGACCGTCACACGGGTGACGACCGTCACACCTTGTGACGACCGTCATGCAGGCAAAAACGCCCCACTCAGATTACACGTCAAAGAAACAGTTCCAATTCCCACAGAGTGAACCACTACTCCCTAAATTATCTGCCTCAAGGTCCATCATCTTCAGAGATAACCGTTGGGATTCCACTTCTATAAAAAGGGAAGCAGGGGACTTCAGAAAGGTGTGCTGCATTCATACCACGAAGTGCTGCCGAATTTACTTTCCAGAGCATTATTTCCCAGTTTTATTCTCATTTGTTTCTCTTTACCTTTCCTTATTCCCATTTCCACTCTTCTGTAATTTCTATTGTACTGTACGATCAAATTGGCACTAAAGACTAGAATCCTGCCAACATCTGTGGAGGATCTGCCCAAAGGCCAATTGGCATATTTACAGGTTTTCATTTTGATCGACTTCAGTTTTATTATAATGCAAATTTTTATTTATTATTCCTATTTATATTTTATCTTTCCCAAATCCATGTCTAGCTAAACTTAGGTAATCGATATGTAGTAATAATTCGAATGGGATTTGATAACAATTGGTTGAAAACTTTCTTTTCATAAAAGTAATCTATGGTCTGAGTGTTTAAAATTGATTCACTGAATAAACTTCGTCGCGAAAGCGAGAACTTATTTAAAAGTAGTTTTGCCACGAAAGTGGGAAATTAATTAAGATACGAACCAACAAGCGAAAGCTGCGGTAAGGTCAGATAGTAAACACTAGGCATTTGTTTTAATAACAGCGAAAGCACTTTAAAATGAATTAGAACTTAGAGATTTCCAAAAAATAATTTTAACCCCGAACGGAATACGAAAGTATACGTTTGGCCCTTAGGATTATGACTAGCGTCAATAACCATCGTGAGGCGAGAGTTTTCAAATCTCCATTTTCTGCTTGAATAAACTTTGAAAATTATTTCATACACCATAACTTATCAAATCCCTAAAGAACACAATTACTACGTATCGATTTAATCAATTATAATCTAAATAGTATTCTTAGTTCCCTTTTAGTGACAATCTTATTCCCTTAAACATATTCTACCTAGCTAAACATAGTAACTCCCGAGAACACTAGTTTGACTACGAGTCCCTGTGGGATCGATATCTATTATTACTACGCGATAGACTGTGCACTTGCAGTTAGATTGTATTAGATATAGAAAGTCGCGATCAAGTTTTTGGCGCCGTTGCCGGGGACTCGTTTAGTCAATAGTGTAACCTTCTGTTACGCCGTATAGACTAGGTTAACAATTTTCATTTTTCCTTTACTAGTTCTGTCGATTGTATGCCAAGAAATCGCCCGCAAAGCGATATCGTAAAACCTTCAGTCGCAGAACTAGAACGCTTCTTACATTTAAGAAGTAGAATCATTGAGTACCAACTCAAACAACTCAAACATAACACCCCCGAACCTCTCACTCCCATTCCCAAATCAGAAGAAGAAGAACCAGAGATGGCTGAAGGACCTCCGAACAAACCGCTGAAGGCATACGCTACACCATCTCAGATGGAGCCTAGAAGTAGCATTGCTGCCCCAACTATTACCCGAAACGATTTTGAGCTGAAACCATCATTACGGTCGACTGTGCAACAAAACCAATTCTCAGGAAACGCAACTGAGGATCCGAATGAACATCTAACGAAGTTTGTACAATACGCAGACACAGTGAAAGCAAATGGAGTAACTCCAGACGCGATAAGACTTCATCTTTTCCCATTCTCCCTTAGAGACAGAGCGTGGACATGGTTACAATCGTTACCATCCAACTCCGTTACGACGTGGGAGCAATTGAAGAACGTCTTCTTAGCGAGATATTTTCCGCCAAGCAAAACTGCTATGCTTAGAGCTCAAATCAACGGATTTCGACAGAAAGATACTGAATCTCTTTACGAAGCATGGGAACGATTCAAAGATATGATGAGAACATGTCCTCACCACGGTCTAGAAGACTGGGTGACAATCCATACTTTCTATAATGGGCTTCTATACAATACTAGATTGACAATAGACGCTTCCGCGGGCGGTGCACTTATGGATAAGCCATACGATGAAGCCTATCAATTAATAGAAAACATGTCACAAAACCATTGCCAATGGGGAGGTGAACGCACTCCAACTGAGAAAACCACAGCGAAAGGTGGGATGTACGAAATCAGCAGCCTTGAAAAGTTCAATGCTAAAGTAGATGCTCTAGCACAGAAAATCGATAGTCTGACCGTTAACCCCACTGCAACTGTCGCTGCAGTAACTCCAAATTGCGAGTTATGCGGAAGCACCACTCATAATGCACCCAAATGCCCATTGCTAGCCGGAATCCCACCAGACCAGGTAAATTATGCTCAAGGAAATCCCTACGCAAACACCTACAACCCAAGTTGGCGAAATCATCCAAACTTTTCTTACAAAAGCGAAAATGCATTGCAAATGCCTACTGCTCCGCCAGGATATCAGAAACCAGCTGCTCAGAATGCACCTAGGAAATCGAACCTCGAATTGATGATGGAAAAGTTCATAGCAACTCAAGCTCAAACAAACAAAGAATTCCTGAATCAAAACATACACACTAGCGAGCAAATTAAACAGTTGACAGGAAAAGTAGACGCTCTAGCCACCCACAACAAAATGTTAGAAACACAGATATCACAAGTGGCTCAACAACAAGCCTCTGCTGCCGCACCTGCTGGCACATTTCCTGGACAACCCGAACAGAATCCAAAAGGCCAAGCAAATGCTGTAATACTAAGAAGTGGAAAAGAATTGGACGAACCGATCGATCCGAGGACTGAAAACTCAGCCATGCAACAAAAACCAACTGAACAAGCAGAAAAGGAATCCGAGTTAGAGAAGAAGAAGGACAACGAGAAGGAGGATACCGCAAGTGAAAAAACTCAAGCACCTCCAGCGCCATATAAACCACCTATCCCTTATCCGCAAAGACTAATAAACTCCCAAACTTCAGGACAGTTTAAGAAATTTGTAGAGCTCCTTAAACAGCTGAATATTACTATTCCTTTTACAGAAGCGATAACTCAAATGCCGTCATACGCTAAATTTCTCAAAGAGATCCTGTCGAATAAGAGGAAGATCGAGGATAATGAAACAGTTACACTTACTGCAGAGTGTAGCGCTATTATTTAAAACCGCATACCTCCTAAATTAAAATACCCAGGTAGTTTCTCCATACCGTGCGTCATAGGAAAGTTCGTAATAGACAAAGCTCTATGCGATTTAGGAGCCAATATCAGTGTTATGCCCTTATCTATATGCAAAAAGCTGAATATGGGAGACCTCAGACCAACCAAAATGTTCGTACAATTAGCTGACAGATCAGTGAAATACCCAGTCGGAATACTGGAAAATGTTCCAGTACGCATAGGACAATTCTACATTCCAACCGACTTCATAATCATGGACATCAAGGAAGATACTGTAACCCCAATTATCCTAGGAAGACCATTCCTAGCTACAACCGGAGTGATTATAGACGTGAAGAAAGGAAGGCTAACATTCGAAGTAGGAGAAGAAAAGATAGAGTTCATTCTCACCAAGTTCTTACAAGCACCAGCAATAGACGATACCTGCTATTTAGTAGACGAAATCGACGAATGCATAAGAGAACTTGAAAATGAAGATACCACGTATTCAGAAATAATAAAGATTCAAATACCCGATATTTCTGAAGACGATAATTGGCGTAAACCGTATAAAGACGACAGCCTAAGCGAAAGCTTAGCACTGACCCCAAACCATATGCCAGGTCCAAAGAACCCATCTTTAGAACTCAAAACACTACCCAAAAACCTCAAATATGAATTTCTAGACGATGAACTAAAAAGACCAGTGATAGTTAACGCCGACTTAGGACAACCAGAAACCGAAAAGCTATTAGAAGTCCTAAAGAAGTACCCCACCGCGTTAGGCTATAATATAAGCGATCTAAAAGGTATAAGCCCTTCGATCTGTATGCATCGAATTACAATAGAGGAAGATTCTAAAACCTCTCGAGAGCATCAGAGAAGACTGAACCCCATCCTGAGCACGGTAGTCAGAGATGAAGTAAAGAAATTGCTAGATGCAGGAATCATCTATCCGATCTCCGATAGTGAATGGGTTAGCCCAGTTCACGTCGTACCAAAGAAAGGAGGAGTCACAGTAGTTAAAAACAAAAAAGGCGAATCAATAACAAAAAGAGTCGTGACTGGAAGCAGGATGTGCATTGACTATAGAAAGCTTAACAAAGCTACACGCAAAGATCACTTCCCGTTACCCTTCATAGACCAAATGTTGGAAAGACTAGCCAAACATTCATATTTCTGCTATCTAGATGGTTACTCAGGATTCTTCCAAATTCCCATCCATCCTGATGACCAAGAAAAGACTACATTCACCTGTCCTTATGGCACTTTTGCTTACCGCCGAATGCCGTCCGGACTCTGTAACGCTCCAGCAACCTTCCAAAGATGCATGATGGCAATCTTTGCAGATTTCATAAACGACATTATGGAAGTGTTTATGGACGATTTCTCGGTATGTGGACAAAGTTTCGAAGGATGCCTACAAAACTTAGAAATAGTACTAGAACATTGCGTAAAAGTAAACCTCGTCCTAAATTGGGAGAAATGCCATTTTATGGTCCGAAAAGGAATAGTTTTAGGACACGTCATATCAGATAGAGGGATTGAGGTAGACAAAGCTAAAATAGAGATTATAAAAGATCTCCAACCTCCAAAATCCGTACGAGAAATACGGAGTTTTCTAGGACATGCCGGTTTCTACAGAAGATTTATAAAAGATTTTTCGAAAATCACAAAACCTCTAACCGGCCTGTTGATGAAAGATGCTGAGTTCGTCTTCGACGAAGACTGTTTAAAAGCATTCGAAACATTGAAATCAACCCTTATCACCGCACCAATCATGCAACCACCCGATTGGAGACTACCGTTTGAAATCATGTGCGATGCGAGTGATTACGCTGTAGGCGCAGTTCTAGGACAAAGGAAGGACAAGAAACTCCATGCTATCTACTATGCCAGTAGAACCTTAGATCCTGCCCAAATGAACTACGCTACCACAGAAAAGGAACTTCTAGCAGTTATATTTGCGCTTGACAAATTTCGTTCTTACTTAGTAGGAGCAAAAATTATCATATACACAGACCACGCTGCCATAAGGTACCTAATAAGCAAAAAGGATGCTAAACCAAGACTATTGAGATGGATCCTGTTATTACAAGAGTTTGACTTAGAAATCAAAGATAAGAAAGGAACCGAGAACGTTGTTGCGGATCACTTATCCCGAATAGAAGGCATCAAACATGAAGCAGTACCGATAAATGACGATTTCCCGTACGAACGTCTGATAGCCAAATTAGAAAGTGGCACACCCAATTTAATCTCGGAAGATCCAGAATTCGAAAAAGCCGTAGAAGCCGTCTATGCCCAAGTCACACTACCTTGGTATGCTGACATCGTTAATTACCTCGCTGCGGGCGTGCTTCCACCGGATCTTACTTATCAGCAAAAGAAGAAATTCTTCCACGATCTGAAACACTATTATTGGGACGAACCCCTACTCTTCAAGAGAGGGGCCGACAACATATATCGTCGCTGTGTCCCAGAGGAAGAAATAGAAAATATTATTTCCCAATGCCACTCAGCACCATACGGTGGTCATACTAGTACATCTAAGACGTGCGCTAAGATTCTCCAAGCCGGCTTATTCTGGCCTAATCTCTGGAAAGACGTTCACATCGCTGTGCAAAAGTGCGATCGATGCCAACGAACTGGCAACATCTCATGACGCGATGAAATGCCTCAGAAAGGAATCTTAGAGGTAGAAATCTTCGACGTCTGGGGAATAGATTCCATGGGACCATTCCCACCTTCTTTTGGAAATAACTACATACTCGTCGCTGTCGATTACGTGTCTAAATGGATAGAAGCCATAGCTGCTCCAACAAACGACGCACGAGTAGTAATCAAACTCTTCAAAAACACAATCTTTCCTAGATTCGGTGTGCCCAGACTCGTCATTAGTGACGGAGGATCTCACTTCATATCGTGAATATTCGATAAACTTCTCTCTAGATATGGAGTCCGGCACCGAGTAGCTACACCCTATCATCCGCAAACTAGCGGACAAGTAGAGGTCTCGAACAGAGAAATAAAACAGATCTTGGAAAAGACCGTCGCTACCTCAAGAAAAGATTGGTCGTCAAAGTTACAAGAAGCTTTATGGGCTTATAGGACCGCATTTAAGACACCAATAGGTACTACCCCCTATAAATTAGTTTACGGTAAATCCTGCCATCTCCCTGTAGAGTTAGAGCATAAAGCCTTTTGGGCCATTAAGACACTCAACTTCAACTACACCGAGGCAGGAGAAAAGTGAATCTTGAACTTACACGAGTTGGAAGAACTTCGATTAGACGCTTACGAAAATGCCCGTATCTACAAAGAACGAACTAAAAGGTGGCATGATAAACGTTCAATCAGGAAACAATTCAGTGTGGGAGACATCGTATTGCTCTTTAATTCACGATTAAAACTCTTCCCAGGTAAACTAAAATCTAGGTGGTCTGGACCCTATGAAGTGACTAAAGTACTTCAGAGTGGAGCTGTTGAAATTACCGATAAGACAAATGCACCATTTATCGTAAACGGGCAACGTCTAAAACATTACAATAAGAACGACAACAGTCCTCAAGTAAGAAATATAACATTGCTTGAGCTTCCAGCTCAGACACCCGAATAGCTTCTCACCAAGCTATCGTCAGACTTTAGACGTTAAAAACAGCGCTTACTGGGAGGCAACCCAAATTTCCCTCGTTATTGCATTTCATTTTTCCTTAAAATTCTACTTTGAAAAATCCAACAAAAATTCTAAAATTACTACTACTTTCTACTTTCGTTCATTTTCGTACTTTTATTCTTATTTTATTTTTTCTCTTTTGTCTTTTGTTTCTACCGCTCTTCGTTTCTAAAAATCCTGACTTCAATTTCTTGTTTCAAACTTTTCAGGATTTTTAAAGTCTTCAAAACATTCCTTCTGTTTTCTCCAAATCACCTGCGAGTATGGCCGAATACGACTTCACAAAGGTTCACTTCCGAGGACTCGCTCAAAAAGCAAGATTTGCAGCACTGACCGAAAGAGAATTCGCCTTAACGTTGTATTATGATAAGGCTACTATGGATAAACTAGGGATCATAGATAGCATTCAATACCTGTTCAATCAACTTGGTTGGGAGAACACTGCTCTGAAAACACGTTTCGCTACCTACAAGGATCTTACCTATGAATTCCTTAGTTCTTTCAGATACACACCCAACTATGGCTTTGGATCCAACACAGAGTTGATTACCTTCCGATTGTTTGGAATGGACCAAACCCATAGCCGGATGTCACTAGCTAACCTCCTAGGATTCCCTAGCGGACCGCATGTGTTCATCAGTGCAGAAGATGACGATATTGATTTTCAACTCGATCAATTCTGGGGTAGAATCACAGGCGACTATCACCCTGAACCAGACAGAATGCACAATGATGACATACACAACCCAGCCTTCAGATACTTCCATAAGATACTAGCTCACACCTTGTTTGGAAAAGAAGAAAATATTACTGCAGTATCTAAAGAGGAGTTATTCATCAGGTTCTGTGCTTCTCAGGGACGGACAGTAAATGCAGTGCCTTTCATGATGAGATCTTTCAAACGCCTCACGCTGGAACCTCAGACACCTATCCTTATAGGAGGCCTAGTAACAATGATTGCCCACGAGCTTGGCCTTAGATTCCATTTAATTGCCAGCACTCGTTTTGGCACCATCCGACCCATGAACATACAATTTTGCTTTAACAGGCGCATCTTAGGAACTATGGGACCTGGACCGTATGAGTACCTTATTAACGAAAAACCAGTACAACTATTCACACTGCCTGATCATCTGATGACAAGCATTCACAACAAGGATAACTGGCTCTACGAATTGGATGAGCCTATGGGACCCCCTTCACCACAGTCAACACCCCAGAACTATATGTATGACAGTGACCACATCTCTGAGGCACACGACTATATGTACTATGAGGACGCTGCATCTGAAACTGAAGTAGACCCTACGACTCCTCTACACTACAATACTTATCCTGAGCCTATCCCTGAGGAGACCACCGACAAAATGGATGCCGTGTTACTCAGATTGGACGACGTTGATAAAGCTCTGACTAATGTAAAAGCTGATATCGCAGGCATGCACAGCGAACTGGTAGGCTTCATGGATCTAGTCTGCGACCAACTCGACTACTATTCACAGAAATTCGATGAGTTGAAGGCACGAAAAGATTAGTTATTAGTTCTTAGAAGTAGTTTCAGTTTAGTTTAGTCTAGTTCCGTTTCATTTAATCATTTGGATTTTTCACATTGTTAGTTTTCTTTATGTACTACATACAATTGTTTCAATTCTATGTTATTTCAATTCTAGTTTTTTATTCTGTTTTCGCATTATTTGTTGTTTGTTGGCTGTTATATTACATCACCGTATCAATACTAAGCCTTAAAGTCACTACGAGTACGCCCTCAGAGCAAAATTCTGCGTTCTGCAGATTTTGCTGCTGTGACGACCGTCACAGCCACATGACGAGCATCACGCGGGTGACGACCGTCACACCTATGTGATGACCGTCACGCAGTCAAAAACTGATATCTGATAAAACAGGGTTCGTGTTCTCTTCCACTCCCCCCCATTATCACTTTCAATCATCCTAACTCCTACCCCACTACGAATTTTTGTCCTCCCCACATTGAACTATAAACTTCAACTCCAAATTCAACCTCCAAACCACTGTTCTATCATTTTTCCCTCTCCGCAGGAAAACCCCAAACCTCAGAAACCTCTCCATCTTCCAACAATGGCAAGGAATGCAGAAACCCCAGATGTCAGCAACATTACCTTCAGTGAAGGAGACTTAGGCGAAAGACAACGAGCAAACTACATTGCATTTCATCAGAGGTCGCTCCAGCCGACTCATTATCTGCACCTTCCATCGCTTACGGAGCTCGGACTCCTTGAAGGTGTAACCTGGATGCTTCAAAGAGCAGGCATCTGGAACCTCTGCACCAACCCACAGCTAACATACGAACAACTCACTCTTGAGTTCGTTCACTTATGTCACAAGCAGCGGCGAACTTAACCAGCACACAGGTGCCGCATGCTTCCGGATGTTTGGCGTCAACTACCAGATGCACCAAAATCAGATTGCCAGCATTCTACAGCTACCTCGCGGCGACAACGCTCATCGCCGCATCACCGATCAGTTCCAGCACGAAGCCTTCGCGCTGTGGTATCAGTTGACCGGCCTCAATGCCGATGGTTGGGACTCCCTGCACGCCACTCATATCCATAACCCAACCATCAGGTACTTTCACAGAGCGTTGAGTAACACTATTTTCGCCAGAGACAGCAACCACAAAGTGAACTCGAAAGAGCTTTTCTTTCTCCATTGCGTCTTCAACAATGAACCTGTCAACGCTGCCCCATTTCTGCTGGCCCATATTCAGGCCAACTGCAACCGTGGCTCGAAGCCATTCTACTTTGGCGGGATTGTCATGGCTATTGCACTTGGGCTGAACCTTGGCGACCGCCTCCAGCACCTCCATTCCATCCCCTCGGTGTTCCTTGACACCGACCACTGCAGAGTGTAACACCCCCTTCTATACCCCAAATAAATGCATATAAAACAATTAAGCACATACAAATTCATCAGAGTAAAAATTTTAGGATAAGGTATAAAGGAAGAATGTCACAACTTTACCAATAAAACACTTGCTCCATAAAATATGTAACATTTTCAATTTAAGCGGAAGATAAAATCATTCGATCGTTTTCAAAATATTAATCCACGTACATATAAGCTACCCAAATTAATATATCATGTCAGTTAGATTACAAAACCACATCAGCTGATACATCGCAATGTATCACAAAAGAATGACTATACTAGTCTAACTACCCGGTGTTACATATCAGAGCAGCAGACTCAAAAGAATGAAGACTAATCTTCACAAAAGGACTCCAGCATCCTAATCTGCAATGCCTCATAGAGCATTATAAAACAGCAGAAGGGTGAGAAATATAACCATAATAATCAAAGCATAAGATTATATATATATATATAGGTAATCAATACAAGTTCCACTCCGTATTTCTCACCACAATTCGATTTCTTAGTTATATATATAGTTGCCACACATATAACATCAACACGAATATTTGTAAAGCATTTCCACATCATGCATACTTCCACAATTTCACAATCTCATCATTCACACATAAGCATCACTTCATGCATATGTCATATATTAATGTGACTCAACAACTCAATGCAACTCATGCAATGCGGTACCGACTCTCGTTATCTTTTTTTCGGTTTTTACATTAAACCGGGTCCACACTTCTAGACCGATAACCCGTTATCTTTTTTCGGTTTTTACATTAAACCGGGTCCACACTTCTAGACCGATAACCACAAAGGCCCGTCCTCTAAGCCTTCAAACCCACACTTCTAGGTTTGGGACAAGCCACTAGTTTCCACGAAACTAACAGACATTGCCTCTTGACTAAATGATGCATGTACAATCAATCACAACAAATGCACTTAAGACCGACATCTTAATCTCATGCATTTACATAATTCATCACTTCAAGAATTACACAATGATTGCACATACAACATATATCACACGATCAAGGTATTCACATCACAATACCATTTATACAATTATAAGTGATGCACACATATTCAAAATGTTCTCATGCATACTCATTACATAATTGTATACACATCAAGCATTCGCAAATTCATTAAATAATACACACATAATCACTTATTATGTTCACATGTATTTTAACCGATTACAATTAATCCTTCATATCACAACTCTAGGATTCACGCCCGAAGGCTACCCACAGCACATGTTATCACAATAGATCATATCTATATCATATCATAAGAATATCAATCTATGTGAAACCACCAAACTATCACCACATGAACAACACAACAAAAGAAAAATGCTGTCAAACTCGCCCACATTCGCCTGGCGAACCCTCGCAGCGAACCTTCGCCTGGCCTTCGCCTGGCGAACTCCCTCAGCGAACACTCGCTAGGCTTCGCCTGGCGAGACTTCCCAGCGAACCCAAGTCAGTAGCTACTGACTTCATTCGCCTCCATTCGCCAGCACCTTCGCTGGGCGAACCTTCGCTACCCCACTTCGCCTGGCGAACTCGCCAGCGAAGTCCACTGGGATTTAATCATAATTACTCGCCAGCATTCGCTAGGCTTCGCCTGGCGAAGCTTCGCCTTCGCTCGCCTGGCGAGAGCCAGCGAACCTGCGCAGAACAGAACCCTATTCTGTTCCACCTCCACCATCCACCATCATCCAACTTCTCACACAACAAAATCAGTACAAACAGTATCAACACATGTTACCCGACTATTCTACGGCATTATTACTCAGTTTCAACCGATTAAATCATCAATCTACCGATTATCCAACATTTTGCCCTAAATGGAAAGTGATGGAAACTCTACCAAAACCCCAACCCAACATACATAACATCATACAATGATCAAATAGAAACATTTCTCACCCTTACCTCGATTAATCGGAGCTTTGATGTTGGTTCTTGATGATTTCCACTTTTCCTCTTCTTCTCTTCTCTTTCTCTCCTTTCTTCTTCTTTCCTCTTTCTTTCCAAAATGTTTTCTATCTTTCTTTTCTTTTCTTTCTCTCTTATATATTCCTTTATTTTCCTTCCTTCCAATTTCCTTCTCAATTCTCTATTAATTCCAATATTAACATAAAATTAATTTCCGACATTAATAAAAATCCCACTAAATCAATTAATTATTACAATTAATTATTTAATGAAATTTGGGCTGTTACAACTCTCCCCCACTTTAGGAATTTTCGTCCTCGAAAATGTTACCTGATTCAAACAGTTCTGGATAAGACTCCTTCATCTGGCTCTCAAGCTCCCACGTAACATTTCCACCAGCCGGTCCTCCCCAAGCGACCTTCACTAAAGCAATCTCTTTACCTCGAAGCTGCTTCAATTTCTGGTCCTCTATCCGCATAGGTGATGTCTCAACAGCCAGGTTATCTCTCACCTGCACATCATCTATTTGGACTACATGAGACGGATCCGCAATGTATTTCCTCAACTGAGATACATGGAATACGTCATGAAGATTAGCAAGCGACGGTGGTAAAGCCACACGATAGGCCACTTCTCCTATCCTTTACAAAATTTGATAAGGACCAATGAAACGCGGCGACAACTTGCGTGACCTCAGTGCCCTACCAACACCTGTCATCGGAGTGACTCGAAGAAACACATGATCTCCCTCTTGAAATTCAAGTGCCTTCCTCCTCTTGTCATAATAACTCTTCTGACGACTCTGAGCAACTCTCATCTTCTCTTGAATCATCTTGATCTTATCAGTGGTCTGTTGAACTAACTCGGGTCCAACAACAGAACTCTCTCCGGACTCGAACCAACACAATGGTGTCCTACACCGCCTACCATACAACGCCTCAAATGGTGCCATACCAATACTCGAATGGAAACTGTTGTTGTAGGTAAACTCAATCAAAGGCAAGTAGCTATCCCAAGCTCCTCCTTTTTCCAATACACAAGCTCTCAAAAGATCTTCAAGCGACTGAATTGTCCTCTCCGTCTGACCATCAGTCTGAGGATGATACGCTGAACTCAGACGCAACTTAGTACCCAAAGCGCTCTGCAGGCTCTCCCAAAATCTCGAAGTAAACCGCGAATCTCTATCCGAAACAATACTTAACGGAATACCATGCAGACACACAATCCTCTCAATATACAACTTAGCCAACTTCTCCAAAGGGTAATCCATACGCATAGGGATAAAGTGAGCAGATTTAGTCAACCTATCCACGATAACCCAAATAGCCTCAAAATTACTCGGCGTCCTCGGCAAACCCGATACAAAATCCATGGAGATACTATCCCATTTCCACTCAGGAATAAACAACGGCTTCATCAAACCCGATGGCCTCTGATGCTCAATCTTTGACTTCTGGCAAGTCAAACAAGAATACACAAATTCCGCGATATCCTTCCCCATACTAGGCCACCAAAATATTTTCCTCAAATCCTGATACATCTTAGTAGCACCCGGATGAATACTCAATCCGCTACGATGTCCTTCCTCAAGGATGCTCTTCTTAAGCTCAACCATGTTCGGAACACAAAATCGATCCCGACATCTCATAATACCATTCTCATCAATCCGAAAATCACCACCTTGGCCTTGGTTGATTAAAGTCAATCGATCAGCTAAGCTCAAATCCGATTTCTGTCCTTCTCGAATTTCATCCAAAATACCACTTGTAAGCTTTAACATACCCAACTTAAATCCAAAAGAAGTTCTCTCACATACCAAACTCAAATCTCGAAATTGCTCAACCAATTCTAACTCTTTCACCATCAACGCCGACATATGCAATGATTTCCGACTCAATGCATCCGCTACTACATTCGCTTTACCCGGATGGTAATTCAAGCCAAAATCAAAATCCTTCAAAAGTTCAAGCCATCTTCTTTGTCTCGCATTCAGTTACTTTTGATCAAAAAGATATCTCAAACTCTTGTGGTCACTAAACACTTCAAATCTTGCGCCAAATAAATAATGCCTCCAAAGTTTCAACACGAACACAACGGCGGCCAACTCTAAGTCATGCGTCGGATAATTCTTCTCATGCACTTTGAGTTGCCTCGAAGCATAAGCTACAACTTGGTTATTCTGCATCAACACACCTCCTAAACCCATCAAGGAAGCATCACAATACACAACGAATGGTTCTTCTGGATTTGGCAGAATCAAAACAGGAGCTGTCGTCAACCTTTGCTTAAGTTATTGAAAACTCGCTTCACACTTGGCGTCCCAAACAAAGGCTTGACCTTTCCTAGTCAACTGCGTCAACGACAACGATAACTTAGCAAATCCTTCAATGAACTTCCGATAATAACCGGCTAAACCAAGAAAACTTCTGATCTCAAAAACTGACTTCGGAGTCTCCCATTGCGACACCGCTTCAATCTTCGACGGATCGACCGCAATACCATTACTCGAAATCACATGACCAAGGAAACTAACTTCCTTCAACCAAAACTCACACTTAGAAAGCTTTGCAAACAATTGCTTCTCTCTCAACACCGATAACACAATCTTCAGATGCTCGACATGCTCTCCTTCGCTCTTCGAATAAACCAAGATGTCGTCGATAAACACCACCACAAACTTATCCAAATAAGGATGGAAAATCCTATTCATGTACTCCATAAATACACCTGGTGCATTAGTCACACCGAATGGCATCACGGAATACTCATAGTGTCCATACCTCGTCCGAAAGGCCGTCTTCTGAATATCCTCAGCTTTCACACGGATCTGATGATACCCAGATCTCAAATCAACCTTGCTGAACACACTTGCACCAACCAACTGATCCATTAGATCATAAATCCTTGGAAGTGGATACTTATTCTTAATAGTCACCTTGTTCAACTGTCTGTAATCCACACAGAGCCTCATAGAACCCTCTTTCTTCTTAACCAACAACACCGGGGCACCCCACGGTGACACGCTCGGACGAATAAACCTCTTTTCAAGCAAATCCTCAAGTTGACTCTTCAACTCTTTTAACTCTGAGGCCGACATACGATATGGAGCCATCGATATCGGACTAGTTCCAGGAATCAAATCTATCGAGAACTCCACTTCTCGCTCCGGCGGTAGATCCTTTATCTCTTCAGGGAATACTTCCGGAAAATCTCTAACAATGGGCAAATCATCAATCTCTTCACCTTCACTAGTCCTCAAAGTTGCCATAATCATAAATACCTTAGCCCCATCTTGTACCGATTCCTTCACTTGTTTCCTCGTCATAAACAAATCCCTTTCAACATCCGAATCGGGAAAAATAACCGTTTTGTCAAAACAGTTAATATACACACGATTGAATTTTAACCAATTCATTCCAAGAATGACATCCAGTTGATCCAAATGAAGACACACTAAATCAATCCCAAAATCTCTACCGAAAATACTCAACGGGCAATTCAAGCAAACATACGGTGTAGTTACCGAACCCATAGCAGGAGTATCAATAACCATACCCCACCAATCACATACAACTCAAGATTCAACCTTCTAACACAATCCAAAGAAATAAAAGAATGCGTAGCTCCGGTATCAATTATAGCGATCAAAGGTATACCATTAATAAAACACGTACCTCGGATCAATCGATCGTCGCTAGCAGTCTCAGATCCAGAAAGAGCGAACACTTTCCCGCTCCCTTGATTCTTCTTCGGCTTATCGCACTTGGTACTGATGTGCCCTCGCTCACCACAGTTATAGCAAGTAACACCCGCACCGCTTCTACACTCTAGAGCCTTGTGGCCTGGCTTGCCACACTTAAAACACCTCGGTTCAACACTTTTGCACTCCGGAGCACGATGCCCCGCTTCACCACAAGTGTAACACCTAACTGGGGTAGAAACTCCCCCACTTGGCTTCTTGCCAAAACCAACCTTTTGTTTCCCCTTATCCGCAGGAGTTACGTAAGGTTTCCCTCTGAACTGTCCTTTTCCTTTCTTATCACTTAGACTCTTGTAGTGGCTGGACCTAGCCCTACTGTCTTCGTCATAAATTCTGCTCTTGTTAACCAACTCATAAAACCGTCTGATTTCTTGATACCCAATAGCTTGTCTAATCTCGGGTCTCAAACCGTTCACAAACTTGAGGCACTTAGACCTCTCAGCATTACCAGTATTGTAATGAGGACAAAATTTGATCAACTCCTCAAATTTCGCCGCATACTCAGCAACCGTCGAATTACCTTGCTTCAACTCAAGAAATTCAATCTCTTTCTTCCCCCGCACATCCTCTGGAAAGTACTTCTCCAGAAAAGTTTCTCTAAACAAATCCCACGTAATCACAATATCATCTTCCTCAAATCTTTGGCGAGTATTACCCCACCAATCTTCAGCTTCTTCTTCGAGCATATGAGTCCCGAACTGCACCTTCTGTGCATCCGAGCAATTCATAACTCGAAAAATCTTTTCCACAGCTTTCAACCAAATTTGTGCCTTGTCCGGTTCATGAGTTCCCTTGAAGACCGGAGGGTTATTCTTTTGGAATTTCCCCAAAGCACGGAATCCATCATCAGCATGATTCCTCACATTCACATTGGCCGGAGGATTCTGCCCAATTGCCCCCGCCAATCTCGTCAATGCCTCCGCAATCGCTTCGTCGTTCCTTCCTGCAACCATCTTACTAATTCCAACCATAGAACCACGTAAGAACAACCAATATTGATAGTGCAACACACGCATATCAATAACACACAGGAAAAACACTCCAACAACTTGGCCGGACGGACCGACCTGCTCTGATACCACTATTGTAACACCCCCTTCTATACCCCAAATAAATGCATATAAAACAATTAAGCACATACAAATTCATCAGAGTAAAAATTTTAGGATAAGGTATAAAGGAAGAATGTCACAACTTTACCAATAAAACACTTGCTCCATAAAATATGTAACATTTTCAATTTAAGCGGAAGATAAAATCATTCGATCGTTTTCAAAATATTAATCCACGTACACATAAGCTACCCAAATTAATATATCATGTCAGTTAGATTACAAAACCACATCAGCTGATACATCGCAATGTATCACAAAAGAATGACTATACTAGTCTAACTACCCGGTGTTACATATCAGAGCAGCAGACTCAAAAGAATGAAGACTAATCTTCACAAAAGGACTCCAGCATCCTAATCTGCAATGCCTCATAGAGCATTATAAAACAGCATAAGGGTGAGAAATATAACCATAATAATCAAAGCATAAGATTATATATATATAGGTAATCAATACAAGTTCCACTCCGTATTTCTCACCACAATTCGATTTCTTAGTTATATATATAGTTGCCACACATATAACAACAACACGAATATTTGTAAAGCATTTCCACATCATGCATACTTCCACAATTTCACAATCTCATCATTCACACATAAGCATCACTTCATGCATATGTCATATATTAATGTGACTCAACAACTCAATGCAACTCATGCAATGCGGTACCGACTCTCGTTATCTTTTTTTCGGTTTTTACATTAAACCGGGTCCACACTTCTAGACCGATAACCCGTTATCTTTTTTCGGTTTTTACATTAAACCGGGTCCACACTTCTAGACCGATAACCACAAAGGCCCGTCCTCTAAGCCTTCAAACCCACACTTCTAGGTTTGGGACAAGCCACTAGTTTCCACGAAACTAACAGACATTGCCTCTTGACTAAATGATGCATGTACAATCAATCACAACAAATGCACTTAAGACCGACATCTTAATCTCATGCATTTACATAATTCATCACTTCAAGAATTACACAATGATTGCACATACAACATATATCACACGATCAAGGTATTCACATCACAATACCATTTATACAATTATAAGTGATGCACACATATTCAAAATGTTCTCATGCATACTCATTACATAATTGTATACACATCAAGCATTCGCAAATTCATTAAATAATACACACATAATCACTTATTATGTTCACATGTATTTTAACCGATTACAATTAATCCTTCATATCACAACTCTAGGATTCACGCCCGAAGGCTACCCACAGCACATGTTTTCACAATAGATCATATCTATATCATATCATAAGAATATCAATCTATGTGAAACCACCAAACTATCACCACATGAACAACACAGCAAAAGAAAAATGCTGTCAAACTCGCCCACATTCGCCTGGCGAACCCTCGCAGCGAACCTTCGCCTGGCCTTCGCCTGGCGAACTCCCTCAGCGAACACTCGCTAGGCTTCGCCTGGCGAGACTTCCCAGCGAACCCAAGTCAGTAGCTACTGACTTCATTCGCCTCCATTCGCCAACACCTTCCCTGGGCGAACCTTCGCTACCCCACTTCGCCTGGCGAACTCGCCAGCGAAGTCCACTGGGATTTAATCATAATTACTCGCCAGCATTCGCTAGGCTTCGCCTTCGCTCGCCTGGCGAGAGCCAGCGAACCTGCGCAGAACAGAACCCTATTCTGTTCCACCTCCACCATCCACCATCATCCAACTTCTCACACAACAAAATCAGTACAAACAGTATCAACACATGTTACCCGACTATTCTACGGCATTATTACTCAGTTTCAACCGATTAAATCATCAATCTACCGATTATCCAACATTTTGCCCTAAATGGAAAGTGATGGAAACTCTACCAAAACCCCAACCCAACATACATAACATCATACAATGATCAAATAGAAACATTTCTCACCCTTACCTCGATTAATCGGAGCTTTGATGTTGGTTCTTGATGATTTCCACTTTTCCTCTTCTTCTCTTCTCTTTCTCTCCTTTCTTCTTCTTTCCTCTTTCTTTCCAAAATGTTTTCTATCTTTCTTTTCTTTTCTTTCTCTCTTATATATTCCTTTATTTTCCTTCCTTCCAATTTCCTTCTCAATTCTCTATTAATTCCAATATTAACATAAAATTAATTTCCGACATTAATAAAAATCCCACTAAATTAATTAATTACTACAATTAATTATTTAATGAAATTTGGGCTGTTACACAGAGCCTCTCATCTCATCCGCTCTCGAGCTGACGGCAAATACCATCCGGTTGTGCGTGGCAAGACCGTCCGAAGCATCATCCTTCTGTCCCGCACCCGCATCCATCCAGAGGACCGTACCAACTAGTTGTTCGACCTCACTGCCCCTCCTGCTGCCGCTGTTCCCACTCAGGACCACACTCACGGTTCCGACGATGAAATCCAAGCTGAGTTGGACAGGTCCGAGCAGCCAGAAGCATCGCAGCCTCCTCCTCCCGTAGGTACATCCTCTCGTCGCCGCCGCCATCATCCCGTGCCAGACTACACAAAAGAGGACCTCCGCCGCTCCCTAGACCAGCAGGCACAGATACTCACGATGCTGCAGCAGTAGAATCAACGAGCTGACCAGTTCGAAGCTTGGCACCGGACTCAAATGCAACAACTTCACACCGGCCAAGCTATGACCACTGAGAGCCTAGCGAATCTGACCTTGCAGGTCGAAGGACTCCGAGACACCGTCTACCACACCGGAGCTATGAGCTATGAAGACAGAGTAGCCCTCGCCAGAGCCAGAGGACGCCAGCGCGGACGTGACAGAGGCCGTGACTAGATTTTCATTTTTTTTCCTTCATTGTTTACTATATTTCAGTTATTTGTATTTTCATTTTCAGTTGTATCTCCCTCTCGCTTGCTTCAAGAATCAGTGAGGACACTGATCGAGATAGTGTGGGAGTGGAGCCTTATTTCCATTCCACTGTACTCTGAATTTCCTTTATTTCCTTTATTTCCATTTCACTGCACTTTGAATTTTCGTAATTTCTATTTTAACACTTTGTATTTCTAGCAAATAAAGCCCGTCTATATATTTTTCACGTTACGCAAACAATCCCCACATTATTCAACGTAAACAAAAACTTTCATTTGTTCCTCAAAAGCAAAAGCATCACGAGAATGCACCTGAGTTCAAAACAAGTTTTGAAACTCCGAGGAAACGACAGTTCTAACAAAACTAGTATCGTTCAGACACCTTAGATCTCTAGTTTATGCGAGTCGATTTCACCACCTACGTGTACCAAAGTCTCAAGTGTCTACGCAAACCCAACCCCAAGTAGTTTATACTAGCAGTCAGCACCATCCTAAAAACACTTCTAAGCAAGCGACCGATGCAAATAAGTGTATGATCTCCAAAAGGATGAAATATCATGAAAAGAGAGCTAAAAAGCCCAAGAATATAAGATACGTTTCCTTCTAAGTTAGGTGCTCTTCACCCGAGCATTTAGCCCAACGGCACGAAAAACTCATTGAAAATCAATGACATAAACTTATGATCAATGAAGAAGATCAAAAACAGAAATGAGATCATATTCACTAACAGGTCGACTTGCCATGAAAGTGTACGGACAACGGGCTTAATGTGATTGCGCTAGAACAAACAGGGTGAACTTGCCGCGAGAGCCTTGACACCAAGCTACAGTAGCATGACTGAGACCGATTTGCATAAAAAGGAGACCTCTGAAGACTTGTAGTCCAGTGTCGTCATGATACTCGTCTTGTTCCTACCAAGAATCCCGGTTTTTCCAAACTCTGCGAACGAAGAAGCTGCCTCGTGCTTGCCGACTTTTCCATGTTTTACTTGAGGACAAGCAAAGATTCAAGCTTAGGGGAGTTTGATAACACGAAATCATATAGATATTTTCATGCATAATTCAACTAAAGTCTAACCGTTTTCGATCTGATTTCGGGTTATTTCCGTTTATTTGTCTGATGTTTTGCAGGTATTCAACGATCACGTCTAAACAAGGCAACATGAAGAAAAGAAGCAATCTCAGATGAAATATGGACGAAAAAGGAGTGAAAACACAATGAAAAGCGCAACAAGCTGTTTTTGCTGATGTGACGACCGTCACAGCTTCATGACGACCGTCACACCTTGTGACGACCGTCATGCAGGCAAAAACGCCCTACTCAGATTACACGTCAAAGAAACAGTTCCAATTCCCACAGAGTGGACCACTACTCCCTAAATTATCTGCCTCAAGGTCCATCATCTTCAGAGATAACCGTTGGGATTCCACTTCTATAAAAAGGGAAGCAGGGGACTTCAGAAAGGTGTGCTGCATTCATACCACGAAGTGCTGCCGAATTTACTTTCCAGAGCATTATTTCCCAGTTTTATTCTCATTTGTTTCTCTTTACCTTTCCTTATTCCCATTTCCACTCTTCTGTAATTTCTATTGTACTGTACGATCAAATTGGCACTAAAGACTAGAATCCTGCCAACATCTGTGGAGGATCTGCCCAAAGGCCAATTGGCATATTTACAGGTTTTCATTTTGATCGACTTCAGTTTTATTATAATGCAAATTTTTATTTATTATTCTTATTTATATTTTATCTTTCCCAAATCCATGTCTAGCTAAACTTAGGTAATCGATATGTAGTAATAATTCGAATGGGATTTGATAACAATTGGTTGAAAACTTTCTTTTCATAAAAGTAATCTATGGTCTGAGTGTTTAAAATTGATTCACTGAATAAACTTCGTCGCGAAAGCGAGAACTTATTTAAAAGTAGTTTTGCCACGAAAGTGGGAAATTAATTAAGATACGAACCAACAAGCGAAAGCTGTGGTAAGGTCAGATAGTAAACACTAGGCATTTGTTTTAATAACAGCGAAAGCACTTTAAAATGAATTAGAACTTAGAGATTTCCAAAAAATAATTTTAACCCCGAACGGAATACGAAAGTATACGTTTGGCCCTTAGGATTATGACTAGCGTCAATAACCATCGTGAGGCGAGAGTTTTCAAATCTCCATTTTCTGCTTGAATAAACTTTGAAAATTATTTCATACACCATAACTTATCAAATCCCTGAAGAACACAATTACTACGTATCAATTTAATCAATTATAATCAAAATAGTATTCTTAGTTCCCTTTTAGTGACAATCTTATTCCCTTAAACATATTCTACCTAGCTAAACATAGTAACTCCCGAGAACACTAGTTTGACTACGAGTCCCTGTGGGATCGATATCTATTATTACTACGCGATAGACTGTGCACTTGCAGTTAGATTGTATTAGACATAGAAAGTCGCGATCAATAGGTAGATAGTTAAACAACCCTTCGACATAAACAATCAAGCGTGGATCCTGTCGAGTACGACGAACGTGAGGGGTGCTAATACCTTCCCCTTGCGTAACCGACTCTCGAACCCAGGACATGGTTGCGATAACCTGTCTTACCCTTTTCTCTAGGTTTCTCCAGTTCGTTTCCTTTCCCTTCGTATGGGATAAATAACGATAGGTGGAGACTCTTCTGTCATTTCCAGAACCTATTTTTGCAGTAGCGACAGCTGGTGACTCTGCTGGGGACTGATGATTTGGTTCCCTATGCGAGTCAATCCTAGCGCATGATTTCTTAGTCTTGTTGGGTTTTCTTACATATCTGTTTTACTGTAGCTTTTACTTTTCCGCATTTTATTTTTTTCAGCATTATATTATTATTGTTGTGCTGTTGTGGGAGGGGTGTTCTGATGAGTGAGAAGCTAGACCCAGGCTTGAGAGGAGACATAGAATTAGAATGGATATTAGTGGGGACCTGTTTGCTTAGCAGACACCCGTTCCCATGAAATTCACACTCATACGAGGTTCTCTGTGATGATTTCTTTTCTGGTCCTTAGGATTGGAATTGATTTCGGATATAAGGATTGTCGACTATGGGAACCGATCACTTGTGACTCAGCTAAGTGAGGCCTCTTTAGGGAGGGATGATGCCAAACCAGAAATGGTGAACGTATAATCATTTCCTGAAAGTCTGTGACGCTGGGGAACACATAGGATGCCATACCTTTGTCAGTGGATTAGGTCCATACCTGTGAGCAGGGTTGGGTTATTGCAGGAAACCTTGACCTTCTGACAACCTGGTTTTCTTGACAGTGAATCAGTATTGTTGGTATCAAGGGGTTCTTATTAGAGATTTGTTCTTAACAGAGCAGAATTATGGTTCTTATCATCAGAGATTTATTTTGTTCTTGACAGAGCAGAGTTATGATCCTCT
This sequence comes from Lathyrus sativus, assembly GCA_963859935.3. Lineage (NCBI taxonomy): Eukaryota > Viridiplantae > Streptophyta > Magnoliopsida > Fabales > Fabaceae > Lathyrus > Lathyrus sativus. Next base: position 266,132,405 of record OZ012735.1, read on the forward strand.
CCAATCAACAGCACAACAACCTTGACCTCCTACTTGCATGTTGCATTTGCATTTGCATTTCCATATGCATTTCATTAACGTGTGTCTGTGTTGCAGGTGCATATTTTCCCGGGTTCTAGTGATCTCGTCCCGTATTGCTGATATGAAAGCTCTGAAGAAGACTGTTGCATACAGGTTTCCTTCCCCAGACATTGATCCTGTTTTGAAGTTGGTTGCCTTAGCTAAGGGTCCAGCTACTAAAGACTTCAGGAAGACATATGGGAGATTATTGAGATACGTCTGCACACCTTATGCACAAGAGATTAGTGGTCTGTACACCTTGTTGTAGTTTTATGATGCTCCCATGAGGTTTTTTATGTTCCCAGACTTTGTGCTAGCTCCTACTCTAGAGGAGTATTCAGACTTGTTAGGCATTCCCGTCAAGAATCAAATGCCTTATCATCACGTTGACACTGAGCCTAACTTGGCTGATCTTGTTGCCGTATTACAGTTGGATCCATCCGAGTTGAATAGGAAGTTGATTCGGAAGAATGGGATGTATGGGATTCTCCTTTCTAACTTGGTAGAGAAAGCTCAGAAGTTTGCCAAGAATGGTTGTTGGGTTGTGTTTAATGATATCTTGGTTGTTTGCATATATGGCACTATATTGTTCCCCAACTTGCCTGGTTTTGTGGATGTTTATGCATTCCGTATTCTTGCCTCGGGTAATCCAGTACCCACTCTTTTGGGAGATGTCTACCATTCGATACACTACAAGAACGAGAATCGGCCAGGAAAGATCGTCTCTTGTTGTGTTCCTTTGCTTTATGTGTGGTTTGATAATAACTTGCCTAAAGTAGGCCCTTATGTGAGTACTCTAGAATGGCCTGAGCGTCTGATGAGTTTATCGGCTGAAAAGATCGCTTGGTTCAACAGAGACATGTTAGGTACAGAAATCATCTACAACTGTAGCGGTTTTCCTAATATACCTTTAGTTGGCAGAAAGGGGTATGTCAACTATAAGCCATCATTGTTAATCATACAATTTGGTTATGCATTGAAAGAGGCTCCTAAGGAAGCTGAAATACGGGAATCTCTGTATTTCACAGGACTTCTAGACAATGATTTGTTGGTTAAGCTTGAACATGCCTGGAAGAATCTTCAAAAGAAGGGGAAATCCATGTTAGGAAAAAGCAACAACCAGGCCTTTGAGCCATACTTGGTTTGGATTCGTGAACGAGTTGCCAAGTTTCTGATGCCTTATCTTGCTGCTAAGCCTTTGTGTCCGCCTGTGGTCGAAGAGCCAACTGTGATTGACATCCAGAAGTACAAACGGGTACTGAAAGAAAAGGAGGATTTGCAAAAGGTGAATGAAGCGCTGGAAGCGGAAATTGTGCAACTTCGTAATGCGAAGATTGAAGCTGAGTACTCCTGCAAGATGTAGTTAGAGTTGATCAACCATCTGGGAGCCAATCTGACCAAGGAGAAGGAGTCTAGAGAGTGTTTAGGGATAGACTTCAAAGCTGTGAACAGCGTCCTGGCCGCCAAAAAGCATGGCCTGGACAGGGCATATCTGAGGATATCCAAGTTCGAGGCTATGTGGAATGCTAATCTGGCTATCCATAAAGAGCGCGGAGAAAAGCTGAAGCAGGAAATTGAGAGTCTGAAGACTCAATTAGTAGCTAAGACTGAGGAGGTGGAAGCTGAAGCATCACTCTTATATGACGTCGAACGCAAGTTGAAGGAAGCCGTGACAAGCCTGAAGGTTTGCAAGCTAGGGGTTAACTCCAAGAAGCGCAAGTTAGAGGACTGCTTTGGAGACGATGCTTGGGATGATTTCATTCAGAATCTCCAGGACACCATCAAGAAGAGGGAGTTGCTCATCAGAGGTCTGCTCAACAAGCCTGATCACCCCAACACGAAGAAGTTAGTAGAAGATTTCTGTGCCCGTGGCCGCACTTAATATCTATTACACTCTCTTGTACTCTTTTATGCATTGATATGCTAGCCACCACCAGGCTTGTTGGTCGGGGTTACGCTTTTGGCTTCAGTTGTATGTGACTACAGTTGTACGCTGCCTTTGTGGCTTTCCAGATATATTTATGAGGCTTTCTTTCCATGATTGGATGTAGACTTTATTTGTCTCGGAAGCTAGGACCAGGGGGGATTTCCCCAAGGCACAGACACACGTTTGCATTTGCATAAGCACTTTGCATAAGCATGCGCCTTAGTCATATTTATCTAACCCTATGTGTTTACAGGTTTATTTCAGGATTGATCGTAGGCCAACTCACCGGTATACCACAAGAGCTAATCAAACCCGAGCAATGGAACAAGTTCAGGATGATGTCCAGGAGATGAAAGAGAGGATGGATCGCTTCATGGACCTCATGCAAGTGGTCATCAATGGTCAGGATCAGCTCATAACGCTAGTGCAGCCCTTGATTGCACGCATCGATGACAATGGTGTTCTTCATGGAGGTGAGACTACCAACATTCCTAGGGCTGATAACTACAGACCACAGTTGGTCATTCCCAACATGACTGGAGTTGGGAACACTGGAGCAGGTACTGGCCCAGCTGGGATTGGTAATGGCACCATTGGGGTTGCTATTGGTAATATGGGAGCTAGTGGTAAAAATGTTGCTGCTAACGTTGGTAATACTGGAGTGGGAAACTTTCCGGGACCTGAAGCTGCAGGGATTGTCATTGGACATGGCAACCAACATTCGAACATGGATCATCAAGACGACATTTTCTCGATGAGGGGGGTAGAAGTTGAACTGACTACTGAAGCTCAACTGAGATTCAAGGCTCTTGAGGATAAGATGAAAAGCTTTGAAAACCTGAATTCGATGGGCCTAGACATGGGCAAGCTGGGATTGATATCCGACCTTAAGGTGCCACAAAAGTTCAAGGCACCTGATTTTGACAAATACAAGGGCACTACTTGTCCTCGTGTTCATCTGAAGTCCTTTTATAGGAAGATGTCAGCTCATTCTGAAGATGAGAAAATGATGATGCACTTTTTCTTGGATAACCTTTCAGGTCCGTCACTTGAATGGTATATGGGCTTGGAGCCCACAAGTATTCGTAGTTGGAAAGAACTTGTTGAAGCATTTGTGAAGCACTATCAGTATAATAGTGACTTAGCACCCAACCGTGTCCAACTTCAGAGTCTATCTCAGAGAAACAACGAGGGTTTCAAAGAATACGCCCAGCGCTGGTGTGAGTTGGCTGCCCGAGTTCAACCACCGATGGTTGAACGTGAGTTAGTGGACTTGTTTGTGGCAACACTACCTGGGGTTTATTATGAGAAATTGATCGGCTGTATGTTAGGGAGTTTCTCTGATCTTATTATCACGGGCGAGCGTGTAGAAAATGGGATCAGGCTTGGTAAGATTCTCAGAGGAGATTCATCCTTGGCTGGAGGAAAGAAGGCCTTCAGTGGAAAAAGAAGAGAGGGTGAGACAAGTTCAGTGTCTAATGCTAGAGCAAACAGGAAAGGCTAGCGTCATCAGGTCGCTAGCATCACCATTCCAGCAGCTCCGTAGCCTCAACAGCAGCAGCCGCAGCAGAATCAGCAAGGGTATCGAAAGTACCAGAGTAAAGCACCGTTAGAAAATCGCCACCTTGAGACTCCACCCATGTCATATGCTCAGTTACTGCAAACTTTGCTTCATATGCAGCTTGTTCAGAAGCGGACTTTGGCTCCCTTGACAGGGACACCACCAGCAGGATATGATGCGAACGCGAGATGTGACTTTCACTCTGGGGCACCTGGCATTACGATTGAAAACTGTAAAGCATTCAAGCATAAAGTCCAAGACTTGGTTGATGCCAAGATAATCGACTTCTCTGACGAGATTCCGAATGTTCTGAAAAACCCGATGCCTAACCACGGGGGAGCTGGGGTTAGTGCGATCCTTGAAGAGATAGATTCAGATTTAGTGACTATTGTCAGAGAAATGAAGACTCCGATTAGTTTCGTTAAAGCTAAGCTGGTGAAGAGAGGAATCTTCCCGGGCTGTGGGAAATTCTGCCTCGAATGCGTGAACCACTCAGATAGTTGTGAACAGTTGATTGAGGGGGTACAAAGCCTGATGGACAAGGGGATTTTGCAGTTTAGTCGGAAGACTGAGGACAGATCAGAATAGGTAGTGCTCGAGCAAGAGGATGAAGTTGCTACCATCACTATTCCTCGCAAAACAATCACCATCTCTGCAGTAAGGCCACCAACGGTTACCATAACAAAAGCGGGCCCGATACCATTTGAAAGCACTAATGTTGTCCCGTGGCATTACGGGCCGAAGTCTATTACAATGGGAAGAAGTTCGATCTGAAATTTCCACCAGTTGATACTGTGGACAATTTAGTCGGATCCGGTGGAATTACTCGAAGCGGAAGAGTATTCGCACCGCCTGAAATCGTAGCTGACAAAGCTGATAAAGGAAAGGGTAAAGCCGTCGTCGAGGAGGCGACCCAGGATTTGGGGAAAGACTTGTTGGTAAAGGATGCCGAAGAGTTCATGAGGTTGGTTAAGAAGAGTGATTATAAGATTGTTGACCAGCTTCACCAGATGCCGTCAAAGATCTCAATCCTAAACTTGTTGCTATGCTCCGAGGCACACCACAACGCCTTGTTGAAAGTCTTGAACGCTGCTTATGTACTGTCGCTTCCGCAAAAATAAGGTGCCGGCAAAACAGAAGAGTCGCCACCTTTCGTTATTTATCCCTCGGAGCGGGAAAGGAAACAATCGGAAAAACCTGACGAAAAGGGTAAGACAAGGTCATCGCAACCGTTGTCTGGGTTCGGGAGTCGGTTACGCAAGGGGAAGGTATTAGCACCCCTCACGTCCGTCGTACTCGAAGGGATCCACGCTTGTTGTGTTTACTGGACGAGTTGGTTTATCTATCCACCTATCAAGGCTGGCTTAACAAGAAAAGAAAATGACTCGGCAAAGCGTCGCACTTTATGCCTACGTATTCTCATCAGAGAATGAGAAATCAGAGTCAACGTAGTTCGACCTACAACGGGATACGGGGAAGGTAGCTCGCCAATACGTCAGTATTGTGCCTACGTACTCTCAACAGGCATGAGAGATCAGAGCTTACGTAGTTCGGGATACTACGCATTACGGGGATTCAGATTCATCTGTTTTATCGAGTAGGGTTAAACAGCAGTTCCAGCAGTTAGGGACAAAGCCTGTTTGCATTGGCGCTGAAGTTTAACGACACTCTTTTCTTCAGAAAAGCTTCCTTTGAATTATGGGCCCACGGGGCAAAAAGGTTTGAAGTTTGTTTTCTGTCTTTTACGAAAGAAGTGTTTTTTTATTGTGTTTGCAACTTCAATCGCACTAAAGACTATGACCTGAGAGTGAATGCGTCGCATGTCACCCAAAGGGTGCCATACTAAACATCCAGACTGTTGAAAAGAAACTCTCCAACAATCCTTTCTCAGATAGCTTAAGGCTCGTAACGTACGAAAGAAATCATTCATGATTACTGTATCTTAAGCTGTTTTGAGATGAGAAGAGAACAGGCTCAACTACGGGGAGACTATCAAGTCCTACTGTTGTCATGCCAAGGATTCATCCTATGGTTGAGGTTTGAAACAGGGAACTCCTAGAAGTTATCATGCATAGGTTTCAACCTAAAGTTCTATCATCACTTCCTTATCAAAGGAAATGAGATTCCTAAGGGATCATGTCAATGGTAAACAGAAACAGATAAAGCATCAGCTTAAACAGTAAATTGTATTACAGTAAACGACTGTAAAATGCATGCAATGCAAGTGAGGGAGGAAATGTGTGTGGGGCAGCAGCCTCCACAAGCTCATCTCAACCTCAAGCCAGATATGAATAACAGTAATCATACTGAAAAAAATAACATGCTATCAAGCAAAATAGAATAACAATTGCAATCATACAGAAGAAATAAAATCAGGCTATCAAGCAAAATAAACCACATGGGCAAGGGAGCAGGGCTCTACCGAATACCCGCAAGCAAAGCCATACAGTAACAATACAAGCAGAGGGAGCAACTCAACCTCTAGTGCAATCATGCTCCTAGATTAAAGTTAGTCTAGATATGGACTTATTCTAATGCATCAAGCAAGTCAAACAAGGCACATCAGCAAAGAAAAGAAAACAGACAAGAAAGCAGATCAACCCCTCTCTCTTCCAACTCCAAGCCTCATCTCTCCTAACAGTAACTCAGTCTTCAGACCTCCATCAGTCTTGACAAATATCAATTTGCTTCTTCAGGTTTCAACCCTTCGACATAAGTTTCAACTTATTCTCTCTTCTCTAAGCTTCAGCTCCTTAATCAGTTCCACCTTCAGGCTTCACTCTTAACTACAAATGTCAACTTGATTCCTTCAGGATCTCCAAGCTTCAAAGTAAGTGTCAACTCATCTTTTGTTCTTCAAGCTTCAGCTCTTCAGTCAATCTCAATTGAATCCTCTTCATAAGTATCAACTTAGTCTTCAAGCTTCATCTCTCTTTGCTTTACTAGTCTCAACTTGGTCTTCTCTTCCTATAAGCTTCAGCTTCCCAGAGTAGTCATCAATCATCTGGAAATGTCAACTTCATCCTTCAGTCTTTAAGCATCAGCTCTTCATTCAGTCTTTACTGGATCTTCGTGTATCAAATTGCTTTTCTTGCTCTTCAGCTGCAATGGCAATGCTCAGGGAATCATCCTCTTCCATACTCTTCAATGAAGTCTTCATCTTCACACTCAAGCCCAACATCTCTCAAGATACTCAAAACCAGAAGAAATCACTTAACTGGATAACCTAGGATATTAAACTGCTTATTGACCACCAAAGGTGACCTATAAGGGTTTAACATCAAAAGAATGGTTCCCTCAAAATTTCTACTTCCTGGGTACCATCACTTATCCCTCCTAAGGAGAGAGGTGAATACCCTGGAAGGACCTTGAATCATGGGGAGGAATGGAGGTGAAAGATACCATCCATGTTTAAGAAAGGAATCAACTAAGTCTAAGCTCTACTTAATTCCTAACCCTAAAACAACAACAAAACAAACAAGTCTTCAAGCTCTCAAGCTCCTTCTTCAATCTTCAAGTCTTCCACTATGCTCCTCCATGCTCCACAAAGCAAGACCAAGCCCACCAAGCCAAGCAAAGGCCCACAAAGCAAAGCAAAACAAAATACAAGCCCACAAGGGCAACACAAACAACAATCAACTACAAAAATTAATTAAAAATAGTATACTATTATATTAAAATCTAATATAATTTCTAAGGGATCCTATATACCTACCCTTAATACCCTATATGTACCAATATCTAACTTGACCTAAAAACCCAAAATTCTAGTGTTATTGTGGACCTATGTTAAGGATTGACCTAAATCTACACCACCTAAAGTCATCTAATCCAAACTAATCAAAAACTAATCACAAAATTATGGAATAAATCCAGAGGGGAGCTAAAGTCCAAATCTAACTATCCTAAAAAGAATGGCCTAAAAATTCAAAGGGAACTAGCTAAACAAAATTCTACAAATCTATGCATCAACATAAAAGGAATTAAAAGCTATTAAAAGAGAAAATATACAAAAAATATTAAAAATGCATGAAATGCAAATGTTTTGATTTTATAATTTTCTAGACATTAACATGAAATTGAAGAAAAAATCCCCATGCCAAAATCATCATTTTTCTATTTAATATGATTTTTCAAAGTTTAAAATAAAATGGAGAAAAAGAAAATAAAATGGTAAATGTTTGGTGCAGATAGCAATGGTATGCAGTTCAATATGAGAATGGGTTTGAAATGGGGGTGTGATCAGCAATGCACGCTAGGCCCAATTTTAATCAGAAAACAAATAACAAAATATAGAGAAAAGGAAAAAAGCATGGTGCAGAAAGCAAGGAAAATTAGTTCAATTCCACAACGGGCCACAGATGGGGGTGTGGCTATCAATTAATCCACTAAAGCCCAAACGACGAATTAAATGAAACGGCTGCGTTTAGTGCTTCTCAGACTCATCTTTTGAAATGTGAAATTAAATCCCATCCACACGATCTGATCCCAGTCAACGAGTCCTTGCCTCGTCCAACGGCCATGACCTTATCTTCTTCCTCCAGCCATTAAAATAGAGGGAAAGCTCCATAGTTGCAGAGCTCAAATACCTAACTCGGACTCCATCCAAACTCAACCAAAATCCATGGTTCAAAACCCTAATCCGTTCTAAATTCAACCCTGATCACAACCATGGTATTAGAATCAATTGAAATGCCCTCAATCTCTAAACCCGATCCAAGATCAAAACTATTCTCAAACTTCAACTTTAACGATTCTTGAAATTGATTGGCTCAGAATGATCACCACCTCACACTGGTTAAATCTTGCTATTAAACTCATGTCATATCTCACTATACATCGTGTTCTTGATCAAAACAAAATTGGTGTCACTAACTCAAACCTCACCAAATGATCTCAAACTTTCCAGAATCCATCTCCTACTTGTCTCTAACCATTCTAACCTAACAAATCTAACTAATAATGCTTAAATTAAGGTGTAGAGGAAAAGTTGCAAACCTGTCAAATCTTGAATACCAGATAGGTCAAACCTTCAATTCAACACCTCAAACTCTTCAGAATCACTCCTTGATTGATGTTAATGCTTCTGTTTGCAAAAGATTTGGTCCAAGAAGCTTGAATCTCCAAATCCGATTGTGACTTGCAGCTCCCAAAATCCAAATGCTAACTCTTCAATTCTTCATGATCTTGCTCTCAATTTGGTATGCACACATTCAGTATGATCAATGAAAAATGTTAGGATTGAAAGAATCAATGGAAATGGTGTGGAATATAGAAATTGATTTCAACTTACAATGGAAGAAATTGAAATGGCAATCTCACTCTCCTCTCTAATCTCTCACCAACCTTGCATCTGAGCAAGTTCTAATCATTATATAGGATGGTTCAGACCCATCCAGAACTTTCTGGAATCATCCAATGAGAATTTGAGATTCTCATGTCATGAGTTTTTTATTTCAATCCATCTCACATGCCATCTTGTGTTATACCTCTTGCAGCACTTGTTCTGACTTGAAAATCTCCTTAGATGAGATACATGATGTGTTAGGATACTTTACTAGCTTGTGCATTGCTTTTCCTTGTGTTTTGCATATGTACCTTAATATGCAAGTAACCATTTTCCAAAGCAAGTCCATGATCTAGGCCTCAAATCAAAAATGGGGATGAACCATTGTTTCTAAAATGTTTTCTAGACTCAAAATGACCTATTACATGCCATGGTTTGGATGTGTAGCTTGGAAATTTCAATTTTCAACTTTGACTTATTTAACTTATGCCTTCATTTTAGGTCATTTTTACCATTTTGAGCTAAAAGCCTTTTCAAAATCTCATGACTTCCTTACTAGCCTTAAAACATCATTTTAAGAAAGTTTGATGTTGAAGATTTTTCCATCTGAAGCTTGGAAATAGGAGTTATGGCCTTATGCTTGAAATGACCTGTAATCTCCAAATGACCAAAATGCCCTTGACTTGTCAAAGCCATAATTTGAGTTCTACAAATCCTATAAAGGACTTCTAGTACTCTCTAGAAAGCTAATAAGATAAGGAACAACATTCATGTTGACCAAAAGTTCATAGGGATCATCCTTCTTGGGCAAACGTTTGATGCAAGTTGGGTAACTTTCAAGGACCCAGATTCACATACCTCAGATGACCTGTAACTTGTCAAAGTCATAACTTGAGTTCTACAAATCCTATCAAGGACTTCTAGTACTCAAATTAAAGCTAAGAAAAAGATCTACAACATCCATGTTGGGGGTAAGATGAGATGACAATCACATCTTGAGCTAAACTGCCTTGAAGATAGGGGTCAAACTAGGGGATTTTACACTGTCAAGCCTTAGAAACCCTAGCTTGAAACTTCTCAAACTCTTCAATCATGATGAGTTGACCTTGGAATCATCCTTACAACATCTCAATGCATCAATACATGATCACATGGCTCTTGGATTAGGTCTCAACCTTCTCCCAATCATCAGTTGACCTAGGGTTGACCCAGTCAAACCCTAATTGCACCAATCATGGCTGAGTCTTCTTAATCTTGCATAATGACCTGTCTAGGCTTTATGATGGCTTTCAATACATCTCATAAGCTCTCTCAAGTCTTCAAGTCTACATTCATGGCTTCAGAATCATCTGAGGTCTTCCCACAACTCTCAAGCTAGGAGGCAAACCTTCTTGGTTTCAACCACTCTCTCTGAGGATCTTTTAACTTTTCTGACAAAGATATCAACCCTTGAACACTTGAATAATCTTCTTGGCTAGCTTCAAACTCTTGTATAGCTCTTGGATGGCAATCATACCTCTTGATATCCTGCACACATGTCAATGAAATGCAAATGATAATGCTAATGTGAATGAGATGAACCACAAGCTAGGTAAAGAAATTGTTGGTCAAATTTTGGGGTGCAACAGCTGCTCCTATTCAAGCGGCTTGGACCTGACTGGGTGAGGAGCGAACGGCTCTCAAACAATCAAGGTAAAAGACGGTTGAATACCAACAAACCCAAAAATTTGCCAACTGCGCAAGTACACGGTACTCTGATGGGAACAAATCTTTGAAAACTCACATGCCAGCTACACGGCACTAGCTGGAGAGTTGGTCACACGGTAACCGGTAATACATGGTCGATCATGTCGTCAGGCATCAAGATTCCTCGGGACTCATCACGTCACCGATCAAGTTAATCATGCTGTCGGGCATTCAAAGAAAACTTTTGGGCATCAGCCGGACTCCATCAGTAAGTCGGGGATAGAATTCTCGGTCAATCATGAACCAGTTGGGGATATCCAAACTTCTGCCATCAGGCACTCCGCATCAGCTGAGAGAACTGCTTTGTTAACACGGTCGGACTTCAATCATCAAGTCTTCGAGGGAAGTTTCAACTTCGCTGTTCAGAAACCTGCTGGGGATGTCACACCTCCGCTGGGGATTCTGGAGAACTATCAAGTAACTCTGCTTCGGGGATCCAGGAATCATTCTGGATGAATCAACTCTGCTGAGGACTTCAAGAATCATCTTGGACAAATAACTCCGTCGGGGACTTCAAGAATCATCCTGAACCAATAACTATGTTGGAGATTTCAGGAATCATCCTGAGCAAACACTCTGCCGGGGACTCTAAGCATCAACTTGAGCAACCAATTCTGGCGACTGCACTGGGGATTTTAAGAATCATCTTAAGCAAACGACCTTGCTGGGGAATTCAAGAATCATCTTGAACAAGCGACTCCGTTGGGGAGAATTCAAGAATCATCTTGAGCAATCAATCCTGCGACGCAACGCCTGCAAAACAAGAACGGTAACAACCTAGATCATGCTTATTATGCATATGCTTCGGCAATGGCGCAATGCTCCACATGGTGGAAATGCTACGCGTTTATGATAAATGCTATGCAGTCATGCAAAATGATGCGATCCCGTTAGCAAAATAAATGCTGAAGGGAGAATCCTCCTGTCAAGGAGAAAGAACCACTCAGATAGGGGGAGGAATCATCCTGCTGAGGAGAACACGGTCACGCCAATCCCAATCGGGCGCTGTGGGGAAGTGAACTTCAGTTGACTGCTGCAGGGGAATGAAGCTCTACGAGAACCTGGACCTGCTGAGGGAAAGCGATGTCAATCGCGGGAACAAACTGCACGGCCTTCACGGCTACTTCCCTGGAGATAACGGCTCCGGCGGGGAAACACAGCATCGGTTATTCAACACTCCACTGGGGAAAAACAATCATGGCCTGAGCGGCTTCCAAGGACTCGGCTCTCTTGGGGATCTGCAAACTCGGCTGGGGAAGAAGAAATCATTCTGCTTGCTGGGGAAATTACGACTCTGTGGGGAACCTCGATTCCGCTGGAGGCTTCAGTCTTGAACCACCAGTTCCTGCACACTTCGGTGAATGACTCAGCTAAGGAGATGACGTTCCTTCAGGATGCATCTGATTGGGGAGAGAATCTTCTCTGCCTAGGGAGACATATCAATTCTCACGATCTCGTGTTCAGACTCTGCGGGGAGAGGCTGCTGAACTTTGCTGGAGAAGGAGGAATCATCCTGCTTGGGGATGCGGGCGGCGCACTGTCTGGGATATGCTACACCTGTACCAACACAAACAAATAGACAAGATACCCTTCTCAAAGGGACCTATCAAGGTTATCATCTTGTGAAAATGTTTAAGTAATTCATTGTTTCAACAATCAGTGGCCTAGACCAGTAAGTTTATGTATGCGCATTTTATCAAAAACTTCGGTGTTCTGTTTCGCAAACAAAACAGATAAATGCTAAACAGGCAAACAGAATTGCTGAATAGTATACATTTTATTGATAACGAACCCCTGAATGGGTAAAAAAAATTTACAACAGATGCAAGCTCCTGGAATGAGGAAGCTGCGCAAAAAGTAAAACATAAATATACATCAGTATATACAAATGTCGGCAACAAGGCGTAGACGAACACCATGAGTTGATCCCTCTATGACCCACTCGACTTCGATACTTCTCTGACGCTTCAGCTTCAGAAGAGATTGATTCAGATAAACGGCCCTCAGGTCTTCCAAACCACTAAACAAAGAAAGTACATACGCGGAACGCAGTCATTTGCTTTTTCAAATCCCTAACTTTTGCGTGAACCGCCATTTGCGGGTTTTCAGTTCACCGGGATACCCTTTTTTGCCAAAGTCGCCCATCCGGGTTTTCGACTTTGCGGGTGTACATTTTTTCAATTTATATCCCTAATTTTTGCCCGAACCTTTTTCCTTTTTTTATGGTTCGCCGGGATGCCCCATTTTTGCCTGGACTCTCTTTTTACTGTCCAGCGGGTCGCTTTCAAGCAAAGTATTTTTTAACTGCGTCCGCGTTCACCGGGGATGCAAAATCTTCACCATCCATCGTGGATAACAACAAAGCTCCTCCCGAGAAGACTTTGCTGACGACGTACGGACCTTCGTAATTGGGAGTCCACTTTCCCCGGTGATCGGAGTGTGGAGGAAGAATCTTCTTCAGGACGAGATCACCCGTCTGAAAGCTTCTAGGACGCACCTTTTTATCATAAGCTTTCTTCATTCGGCTTTGGTACAGACGACCATGCGCAATCGATGCCAACCTCTTCTCGTCCATCAGGCTGAGTTGGTTCAGTCGGTTCTTAATCCATTCTGCCTCGTCGAGTTTCACATCAACCAAAACTCGCAAAGAAGGGATCTCCACTTCTAACGGTAGGACAGCCTCCATACCGTACATTAAGGAGAAAGGAGCTGCCCCGGTTGACGTACATACCATTGTACGATAACCGTGCAGTGCAAATGGAAGCATCTCGTGCCAATCTTTGTAGGTCACAACCATCTTCTGAACAATCTTCTTGATGTTCTTATTGGCCGCTTCAACGGCGCCATTCATCTTTGGCCGGTAAGGAGATGAGTTGTGGTGTTCAATCTTGAAACTCTGGCACATCTCCTTCATCATCTTGTTATTCAGATTCGAACCATTATCAGTAATGATCCGCTCGCGAATTCCGTAACGACAGATGATGTCCCTCTTTATGAATTTAGCCACCACCTGCTTGGTCACGTTAGCATATGAGGCTGCCTCCACCCAATTGGTGAAGTAGTCGATAGCTACCAGAATGAAGCGATGACCGTTAGATGCAGTGGGCTCGATCTTGCCTATCATGTCGATGCCCCACATGGAGAACGGCCACGGGGAGGACATGACATTTAACGGGCACGGAAGCACATGAACTTTATCAGCATAAATCTGGCATTTATGACATCTCTTCACGAATTTAAAGCAATCTGATTCCATCGTCATCCAGTAGTATCCTGCTCTCAGGATCTTTCTCGTCATGGCATGCCCGCTGGCGTGCGTACCAAATGTGCCTTCATGGACTTCTTCCATAAGCATACTCGCCTCTTTCTCATCTACACATCTGAGTAGCACGAGATCATGGTTTCTCTTATACAATACTGCATCAGGATTGAGATAAAAATTTCCAGACAGCCTCTTCAGAGTCTTCTTATCCTGGGTTGACGCTCCCGCAGGATACTCCTTAGTCATAAGGAAAGTCTGGATTTCATGGAACCATGGCTTGCCGTCGGCGGCTTCCTCGATCGCAAAGACAAATGCAGGTCTATCAAGACGAGAAAGGACAATTCTTGGAGCCTCATTCCAAAAATTGACTTTATACATTGAAGCCAACGTGGTTAAGGCATCAGCCATCTGATTTTCTGCTCTGGGCACATGATGGAGTTCCACTCGATCGAAGAACGGAAGTAGCCTTCTGGCATAATTCATGTACGACACCAAATTTGATTGACGAGTCTCCCACTCCCCTTTAATCTGGTTGATCACAAGCGCCGAGTCACCATATATGTCTAGGTTCTTGATTCTCAAATCAATCGCTTCTTCTAGACCCATGATGCATGCTTCGTACTCCGCTTCATTATTGGTGACTGGAAACGTCAGTCTCGCAGTGAACGGGATGTGGGATCCGTGGGGAGTCGTGATGACCGCCCCGATACCACTTCCATAGGAATTAACCGCCCCGTCAAATATCAACTTCCACTGGGAGTTCCTATCTGGCCCCTCGTCGGGCAACAACTCATCGCACTCCTTCGCTTTGAGAAACATGATATCCTCATCAGGGAATTCAAATTTCATCGGCTGGTAATCCTCGATCGGCTGTTCGGCCAGGTATTCAGACAATACGCTTCCCTTGATGTCCTTCTGGGAAACGTACTGAATATCATATTCCGTCAACACCATTTGCCATCTGGCAATCCTGCCCGAAAGCGCTTGCTTCTCGAAGACGTACTTGATCGGATCCATCTTCGAAATTAGCATGGTGGTGTGATTGAGCATGTACCGTCGTAAACGTTTGGCAGCCCAGGCTAGTGCACAACATGTCTTCTCCAGCATCGAGTAACGAGATTCACAATCAGTGAACTTTTTACTCAAGTAATAAATGGCATGCTCCTTTCTGCCCGTCTCGTCGTGCTGACCGAGAACACACCCCATACTATTCTCAAGAACTGTCAAGTACGTGATTAATGGCCGTCCAGCCACTGGGGGTATCAAGATTGGAGGTTCCTGAAGATACTGCTTTATCTTGTCGAATGCCTTCTGGAAATCCTCGTTCTAGATAATCGCCTGATCTTTCTTTAAAAGCTTGAACATCGGTTCACACGTGGCCGTGAGCTGAGAAATAAACCTCGCAATGTAGTTTATTCTGCCCAAGAAACCACGAACTTCTTTTTCTGTTTTTGGCACTGGCATTTCTTGTATCGCTTTTACCTTCGCATGATCAACCTCAATGCCTCTTTCGCTCACGATAAACCCCAGTAACTTTCCGGACCGTACTCCAAAAGTACACTTGTTAGGATTCAGCCTCAACCTGAACTTCCTAAGCCTCTCAAAAAGCTTCAGCAAATTGACCAGATGTCCCTCCTCCGTTTGGGACTTCGCAATCATGTCATCAACATAGACTTCAATCTCGTGATGAATCATGTCATGAAACAAAGTAACCATTGCTCGTTGGTAAGTGGCCCCTGCGTTCTTTAGACCGAAAGGCATTATCTTGTAGCAAAACGTTCCCCAGGGAGTGATAAACGTAGTTTTCCCATGTCCTCCGGCGCCATCTTGATCTGGTTATAACCAGAGAAGCCATCCATGAATGAAAATACGGAGAACTGAGTTGTATTGTCGACCAACACATCAATATGAGGCAGCGGGAAATCATCTTTAGGGCTCGCCCTATTCAAATCCCGATAATCGACGCACATTCGTACCTTACCGTCCTTCTTCGGTACAGGCACTATGTTGGCGACCCATGGAGGGTAAGTAGTGACCGCTAAGAAGCCAGCATCGAGCTGTTTTTGCACTTCTTCTTTGATCTTAACGGCCATATCTGGTCTCGTCCTCCTAAGCTTCTGCTTAACGGGAGGACAATCTTCTCTCAGCGGCAAGTGGTGGACCACAATGTCAGTGTCATGTCCGGGCATATCTTCGTATGACCAAGCAAAGACGTCATTATACTCTCTCAGCATCTCGACCAATCTCTGCTTGACATCATTCTGTAGTGCAGCCCCTATCCTGACGTTTCTGACGAGTTCTTCAGAACCCAGATTCACAATCTCGATCTCCTCTTCATGAGGCAGAATAACTTTCTCCTCTTGTTTCACAAGCGGGCCAACTCTTCAGGAAGGTCTTTGTCTTCATCAATCTCTTCTTCGGCTTGATAGATCGGGCAATCGAAGTCGAAGTGAGCCGTAGAAGGTCCTGAGTCAATGTCATCTGTTATGTAGATCCTGCAATAACAAGGGTTAAGCTTAAAACAAGGATATGCAGGTTAGCACAAGCCCCATTGCCATTTTATTGTCTTTCAAAACAAATATAAAACAGGAATAACAGAGATCACAATATTTGAATACGAAGAAAACGCCTTTGATTTATTAACAAAATGCATGTACATAATCCAACAAGGCCCTGCCAATAAAACCACTATGCCCCGGGTAGGACATAGGGTTGTACAATGATTGGAAAAAGTAAATCATTACTCTTCGCTTGTCATCTGGATGATATCCTTGACGGACCAATTGTTGAGGCCCTCGCCTGGCTTGCTTGGCTGGATCCAAGAGTCGAGGTCACAGTCGCTATCTCCGCTGTCTTCAGACACCGTGTTGATGCTTTCAAAAATCACTCCGCCACTGGTAAACTGGATCGGCCCTTTACCTCGAGACGCACTGCTAGAAGAAGAAGAAGCTTCAGCTCCAGGAGAATATCCCAACCCGAACTTGTCCTGCTTGTTAGGTATCTCCAAAATTCGCCCCCAGCCTGGGGTAGACCCGACTTGGACAATGGCCCTAGCTTCCTTGAATGAGGAGAGAGTCATCTCTGGCTTTTCCGTGACTACAGGAGCTACGTCCTTCACTTTGACAGCTTCGAACGCTTGGCATAGAGTTTCATGGATTTCTCCATCCATCTCAACATACTTGAAGGACGACAAATGGCTCACCATTATGTCTTCCTCGCCACACACAGTCACGATGCTACCTCCGACAGCATACTTGAGTTTCTGGTGCAACGTGGAGGTTACGACACCAGCAACATGGATCCATGGCCGGCCCAAGAGATAGCTGTAGGCAAGCATGATGTCCATAATATAAAAGACTGCATCGAACATTTCCGGACCAACTTGAATTGGCAGGGTCACCTCCCAGAAAACATGGCGTTTAGTTCCATCGAACGCCTTCACAACCAGATCACTGGGTGTGCAAATCACTCCACGAGTATCCAACTTCATTAATGCCTTCTTCGGAAGAACATTGAGCGATGAACCCGTGTCCACCAATACGTGCGACATGATCATGCCCCTACACTCTATCGAGATGTGCAGGGCGCTATTGTGGTTCCTCCCTTTCGGCGTCAGCTCTAGGTCTGTGAAACCTAACCCATTTCCAGCATTTACGTGGGCTACGACCTCTTCTAGCTGATTTACCGATATTTCCTGCGGTACATATGCGGCGTTCAAAACCTTCAGCAGCGCGTTGCAGTGCGCTTCGGAACACAGCAACAAGTTCAGGATGGAAATCTTCGAGGGCGTCAGATGGAGATGATCTACAATCTTGTAGTCACTCTTTTTAATCAACCGCATAAACTCCTCGGCGTCTTTAACAAGCAAGTCATTTTCTGCTCCATGTGGGATCTCTTCAATGACTTTACTTTTACCTCTATCAGCCGCATCAGCTCTGACTGCTTTATCCGCCACGACCTCTGGTGGTGCAAACACTCTTCCGCTGCGAGTAATACCACTGATTCCCGCAAGGTTCTCCACAGTCGACCCAAACGGTTCTAGCTCCAACTTCTGTCCGTTGCAGTAGACTTCAGCCCCATAATGCCACGGGACTGCGTTAGTGCTCTCGAACGGTATTGGCCTAGCTCTGGTGATGGTAATTGTAGGCGGTCTGGACGCAGAAATAGTTATCGTCTGGCGAGGGATGGTGATGGTGGCGACCTCATCATCTTGCTTCAGCACTACCTCTACTAACCCACTTTCGGCCCTCCGGCTGAACTGTAAAATCCCTTCAGTCATCAGACTTTGAATTCCCTCTATCAACTGTCCACATCCATCAGAACATGTGGCACAGTCCATACATAGCTCTCCGCAACCTTGAAAGAACCCTCTTTTCATCAACTTAGCTTTAACGAAGCTAAGCGGCGTCTTCAGATCTCTGACGTCAGTCAGCAAGTCCGCACTCTCGTCTTCGATAATGGCGTTCACTCCGCCTCCCCTATGGTTCGGCATAGGATTCTTCATGACATTTGGCACATTATCCGAGAAGTTGATGATCTTGGCATCCACCATGTCCTGCGCCTTGTGCTTGAAGGCTTTGCAGTTCTCTATTGTGTGGTCGGGCGCCCCTGAGTGAAACTCACAAGTTGCATTCGCGTCATAACCTGGCGGAGGTGCCCCTGTCAAGGGAGCTAGCGTTCTCTTCTGAATCAACTGTAGCTGAAGCAAAGTCTGCAAGAGTTGCGCGTACGACATGGGCGGTGTCTCGAGGTGACGGTTCGACAGAGGTGCCCGATTCTGGTACTTTCTGTATCCCTGTTGATTCGGTTGTTGCTGCTGCTGCGGCTGTTGAACTGCCGGGATAGTTATGCTGGCCACCTGCTGGTGAGGACCTTTACCCTTCCTTCGAGCGTTGGTCACAGCGCTCGCTTATCCTTCCCGTCTTTTGCCACTATAAGGTTTCTTTCCGCCTCCTCCAGCTGAGGATAACTCACCTTGAATTTTCCCGAGCTTGATCCCATTTTCGATGTGCTCCCCCGTGATAATGAGATCTGAGAACGTTACAGACATACCGCTGACCAACTTCTCATAGTAGACTCCTGGGAGGGTGGCTACAAACATCTGCACGAGCTCACGTTCAACCATCGGCGGTTGAACCCGAGCTGCCAACTCACGCCACCGCTGGGCGTACTCCTTAAACCCTTCATTATTCCTCTGCGACAGATTCTTCAGCTGGACTCGGTTCGAGGCCAAGTCGCTATTGTATTGGTAGTGGTGCACAAATGCTTCAGCAAGATCCTTCCATGTGTGCACACTAGTAGGCTCCAGACTCATGTACCACTCAAGGGATGGCCCGGAAAGACTGTCTTGAAAGAAGTGCATCAGCAACTTCTCGTCCTCAGAATGAGCAGACATTTTTCTGTAGTACGATCTCAGGTGGACGCGAGGGCATGTGGTGCCCTTGTACTTTTCAAAGTCAGGTACCTTGAACTTGGGAGGCACCTTGAAATCAGCAATTAGTCCCAACTTGGACATATCAACGCCCAAAGTATTCTGATTCTCGATATCTCTCATCTTATCCTCGAGTGCCTTGAACCTTAGACGTGCTTCAGCATTCAGCTCCCCTTCAGCACCTCTCTGAGAGAACACATCGTCCTGACGATCCTCTAGCCACGGCTGAGGCCCAAACAGATTCCCGACACCGGCATTTCCGTTGCCCAGCCCAACATTGACATTAGCTCCCAGACTCCCATTACCGACACCCGTCGTATTGAGTCCCATGTTGGCCATCACATTGTCGTTGGCACTGCCGTTCCCTCCGGTCACGGGAACACCATTCTGTGGAGTTTCAACTGGTGGAGGAGTAGGCACGGTCCCACCATGGAGTACACCATTGCTATCAACCCTCAAAATCAGAGGCTGAACCAAGGTTCTGAGCTGATCCTGGCCATTGGCGACCGCTTGCATGAGCTCCATGAAGCGATCCATTCTTTCGTGGAGTTTCTGAACATCAGTTTGCACTTGCTCCATGATCCTGGTTTGATTAGCTCTAGTCGGATAGTGGTGAATAGGTCTCTGATCAATCCTGGAACCACCTGAAACAACCTGAAACAACCTGGAAACACAAAAGGGTTAGGAAAAAATGACAAAGTGCTCATTATGCAAATGCTTCATGCAAATGCAAACGTGTGTCTGTGCATTAGGGAGATCTCCCCCGATCCTAGTGCCTGAGTGCCAGTGCTGATAATAAGAAGAAGTCCGAGTCCAATCATGGAAATAACAATCTCATATATAAAGAAAGCCCATCAAGGAAGTACACAACATCAGCGAGTACAAGATGAATCAATAGCATGACCTCAGCCAACAAGCCTGGTGATGGTCAGCATACAACAATGATCAAAACAAAAGGAATACAAATAGTCAAGTACGGCCACGGGCGCGATACTCTTCTAACAACTCCTTCGTTTCTGGATGATCAGGCAGAGTGAGTAACCCTTCAACGAGTAATTCCCTTTGCACAATGGTATACTGAAGACCTTCAACCGAATCTTCCCATGCTCCTTCGCCGAAACAATCTTCTAGTTTCCGCTTCTTGGACTCAAACGTCAGTTTGTGCTCCTTCAGGTTAGCAAGAGCCCTGTTGAGCTGGCCTTCAGCGGCGTATCTGCAAGCGGTTTCTTCATCAAACCTCTTCTCACTAGCTTTTACCTGGGCCTCCAGCTTGGAGATTTGTAGCATCGGCTTATCCTCCCGCTCTTTCCTGGTGGCTAGGAAAACCTTTCAGTGCTGGTTGAACTTGGATATCCTCCGATATGATTCGTTGACAGCTTTGAAGTCTTGACCCATGCGTTCACGCTCGGCTATCTGCTTAGTCAGGTATGTCCCCATCCGGTTCACCAGCTCTATTTGCCTTTTGAAAGAATGAACGGCTTTGTTCCTCTCGCTTCGGAGCTGAGCCAATTCTTTCTTCAGTTCCTCATTTGCCCGCTTCAATTCATCTCTCTCAGCCAACACCTGATTATGCTACTGAATGGGCACAGTAGTAGGCTCTTCAATCATCGGAGGGCTTCCCAGCTTGGCCTGAGGAAACGGCATCCCTATAGCATCTGCTCTGGATCTGATCCACGTCACATACGGAGCGTAGGCTTGACTATTACTTTTCCCCAGCAATGGTTTTCCCCTCTTACTGATACCACTCCAGGCGCGCTGAAGCCTAGATAACAGATCCCCCTCTAGAAGACCAGTGAGGTACAGAGATTCCTGCACCTCTTCATCCTTCGGCGGAGCTCTCAAAGCGTACGCGAACTGTCGGACCAGCAAAGACGGATTGTAGTTTACACAGCCTCTCCTTCCTATCAAAGGCATGTTTGGAAACCCGCTGCAGCTAAAGATAATCTCGGTACCCAACCTATCTCTGTCAAACCAGTCAATATCCTCTGCAGATAAATTCATCAGACGCTCGGACCACTCAGCTGTGGCTGCAGCCGAAACAAAGGGACCCCTCTTGGGCAGATGACTATCAAGCCATTTATAAAGCAAGGGCACACAACAAGAGACATTCTTGCCCCTCCTGTTCTCGTTTTTGTAGTGGATGGAATGGTAGACATCTTCTATCAAGGTAGGGACTGGATTCCCTGATGAGAAGATGTGAAATGCGTCGAAGTCTACAAAATCGGGCATATTGGGGAACATAATGATGCCATATATGCACAGAGCGAGGATGGCGTTGAACGCGACCCAACATCCGTCTTTGGCGCACTGCTGAGCCTTTCCCACTAAAAACTGCAAGGAGAACCCGGGAACCTTGTTCCAACTAGACAATACCAACTCGGAGGCATCCAGATGAAGTGAAGGAGCTAAACCAGCCAGATCAGGCTCAGCATCCATATGAACAAAAGGCATCTGCCTCTTGATAGGCACACCTAACAAATCAGCATATTCCTCTAGCGTGGGTGCGAGAATAAAATCCTGGAAAGTGAAACATCTCAACGGAGGGTCGTAGAACTGCAGCAGAGCGTGCAACCCATTCAACTCGAACGCAGAAGGTTTATGAACCAAACTGAGCAATTTGCCGTAAGATTTTCTGAACTCATCCCTCACAGAATCATCTGCTAAAGAATCAAACCGGTCAGCCGAACCACATCAGAGGCAGGGAACTTGTAAGCCATGGTCTTCCTCAAAGAACCCATAACAATACAATAGGGGGCAAGAAATCCTGAATCGGGGGAAACGGTACCTGCAACACAGACACACGTTAATGACATGCAAATGAGTATGCAAAATAATGTAAAATGCAATCATGCAGCAGGAGATCAAGGCAACTGTGCTGTGGAGATTCTGCATCAACAAAACCATAATCCTGCTCTATCAAGAACAACCACTATATCTGATAATAAGAAAACCCTGGTATCGGACCACAAATCTGCTATATCAAGAACGACCATCTGATAGGGCCATATACACAGGACCATAATTCTGCTCTGTCAAGAACAAACTTCTGATAATAAGGACCTCTGATACAGGACCAAAAAATCTGCTCTGTCAAGAACAAACATCTGATAACAAGGACCTCTGATACAGGACCAAAAAATTTGCTCTGTCAAGAACAAACATCTGATAACAAGGACCTCTGATCAAAACCTGCTCTATCAAGAACAAATATACATCTGATGATAAGATCCTCTGATCAAAACCTTCTCTATCAAGAACAATCATATATCTGCAGATGAGAACCTCAGATCCCAACAAAACTTATCCACTATCAAGAAAACCAGGTGGTCTGAAGGTCAAAGTTTCCTACAATAAACCCAACCCTGCTCACTGGTATGGGCCTAAACTGACTCAAGTTCGGCATCCTATGCGTTCATCAGCGTCACAGACATTCAAGAGGGGTGATACGATACCCAGAAGGTGTGGCATCACCAGCTCATGAAGCGGCCTCACTCGGCTGAATCACAAATGATCGGTCCCCAGCATCGACAATCCTCCAAACCAACAACCGTCTCAACCCAAAGGGTTGAAAGAGAAGCCAACCGGGAGAACCTCGTCTGAGCATGGATTTCATGAGACACTAGTGCCTGCAAAGCAAGCACGCGCCCACTAATTTCCACAACTAATGCTATGTTCACTCAAGCCTGGGTCTGGCTTTTCACTCATCAGAATGCCCCTCCCACAACAGCACAGATAATCATATCATACTGAAAATAAAGTGCGGGAAATGAAATGCGATAAATAAACACAACCCAACAAGTAAACATACAAGCGCTAGGATTGACTCTCGCAGGGGACGTCGGATCCCCAAACTGACTCGCATACGGGACGTTGGATCCTAGGAAACTATCAAGTCCCCAGCAGATTCGCCAGCTGTCTCTTCCGCGAAAATAAGGTGCCGGCAAAACAGAAGAGTCGCCACCTTTCGTTATTTATCCCTCGGAGCGGGAAAGGAAACGATCGGAAAAACCTGACGAGAAGGGTAAGACAAGGTCATCGCAACCATTGTCTGGGTTCGGGAGTCGGTTACGTAAGGGGAAGGTATTAGCACCCCTCACGTCTGTCGTACTCGACGGGATCCACACTTGTTGTGTTTACTGGACGAGTTGGTTTATCTATCCACCTATCAAGGCTGGCTTAAAAAGAAAAGAAAATGACTCGGCAAAGCGTCGCACTTTATGCCTACGTATTCTCATCAGAGAATGAGAAATCAGAGTCAACGTAGTTCGACCTACGACGGGATACGGGGAAGGTAGCTCGCCAATACGTCAGTATTGTGCCTACGTACTCTCAACAGGCATGAGAGATCAGAGCTTACGTAGTTCGGGATACTATGCATTACGGGGATTCAGATTCATCTGTTTTATCGAGTAGGGTTAAACAGTAGTTCCAGCAGTTAGGGAGAAAGCCTGTTTGCATTGGCGCTGAAGTTTAACGACACTCTTTTCTTCAAAAAAGCTTCCTTTGAATTATGGGCCCACGGGGCAAAAAGGTTTGAAGTTTGTTTTCCGTCTTTTACGAAAGAAGTGTTTTTTTATTGTGTTTACAATTTCAATCGCACTAAAGACTATGACCTGAGAGTGAATGCGTCGCATGTCACCCAAAGGGTGCTATACTAAACATCCGGACTGTTGAAAAGAAACTCTCCAACAATCCTTTCTCAGATAGCTTAAGGCTCATAACATACGAAAGAAATCATTCATGATTACTGTATCTTAAGCTGTTTTGAGATGAGAAGAGAACAGGCTCAACTACGGGGAGACTATCAAGTCCTACTGTTGTCATGCCAAGGATTCATCCTATGGTTGAGGTTTGAAACAGGGAACTCCTAGAAGTTATCATGCATAGGTTTCAACCTAAAGTTCTATCATCACTTCCTTATCAAAGGAAATGAGATTCCTAAGGGATCATGTCAATGGTAAACAGAAACAGATAAAGCATCAGCTTAAACAGTAAACAGTAATACAGTAAACGACTGTAAAATGCATGCAATGCAAGTGAGGGAGGAAATGTGTGTGGGGCAGCAGCCTCCACAAGCTCATCTCAACCTCAAGCAAGATATGAATAACAGTAATCATACTGAAAAAATAACATGCTATCAAGAAAAATAGAATAACAACTGCAATCATACAGAAGAAATAAAATCAGGCTATCAAGCAAAATAAACCACATGGGCAAGGGAGCAGGGCTCTACCGAATACCCGCAAGCAAAGCCATACAGTAACAATACAAGCAGAGGGAGCAACTCAACCTCTAGTGCAATCATGCTCCTAGATTAAAGTTAGTCTAGATATGGACTTATTCTAATGCATCAAGCAAGTCAAACATGGCACATCAGCAAAGAAAAGAAAACAGACAAGAAAGCAGATCAACCCCTCTCTCTTCCAACTCCAAGCCTCAGCTCTCCTAACAGTAACTCAGTCTTCAGACCTCCATCAGTCTTGACAAATATCAATTTGCTTCTTCAGGTTTCAACCCTTCCACATAAGTTTCAACTTATTCTCTCTTCTCTAAGCTTCAACTCCTTAATCAGTTCCACCTTCAGGCTTCACTCTTAACTATAAATGTCAACTTGATTCCTTCAGGATCTCCAAGCTTCAAAGTAAGTGTCAACTCATCTTTTGTTCTTCAAGCTTCAGCTCTTCAGTCAATCTCAATTGAATCCTCTTCATAAGTATCAACTTAGTCTTCAAGCTTCAGCTCTCTTTGCTTTACTAGTCTCAACTTGGTCTCCTCTTCCTATAAGCTTCAGCTTCCCAGAATAGTCATCAATCATCTGGAAATGTCAACTTCATCCTTCAGTCTTTAAGCCTTAGCTCTTCATTCAGTCTTTACTGGATCTTCATGTATCAACTTGCTCTTCTTGCTCTTCAGCTGCAATGGCAATGCTCAGGGAATCATCCTCTTCCATACTCTTCAATGAAGTCTTCATCTTCACACTCAAGCCCAACATCTCTCAAGATACTCAAAACCAGAAGAAATCACTTAACTGGATAAGCTAGGATATTAAACTGCTTATTGACCACCAAAGGTGACCTATAAGGGTTTAACATCAAAAGAATGGTTCCCTCAAAAGTTCTACTTCCTGGGTACCATCACTTATCCCTCCTAAGGAGAGAGGTGAATACCCTGGAAGGACCTTGAATCATGGGGAGGAATGGAGGTGAAAGATACCATCCATGTTTAAGAAAGGAATCAACTAAGTCTAAGCTCTACTTAATTCCTAACCCTAAAACAACAACAAAACAAACAAGTCTTCAAGCTCTCAAGCTCCTTCTTCAATCTTCAAGTCTTCCACTATGCTCCTCCATGCTCCACAAAGCAAGACCAAGCCCACCAAGCCAAGCAAAGGCCCACAAAGCAAAGCAAAACAAAATACAAGCCCACAAGGGCAACACAAACAACAATCAACTACAAAAATCAATTAAAAATAGTATACTATTATATTAAAATCTAATATAATTTCTAAGGGATCCTATATACCTACCCTTAATACCCTATATGTCCCAATATCTAACTTGACCTAAAAACCCAAAATTCTAGTGTTATTGTGGACCTATGTTAAGGATTGACCTAAATCTACACAACCTAAAGTCATCTAATCCAAACTAATCGAAAACTAATCACAAAATTATGGAATAAATCCAGAGGGGAGCTAAAGTCCTAATCTAACTATCCTAAAAAGAATGGCCTAAAAATTCAAAGGGAACTAGCTAAACAAAATTCTACAAATCTATGTATCAACATAAAAGGAATTAAAAGCTATTAAAAGAGAAAATATTCAAAAAATATTAAAAATGCATGAAATGCAAATGGATTGATTTTATTATTTTCTAGACATTAACATGAAATGGGGGAAAAATCCCCATGCCAAAATCATCATTTTTCTATTTAATATGATTTTTCAAAGTTTAAAATAAAATGGAGAAAAAGAAAATAAAATGGTAAATGTTTGGTGCAGATAGCAATGGTATGCAGTTCAATATGAGAATGGGCTTGAAACGGGGGTGTGATCAGCAATGCGCGTTAGGCCCAATTTTAATCAGAAAACAAATAACAAAATATAGAGAAAAGGAAAAAAGCACGGTGCAGAAAGCAAGGAAAATTAGTTCAATTCCACAACGGGCCACAAATGGGGGTGTGGCTATCAATTAATCCACTAAAGCCCAAACGAAGAATTAAATGAAACGGCTGCGTTTAGTGCTTCTCAGACTCATCTTTTGAAACGTGAAATTAAATCCCATCCACACGATCTGATCCCAGTCAACGGGTCCTTGCCTCATCCAACGGCCATGACCTTATCTTCTTCCTCCAGCCATTAAAATGGATGGAAAGCTCCATAGTTGCAGAGCTCAAATACCTAACTCGGACTCCATCCAAACTCAACCAAAATCCATGGTTCAAAACCCTAATCCATTCTAAATTCAACCTTGATCACTACCATGGTATTAGAATCAATTGAAATGCCCTCAATCTCTAAACCCGATCCAAAATCAAAACTATGCTCAAACTTCAACTTTAACGATTCTTGAAATTGATTGGCTCAGAATGATCACCACCTCACACTAGTTAAATCTTGCTATTAAACTCATGTCATATCTCACTATACATCGTGTTCTTGATCAAAACAAAATTGGTGTCACTAACTCAAACCTCACCAAATGATCTCAAACTTTCCAGAATCCATCTCCTACTTGTCTCTAACCATTCTAACCTAACAAATCTAACTAATAATGCTTAAATTAAGGTGTAGAGGAAAAGTTGCAAAACTGTCAAATCTTGAATACCAGATAGGTCAAACCTTCAATTCAACACCTCAAACTCTTCAGAATCACTCCTTGATTGATGTTAATGCTTCTGTTTGCAAAAGATTTGGTCCAAGAAGCTTGAATCTCCAAATCCGATTGTGACTTGCAGCTCCCAAAATCCAAATGCTAACTCTTCAATTCTTCATGATCTTGCTCTCAATTTGGTATGCACACATTCAGTATGATCAATGGAAGATGTTAGGATTGAAAGAATCAATGGAAATGGTGTGGAATATAGAAATTGATTTCAACTTGCAATGGAAGATTTTGAAATGGCAATCTCACTCTCCTCTCTAATCTCTCACCAACCTTGCATCTGAGCAAGTTCTAATCACTATATAGGATGGTTCAGACCCATCCAGAACTTTCTGGAATCATCCAATGAGAATTTGAGATTCTCATGTCATGAGTTTTTGATTTCAATCCATCTCACATGCCATCTTGTGTTATACCTCTTGCAGCACTTTTTCTGACTTGAAAATCTCCTTAGATTAGATACATGATGTGTTAGGATACTTTACTAGCTTGTGCATTGCTTTTCCTTGTGTTTTGCATATGTACCTTAATATGCAAGTAACCATTTTCCAAAGCAAGTCCATGATCTAGGCCTCAAATCAAAAATGTGGCTGAACCATTGTTTCTAAAATGTTTTCTAGAGTCAAAATGACATATTACATGCCATGGTTTGGATGTGTAGCTTGGATATTTCAATTTCCAACTTTGACTTATTTAACTTATGCCTTCATTTTAGGTCATTTTTACCATTTTGAGCTACAAGCCTTTTCAACATCTCATGACTTCCTTACTAGCCTTAAAACATCAATTTAAGCAAGTTTGGTGTTGAAGATTTTTCCATCTGAAGCTTGGAAATAGGAGTTATGGCCTTATGCTTGAAATGACCTGTAATCTCTAAATGACCAAAATGCCCTTGACTTGTCAAAGCCATAACTTGAGTTCTAAAAATCCTATCAAGGACTTCAAGTACTCTATAGAAAGCTAATAAGATAAGGAACAACATTAATGTTGACCAAAAGTTCATAGGAATCATCCTTCTTGGGCAAAAGTTTGATGCAAGTTGGGTAACTTTCAAGGACCCAGATTCACATACCTCAGATGACCTGTAACTCGTCAAAGTCATAACTTGAGTTCAACAAATCCTATCAAGGACTTCTAGTACTCAAATTAAAGCTAAGAACAAGCTCTACAACATTCATGTTGGGGGTAAGATGAGATGACAATCACATCTTGAGCTAAACTGCCTTGAAGATAGGGGTCAAACTAGGGGATTTTACATTGTCAAGCCTTAGAAACCCTAGCTTGAAACTTCTCAAACTCTTCAATCATGATGAGTTGACCTTGGAATCATACTTATAACATCTCAATGCATCAATCCATGATCACATGGCTCTTGGATTAGGTCTCAACCTTCTCCCAATCATCAGTTGACCTAGGGTTGACCCAGTCAAACCCTAATTGCACCAATCATGGCTGAGTCTTCTTAATCTTGCACAATGACCTGTCTAGGCTTTATGAGGGCTTTCAAGACATCTCATAATCTCTCTCAAGGCTTCAAGTCTACATTCATGGCTTCAGAATCATCTGAGGTCTTCCCACAATTCTCAAGCTAGGAGGCACACCTTCTTGGTTTCAACCACTCTCTCTGAGGATCTTTTAACTTTTCTGACAAAGATATCAACCCTTGAACACTTGAATAATCTTCTTGGCTAGCTTCAAACTCTTGTATAGTTCTTGGTTGGCAATCATACCTCATGATCTCCTGCACACATGTCAATGAAATGCAAATGATAATGCTAATGTGAATGAGATGAACCACAAGCTAGGTAAAGAAATTGTTGGTCAAATTTTGGGGTGCAACATGTACCACAGGAGATTTCCGTCAACCAGCTTGAAGGGGTAGTTGTGCATGTTTATGCCGGGAACGGATTAGGGTTTACAGACCTAGAGCTAACGCCGAAGGGAAGAAACCATAACAGTGCGCTGCACATCTCGTTGGAATGCAGAGGGACTGTCATGTCGCATGTGCTTGTTGATACAGGCTCGTCATTGAATGTTTTTCCAATGAAAGTGCTCATGAAACTAGATACTCGTGGCTTGATTTGTACACCTAGTGACCTAGTTGTAAGGGCTTTTGATGGAACCAAACGATCTGTCTTCGGAGAAGTTACTCTACCCATCCAGGTCGGACCTAAAACCTTCGACGCAGTCTTTTACATCATGGATATCCAGCCTGCTTATAGCTGTCTGTTGGGTCGGCCCTGGATTCACTCTGCTGGTGCCGTGACTTCCACCCTGCACCAAAAGCTGAAATATGCTGTGGGAGGCAACATTGTAACCGTTTGTAGCGAAGAAGATATTATGGTGAGACATTTGTCGTCTTTCAAATACGATGAGGTGGATGGTGAGATCCACGGAACTTTGTGTCAGGCATTCGTGGCCATCGAGGTTAATGATTTGACTCCGACACCGAAGAAAATATCTGAGATGACTCTCTCTTCCTTCAGGGAAGCCCAAGCTGTGGTCCAGTCTGGTGTGGCCCAAGGTTGGGGAAAGGTTCTTGATATTCCTAACAAACAGGACAAATTTGGGTTAGGGTATCAACCTTCTGCTGCTACTTCATCCTCTCAGAACGCGTCGTGCTTCAATGGGTCGATTCAGTTCACGAAAGGAGGAGTGATTTTTGAGCAGGTCAGTGCTTTGTCTGAAGATGAAGGGGATAGCGACTGTGATCTGGGCGTGTGGATTCAGCCGTGCAAACCAGGCCAGAGCCTCAACAATTGGTCCATCCAGGATGTCATCCAAGTGACACGCAAAGAGTAATGATTTACTTTTTCCAATTATTGTACAACCCTATGTCCTACTCGGGGCATAGCGGTTTTATTGTCAGGGCTTTGCTTGGTTATGTACATACATTTTTCCAATAAATCAAAAGGTGTTTCTTTGCACTCAAATATTGTGATCCTTGTTATTCCTGTTTTTACTTTTGTTTTGAAAAACAATAAAATGGCGATGTGGTTTGTGCTAACCTGCACATCATTTTCATGCTTAACCCTTTTCATTGCAGGGTTCATATTATAGACGACACCGATTCAGGTCCTTGCATGACTCACTTCGACTTTGATTGCCCGATCTATCAAGCTGAAGAAGAGATTGACGAAGATGAAGACCTTCCGGAAGAGTTGGCTCGACTGTTGAAACGGGACGAGAAAATCATTTCCCTCATGAGGAGGATATTGAGATCGTCAATCTGGGTTCTGAAGAACTCGTCAGGAACGTCCAAATAGGGGTTGCGTTACAGAGCGACGTCAAGCAGAAGATGATCGAGATGCTTCGAGAGTATAGTGACATCTTTGCTTGGTCGTACGAAGATATTCCCGGACTGGATACGGATATATTGGTTCACCACCTACCTCGGCGCGAAGAGTGTTCTCCAGTTAAGCAGAAGCTTAGAAGGACAAGATCGGATATGGCTGTTAAGATCAAAGAAGAAGTCCAAAAGCAGCTTGATGCTGGCTTTCTTGCAGTCACTACTTACCCACCATGGGTCGCCAACATAGTACCTGTACCAAAGAAAGATGGTAAGGTGCAGATGTGTGTGGATTATCGATATTTGAACAGGGTGAGCCCTAAAGACGACTTCCCGCTCCCTCATATTGACGTATTGGTCGACAATACTGCTCAATATTCCGTGTTTTCGTTCATGGATGGCTTCTCCGGTTATAACCAGATCAAGATGGCACCGGAAGACATGGAGAAAACCATGTTTATTACACCTTGTGGGACGTTTTGCTACAAAGTAATGCCCTTCAGTCTGAAGAATGCAGGGGCAACTTATCAGCGAGCGATGGTCACTTTGTTTCATGGCATGATTCATCATGAGATTGAAGTCTATGTTGATGATATGATAGCAAATTCCCAAATGAAGGAGGGACATCTGGTCAATTTGCTGAAGCTATTTGAGAGGTTTAGGAAGTTCAGGTTGAGGCTGAATCCTGATAAATGTACTTTCAGAGTACGATCCAAAAAGTTACTGAGGTTTATTGTAAACGAAATAGGCATAAAGGTTGATCCTGCCAAAATAAAAGCGATACAAGAAATGCCAGCGCCTAAAACAGAAAAAGAATTTGTGGATTCCTGGGGAGAATAAACTACATTTCTCGGTTTATATCTCAACTCATGGCCACGTGTGAACCGATGTTCAAACTGCTGAAAAAAGATCAGGCGATTATCTGGAATGACAATTGCCAGAGGGCGTTCGATAAGATAAAACAGTATCTGTAGGAGCCTCTAATTTTGATTCCCCTAGTTGCCGGAAGACCTTTGATAATGTACTTGACGGTTCTTGAGAATAGCATGGGTTGCATTCTCGGTCAACAAGACGAGACTGGCAGGAAGGAGCATGCCATTTACTACCTGAGTACAAAGTTCACAGATTGTGAATCCCGTTCCTCAATGCTGGAGAAAACGTGTTACGCACTCGCGTGGGCTTCCAAACGTTTACGACAGTATATGATCAATCATACAACCATGCTAATTTCGAAGATGGATCTGATCAAGTATGTCTTTGAAAAGCAAGCTCTCTCAGGAAGGATTGCCCGATGGCAAATGGTGCTGACAGAGTACGACATCCAGTACGTGTCTCAGAAAGCCATTAAAGGGAGTGTTCTTTTAGAATACCTCGCTGAGTAGCCGATCGAAGACTACCAGCCGATGAAATTTGAATTCCCTGATAAGGATATTATGTTCTTAATGATGAAGGACTGTAATGGACCACTACCTGGCGAAGGGCCAAAGATTGATTCTCAGTGGAAGTTGATATTTGATGGTGCAGTTAATTCGTATGGAAGTGGAATTGGGGCAATCATTACGACTCCCCACGGGTCTCACATCCCGTTCACTGCCAGATTAACATTCCCGTGCACCAACAACGAAGTGGAGTATGAAGCGTGCCTCATGGGTTTAGAAGAAGCCATTGATTTGAGGATTAAAAACCTTGATGTATACAGTGATTCAGCACTTATTGTCAATTAGATAAAAGGCGAATGGGAGACCAGGCAGCCAAACTTGATCCCATACATGAATTATGCCCGAAGGCTACTTCCGTTCTTCGATCGAGTGGAACTCCATCATGTGCCGAGAGCTAAAAATCAGATGGCTGATGCCTTAGCCATGTTGGCTTCGATGTACAAAGTCAATTTCTGGAATGAAGCTCCAAGAATTGTCATATCTCACCTTGATAGGCCTACATTCGTTTTTGCAATCGAGGAAGCCACCGATGGCAAGCCATGGTTCTACGATATCCAGAACTTCCTTATGACTAAGGAGTATCTAGTGGGCGCGTCGACCCAGGATAAAAAGACTCTGAGGAGGCTGTCTGGAAACTTTTACCTCAATCCTGATGGAGTGTTGTATAAGAGAAATCACGATCTGGTGCTACTTATATGTGTGGACGAGAGAGAAGCAGGATTGCTTATGGAAGAAGTCCACGAAGGCACATTTGGTGCGCACGCCGGTGGGCACGCTATGACTCGAAAGATATTACGTGCTGGGTATTATTGGCTGACGATGGAGTCTGATTTCTTCAAGTTCGCGAAGAGATGCCATAAATGCCAGATTTATGCTGATAAGATTAATGTGCCGCCGTGCCCGTTGAATGTCATGTCCTCTCCTTGGCCGTTCTCCATGTCGGGCATTGATATGATTGGCAAGATCGAACCTACCGCATCCAATGGACATCGCTTCATTTTGGTGGCTATTGACTTTTTCACCAAGTGGGTAGAGGCAGCGTCGTACGCTAACGTTACCAAGCAGGTGGTAGCGCGATTCATAAAGAGGGACATCATATGTCGATATGAAATTCCCGAACAGATCATTACTGATAATGGTTCGAATTTGAACAACAAGATGATGAAGGAGTTATGTCAGAACTTCAAGATTGAGCATCACAATTATTCTCCATATCCTCCGAAGATGAATGGTGTTGTTGAAGTAGTTAATAAGAACATCAAGAAGATTGTGCAGAAAATGGTCATCACCTACAAGGATTGGCACGAGATGTTGCCATTTTGCTTGCACGGTTATCGCATGACGGTGCGTACATCAACCGGGGCAACTCCTTTCTCATTGGTGTACGGTATGAAGGCAGTCCTACTGTTGGAAGTCGAGATTCCCTCTTTGCGAGTTCTGGTCGACGTGAAGCTCGACGAGGTAGAATGGATAAAAGCCGATTGAATCAACTCAGCCTGATGGATGAGAAGAGACTAGCATCGATTGCATACGGGCGGCTGTATCAGAGCCGGATGAGGAAAGCTTATGATAAGAAGGTGCGCCCTCGTAGCTTTCAGACGGGTGATCTCGTCCTGAAGAAGATTCTTCCACCACATTCCGATCACAGGGGAAAATGGACTCCTAACTACGAAGGTCCATATGTCGTCAGCAAGGTCTTCTCGGGAGGGGCCTTACTGTTGTCCACGATGGATGGCAGAGATTTCACGTCCACTATGAACGCGGACGCAGTTAAAAAATACTTTGCTTAAAATGACCCGCTGGAAAGAAAAAAGAATATCCAGGAAAAAATGGGGCATCCCGGCGAACTAGAAAAATTAGAAGGTTCGGGCAAAAGTTAGGGATATAAATGAAAAAATGTACACCCGCAAAGTCGAAAACCTGAAGGGGCGAATTTGGATAAAAAGGGTATCCCAGTGGATTGAAAACCTGAAAGGGCGATCCAGGCAAAACTTAGGGATTGAAAAAGCAAATGACTGCGTTCCACGTGCGAACTTTCATCACCTAGTGGTTTGGGAAGACCTGAGGGTCGTTTATCCAAGTCAATCTCTTCTGAAGAAGAAAACGTCGGAGAAGTATCGAAGTCGAGTGGTTCATGGAGGGATCAACTCATGGTGTTCATTTGCACCACATCGCCGGCATCTGTATATACTGATGTATATTTATGTTTTTCGCAGCTTCCTCATTATAGGAGCTTGCATCCTTTGTAAAACATTTTGCCTATTCAGGGGCTCATTTATCAATAAACATATACTATTCAGCATTTCGATTGCTTGATGTTGGTTTTTGCTTGACAGCATTTATCTGTTTTGTTTGCGAAAAATGCCCGATGTTTTTGTTAAAATGCGCATAAATAAACTTGCAGGCCTAGGCCGATAATGGTTAAAGCATTGATTTGTTCGAACAAAGTCACGACTGATAACCTTGATAGGTCCCTTTGTGAAGGGTATCTTGTTTGTTTGTTCATTTTGTTTGTAGGGTTGAAACCTTCGAAGTAGTGTTCCAGAGATGTGTCCTTGATAGGAACATCATACTTCCAGCTGAGCCGTGTGCAGCAACTCTTCTCCAGCAGGGTCTCCCCAGTGATTCCCCAAGCAAATCAGAGGATCGTGTTTTCGTCGACCGGTGCATATTCCATCCCCTAGAACACATGATTGTGTCCCCGAGTAGGTCTTGACTTCTCCTCAAAGTCAGAGCACATGATTGTGTCACCAAGTTGTTTCTCTGAGCAGAAGCAACGTTCTCCCCATAGAGAAATCGCCAGTGAAGTCGTCACCTGAAGGTTCGATATTCTAAGAGGCCAGTCAGGGCTTTGTTCCCCGTCAGAGCAGTTATTATCAGTGGTCGATGATGATTCTTCCCCACAGAGTTGTAACTTCTCCAGCAGGTGAGAGAGGTTGTGTAGCTGATGCTATGTTCTCCAGCGGGGTCCGTATCTCCAAGGCAGTCGTATCTGTGAAGGCCATTCGTGTTGTCTTCCCCACAGCAGGCACTGATGTGAATCCCCAACTGAGTTTGAACTTCAGATTCTCGTAGAACTTTGTTTCCCAGCGGAAAAGCCGTCTGAGGCTCGTTTTCCCCAGGTTAAGTCCAATTGATATTGGCAGGTCTCCACAGCCGAGTCGTTTCTTCTTCCTTGACAGGATGGTTCTCTTCAGCATTTATTTTGCTGATTTAGTTTTGTAGCATTTTTGCATGACTGCATAACATCTACCGTAAATGCGTAGCATTTCCATCGTATGGAGCATTACGCCATAATCAAACATACATGAACATAAAACATGAGCTAGGTTGATACTGTTCTTATGTGCAGGTGTTCCATAACAGAGGTGTTCAATCAGGATGATTCTCAAGCCTCAAAGCAGATTTGTGTGATGACATGTCTCTTTTTCTCCTCAGAGTAGCGTGGTCGAAACCGCTCTGTGCGAATGCCTAGTGGTGATGTCTGAAGACTTTAGCCCTAACACGATCGACGATCAGGTCAGATGAATCCTTTCGACGAAAGGTCGATACACAACGGAGCTCCTTGAGAGAATGCTCCAGAATCCCCAGCGGAGGTACGTTATCCCCAGCAAGATTCAAACAGTAAAATCCGGCTGACGCCCGAGAATTCTTCTTTCGACTTGATGAGTAAGTCAGACAAAGATGTCAGGAAGGTTCACCCCCAGCGAGTTTCAGAGACGTGCGTCAGAAATCTCATTTTCGACTTGATGACGAAATCCGGCTGACGCCCAAGATTTTCTTCTGCTGATGCAGTATACTTGACGGTATGATTGACATAATTGTCAAATGTCCAGTGACCTGATGAGTCCAGCGATGGCGTTAATAGTCTTCTTCTGCTAACGCAGAGTGCCTGACGGCTTGATCAACTATCCTTCACTAGTTACGGTGTAACCAGTGACCCCTTATTGACTTGATGTTTTGGCGCGTCGAAGATTGTCAAGCGTTCCTAGTGACCCGTTAAGTCCAGAGGAATCCCTCTGCTGACGCAGGATTCCTGACGGCATAATCAGTTTATTTCATCAGTTACCGAGTAACCGAGGAATTCTACTGCTGACGCAGAGCGCCTGACGGCAATACCAGTTTTCTTTCATCAATTACCGTGTAACCAGTGATCCCTTGATGATTTAAGGACGAAAACTTACAGTGAAATCAAATGATCATCCTGAT
The DNA here is from genome assembly GCA_963859935.3 of Lathyrus sativus. Taxonomy (NCBI): domain Eukaryota; kingdom Viridiplantae; phylum Streptophyta; class Magnoliopsida; order Fabales; family Fabaceae; genus Lathyrus; species Lathyrus sativus. Next base: position 266,168,499 of record OZ012735.1, read on the forward strand.
GGAGATTTCAGATTAATTGTTCACCAGCAAGTTGCCGTGCAACTAGCATTTCAGAGTTCCGGATATTTTCCCCAAATAGAGTACAGTCTTTTGCGATTGGCAAATTTCGGGTTTGTTGGTATTCAACCGTCTTTTACCTTTATTGTTTGAGAGCCGTTCGCTTCTCACCCAGTCAGGTCCAAGCCGTTTCAATAGGGGCAACTGTTGCACCCCCAAATTTGCCTAACCTTTTTTTATACCTAGTTTGTGTTTCATCTCATTTAATATAACATTACCATATGCATTGCATTGACATGTATGCAGGAGTTCAAGGGCTATCATAGAGTACAAGGCTATTCAAGAGTCTTCATCCAAGTATCCAAGGGTTGATATCCTTATCAGAGAAGTTGAAGATCCCCAGAGAAGTGGGTTAGCACATGTGAGCATATCTCCTAACTTGAAGAGCATGTGAGTTCTTCAGATGATTTTGAACCAATGGAAAGAGTCCTAAAGCATTGAGAGAGTTCATATGATGTCTTGATAGTTATTATGGAGCTTAAACAAGTCATTGTGCAAGGTATGAGAAGCCACAACCAAGATTGGTACAACTAGGGTTTTCATCTGGTCAACCCTAGGTCAACAGTTGAGTTTGAAGAAGGTTGAGACCTAATTTCAAGGCCATGTGATCATGGATTGATGTATTGAGGTGTCTAAGGGATGATTCCAAGGTCAACTCATCATGAATCAAGAGTGTGAGAAGTTATTGAGCTAGGGTTTTTAAGCTTGACATAGCTCAACTTTAAGACCACATAGCTCAAGATGTGATCCTCATCTCATCTTGGCATCTACATGGATATTGTAAAGCATGATCTTAGCTTTAATTTGAGTACTAGAAGTCCTTGATAGGGTTTATAGAACTCAAGTTACAAGCCAGACAAGTTACAGGTCATTAGATGAATGTGAATTTCGAGCTTGGAAGTCAACTCACTTCCATGCCACTTTTGACCTAGAAGGAAGTTTCACATGACCTTCTGATAAACATGAAAGTTGTTCCTCATGATCTTAGCTTTTCAAAAAGTCCAAGAAGTCCATGCTTGGATTTGTAGAACTCAAGATACATTGATTGCAAGACAAGGGTATTTTGGGAAGTTAAGATTATAGGTCATTTTGCATTATAGATCCATTTCACTATCTTGCACATCTCAAATGAAGTTTTGTTCAACTTGAAAGTTGTTCAAAATGGTGTTTTTAGTCCAACAAGGCATTAAGAATCGATTAATATGGATTGGAATGAGAGATGGTTGAAGAAATTTCACAAAAAAGAGATTATTAAAGGCATAAAAAAGGAAAATTTAAAATAAATCATAAGTGTTCAAGAAATGGCAAGTTGGTGCATATTTTGACTAGAAATCACATTTGGAACACAATGGCATTGCTAGAAATCCATTTTTGGCACATAATTCATGGACTTTCATTTGGTTGCTTCATGATGAAGTTACACATCAAAGATTGACCATTGGATGAAATCAAGGAAGCAATCTGGTCCATTCATATTCACCATGACACAAGCATTGTATATGAAGCATTTTGAAGCTAGAACTGTGGAAAAATCGTGGCTGCCATAGTTGCACTTTGAAGGAAGATTTGAAAATTGGATTGCTTAAATTAGGCTTCCGTTGGGCTTGGAAATTATCCAAACACACTCTATTTAAGTTCAGGATCCATTTCAGATTGGTGGTGGTGGAATTTTGGAGGGAGAAGTAGTTATTACAGTTGGAGATTCAAGCTTTCAAAGGGAGAAATCGTTTTTGCAATCTAGAGCATTTCAAGAAGAATTGTGGATTCCATTAGCATCAGCAATCATCAGTCAAAGTTTCTGCATAGTTTGGAATCAAGATTTGCATCCAAGCACATCCAATTGCAAGCATCAGTCCAGGTTCTTTCTCTTAAAAATTCCTCTCATTCTATGCTATTCTAGGATGAATTAGACATGTGGCTAGGTTATAGGAAGAACATAGATTGTTTTAGGATCATAATCTTGAAGTTTAGAGATGATTTAAGTTTTGATGCAAATTCTGTTGGCCTTCGAAACTAGTTATTCATGGAGAATTAGTGCAATTGGAGATTAGATTCATGATCAGGGTGAAATTTCGAGAAGAATCGTACCATTTTCTTTAAGTTTGGTGATGATTTGATATTAGGTGGTGTTGGTGTCACCGGAGAAGACGACAGGAGTCTTCTCCGGCCACCACGAAGTTCCCTCTTCTTTCTTGCAAGTTTAAGAGGTAGGAGATGAATCTCCCACCATTGATCTCGTTTGAATTAGTTGACTAAGTCTTAGTATCCAACGCGTGAGATTAGTCCTGAGGATAGGCTGACTTTGACTGGTGAGGTGGCAAGACTAGGAGCCTTGGATGATCATACTTTTTCAATGAATGAACCTGATTAGACCACACCATATACGTTAGTTAATGAGATCCACCTGATTACATATCAAAATGCTGAGTTTCACTAAATCAGCAGGTAGCACGCGTGTCACTCCCTCTCCCCTTAGATGCACTTACTTAGTCTCCTGATCAAATGGTTGTGTCTTTTTCAGCATTTTCTTTAATTCTTTTAATTGTTTTCATATTTTCTTTAATTGTTTTAATTGTTTTAATTCAGTAAAAATAGTAAAAATGATCAGAAAAATATGTAAAAATTCATGAGTGATCTCTGAAATATTCCTGATTTTTGTGTGCACTTGGATTTTATTTTTGATTTATTTTCAATTTAATGCAATTTTTCTCTTTTTATTTGATAATAAAAAATGGTAAAAATGAGTAGTTTTCTTTCTGATTTTTGTGCTAGGTCTTGGGTTAGAATTAGAACTTGATCTTTTGCTGGATGGTATTAGGTATCTTGATAGAGTTGTAGATTTTTTGTGCTAATTTTTAGATGATTCTAAGATTAGTTTTGGATTAGGTTTTTAGAGCATTCCCCTCTTTGCCTTTCCTTTGACACCTTTTAGGTTAGCCTTTAGAAAGTGACCTTAAACTTAGAATTTGGTTCTGATTTTTCTACCATAGGTCCATGACACCTTTAAGAGCTTCTAGAATTTTTCTTAGATTTTTGTGGATTGTTTTCCCATTTCCTTTTCATTTTACATTCTGATGAGTGTTTTGCATGATTTAATTGATGTTTGCTTGTATTTTTGCATCATAGTTGCAATAGTTATGCATCCATATCTTGTATAATCCCCTAGATGTTAGGTTGGAACCTTGATAGGCTCATTACCAATTCATTTTTAGGTTCATACTTATTTTAAGATAGAAATCTTTAGGCTTTGCGTAATTAGGATCTTAGAGGTTTTACATGATTATTTTCTCTATCCCTATTTGTTTCTTGTGCCTAGCCTTACTTCATTCAATCCATTCTCTTGGATCCCTTTTGGGAGAGCCTAGCCCTCCTTAGGGGAAGCTCTGTGCATTCCTCAAAAGGTTTGAGCCATAGAATGATATTCAATGTCTTGGTGGGTTCCATAGGTTCACACCATGCTCCCTCATTCTTTCTATTCCAATGATTTGGATCCTTCTTGGGAGAGCCTAGTCTCCCTTAGGGAAGACTCTGTGCATTCCTCAAGAAGATTGAGCCATGAGGACTCAAGTACTTTGTACACCCTTCTTATCTCAGGTCCAAATATCTATGGATCCTCTTTGTGAGAGCCTAGCCCTCCTTAGGAGAAGCTCTGTGCATTCCTCAAAGAGTTTGAGCCTCAGATGGATTCTTTGTGTTGATACACATCCATTGTGATGGGTTCCTTAGGTTCACATCACCTATCTCTTGTTTCTAGTCCAAATTACTTTGGATCCTTCTTGGAAGAGCCTAGTCCCCCTTAGGGAAGACTCTGTGCATTCCTCAAGAAGTGTGAGCCTCAGTGGACCCCAGTGCTGATGTACATTGAGCTTAGTGAATTGACATTCACTTTGTTCTTCCCTCCTTTTGATTATCTCTCTTACATGATTGTATTGGTTTGCTTATCTGATTGTTGATGCATTAGATTAAGTTGCATGAGTAGATACTCATTTGTTAGGTGCATGATTGCATTATTTGATTGCTTGATAGCATGATTTGATACCTACTGTTGAGATGCATTAGGGTAGTCTCATGAGTAGGTACTCATTTATTTAGGTGCATGATTGCATTAAAGGTTGAGGTGTCCCTCCCTTTGCTTGACTGTTTTTTCTTCTTTTGTAACTGATGTTTGCATTGAAGGTTGAGCTTGTCTCCCTTGCTTGTACTGTTGCACATCATATGCATTTGTGTTTGTTTTAGCTTGATAGCTTTACTTCTTAATGACTTTTGCTGTTGGTTGATACCTCTTGGCATGTTCCCTTAGGACTTCCAGTCTCCTTGAAATGATGATTGTGTTAAACTTTAGGATTGAATCCAGGCATGATAACATTAGGGTAGATTCCCTTTCAAACTTCAATCATAGGATGAATCCATGTATAATAACAGTAGGATGCTTGATAGTTTCCCCTGTAGAGTCCTTTCTCTTCTCATCTCAAACAATAGAAAATACGTAAGAAAGGATAATGAATACTGTACGCTACGAGCCTTAAGCCATTTGGGAAATGGTGATTGGGGGCCTCTCCTCGATTTCCTAGAGTGTTTAGGACACGTCCTTAGGACGATGTGCGACGCATTCACTCCTAAATCCTAGTCTCTAGTGCAGTATGAATTACAAACATTCATAAAAGACACTTCTTTTCGATAAAAGACAAAAAACGAACATTCAAAACTCTTTTTGCCCCGTGGGCCCTTAATTCAAGGAAAAAAATTTCCTGAAGAAAAGAGTGTTGTTAAGCCTCGGTTCTACCGCAAACAGGCGTTGTCCCTAACTACTGGAACCGTTGTTTAACTTTACTCGGGTAAAAAAAATTGAACAAACCTGTGTTCCGTTTTATCCCGAACTACGTTCGCTCTAATTTCTCTGACGAGAATACGTAGGCACAAGATGCGATATCTTGGCGAGCAACCTTCCCCCATAACCCGTAGTTAGCCGAACTACGTTGACTCTGATTTCTCTGACGAGAATACGTAGGCATAGAGCGCGATGCTTTGCCGAGTCATTTTTCTTTTCTTTTTCAAACCAGCCTTGATAGGTAGATAATTAAACAACCCTTCGAGATAAATAATCAAGTGTGGATCCTGTCGAGTACGATGGACGTAAGGGGTGATAATACCTTCCCCTTGCGTAACCGACTCCCGAACCCAAGACATGGTTGCGACGACCTGTCTTACCCTTTTCGCTAGGTTTCTCCCGTTAGTTTCCTTTCCCTTCGTATGGGATAAATAACGATAGGTGGCGACTCTTCTGTCATTACAGGCACCTATTTTCGCAGTAGCGACACCCTTAGATTCAAGTTTGCATTGAGATGGTCACCAAGTCAACTACCTAACAGAGTTAACCTCCAACTCAGTGAGTTGAGGCTAACTAACTCCAAGGCTAGTTCCAAGGCTACATCCAAAGCTCACTCTGAACCTAGCAACTCCGAAGCAAAAGTCTATATAAGCAAATCACCACCATTTCATAAGGGGGTTGAATCATTTTCTCAATTTCTACGTTCTTCACTCTCAATTCTCTCACACTCTCTCTAAATTTTCTACAACATTTTCACATTCATATTCATCCTCTCCCAAAAACCCTCACAAAAGCTCAATTTCTACCATTAGAGTGTAACAATCTTCACATCAAAATTGTTATTCTCTTGAGCTAAACCTCATTCCTCCATATTCTTACTTGGATCTATCGATTTATAGTAGATTCTTCTCCAATTCAAGTAATCATCTCAAGCTTCTTCAGTGCAAATCGGCACTCAGAGCATTTATCGCATTTTTATCGTTTTCGCTACGATTTGATCTCAAGCTTGGAATTCTATGGTTTTCTTTGCTTATTCTCATCACATATCAATAGCAACAATCACAAAGGCAATCCTCTGCCTTGTAGGTTGGTAATTCGCACTTGATTTACTATTTTGATCACTTTCACGCATTTACGATGTAATTCGATCATTTTTTGGTGTTGATTGATCATACGACTGTTTGATCTTTAATATTCATGTTTAATGCTTTCAATTGATGTTTAATTGATGCCTAAGTGATTTTGAACTTCATTTTTCATGCTCCAATGTTCACCATAGCATGTACATGATTGGATAAATCTTTTGGTTGCTGAAAGTGCTTTTTCGAAAAGCTGCTTGTGTCACTATTACAGTGGTAACCAATTACCTATATGTGGTAAACGGTTACCCTGCACAATTTTCACGATATTTTTGCATTTTTAAGCAGGTAATCGATTACCTGCATGTGGTAATCGGTTACCATAGTGTTGGAATATCGTTTTTGCCTATTTTCAAGCTTATTTGCTATTCTTTCCTCATGTAACTTCCTTGGCTTGATACTCTTAGTATTTGTGGTTTTTTATGAGTTATTCACCCTTTTGATTGAAGCATGTATGCAAACTTTCAACGTGCGTTTTTTCGATTCTCAATTATTTGCATTTTTTACATTGCATGATCATGATAATTCTTGCACATTCTTTGATCACATGCTACATGATTGATGATGCATACTAAATCACATTTGGTACAATTTTATACTTTCATTCATGTTTGCATTAAGTTTGTTCCTCTTTGGAATGAACTTAATCTTGTATAATCAATAATCCATCCTTTGCTTCAACGATTTTTTCATCCCTTGGGAAAATTGCTAGTATCATCCCCTTTTGATTGATTAATCGAAACTTCGTTCTGATTAGTCGATCCTTCCTTTTTTCTTCTCCTTTGTATCTTCTAGAGCTTTGTCCTCTTTCTTCCCCCGTGGAGTTGAAGATTCGCAATGCATTGGAGCATTGTATAAACTAGGTGTCATTGTGTTGTCTGTTCGTTTCTTGCACCTCACTTTGGTGTTAGAGAAGGAATGAGAATGGAGAATTCCTACAGTCATTCTGACTATCTTGGGTAGGGGACGAATGACCATGTTCCTGGAATATTCGCCTCTATCTCCTTACTGTGGTATCCCTGCTTTCTCCAATCGAGTCGATCCTTGATTACTTGCTCCCTTATCTCCTCTTTGGAAGTAACTCTTCCTTTTCGATTCAACATTATTTTCTCTTGAGGCAGGTCCATTCCTGGTTCCTCCCAGAGTTTCGTAATCGCTTCTTTCCTTGGCTATTCAACCGTCCTTTGCTTAAATCCAATTATCTTATTCCCCAATGAAGTAAGTATGTCTTCTCCGATTTACACAGTCTTCTTGTTAAAACCTAATCCCAATCAAAGTTCACAACATTCTCTTGGTTAATCACCCGCCTTTTGGTCAATCACAGTCCGATTGTTTGAACCAATCACCCTTTTCCTCAATTAACCACCGTCTATCTGTTATGATACCGAGTTTCTTCTTAGTTAATCACCTTCTTTTGGTTAATCACTCATTCTTTTTGATTAATCACAGTCCGTCTGTTAAGTACCGAACCCCCTGCAGTTAATAACCTTTCTTTGGTTCAAATACTGCTAGCTTTGGGTTAGTAACCTTTGATCGGTTCGAATACCATTTCCTTTGGTCAAGTGTTGTTTGTTCATTCAATGTTCCTTTCTTTGGGTCACAACCTTCGCTTGGTTCCACACCCGTTTTTTGGGTCACAACCTTTGCTAGGTTCCACACTCGTCTTTTGGATGATCACTGTTTATCGGTTAAAATCGGTCCCTTTCTCCTTCCGTTTAACCACTATTTATCAATTAATATACCAACTTCCCCTCATAGTTAAACACCTTCATTTGGTTCAGTACTCTCTTTCTCTTGGTTCGTCACAGTCCGTCTGTTGACACCGACCTTTTCTCTCCTCATAAAGTTTTACTCTTATCTTTCTTTGGTTAATCACTGCTTATTAGTTAATGCATCGAGTCCTCCGTGGATCTTGCCTTTATTTTGATTCTTGTCCTTAATCCTTTTTTCCCAGCCACGTCGCCATTCTTTGGTTTTCTCCCTAGTGGAGTCATCTCTTTTCTTCCATATTCCCAAGCAGAGTTCTTGTCTTGCTTCTCTGTTCTTCAACAGAGTTTTATTTCATTTTCGTTCTTGGTTTTGAAAGCATTCCTTTTGCATTCCCCAGTTGGGTATTGCTTTCTCTTGTAGCTTTTGGCTTCAACGATGTTCATTTTTCTTTTCTTCCTTTAGTATTGGTTCCCTAAACTACATAGGCTCTGATTTCCTCATTGCACTATGAGGGTACGTAGACACAAGATTGCGAAATCTTGGCGAGCTACCTTCCTCCGTGTTCTTCTTTTGTCTCTCTAGTCCGTCCAGATCCTCTTCTCTTCCTTGGTTCCCCGAGCTACGTAGGCTCTGATTTCCTCATTGCACTATGAGTGTACATAGGCACAAGATTTCTAAATCTTGGCAAGCCACCTTTGTCCCTCTCTTCCATTCTTCTGTCTCTCTGGTACGCCCAGATCCTCTTCTTTTCCTTAGTACCTTGAACTATGGAGCTCTGACTTCCTCATTGCACTATGAGGGTATGTAGGCACGAGGGCCCTAATCCTCCGCGAGCACTAGAAGCCTTTAGATAGATAATCCATCCAAGCCTAGAAGAAAGCGAAATGGTTCCTATCGGGTACGACAAATGCTTAAAGTGCTAGTACCTTCCTTTTGCATAACCGACCCCCTTTCCCATTTCTCTTCCCTTGGGTTTTATCAATATTTTCCATGTTCTTTGGGACTAAATAAAGTTTGGTGGCGACTCTGTTGTATCTTTAAGTGTATGATTCACTCAGGTATAATCCCGTTAGCCTCAGCTGGCGACTCAGTCGGGGAATCCTTGCTCTTGCAGGTTGGAGTCTCGCCTTGCTTTGTTTGTTTCTTGGCTAGCTGGGGCTCCCTAGCTTCAGCTGACGACTATGCTTGGGAGTCCTTGCGCTTACAAGTTGGGGTCTCTCCTAGTTTTCCTTCCTTGTCTTGCTTGTTTAGGTGTTTATGTTTAAGATTTACTCGCTTTATTTTTATGTTATTTACTGTATTTCTTTACTGCTTTAAATATTCATATGCTGCTTATTCTGGATATCTGTTATATTCTACTGTTGTTGGGATGGGTAGATATTATTGGAGAGATAAGTCCTATCGATGGGCTTGAGCATACATATAGGCTAGAACGTGGATAGTCGTGACACTTACGTTTTGGCGTTGGGTTGTCACGAGAGCCACATCCCAGATCGTGATTTGCTTGAGAATACGTCCGTCCTGCGAGAATTCTCTATGGCGGGGGGTTTTCATTTGAGTCCTATGGTTTGGGCGACCTTTCTAGGGACCACCTTATTGTGTGTAGATCACACCTGTGAGAGGGATATGATTTTTTTTGCAGGAAACTAAGACTCTTTATACCTTTTGTTCTCTCACGCACGTCATATTTTTGCACCGTGATCAGTGCATATTTATGCACATTCTCCTATATTTTTACTTAAACATTTCTTTACTTTATCTTTATTATTTTTATGTTTTTATATTTTATTTTATTTTTGGTTTAATTTGATTTTCGCACTTTATTTTTCAGCTTTAGCAGTCTGCGCGGAAACGATCATAACTGGAGTTCCGGGAATCCGTTTGAGGCGTTCTAAAAATCGTCGGAAAGTTAAGAGAGAGAGCTACGACTTTCGTGTTGGAGCCGAAGTCAGATTCTGAGGACATTTTCCTAGAATATTCGTTGAAGTTACAACATTAGGAATCTGTTTTAGTTTTGGGTCATGTTTTGGGCCTAGGTTATGTTTTCGACCCAATTGGGTTATGAACCAGATCCATTGTTTTTATTTTGAGGGGAAACCTCGTTTACTGTTCATTATATTCTATTCACGAAAAAAATAAGAAAGTTTGAAAGAGAACTCATGGAGAACTAACTTCCTTAGGTTGATCTGTTGTAATCGGTTTCCGCCGACACTTTGAGGTTCCTTTAATTTCCAATAAAATTTATTTCCTTTCAGGTCTTCTCTGTGATATTTTGTTTGCTTAATTCGATTTATCTTAGGGGTGATTGATTTATTTCGATGATTTCATGTTCTTATGCTTTAATCGCGTTTGCTTAATTCGTGTATGTTTCTCGTGTTTGCTTAATTCACGGTTACTGTATCTCATCCGTTTGCTTAATTCGGAAATTAAGAACACGTGTCGTATAATATCAATTGAACTTGTTTGATTGTTATTATAATCGAAAAGGGGATAGAATCCGCTTAGGAATTGGGAATTATTGGGATTGATGATAAGTTAGGAACCTAAAACAACAGATTAACCGTTTCAACTTATTTTGATAATCACTTATTTTCAGTTTTTTTTTCTCTTAATCAAAAATCCAAACCCCCCATAACTATTACTTTATTGGTTATTCCGCTACAAGAATCCTTGAGAATGATATTTTGAGTCACTGTCACTATATTACCATTTCTTATAACAAACTCGTTTTTGATCCGCGCGCGACAGCGGATCACACCGACACAAAATTATACAGATATTCAGATTGTGCTGATTTGATTATTCAGATTGTGCAGATTTGATTGTTCAGATTGTGCTTGGCTTCGTGATTCTTGTGTTGCATGCCATTTCATCATAACCATTAATTTTTGCATATGCATTTAACACTTTATGTCTGCATACATTGTATCTAATCATACTCATATGCATGTCCTTCATTCGGAAACCACATGCTTATATTGTCCGTCTCCGCCTTGTAGCAAGACGACGACTCGACATCGCTATTTCACTCGCTCAAACAAGACTGGGATCATGGCTGATATTGAACAAGAGAACGCTGCCTACAAGGAGACTTTGGCTCAGTTTCAAGGTCGGATGGATCAGTTCCAGACTAACATGGATGTTATTATAGAGTTCCTTCGTGCTCAGAAGGACATTGCTGCTGTTACTTCTGTTGTTGCAACTGTTATTGATGCTATTGTTCTCAGTCCTATGGTGATCCCTACTCCTATCGTTGCTTCTTCTCTAGCTATTTCCAAAGTTCCAGTTGAGACTGTTGATCAACCTTCTGTCAATCTACCTTCTGTTCATCCAGGTTTGATTAGAATGCCTGCTGCTTTCCCGTGGGGAATGCATCCAAATTTCACTCCTCAAATTACCAGTGGTAGCGCTTTTCTTCCGTATCAACCTTTTGTTGCGCCCATGCCCAATGGTAATCCTGTTTCTTATCCTTGGGGCATGCCTACCCTGATTCCACCTCCTGTGGTGAATCATGATGATCACGAGATTCCTCAGACGCAGGTTTGCCAGACTCCTGTGTCTATTAATTTTTAAATTCCTGACGAAGATGAGCATGTGTATAGGGGCCCTCCTATTCATGTTCTGGTGTTATCTCAGCCCACTCAAACTATGGTTCAGAATATTCATTCTATCCCCTACCCTGGGGCATCTTCTGCTATTGCAGTACTTCCTATCGGTTATCCGTATGGTTTTCAAATGGGCCAGAATGTTGGTCAGATGGTAAATTCTGGGTTGGTGTATCAGTCTCAATTTGCTTCTCCACAGATACGTGCTCCGGCTGCATCACAACTTCCAAATCCCCAGGCTCTTGTTAGACCCACTGATCATAACAGACCTGTTGAGTATAAGTTGTTGGATGAGAGAATCCATGCGATTGAAGGATATTCTGCTTTTGGCATGGAAGCCAAAGACTTGTGTTTGGTTCTCAATGTCGTTCTACCGCAGAAATTCAAGATTCCCGAGCTGCCAAAGTACAAGGGTTTGAGTTGTCCTCACAGTCATGTGACCATGTACTGTAGGAAGATGGCGTCTTATATTGACAATGATGAATTGCTAGTGCATTGTTTTCAAGATAGCTTGTCTGGACCTTCTCTAGATTGGTATATAGGTTTAGAGCATAACAAGATTCGCTCATAGAGAGACCTATCTAAGGCATTCTTAAAACAATACAAATATAATCTTGATCTGGCTCCTACCAGGTTGCAGTTGCAGAATCAGTCACAACGTTCAACTGAAACATTCGAAGAATATGCACAAAGATGGCAAGAGATGGTTTCTCGGGTGCGACCTACTCTTTCTGACAATGAATTGGTTGACATTTTCATGGGCACTTTGCAAGGGTTGTATCATGATAAAATGGTGGGCAGTTCTTCGAAATTTTTTGATGATACTATGACTATTGGTGAAAGGATTGAAAACGGGTTGAAGATTGGTAGGATTGTTGGTTCCGCTGTTCAACAACCAACCAAGAAACCTCAGAGTAGTTCTTCAAAGAAAAAGGAATGTGAATCGAGTTTTGTGATGTCGAAGGCCTCTCCGCATTATCAGGTTCCCATGGCTTCCATGCCGTATTATCCATATTCTTATGTTGTTGCTACTCATGATCAACAACCATCGTATCAGTATCAACAAAAAGGTCAAAATTTTCAGAATCAGAATCAACCCCAACATCAACAGTCTCAGCAAAACAACAGAAATCAGCATCAGAACAAACAGAATAACAACAATCAGAAGAACCATAAGTGGATGAATTTTGACAGAATTCTTGTGCTTTATATAGAGTTGTTTCCTTATTTGATTCATCAAGGGGCAATAGTTCCCAGAGAGATTGCACATGCAGCTCATCCTTTTGGTCAGAAGCATAATCCAAATGCATCTTGTGCTTACCATGCTGGGTACATAGGACATGCTACTGAGATTGTATTGTTCTCAAGGCCAAAGTTCAAGAGCTTATTGATCAGAAAATCTTGACATTTTCTGAGGAGCGTCCTAATTGAAATTCTGGTATGCAGATCTCATATGTCCTAACAAATGTCCTAGAATACTGACCTCTTCTAAAAACAGAACAAGGACAAAACATGAGAATTTTGAATTTACTTTAATAATTAACAGTGTCATGACATTTGTTGTAACATCTGCAGACTGACAAAACAATTTTTCTAACCATTTAAATTGAGCAGAATATCAAATGCAGAAAGATAAATAACACAATGAATTGTTAACCCAATTCGGTGCAACATCACCTACATCTGGGGGCTACCAAGCCAGGAAGGAAATCCACTATTAGTAGTATTAATTCAGAGCTAAACTCCCCCGTTTACAACCCCTCACTTAATCCCTACTAGTGCAACTTCTACCTAGGACACTCCTAGATATGAGACACCTCTCACTCCCCTCAATCACAGCAGTGATACCAACAAGTTAATAAAACTTTAGAAGAGACTCTTCAAAGACAATACTTGATCTTTCTTAACAACTTCAATCAAGAACAATACACTCTTTCTTACAAGCTTTGAGTGAACAACTAACAACACAAATATGTCTACCACGATGCATCAAAATATACAAAGGGTGACTTCCAAAGTCACACACAAAAAGACTCTTAAAACCCTAAACCTTTAGTTTGCACCCAATATCTTCTCTTTGTGAATGCTTATTTTATTTAGGTCTAGCAAGTCCTTATTTATATACTCTTCTATGGGCTTATACTTTAGCAAAAACTTCCTCATATTTGATAAAATCAAATCAAATAATTCTTCAAATCTTTTCATAAGATAATTCTTCAAATATTTTCATAATTAACATCAATTTAGATTTGATCAAATCAAATCAAAACAAACTCAAAATCTTCTCATAATTAAAACCAACTCATATTTGATCAAATCAAATAAAATCAAATTCCAAATCTTCTCATTGTAAATCTTCTGTAAAATCTTCTCCACAAAAAAAAATAGGAACAAATAGTTTCCTAAAAAGTCTCAAAGATCCTTTTTATGAAATCCAATTAAATCTGCACTTTGTTCCTAGTAAATCTGTTTGTCTTGTGCATACTGATGAGGTATATCCAGGAGGATCTCATCAAACCAAAACACCTCTGTCAAGAGATATGAAATAACATTTGTTGAAGATGTTATAACATCTTACTTAACATCAGTGTAGAATCATGTATTACTAATATTTAGCCAAACATAGAATCATGGAACTAACAATCTCCCCCTTTGGCAAATTTTGGGTAAAACAACCAAACAATGATATATCAACAACAATAGTAGTTTCATCAAATACATCCAGCCTCACAAACTACCATGCTCCCCCTTAATAATTGCATTCAGCAAGCAATAACAACACACTACTCTTTCCTTAGCAGTAGCAAAGTCCTATCACAATGTTGTGACATACCATCAAGCATTTTAACAAAAGCTAACAAGTCTTAAAAGGCGCTCAAGGGATTACTCATGATCATATCCCAAAGACTTGGTCAAGAAAGGATGTGTATACAAGGTGAAAACAACTTGAATTTGAAGCAACCACTAAAAATAGAAGAAGACTCAAATAAATCAAAATAAAACACCTAAAGCAATTTGAATCAAATGCAAAACAGAATGCAAAATTTCATGGCAAAATTCAACTCAAAGCACCACCAATTAGGTCAATTAAGACAAGGTGTTCCACTTATCGAGGGTCCACAAAAAGCCAATGAGAAAGAGTTGAAAAATGATCATGAATGCCTCAAACCAGCCCTCAAAAATACCTCAATTCATCACCTAAGTGAGATAGGAAAATTGGTCCTAGGGGGTTTTCAAAAGAGGATCAATGATCATGTTCAAAACAAGGTATACACCAAAAAACACACTTAATCAATAATTCAATTAAAAATATTAAATAAAATTGAAAAATAAAATAAAAATGTTGAAAATAATCCTAACATGTTAAAATAACAGAAATACATTTTTTGGATTTTTATAAAGTGCAAAACTATTTTTAAATAATTAAAATTTAAATAGAAAACAAAAGAAATAAAAAAGAATTAAATAAAAGAAGGGAGGTGTGCTAGTAAATGTCAAATGAACTGAGGATGGTTCAAAACGCGCTGGGCCTCTGAAAAGGGGTGGTGTGAATATCAAAAATATTAGGCCCACCCAACATCCCCAGCACAATCCGATGACACGCTAGGAGCTCTTTTATTGAGATGGCAATGACATGGATGATCCATTGGCTCAGAATAAGACAACTCAACATATTTGAATTCAAAATAAGGCGCCAATGCCACCTCATCTTATCTCCCACCCTCAGACGCCGGAACCCTAGTTCAGGTCATCTTCTCCGGCCAAACCCCACCGGAGCAGCCCAAGAAAAAAAACCACAGAAATGGAAAATAAGGGCACAAAAACACTCAGAATTTCACACAGATCTCAAATCCAACCTCAAACTTTAAGAACAAGCATGTTTACATGATGAATCGAGAGCAAAAAGTTTGAGCACTCAAACTGAAAATTCCCCAAAACAAACCAACATGATATGCAAACATTGTCTACCCTAAGGAGGACTTCAGATGCACCCAATATGATCCTACTATATGCCTAGAATGAGAGAAGAGAGCTCTGAAAATTACCTAGTGGAGTACATCCACTGCTCCTTCAAAACATGTTATATGGTCACCAAAAGATGCAGAATACCTCTCTTGGGCTTGAAGGACCTTAATCTAAGCTTGAATGGCCTTAAAAAGTCCTTTAAACCTCCAACCGAATTTGAACAGGTATCAATCGAAGTGCTTGCAGAAGGTTCTTCTTGCAAACAGAAGGTGGAGAAAGTTATGGTGAGGAGACCTTGAGGTGAAATTGGGTGGAAAGCTCAAGGAAATGTGAAGAAAAATTCAAAGGGAGCAAAGTGAGAGCTAGGTCTGATTTTCTTCACAATGGTGGCTACCTCCTTTGCTAGGGTTTAGCTTTTGCTTATATATGAAGTTTGTGAGGTTAAAATGATCAATTACTGTGGTTTTCTTGTGGTAACAAATTTGAAAACAGAAATTGGAATGAATGGTGGATGATGCATCATGGCACGAATTGAGGCATTATTGTTGATGTGGCTGAGTGGAGAGAAATATCTAATGGAATGTGTGATGACCAGGTTTGCTTTTCCTTCTTTGGACCAAGATATTTCAAAAATTTCACACATGGTACACACCTTGTTGGTCTTGTTTTGGTAATGTTTTGGGGTATGGAAATGAGGCCTCATGCGCGTGACTTGGGATAAGGGAAATGCAGCAAGACTAGGTTGATAAACATGCCAAAATTAATCAAAAGTCATGCCTTGAAATATCTCCCAAATGACCTACTTTGCACAATCATGGCTTGATGCATATTGCTCCTTTTTCACTAACTATGAACCCTAATAGCTTTCCTGACCTCGCTCCAAAAGTGCATTTATTCATATTGAACCTCAATCTGAATTTCCTCAACCTTTCAAACAACTTCAAAAGATTAACCAGATGTTCTTCCTCCATTTGTGACTTTGCGATCATGTCATCAACATAGACCTCGATCTCATGATGAATCATATCATGAAAGAGAGGCACCACCGCCCGTTGGTAGGCTGCCCCTGCATTTTTCAATCCAAAAGGCATGACCTTATAACATAAAGTCCCCCACGGCGTGATAAATGTTGTTTTCTCCATGTCCTCTGGGGCCATCTTGATTTGGTTGTATCCAGAGAAGCCATCCATTAAGGAAAACACTGAATATTGAGTCGTATTGTCAACTAGCACATCAATGTGGGGGAGCGGGAAATCGCCTTTCGGGCTCACTCTGTTTAAATCTCTGTAATCAACACACATCCTGACCTTTCCATCCTTCTTAGGTACAGGAACGATGTTAGCGACCCACGAAGGGTAATTTGTGATGTCCAAAAAACCGACATCCAACTGTTTTTGGACCTCTTCCTTAATTTTAACTGCCATGTCGGGACTGGTTCTTCTATGTTTTTGTTTCACAAGTGGACACTCCTCCCGAAGGGGTAAACGATGAACCACGATGTTGGTATTCAACCCTGGTATGTCTTCATACGACCAAGAAAAGGCGTCTCTGTACTCTCGAAGCATTTCAACCAGTCTTCTTTTGACATTGTCTTCTAAAGCAGCCCCAATTTTGACCTCTTTTTTATCCTCTTTGGTACCCAGATTTACAACTTCGATATCTTCTTGATGAGGCAGAATGACCTTCTCTTCTTGTCTTAACAGTCTGGCAAGCTCTTCAGGCAGGTCATCATCTTCATCAATCTCTTCTTCAACTTGAAAGATAGGATTGTCAAAGTGAAACTTAGTCATAGACAAATCTGGAGCGGTAGCATCTGTGATGAGAAACCTGCATGATGATGTTTTATGCTTAAAATGATATGCAAACAATCACAACCACATTGCCATTTTATTGTCAAAAATAAAAAATAGAAAAACAGGGATCAAAACATTTGAATGCAAATAAACCCCTTTGATTAATGATAAAAAAAGAGGTTCAAACATAAATAAATTGGGCCCTACAAAGCAAAGCCACTACACCCTGGGAAAAACATAAGACCATACATAATCAAAACAAAGATATTACTCTTCGAAAGACACTTGAACAACTTCCTCAATAGTCCAATTGCATAAGCTTTGACTAGGAACACACGGCTGAATCCAAGCGTCCATGTCACAATCACTGTCCCCTGCGTCTTCTCCCACAATATTGATTATGTCAAAGATCACTCCACCACTGGTGAATTGCACTGGTCCTCTGTATCTCGGCACACTCTATGAGGAGGAAGATGATGGGATGTATCCCAAACCAAATATGTCTTGCTTGTTGGGAATGCTGATCACTTGACCTCATCCTTGTGAAGAACCAGACTCCACCACAGCTCGGGCTTCTTTGAAAGAAGACATTGAAATCTCTAGAGTATTGTGTATAATAGGAGGCTTCTCTTTGATCTGAATAGCTTCAAACTCCTGACAAAGTGTTTCGTTGATCTCTCCATCCACCTCTACATATTTGAAGGATGACAGGTGACTCACCATGATATCCTCTTCACCACACACCGTGACAATCCTTCCTTCAACCATGTACTTCAAATTCTAATGCAGGGTCGAAGTAACAGCTCATGCAGAATGAATCCATGGTCGACCAAGCAAGCAACTATATGCTGGATGAATGTCCATGATGTAGAAAACAACATTAAAAATTTCCGAGCCCACTTGAATTGGGAGAGGAACTTCACCAAACACCGATCTTCTCGTCCCATCAAAGGGTCTCACAATGAGATCGATGTGAGTGCAAATCACACCTTGGGTATCCAATTTCATTAAAGCTTTCTTGGGCAACACATTAAGTGATGATCCAGTATCAACCAATACGTGCAACAACACAACCCTTATACATTCAACGGAGATATGCAAGGCATGGTTATGATTTCTTCCCGCGGGAGTCAAGTCTAGATCTGTGAACCCTGAGCCATTACCAGAATTAACATGGGCTACAACCCCTTCAAGCTGATTTACAGAAATTTCCTACGGTACGTAGGCTGTGTTCAGAATCCTACACATTGCATTCTTATGTGCTTCGGAGCACAACAACAAAGATAATATCGAGATCTTCGAGGGAGTTTGCTGCAAATGATCCACAATCTTATTGTTGCTCTTGCAGATAAGGCGCATAAACTCTTCGGCATCTTTGAATAGAAAGTCCTTTTCTGCCTATTGCTGACTCTCCTCTGCCACAACTTTCTCCTTTCCTTTATGAGTTCTCTGCACACTGGTCTCTGGCAGGGAAAACACCATACCGCTTCTGGTCAAACCTCTGGTTCCAACGACATTATCAACAAATGATTCTCCGGCGGAAGCCCCTACCAATTCTTGCTTATGCCCATTACAAAATACCTCTGCCCCATAATTCCATGGGATGGCCTTGGTACTTTCGTAAGCTATTGGTCCGGCTTTAGTAATAATCATTGGCGCTGGCCTCGGTGGCGCTGATATGTTGATTGTTCTACATGGGATTGAAATCGTCGCGATTTCATCCGGCCCACTGTCAATTTCTTTCATATCTTCCTCTTCTTTGATTCTATCAAACTGCAAAACGCCATCATTCATCAGACTTTGAATATGGTTTCTCAGTGCACTACAGCCTTCAGGGTGCACAACACAACCCTCACAACCATCCCCACAACCAGGAAACACACCTCCTTTCAACAACCTAGTCTTCACAAAACTTAATGGTGTCTTCAGCTTTGCCACATCAGTTATCAAATTCAACTGCTCACCCTCAATAACAGCGTTAACTCCAACTACCCCATGATTCAGCATTGGGTTCTAAACTACATTCGGAGTTTCGTTGGTGAATTTAATTGCCTTTGTGTCAAGAAGATCTTGCACCTTGTGCTTAAAAGCTTTGCAATTGTTTATATTGTGGCTCAGAGCTCCCGAATGAAAATCGCATCTTGCATTCGCATCATAACCCAGAGGTGGTGCGTCTGTAAGTGGTGTTAGCGTCCTCTTTTGGACAAGTTATAGCAGAAGCAAATGCTGAAGTAATTGAGCATATGGCCTAGGTGGGGTATCAAAATGCCTATTAACTGCTCTCCCTCTATCTTGAACCCTACGCGGTGCATAATTTTGCTATTGTTGAGGTTGATGTGCCGCTGGAATAGTTATACTGCCAACCTATGGCTGTTGTTGAGGCTGATATTGCTGTTGACGTTGAGCTCTGCTTCTGCTCCTGTTACTACATTAGAATACCCTTCTTTTTTCTTAGCATTACCAAACGGCTTCCTTCCTCCACCTGATATGGATCCTTCTCCGCTCTGAATTTTACCAAACTTGATTCCGTTTTCAACTCTCTCACCAGTAATGATCAAGTCAGAAAAACTTCCGGACATATTTCCAATCAACTTCTCATGATAAATCCCTGGCAACGTAGCCACGAACATATCAACCAACTCCCTCTCCATCATCTGAGGCTGAACCCTCGCAGCTACTTCACGCCACCTTTGGGCATACTCTTTGAACCTCTCGTTGTTCCGTTGAGACATATTCTGCAACTGAACTCGGTTCAGCGCCAGGTCACTATTATACTGAAAATGACGGACAAAGGCTTCTCCAAGATCCCTCCAACTTCTGATATGAGTCGTCTCTAGACCCATGTACCATTTTAATGAAGGTCCTAACAAGCTATCCTGGAAAAAGTGCATCAATAGCTTTTCATCATCTGAGTACGCTGGCATCTTTTGATAATACGATTTGAGATATACTCTAGGACAAGTTGTCCTTTTATACTTATCAAAGTCTAGAACCTTGAATTTGGGTGGAATATTCACCCCTGTAAACAACCCTAAATTAGACATATCAAGCTCCAGAGAGTTCTGGTTCTCAAGATTCTTCATTTTTTCCTCGATCAACTTAAATCTCTTATCTGCATCAGTCTCAAGGTCTACACCCAAATCTCCCATCGAGAAAACATCATCTTGTTCATCTTCCTCCCATTGAGAACTTACTGCCCCATGTGCAACGCTTGGTGCACCTGTCACATGAGCTCCTGTTTGATGGCCTCTGCCCAGTGGAATAACAACAGTAGGAATAACATTAGCTTGAGGAGTACTCCCATCAGCAGGGGGAGGAACGACAGTGGTCCCACCATGCAAAACTCTGCTACCATCCACCCTAGCAATCAAAGGCTTGTTAGTTGTTCTTGACCATTGGCAACCCCTTGAATTAGATCCATGAAATGAGCCATACGATCCCTGAACTCTTGCAATTCTAGCTGAATCTGATCCATAGCTCTTTGTTGATTCCCTCTGGTCGAGTATCGGTGAAACGTCTGGTCTGCTATCCTGAAAACTGATGGAAGAAAACCACACAGAGATAAGGTTCATGACACCAAGAACACCTGCAATGCAATATGATAATGATGCAAAATGCAAGCATGTAAATATGATTCAGGGAAATTCTCCCCTTGATTCTAGTTCCACACATGAACAAGAAACAGAAGAAGCATCAGATAGGACCATAAATCCCTTCTCATAAATAAAATGAGAGAAAATTTTAGCGTACACAGCATATCATCCAGGAATACAACAGGAAATGACCTCATCCAACAAGCCTGGTGATGGTCTGAATACAAGACAACAACAACAACAACAAAAGAGCAGAGGAACAAAAAGAAAACTTCATCAAGTAACTCTCCCTTCAGTCACGGTAGCGAGTCTGGAACTCTTCTAACAACTTCTTCGTGTCTGGATGATCAGGCCTGGCAACCAATTCCTGAATGAGAGACTCTCTTCTACTAATAATCTCCTTTAAATCCTGAGCATAATCCTCCCAAGCTCCTTCTCCGACAGCATCTTCGAGTCTTGGTTTCTTTAGTTCCGCTCTCATATTGTATTCCTCCAACGTTGTCAGAGCTTTTCCATCTTTAATCTGGAGCTGAGTCTTCAGCCTACCAATCTGTTGATGAAGCTCATCCTCTCTTCCCTTGTCGGCAGTAAGAGCTGCATTCCACTGACTGTTGAATTTGGATATCTCCAAGCGCGCCCTTTCCAACTCTTTCTTCTTGTCTTTGAGGATATTGCTAGCGCTCTTCAGACCTTGACCTACTCGTTCTTGGGCACAAATCTCTTCAGTAAATTCTCTCCTAATCTTGTTCAAGGTTTCATTCTTCATCTTGGACAAGTATGCTGCTTCATTCTTTTTGCTCCTTAGCTGAATAACCTCCTTTTTCAGCTCTTCATTCACTTTGCGTAGCTCTTCTTTCTCAACCCACAGTTTATTATACCTCTGTATATCAACTGTTGTTGGTTCTTCAGCTACCAAAGGATATAAAGGCTCTCTGACCGGGAATGGTAACAGTACTCTTTTAATCCTCTCCTGGATCCATTCAACATATGGTCCATAGGCTCTATAGTCACCTTTACCCAAAGAATATTTTCCCTTGCGGTGAATTCTTCCCCAAGCTTTCTCCGATCTGGCCAAAGTATCACTATCAGCCGCTCCTGTGAAATACAGATATTCCTGTATTTCTTCCTCCCTCGGGGGTCCTTTCAGAGCATAGCCAAATTGCCTGACTGCAAGGGCAGGGTTGTAGTTAATGCCACCCTTCCTTTCTATCAGAGGAACATTGGGAAAGTTTCCACAACTATAAATAATCTCCTTGCCAAGTAGGTCTCTGTTAAACCAAACAATATTCTCCAAAGTCAAGCCCATAAGCCTCTCTAACCAATCAACTGTGTTTGAGGTATCAACAAAAGGTTCAACCTGAGGAAGATGACTCACAAATCATCTGTAAAGAAGTGGCGCACAACAAGTGACATTCTTTCCTCTTCTATTCTCATTCTTATAGTGCATAGAATGGTATACATCTCTTAAGAGAGTAGGAACAGGATTCTTAGAAGCGAAAATATGAAAGGCGTCTAAATCTATGAAGTCTAGGATATTAGGGAGCAGGACTATACCATAAATGCAGAGAGCCAAAATAGCATTGAAAACTGACCAACAACCCTCTTGTGCAAAGTGCCGAGCTTTACTCACCAAAAATGTTAGGGGGAATCTAGGGACTCCATTTCTCCACACCATCTTACCATCCAAATCAGAGATACCCAAATGAAGAGCACTGGCCAATTTGGTCAAGTCAGGCTCTGCTTCAGAGTGGCATAAAGGCATATTTTCTAGGACTAGAACTCCTATCAACATGGGAAACTCCTCCAATGTAGGCATCAAGACATAACCAGGAAAGGTGAAGCAACGCAACTGAGGGTCATAAAACTGTAGCAGAGTATGGATACCTCCTAACTCATATCTTTAAATTTTGCAGACATAGCTCAAGATCTTCCCATAATACTTCTGAAGTCTTCCATAACACCATGGTCAGCCACAAAAGTAAGACTGAACAAACGCCCTATCTCTGGCATTGGGAACTTGTAAACAACAGTCCTCTTGAAAAATGGCTCCATACTGATGGTGGATTAGATTACTAGAATCAAAGGGAAAATATGCATCTGAAAACACAAATACATGCAAATGTTAAAATGCAAATGAAAATGCAGATGCAAACAGGGGATTAAGACTGTTGTGCTACTGACTGAGCTGAACCAGAATTCTGCCTCGGCGAGAAAATACCAGAACATCAGAACTAAAGCAATAGAAACCCCATAATATTAGTGATCAAAGTTCCTCATTGACGAGAAAACCAGAAATCCGAGTAGGTTGAAGGTCAATTATCCTGCATAACCCTCCCACTCATAAGGTATGGACCTAATCACTGATAAGGTTCGGCATCCTATGCGGTCGTCAGTGTCACAGACTCTCGAGAAATGATGATACGTTCACCATTTTTGGTTTGGCATTATGGTCAAACAAGGAGGTTCACTTTACTGACTTCCAAATGATCAGTCTCCAGAGTCGACAGTTTTCAGATCCAACATCCTATCAACTGTCTGAAACGGACTGGACAGGATGTTATCAAAGAAAATCTCGTATGAACGCGAATTTCATGAGAGCTATTGCATGTTGTCGCAACTGCAAAAAACACCCGGCGGAAAACAGAAGAGTCGCCACCTTTCGTTATTTATCCCCAAGAGAGGGAAAGGAAACGATCGGAAAAACCTGATGAAACGGGATAAGATTGGTCATCGCAACTAAACCTCGGGTTCGGGAGTCGGTTACACAAGGGGAAGGTATTAGCACCCCTCACGTCCTTCGTACTCAACGGGATCCACACTTGTTGTCTATCTAAGGGTTTGTTAAAACTATCTAGCTAAAGTCTTGTGGGTTAAAAGAAAAAGAAGATACTCGATAAAGCATCGCCGCTTTATGCCTACGTATTCCCTTCGTGCAATGGGAAAGTCAGAGTCAACATAGTTAGGAAAACTACGGGCGAAGGTGGGGAAGGTTGCTCCCAAAACATCGCGTCTTGTGCCTACATACTTTCATCTGGTATGAAAGATCAGAGCAAACATAGTTTGGGCTGACACGAAACCACGGGTTGATTATGTGTTTTAACCGAGTAGGGTTAAACCTTCATTCTAACAGTTAGGGATGATGCCTGTTTGCGGTAGAACCAAAGCTTAAGAACACTCTTTTCTGAAAAAAGAAGGTTTGAAATTAATCCCGAAGGAAAAAGATTTGATATTTATTTTGTGTTTTTTAGTGAAGTGAATTAATTCAGTTTATGATTCATGTTGCACTAAAGACTATGACATAGGGGCGAATGCGTCACGTATCGCCCCCAAACGGGAGGTACACTAAACACTCTAAACAAGCAAGCGAAGACCGCTCACTCATCATTCCCCGCGTGGCTTAAGGATCGTAGCGCACAACGTTCATCGTATTTATTAGATGAGTTAGCATGGTTTTGAGATGAGAAGAGAGAAGACGCACGGAAGGTATAAGGGAAACTTGGCCCTAATGTTATCATGCAAAGTGGACTTAAAGTTTGGGTTGAAAGGGGAAACATCTACCCTAATGTTAGCATGCATAGTTCGAATCCTAATGTCTATAACCAACCTTAAACAAGGATGATTAAATCCTATGGGAACATGGCAAAGAAGATGAAAAGGAGAAAGCATAAGAAAATGCACAATGCAGACATGAAAATGCACATTTAGAATGGTGGGAGGGAGGAAAAAGTGTGGGGCAGCAGCCGTCACAAGCGCTTCTCGACCTCAACAGCGATGCAAGAATGATGCAAACATAGCAAGGAATGCAATAGATGGAAACAAACAAGCATGCAAACAAATGCTTACTTTGGACCACATACACAAGCATGCATCCAAGTGGAAAATGAACATACATGATCATGATTAAATAACGACAAAAAATGACAATTATCCAGAAATATTTCACTCCTAATGCATCATATCGATCTACGATAATTCGGTGCGAAACGGTATGCAAACATCCAAGAAAAACAGCAAAATAGACCTGCTGACACAGTGTTAATCAGTTAACGCATATGGTTAACCGGTTAACCACTGTTAACATTTGAAAAATTTGAAAGTTTGAATTGGTTAACCGGTTAACACTGTGCCAACAGCAGAAAAACAGCAACAGAACAACATTTTCAGCAAATAAGCACTTATCCGATCAACTGGATGATCACATAATCACTTAATCACGAGATTAAACAGCAAACCATGGTTCAAACAACATGTAAACAAATCAACACAACCAGATCATGGATCAAACAAATCAAATCAATCACAATTCAATCGATTATGAAGATTAACATGATGAACATGCAAATAAGCTCGAAAATTAAATCGGATCTGAAATCCAACCTACGAATCGGAGAATTGATTCGGTAATTGTTGATCTAACTGTAATTGTGAAGATCCAAAGCAAGAAGACTGGAAAACTTCAAGATCCAAACAAACCTTTGTTGTAGAAGTGAAGATCCACCACAATTAAGCTAATTTCAACCAAATAAGCTCTTCCAAAATCACTTCAAAATTCAGATCTGAATATGAACGAAAATTGAAGGAAGAAAATGATCCAAGGATGATGATGGATGGAGGTTTGAGCTCAAGAATTCATTGATTCCAATGGAGAATCAATGAATTCAAAGGATTAAGAGCTTTGAGTGAGGGTTTTTGGAAATGGTGAAATTGAGAGAATTGAGAGAGAATGATCAATTCTGAATTTGAAATGGAAATTATGAAGCTTGGATGAGTGTGGTTTGGAGTGAATCACTTAAATATCACTTAGGTTAGGATCCAATGCAAGGTTTGGAAAGTGGATTGGAAATTCAAGGTTTGGAATGAGGAATGGGTTTTGGGGGGAAATGAAATTTAACCAAATTTCAAAGATGTTCTAGATCCTTCCCAAGTGCGAAAATGAGCTCTCAAGTGATTAAAATTGGACCCCAAAGTGGACTGCCTTGAAAATTCACTTACAGAGGCAAAATCTGCACTGGTTAACCGGTTAACCATATATGTTAATCGGTTAACACCCTAAAAAATCCCTTGTTTGGCCTGATTTGACTTGGTTAACCGATTAACCATATGCGTTAACCGGTTAACACCTTCAAAAATTTGAATTTGGCGTCTTTTGGAGGGAAATCTGCCCGTTTGTCCGTTTTCAACCGTTTTGAGCTCTGTTTAGCCTCTGAAACATGTTCTTGAATATTCTGATCATGAAAAATGTCCTGCAAAACAAAATAAAATCGGTCGCCTGACCGCTGGGCAAAATAAATGCCAGAGCTACTGCTTCATGTTGTTCAGTCCATTGTGCTAAGAATGCGACTTGAGCCACAAGAATGCCTTGATCTCATGCCTCGAAAACAAATTCTATGATATGCGAAATGCAAAATATAGAGAAACAAAAGCCAGTTGCCGTCAAAACGACAGAGCAAATTTTGGGGTGCTACAGCTGACCCTATTCAATCAACTTGAACCTGAAGGGATGAGAAGCATCAACTTTCAATCATTCAAGGTACGAGGTGATTGAATACCAAAAGAACCCAAAAATTTGCAACCTGCGAGGATGCAAAACGGCGAATACCAACCAAGAGTTAGGATGCGACACGCTGAGGATAACAATCCAACAGAAATAACAACCAAGCAATACCAACCAAGAGTTGGAAAAACCACTCTACAAAGGGGAAAATCCAACCAAGAGTCAGAATAACAACCACAAGATACCAACCAAAAGTTGGAAACACCGAAACACCAAACGAAGTCGAACTCTATGGGGAAAAGCGTTAACCGTGAATTAAGATTGAAAAAAAGATTACCAATCAAAAGTTGGAACAACCATTCACAACACAAATTGGATAGGGCGGTTCTACTAGGGATTAACAACCAAAAGTCGAAATCAAACTCCACGAGCGAATCCAAGGATTACCAACAAAAAGTTGGGACAAAACAAAGCTACCAACCAACAGTTAGGATAATGTAACCACCGAATACCAACCAAAAGTCGGGATAACGACCTTGCCGGGGAAACAAAAAAGGAATTTCCAACCTGTCGCTACTGTGAAAAACGAGGTCGGAAATGGAAGAAGAGTCGCTACCGTGCGTTATTTATCCCAAAGGAGGGAAAGGAAACGCTCAAAGAAAACCTAACGGGAGAGGAAAGGAATGGTCATCGCAACCAAGTCCTGGATTCGGGAGTCGGTTACTGAAGGGGAAGGTATTAGCACCCCTCACGTCCATCGTACTCGATGGGATCCACGCTTGTTGTTTATCAGAAAAGGGTGTGTTTAAACTATCTAACTAAAGGCTGATTTGAAAGAAAAGAAAAATGACTCGGCAGAACACAACAGTTCTATGCCTACGTATTCTCGTCTGGAACGAGAAATCAGTTTCAAAGTAGTTCGCCTAACTACGAGTAAAAAAAGGGGGGAAGGTTGCTCGCCGAGATATCGCATCTCGTGCCTACGTACTTTCACACGGCATGAAAGATCAGAGAAAACGTAGTTCGGGCTACGAAGAACACAGGTTTGTTCAACAGCTTTTATCCAAGTAAAGTTAACAACCAGTTCGAGCAGTTGGTGTTTACAGCTCGACCTTTGGAGACTTAGGCATTACCATTTGCGATAGAACCAAAAGTTAACAGAACTCTCCTTATGAAAGGGTTTTCCTGAATTAAGGGTCCAAGAGGACAAAAAGGATTTGGATGTTTGTTTTTGATGTCTTTTACAAAATAAGTGTTTTGAGTTTTGTTTGTAACTCGTGTTGCACTAAAGACTTGGACTTAAGAGTGAATGTGTCGCATGTCACCCAAAGGGTACCACACTAAACATTCAAGCTACGTGAGGGAAACCCTCCCATAACTCTTTCTCAAGTACTTAAGGCTCGTAACGCACAACACGTGTTATCCTTTATTAAGTGTTTTAACAAATGTTTGAAGATGAGAACAAAGAAGACACAACTAAGGGGAACTGACTCAATCCTACAGTTATCATGCAATGTTTGTCCTAGGGTTGAGGTTAGGAGGGAAACTAACTAATGTTATCATGCATGGTTAGAACCCTAATGTCTGTCATAACTTCACTTGAACAAGAGAAGTCAGAGTTCCTAGGGGAACATGGCAAAGGAAAGCAACAGTAAATCAAATCAACTATAAGGAAATTACTGTAAAGGAAATGCTGTAAGTAAAATGCATGCAACACATCACACAAGCAGAAGGAGCCAAGCTCAAATTCTAGAGCAAACAAGGCACAAAGGCCACACACCACACATGCAAGGGAGAAGCTCAACCTTAAACCAGCAAGCAAAGCCACACAGTAAAAAGCAAGCAGAGGGAAAACAATCAACCTCTAATGCAAACAAGCAAGGGGAGAAGCTCAACCCTTAGGATGCTCTTAGGCCTATGATCATCTACATGAAGCCTAAAATAATGTAACACACCAAACAAGTCACATCAATACAGCAAAGCAAGAATAAAACAGACAAACAAGGCAACAAGCTAGCAACTCCACAACATAGCAATCTTCTGACAGCAAACAAGTCCACAGTCTGTAATCAACTTCAAACTCAAGCCATCTTCAAGAGAAGGAAATGAAAGCTCCATCTTCAAGCTCCAACAAGATACTCCAACAAGAATGACAAGAATCAACATCAAGATGGTTATATGATGATGGGAAGCATGATGGAAACCAAAGGAATCCATCATGACACTCAACCATGCATCTAAGAAGGGCATCCTCAAAGGTTCTACCCATTATGACATGCCATACATCCCTCCAAAGGAGAGATGGGCTTCCACATGGGGACCTTGAATCATGGGATGGAATCAAAAGCAACCAAAGCTATCCATGTTTATTTGAAGAAAGAAAGATCAACTAAAGCTCTTCCTAACCCTAATCTGAATAAGCTACAAGAAAGCAATCAAAGGGAAGTCTAAACACCAAATCAAACACTATAATCAAGAAAACAGAAGCTATATGAAGTCTAAAGCTTCATCCAAAAGGAAAGGGGAAATTATCTTATGCTATGGTCCATTATTGAAATCATTCTAAGGCAAGTGCTATGTTAGGAACATGTTAAGACTAGTCTAAGTATCAAATCAAATTAAAATACCAAAACTATTCCTAAAATCCTAGGAATGTTTCTAAGGGAACCTAAGAAGGTTATGGACCTATAGTAGAAAGGTCAGGGATCAAATCAAATGGGAGAGCCACCTAAAAAAATCCTAGAGCACAAGGTATCAAATGTAAACCCTAAAATGGAAGGCCTAAAAGGTCTATCTCAAAACAGAACCAAAAACCATCTAAAAATTACCACAAAAATCATGGAAGCACCTTAATATGTCTATAATCAAAGGCCAAAAGGATGGAAGAAAAATCCAAAAGGAAAGGGTTCAAACAGCAAGTAAACAACCAAGGCATTCCAAAATAAAGCAATATAAAGCATTTACAAAGATTTGGTTCAAAAGCTATACAAATGATATCACAAAAATCAGAGAAAAAAAGTATTTGGATCCCTCAATGTGTCCACAAGAAAGCCACAAAAGATTAGGAGAAAATTATTCATTTTGGTACCCTAATGAAATTCTACAAGGATAGAGGTACAAACTCACAATTTTAATGGATATTAAAACAAGAAAAAATCACAATTAAATGGAAATTAATCCTAAAAATGCAATTTCAGTTTCTAAAAATCCCTAACATATTCAATATTAACAGGTAAAAATATCATGAATTTATGATTATTATTTCTATTTTTTATGCAATTAAAGTAAACAAGCACAAAATGAAGAAAAATAAGAAAAGATTGGAAAAAAAGACAAATTCGCGTGCCAAATAGCAAAACAGTCTAGCTTTATCTGGATTGGGCTGGTTATGGGGGTGTGAATAGTGAAGTCTTGGAAGCCTACTCTGAACTCACTAATTGAAGTGATGTCGTTTTGGCTTGGCGCTGATGTGGCTTGATCTTGAATGTTGGATTGAAAGACTAACTCCATGCTCCATACACGATCCAACGGTTGCCTTGTATCTTCTTCATTTGAATGGATCTTGGAGGGAATGAACCAGTCCGGTGGAGCACGTGGTGGCCAGAAAACATAACGGTAGCACCCTTCAACCTAACTCACTCGTTTCTCAATGAAAATGAATGATTCATGAACGAAAGTTGAAACAAACTTCTCAAGGAGTAAGAATATAGCACTCAATCATGTTAAAATTCCAAGATTAGAGAGATTCATCACCAAACAGAAATCGGATCAAACCTTAATTTCTCTCTAAACTTCTACATTTTGATCCTAAATCCATCTTGGGTTCATACTCTACCTAACCACATGCCATTTCTACCTTAATTCGTTCTCAACAGAGTGCAATTATGAAAAGAAAGAAACCTGGTTTGAACTTCAACAGAGAGTGATGCAGCCTCCAATCTCTATCCAAAACCGTACATAATCAATCCTTGATTATAGTAGAAGCTTCCTCAATCCTCAATTTCTTCAGAAATTCCTCCAATAGTGAAATTCGATTTTCACTCGTAACAATTTTTTGTAACTACTTCTTACCTTTCCAAGCTCATTCCATCACCCAAAATTGCTCTGAAATCTATCATTGTAATATATAGAATTGTTTTGGGCTGAGAATGGGGGCCCAACTTGCTTGCAAATCCAATTTCCATTTTTCAATTTTCCTTCAAAACTCCTTCAATGGTGTGCACGAATTTTGGCCTTTCTGACCTTCTAGAACCTTCAATTATCTTGCATATGGTCTGGTGAGTGTGTATGAACCAAAAGGAGAGCTCAATTGCATCACATGAGCAATCTTGAATATGTTACTTATTCATGAAGTAACAAATTAAAGCATCATGAAATAAGCATCAAATGAAAATTTTGATAATGCCAAAGTTCTTAGAATGCTTTTTCTACTCAAAATATTATTTTACTTGGCCTGGTTTGGACACAGAATTTTATTTGGATTTTTGAACTTTAGTGCCTTTAAGTTCCCCCTTTTCAAAGCTCCGATGAATCAAGTCTTTCTACAAGCCAAATCAAAGTCTCATGAACACATGGTTGACCTTAAAATACCATTTTGAGCAAGTTCCATGTTGGACAAAACTTCATTTGAAGTGTGCAAGATGGAGAAAATGACCTATAACACAAAATGACCTATAATCTCACTTTCCCAAAATACCCCTTCCTAGCAAAGCTTATAACTTGAGCTCCACAAATCAGAATGAGGACTTCTAGGACTTTTTGGAAAGCTAAGATCATAAGGAACAACTTTCATGTTCATTAAAAGGTCATGTGAAACTTCCTTCTAGGTCAAAAGTAGCTTGGAAGTTGGTTGACTTTCACAGACAAATTTCAGATGCATCTGATGACCTGTAACTTGTCTAGCTTGTACCTTGAGTTCTACAAATCAGATGGATGACTTCTAAAACTCAAATTAAAGGTATTAACATCCTCTACAAGTCTCATGTTTGGCCCAAAGTCATGTGAGACTTGTATCTTGACTTACATGGCCTTGAAGTTAGGCACTATGCAGGGGATTTTACCCTAGGAACCCTAACTTAGCAACTTCAACCACTCTTGGTTCTTCTTGATTTGTTCTTGAAACAACATCTCACATGCTTCAACACATCATTCCATGAACTCCATGACCTAGAAAGAGGCTTTGACTCTCTTCAATTTGCACATTTGACCTACGGTTGCCCAGATGAAACCCTAGTTGCACCAACTTCAATTGTGGCTCTTACACTTGATACAAACACTTGACTGAGCTCCATTATGACCCTCTAGGCACTCCATGAGCTCTATACACATACCATATCCATGACCAAGGCCTCACAACCCTTTAATTGTCTTCAAATGACCCCCAAGTTAGGAGATGAACCCTATATAAGCAACCAAACCTCTCAAGGACTCAACCCTCTTCCAGATGACCTTGGTGACTTCTCAAGCTTGAATAAAACCCCTGGTTAGGCTTCTCTTGACATAAACCACACTTGATCCCCTGCATAAATGCTAATGCAATGCTATGATAATACTAGAACAATGCTATGCTAATGCAATGAAACATAAACCAAGTGATGGAAAGGTTGGGCAAATTTTGGGGTGCAACAGCTGCCCCTATTCAAGCGGCTTGGACCCAACTGGATGAAAAGCGAACGAATTTCAAACACTCGAGGTAGAAGACGATTGAATACCAAAGAACTCGGAAATTTTCCAACTGTAGAAATAAACTGCAAAAACTGCTTGGGGAAAAATATCTAGAAAACTGGATCCGGTTGTCACGGCAACAACTGATCAATCATTTGATAGAGAACACCTGATTCCACCATCCATCACCTGTGTGACACCAAAGGCATTGGATCAACGATCTAACTTCAAATTATGCTACAATAAGCGGGCATCGCGCCATAGGACCACATCAAAATCACAAAATTCTTGACCTTCATTTGTGAAGAAACAAACAAAACGCTGCGTAAAGCGCGAACCAGGCATCCGAAGACTTGAACAAGCCACTCTGCGGGGGACATCTCCGACAACACGGGTACTTGCACTACGTAAAGCACACACTCGACATCTTTTCCGAAGAGACAAACACCGTACAAAGAGGTAATAACTCCATCAACAACGGGTAATAACTCCATCAACCAGGGTAATAACTCCATCAATCAGGGGTAATAACTCCATCAACCAGGGTAATAACTCCATCAACCAGGGGTAATAACTCCATCAACCAGGGTAATAACTCCATCAATCAGGGGTAATAACTCCATCAACCAGGGTAATAAATCCATCAACCAGGGTAATAACTCTATCAACCAGGGTAATAACTCCATCAATCAGGGGTAATAACTCCATCAACTAGGGTAATAACTCCATCAACCAGGGTAATAACTCAAACAACAAGGGTAATAACTCCATCAATCAGGGGTAATAACTCCATCAACCAGGGTAATAACTCCATCAACCAGGATAATAACTCTAACAACAAGGGTAATAACTCCATCAACAACGGGTAATAACTCCATCAACCAGGGTAATAACTCCATCAATCAGGGGTAATAACTCCATCAACCAGGGTAATTACTCCAACAAAAAGGGTAATAACTCCATCAACAACGGGTAATAACTCCATCAATCAGGGTAGTAACTCCATCAACCAGGGTAATAACTCCATCAACCAGGGTAACAACTCCATCAGTCAGGGGTAATAACTCTGAAAGTCTGATCCACAAGATTCTTTTAATGCTGACCTAACAGCAATCCGAGGAAAAACTCTACTGGGGGAATTCTGACGCCAACTGCCAGACACTTACTTTGACAATAAGTAACGACTTCAAAGGTCCATGAAATCCTTTAATGCTGACGTAACAGCAATCTGAAGAAAGCTCCGCTGGGGAAGAAGAGAAACTTGACCAAGTAACTCCGATAAAGGCACATATGATGGGACGACTGTTATCATCACATGTCTCACGCCGAGAATTTGAAAATCTAGAAATCCTTCTGAGCAAGAATTTGAAATATTGATCGTCCGGTATGGGATAGAAATTGTAGCAACTTCATCATTACACACCTTATCCTTAGCATCTTCTTTCACAACTTTGTCAAACTGCAAACAACCCTCATCAACCATCCTCTGAATACCCTTTCTCAAAAGGTCACAACCCTCAGGCCGCACTTCACATTCTGAGCAGTCAGTAGAATAACCCGGAAATACCCCCTTCGTCAACAAAGTGGCTTTCACAAAATTCAGCGGAGTCTTCAAATCCTCAACATCAGTTATCAGATTCAATTTCTCTCCCTCAATAACGGCGTTAGCTCCTGCCACCCCGTGACTCGGCATCAGGTTTTAAGTCACATTCGGCCCATCGTTGGTGAAGTTAATAGCTTTGGAATCAAGAAAATCCTGAACTTTATGCTTGAATGCTTTGCAGTGGTCAGTATCGTTCCCCGGAGCACCCGAATGGAATTCGCATCTAGCATTCGCATCATAACCAGGAGGCAGTGTACCAGTGAGATGAGCCAGAATCCTCTTCTGCACCAACTATAACTGCAACAGGCGTTGTAACAACTCAGCAAACAGTATCAGAGGATTTTCAAACTGCCTATCAGCCATTCTGCGTCGGGCGGCATAAGGACGTTGAACATTGACCCGCTGCTGAGCTGCAGCCGGGATATCCACTGTAGCTACTTGTTGAGGGTAACAGGACTGAGCTCTACCTTCACCTCTGCAAGAAATAGCATTTGCATCCCCTTCCCTTCTCTTGGGGTTTGCAGAATATGGTTTCTTCGTTCCTCCCGAAGAGGATCCACTACCATTCGGAATTTTACCAGACTTAATTCCATGTTCAATTCTTTCACCAGCTATTACCAGATCAGAAAACCCTACAGACATGCAGCCTACCAGCTTCTCAAAATATACACCGGGAAGTGTATCCATGAACATGTCGATCATTTCCCTTTCAACCATAGGGGGTTTAACTCTTGCAGCTAAATCCCGCCATCTCTGGGCGTATTCTTTAAAGCTCTCGGTACTCTTCTGCGACAAGCTTTGCAATTGTACCTGATTTGGTGCTAGATCACTATTGTACTGATGGTCACGCACAAAAGTTTCAACCAATTCTTTCCAGCTGCGAATATGAGTTTTCTCGACTCCCATATACCATTCCAAAGATGCCCCAGCTAGACTATCTTGGAAGAAATGCATTAGCAAATTTTCATCATCGAAATACGCCGACATCTTCCAGAAATAAGCTCTTATGTGTACTCTGGGACAGGTCGTCCCTTTGTACTTGTCGAACACTGGTACTTTGAATTTGTGGGGAATCCTGACCCCAGGAACTAGACCAAGATCTGACATATCAAGACCCAGAGAGTTCTGATTCTCTAAGACTTCATATTTTCTTCAATCAATTTGAACCTCCTGTCAGCTTCAGTCGGTATACCATTCTTCATATCCCTCAAGGAAAAGACATCACTTTGATTATCCTCCCAACGAGGACCATTATTTCCATGCACAGCGCACACACTTCCGCCAGCAGCATTAACATTCTCATTCGCACCATCTCCGCCCAGAGGTACAACACCTTCAGGAATAACTCGTGGACCAGATTTACCATTAAGAGGCACAACCTCAGCTCCTCCATGAAAGACACCTTCTTCGTCAACTCGTGCTATCAACGGCTGAACCAAGGTTCTCAACTGTTCCTACCCATTGGCCATATTTTGCATCATCTTCATGAACTGAGTCATGCGAGCTTTAACTTCCTGCAACTCAATCTGAACTTGATCCATCACCTTCCGCTGATCCCCTTGAGTTGGATACCTGTAGAAACTGAACTCCTCAACTTCCTCAATCCTGAACTAAAGAAAACCAAGCAGAGATAAGAACACAAGGCCACCGAGAACAACCTGCGATGCAAATGAGGATGCAAAATGCAAGATGCAAACATGTTCATGCATTTATAGGGAGATCTCCCCCTTGATTCCAGTTTCAATAAACAAGAATATCAGAGATGGATAAGAACATCACGATAATCTTCTCATATATCAAGTAAAGCTGAAACAATACATACATCAATGAGAAATATCTGCATACAAAGAGGTACTGATCTCATCCAACATATCTGGTGATGATCAGGATATAAAAGATACAACTGCCTAGAAGACATGGTCTTTGGCCCAATCCTGAGCTTCCTTCAGCATCATCTTCGTATCCGGGTGATCTGGTCTGACAACCAACTCTTCAACAAGAACGTTTCTCTTGTGTATCACATCCCGGAGATAATGACAACGATCCTCCCAAGCATCTTCGAGCCTGGGTCTCTTCACACCTGCGCGGCCTGTAAAACCTTCAAGTGCTGATGAAGCCTCCCGGTACTTTTGTTGAAGTGCATGCCGGCTGAATGTTTCCAACAATAGCTCTTTCTCCTTGACCTCGAGCTGCGCCTTTAGCTTATCAACCTGAACACGAAGCTGATCCTCCCTATTCTTATTAGCGGTCAAGGTAGCATTCCACAATTTCTCAAACTTGGATATCTTCAGATACACTCTGTCTAAGTCTTCCTTCTTACTCTTCAGAATGCTACAAGTGCTCTTTAGATCAAGACCGACATACTTCCTTGCTTGTACCTGATCAGCAAGTTCCTGCTTCAACTTGATCAAGGACTCTGACATTGTCTTGGGCAAGTAAACAGCTTCACCCTTGTCATGCTTCAGCTGGCCGATTTCCTGATTCAACTCTTCATTCTCTTCACGCAGCCTTTCCTTCTTGGCCCAAAGCTCGTTGTAGCTAAGAATGTCGATGGTTGTAGGCGCCTCAATGAATAAGGGATACAATGATTCTTCAATAGTAAATGGTAATAATACCTCTTCAACCCTCTTTTGAATCCACTCCAAGTAAGGATCATAAGATCGGCAATCACCTTTTCCCAGAGAAAGCTTACCCTTCTTGTGAATTTTACCCCATGCTTCCACGAATTTGGTCTTAATACAAGGATCCGCTACACCAGTGAAGTACAAAGATTCCTGCACTTCCTCTTCTTTCGGAGGTCCTTTCAAAGCATAACCAAACTGTCTAACAGCAAGAGAAGGATTATAGTTGATGTCGCCTTTTCTTCCCATCAAAGGCACATTAGGAAAGCTATCGCAGCTAAAGATGAGCTAACTGTTGCACCCAAAATTTTGACCCCTTAGATCCTTATCATCATTTTATAATCATATTCATTTGATTAACTAACCTTAACCCATTTCAAGTTTATCTTTGTCAAGATGCAGATGAATCAGGGTTCCGTACCATCAAAAATCGAGGCTTCGATGGTTTGATCAATCAATGTTTTGGATTGATTCAACTATAAACAAGATCAAGGATACTACATTGGGTCAAGTATGAATCCAATTTGAGGTTGTCACCCAAAGATTGAAGACATTGTCGTTCAGGATCCCCGATTAGGGTTTTCGAGCTGGAAAAGTCAATTGTAGTTTGACTTTTGATTTAAAAGGTGTTATAATGATGCAATCTTGGTCCATCAGATTCATATGGCTTAGTGAAGTCCACTCAAGAAGTTTCAAAGCTTGGAAAACCCGAAACATGAACAATCGGCTCGATAGTCGTCGATCGATCGTACGGTTGACCGAGAAGTAAACTCTTCAACTATATGGAATTTGACCTCATGATATGAATAAAAAATGTTCCTCATGACATATTACACATGCCCATAAAATTTCATGACCATTGGATCAAGGGTTGAAGAGTAATCGAAAAATCGGAAAATTAGGATTTTGAAAGGGGCAAGACCCTAACTCCCTAACCACGCATCCAATTGAAGTGGTTCAAAGCTTGTTGGAAAGGTCTTGACAAATCCTACAAAAGTCCCACAGTGGTCCATGATCTAAAAATGCATAGAATTGGAGTTATAGCCAAAATCATTTTAAGAGTGCAAAACACTTAAAAAAATTCTAAGTATTCTGGTTGTACATTTCACATTTTCAGCCAACTTGTAGGGGTTTTTCAACCTAGTTCCACATAGAATCTGAAGATCCTATGAACATACAAGTTTTATAACTCCATGAGGGCTTTCCAAAAAGTGCTAGAACTCCTCAATAGCATTTGTGAGCTGAGAGTTCTGGATCATGGAAGTTGGGGTTGCCACACTTGAAGTCACCATTTCAACTTTTTCCCAAAATTCAATTTTCAACAACTTGGACCATCCTCAACCCTTGGATCATGTTTCATTCTAATAATTTGAGGCTTAGACGAAAGGAAAACCAGAAGAAAGAAGAGATTGATGGACTTTGCAAGTTCCAGCAAGTTGCAATTTAATATTCAATTAAAAGAAGGAAGAAAGAGAAACTTTTGGTCCAAAACTGTAGCAGCTGTAACCTCAACACTCTAGCCTCACTTCAGTCACGTCATCCCTCTCGTTTCACTTGATATTTTGCCCTTCATTGAGCCCAAGAACTGAGGAGAAAACCTGCCACATGATCTTGGCAAGATTTTCTTCAAAATCGCCCTCCAAAAGTGGAAAAACCAAATCTGTCCCAAGCTTCTTATGACCTATAAATAGAGACATCTTCACACTCTCCAAACCACACCAGAGCACTCTTAGAACCAAGAGAAAACCACAACTCTCCTTCTTTCCTCACTTGCCTCATTTTCAAAATCTCAAGTTTTCACCAAAATCTGCCTTGGGCAGTTTGCTTCCTAAACCACTTTCCATACATTCCAATCCCTCAAAAACCCTCTGCACAATCCACAAAACATGTGTAGAAGGTGTCCATACTCTTAAACCACCCAAAATCCTCATTTTCCCAAAAGTCAATTTTCAACCAAGTGAAGTTTGACTTCATACACAAACTCAAGCAAAACTCTGTCCAGACCTGTTCTAGCTATTCTAACCATCCACACACCCTCGATGTATGATGTATCAACTGTCCATGACATAAAACAACACCACCCTCATTTATTTTGAGTTTTGTCACAAGTTTCTTCAAGTGCAAGCAAGGGCAGTTTTCCATCAAGGTGGAGTTGGATAGCAGCTGAAGCTTCCTCAAGGCATTCCTCATTGCAGCACAGTTGTTTGAAG
This sequence comes from Lathyrus sativus, assembly GCA_963859935.3. Lineage (NCBI taxonomy): Eukaryota > Viridiplantae > Streptophyta > Magnoliopsida > Fabales > Fabaceae > Lathyrus > Lathyrus sativus. The sequence continues at coordinate 266,206,782 of OZ012735.1, forward strand.
GTCTACAACAGGTGTTTCTTCCCCAAGTGATGGAACTCTTTAGTTCTCATCAAAGTTGCCTCCCTACTCTATGTAAGAATCATAGTATTGATTACTTACTCCCCTTTCTTGAGTGTTCAACATAGATCTAGAGAGTTTTGTGAAACTCTACACAAACATTGTCATGTTTGCTCCCCTTTGAAACATGATCATAATCAAGTGTTCTTCAACCCTTGTAACGTGAACTACGATTGCTATGATTCTATCCTAGTTAGGATACGTAGGCAGAGGACGTGACGTCTTTGCGAGCAAACTTAGAAACAATCATTAAGTCCTTACCTCTCACCTATCCTTTTACCCAATTCCAAAACCTTAGTAAATACTGACCAAAATTAGCATGCAATCAAACAAAAGGTTCATGTAGAGTACTACAGATGTTTAGGATGTGAAATACCTACCCTATGCATAACCAACCCCCAATCCCTAAATCTCTTAGCGTAGTTGTTACATCGCGAAAAGGGTTTTTCTTTCTTTAGACCTTTCCTTTGGATAAATTAAAGTCCGGTTGTGAATTTAAGAATTAAGATTCAAGTTAATTCAATAGCTTGGTATCACGATTCTCACAGCGACAGAAATGGCGACATCACTGGGGATACTGTTTTAAACTTGAAGGTTTAGCCTATTTTGTTTGATTACATGCTATATTTGTGAATATTTGCTTAACATGTATATTTGTCAGTATATATGCTTGTGTGTTGGGAACTTTGAATGGTGAGACAGTACTATACCTGTACTCGAGTGCACTTATGATAGGATGGTGGTATATTCAAGAAGGCTTATAGGGATTTGATTCCCGACCAAGCTAATTTGAGAAACCACCACTCAGTGGAGGCCCTTTTGGGAGTTAGTATTGTTTAACGAGAATTCGTGAAAACATTACTACTTTCAACAAAGGAGCCTTTGACACTATGGACCTTTAGATTACATCTTTACCCCACTTTGGCCTTATTAGGACGTAGTGCGATGACTATAAGGGAGTAAACCCGAAATAGTTGATACGCGATGCTACACTTGGATGAGACTCTCTTGAGAATATTATCGATTACCGAGTAATTTGGGAAGTTGGTAATATCCTAAAGATGGGTTGATGACTCTGGGAACTGTATTATAACCCGTTCGGCAGGTACAAACCACCTCATAGTACAAAACCTTTAGGAATGGGTAAACCTTGGCTCCATGCTTCATGAACCTAAGCCTTTTCTATTTGCCTATGTGTATATGTGCTTGTTTGTGTTTGTGCATTCTTGCATTCATAAGCATCATTATCATTCAAATGTCATGGAACTCAGATGTTTTGTTTGTAAACATTAAGGTTGTCGTGGATAGTGAAAGAAAGAAAACTTTGAAGTACACTTACAAGAGTCTTAACTTGGATGACCTAAAAAGGTTGAGCACCTTGGTAACCGATCCAGAAGGATTCCAAAGCAAATATGGGAATCTGTTGTCTTTGTTGAAGTGGAAGTTAAAGATGGATGAAGGGCTTCTTTCCACACTTCTCCAGTTCTATGATCCAATCTACCATTGTTTCACATTTCCCGATTATCAGTTGGTACCTACACTAGAGGAATACTCTTGTTTTATTGGGCTACCCATTCTTAATTAGTCTCCTTTTCCAATCACGGAGAAAGATCCTAAAGAGCAAGATATCGCTAAGGCTACACGTTTGGGATTAGTTGATATTCAAAAGAACATGACTACAAAGGGAGGAGTTTTTGGCTTAACCGCAGAATTCTTGGTAGGGAAAGCTCAGTACTACGCCGATCATTTAAGCATGGACGCATTTGAGGCTATCTTTGCCTTAATCTTTTGTGGTATCTTTCTGTTCCCAAGCTTCGAGAATTTGTTGGACCTCAACGCCATCAAAATCTTCTTGAAAAAGAATCCTGTGCCTACTTTGCTAGCAGATGCATTCACTCCGTTCATCTGAGAAATTTTCACAAGGGAGGAATGATTACTTGTTGTGTTCCTTTGTTATATAAGTGGTTCGTGTCTCATTTACCTAAAGCTCATGCTTTTCGTAATTCGAAGAAAGGGTGGTGGTCACAGAAAGTCATGGCTTTCACTCATTGCGACATCGATTGGTACAGTCGTGACTACGATGGGATAATGATTATTGACAGTTGTGGAGAGTTTGGTAATGTACCTCTTCTTGGTACTAATGGAGGGATCAGTTATAACCCGGTCCTTGCTCGTCGACAGTTGGGATACTCTTTAAAGGACAGGCCCAACAGTGTTTATGTAGAAGGTGTCTTCTTCAAAAAAGAAGGCAGTGATCCAGAGTTGAAGAAGAAAATCCTAAACGCTTGGGGTCATTTGCACAAGAAAGGGAAGAAAGATCTAGGGAAACCTAATTGTGTCTCTTTGGAACCATACCTTCAATGGGTCTGAAAACGAGCCATCGCGTTGAAGATGCCTTATTCTCGACAAGGGCCCATGACTTTGAAGGAAGAACACACATTGATCTTCATGTCTGAGGAGGAAAAGTTGAAAATTGCTTTGAATAAGTCACGACAAACCGAAGACGCTTGGAAGCACAAATATCAAGTGGTTATTGAAGAAAATGCAGAACTTCAGAAGCAATTACAGTTGAAAAATGAAGAAGTACTCTCTTGTAAAAAGAGGAAAGCTCAAGAAGATTCATCCTCCTCTAACCCTCAGTCGACTCCATGGAAGCTAATTATAGACAAGCTCCTTCTCGAGAAAGCACAGATGGAGGAAGAGATCAAGAAGCTCAACATGAAGCTTTTAGGAGGGCCTTTTTAGGACTGTTGTTAGCTTTTATTTAGCTTTCTATTTAAGACTCTTGTAAGAAATACCAGTATTTTGTAATCCAATCGTGTTGAGCAATGAAATCAAGTCCATAACAATTTTTGATGTTTGCAAATATCCGAGTTTCATGACATTGTTGTGCAAATATTCGAGTTTCAAGGAAATTCAATTTTTATTTTACAGACACAATATGGCACTACGAAGCATACTTCCTCTCCCAGACTTGAAGTTGGGCAATCTTCAGATTCTAGCAAGTCTTGTCGAGAATTCTGATGCATTCATCGCGAAATATGGAGATCTTCTACTGCTGTTGACTACTCCAGTTAATGAGCACATGCTGCAAACTCTTGTTGAATTTTACCATCCAGGGTACCATTGTTTTGTCTTCCCAGACTTCCAACTGCTCCCAACCATAGAGGAGTACACTAGTTATCTGAAAATTCCATTGACCGTCTCGGCTCGTTATGGAAAGCTGAAAAGAGGAAAGTTGGCTAAGGCATTACAACTTAGGCCCGAAGAATTACCCGCTATGAAAGAAAAAGGGGGCTTCTATGGAATGGAACCGAGACAATTGATGGAGATGGCCGAATATCATTATGAAAACATAAATTTGGGCATTTTTGAAGCTATTCTGGCATTCCTAATATATGGACTGTATCTCTTCCCAAGCAATTACGACTTCATCAGCGAAGAGGCTATTCGTCTTTTCCTCATCAAGAATCCTGTGAACGCCATACTGGCAGACACGTATGTGGTCATTCATCGCCACAAGCTATATGACCTTGGACAATTTTCATGCTGCCTCGCGCTGCTCAGCAGATGGTTCACCTCCCATTTGCCCAAAACCCACATTCTCTGGAATTTCTACAGCAAGAGCGCGTGGATTGCAAAGCTTGCCGCTCTCCAACATCATGACATCACTTGGTATGATCCCAGTCTTGGTGGTATACCTATGATTCCCAGCTATGGAAGCTTTCCCAATGTACCTCTCGTTGGAACAAGAGGGGTTATCACTTACAATCCTATACTTGCTCAGCGACAATATGGATATTCAACTGGGCCTGAGCCCGAGCCAGAATTGCTGAGGCCCTACTTTTGTGAAACAGACAGCAACCGAGAGTTAGAAGCTTGAGCCGATTATGCTTCTAGGCACCCTCGCGTCCATGGGATAACTGCAATAGAGGACATAAGCTGCTTAGCTACTAGAGCCTATCTGCTTTGGTCAAAGGAGATAGCACTAACAATGTTTTACACCCATGATTACGAGATAGTAATGGAGCCAAACATCCCTATGAGTAGGGAAGAACTGAAGTATGAACTTATCAAAGCACAACACGAAAACAGAGATCTGTGGGAGATTATTCGCCGAGATCGAGCTCGCAGAGAAACTCAAGAGGGAGAAGGATCATCTTGTTAGAATGATCAACACTTCACTATTTCCCTGTTTTCCCTAAAAAGGATTGAAATCCTATGATCATGTGCTTTTGTTTCTATTGTAATGAAAGGTCTTGCTTGTTAGCAAGAGCCATCTATTGTAATAGATTTTGAATTATCAATGAAAAAAGGCTCTTTTTTTTAGGCACGTCGTTACATGTTGTTCAAATCATTTTTGTTTGTAAACAAAATTTTGTCTTTCCTTGAATGGTTTTTGCAGTTTGCATTTTCATATGCATGTCATCTTGCATTGGTCTTGCATTTGGGGTTCCGCAGCTTACCTGTTATTCTTGTCCAGAAAGAGAGAGGGAAGTCACGCTGAATCCTCACAAGTACAACACTCGATCTAGATCTCAGAAGAAGATGGCTGACAAAGATCAGAGATTCGACCAAATGGACAACGACATTGAAGGAATCAAGGGTGACGTCAGCCAGATTATGGAAGTTCTCAATGTAATCAAGGCAATAATGGACACACAGGCTACAGTAATTTCCAAAGTTGCCATAGCAACAACAAACGTCACAGTAGCTCCAGTTACTACTGCAGAATTTCCCTATGGCATGTCTCGGGATTGCGTGCCACCATTCAGCAATATACAGTCTTCATGCTTTCAGCCACTGTTCGATCTAACAATCAGGAATCCCATTTTCACTCAGGCGGGTGGACCAATTACAGTGTGACCTATTTTCCACAATCAGCAACCCATCTTTGACATACCCGATGGTTCTGAGGTCGAGGATGAGGAGCATGAAAAGTTGAGAGTAGAGATGGACATAATGGCAAAGAAGATGAGAGCCTTTGAAGGAAACAAAGTCTTTGGATCCGATGCTAAAGACCTCTGCTTGGTTTCTGGTTTAGTATTCCCACCAAAGTTCAAAATGCCTATATTTGACAGATATGATGGAACCACCTGTCCTAAGGTTCACTTGATAATGTACTGTAGGCGGATGGCTCCTCATATCGAAAACGACAAATTGCTAGTACACTGCTTTCAAGACAGCCTCAAGGGGGCGTCAGCCAAATGGTACCTTGGTTTGGATCAAGCAAAGATCCACGGTTTTCAAGACCTGTCAGACGCGTTTATCCAACAATACAAATACAACATGGACTTAGCTCCAGATCACCGTCAGTTGCTCAGCATGATGCAGAAAAATACCGAGTCTTTTAAGGAATATGCACAGAGGTGGCGCGGGGTGGCAGCTCAAGTTGAGCCACCGCTTACCGAAAAAGAGCTTGCAGATTGGTTTGTCGACACCGTCAGGCCAGAATTTTATGAGAGATTGATCAGCCGTGTCACTTCAAACTTTTCTGACATTGTAGCAGTGGGGGTTAAGGTTGAAACTGGGTTGAAAAACGGTAAAGTAACAGCTCCAAATACTAACTCTAGCTCAAGTACTTCCAAAAAGTCAGCAAATAGCTTTCACAAGAAAAAAGAGAGTGAGGTATGCGTCGTGATATATGGGAAGAGGGCGCGTAATTCAGGAAATCGTCAATAATATTACCCACCATCACCTTATGTGGCGACTGTAACACCCATCTTTCAGCAACCAACTCAACAGGGTCCTCAACAAGGGGCACCCAATCAGAATCAACAAAATCACTATCAAGGACAACTGTCTCAAGCTCGGGCTCCAAGAGCTAACTATCCAGGGAATCGGCCGAAGATTCAGCCTATCCCCATGAGCTACACGGAATTGTTCCCTAGACTGATAGAGAAAGGCCTTGTCAAGACGAGAAAATTAGGCGCTCCGCCTAACCCCCTGCCTTTCTATTACAAAGCCAACGCTCGTTGTGCCTTCCATGAAAATGCGCCAGGACATGACTTAGAAGATTGCTTTACACTACAACATCTTGTCCGCGAATTAATTGAAAAAAGGATCCTATCTTTTGCAGATAATCCCCCAAATGTGAAGCACAATCCTTTGCCAAATCATGGTGGAGTAAACGCCATTACTGAAGAAGGAGAAGGGTCAGAAACCAAAACTGTTATCACCGTTGAAGAAATCAAGGTGCCATTGGTAGAATTGCACAAACGCCTCGCCCAAGCTTGGGCACTCAAAACATCTCATGAAGATTGTGAACAATGCAAGCTGAACCCACAAGGTTGTGACCTTGTGCAAAGAGACGTTCGAGCACTGCTCGATCAGGGAATGATAGAGATCAGTAGAAGGAAAAAGAAAGAAGACATAGCGGTAATTGAACCTGTGTTCAATATACCTGAGGAGTCAAACAAGAGGGCTGTGTTCAGAAACCCTGACAACAATAGAAACAATAATGTTCGACCTGTATTCCACGATGATGTGATACCCAAATTTGGAAGGGGTCAACCCAAGTTCGATCCAATGAGAGGGCCTAGACCTCATCCCAGAGCAATAACACCGAAAGAAGACTACACATGGTGTGAAAGCATCTTTAAAGAAAGAAGGCAAGGGAACATAGCCAATATTGTTGGGGGAAGTAAAATGACTCGAAGTGGGCGAGTATATCAACCAAGGACGAACAACGCAGTTCCTCCACCGAAATTCCATGCTCCTAAAGCCTTCATCGCTAAGGGACCCGTTATAAAAGAAGTTGCGGTCAAAGAACCTATGCTAAAAGAAACTGCAGTCAAAAAGCCCGTGCCAAAAGAAGTCGTTACTGAGGTACCCATCTGCAAGGGAAAAAAGCCTCTCAAGAATGATGAGGAAGAATTTCTATGAATCGTTCGTAGGAGTGATTATCGAGTAGTGGATCAGTTGAACCAGACTCCATCAAAGATCTTTGTCATGTCACTATTGTTGAGCTCTCTGGTGCATTGCCAGGCTCTTCTGAAAATTCTGACACAGGCGCACGTGACCAAAGATATAACCGTGGGGCAATTCGACTCTGTGGTTGCAAATATCACAGCTTGTAACACCTTAAGCTTCGACGACAACGACTTGACAGCCGAAAAACGTAAGCACAGTCGTGCTCTGCGTGTATCAATCAAGTGCGAAGAAGACACATTTCTAGGGTACTTGTTGACACAGGATCTGCCCTAAATGTGATGCCAAAAAGAACGCTAGCCAAGCTAGCCTATCAAGGCGCTGTTATGAGACCAACATCTTTGGTGGTAAAAGCCTTTGATGGATCCCGAAGAGCTGTAATTGGAGAATTCGACCTGCCTATCGTCATAGGTCGACAGGTCTTTGAAATCACTTTCCAGGTAATGGACATCAACCCGAACTATAGTTGTCTGCTAGGAAGACCATGGATACACGCAGCAGGCGCTGTGACTTCTACTGTCCATCAAAAAATGAAGTTTGTTGTCAATGACCAGTTGGTAATAATTCATGGAGAAGAGGATTTAATGGTAAGCAACCTATCCTCTTTTTGATACATTGAAGCGGACGAAGATTCACTTGAAACGACATTCCAAGCGCTAGAAATAGGCCATGCTGTTCTGGTAGACGAGTCTGAGATAACCCGTGGTCCATCCTTTGTCTCTGTCCAAAGTGTCAAAGCAGCAATGAAAACTAGACTCCCGCTGGGATGGGGAGAAATCATTCAAGTCAATGCTCGAGCTAAGAACGACCGACAGGGGTTGGGTTACAAACCAACTCCAGGAGAAGATCCAGAAGAAAGTGTTATGAAGAAAAAAATCCTTGAAAGAGATTTTTACCAGCGGCGGACTACAAATAAAAGCAATCATCGCTGAAGAAGAAAACAATGATCTCAATGGCCTAATAATCCGAGGAGGAGCAGCTCTATGCAACTGGGAGGTTGTGGAAATACCTGTCTTTTTACCTCTAGAGTAATTCATTTGTCTTGTTAGCTTTTTGTTTTCTTTTGAAAAATTCCAGGTCTTGCCCAAGGCCTGCGAATCATTTCGTATGGGCCACTTTGCAATTTAAAAGATCTATGAATGAAAAAGTGTTTTTGTTAAAACTCTTGTTTATTTCACGCTCATCATTTTCACTATTTTTGTTAAAAAGGAAAATGGCTACTTTTTTTATAAAAAAAAAGTTTTAAACAACCCTTCATCTGCATGTTTATGTGTGTGTGTGCCTGATTATTCCCAAAACTGTAAAAAAAACATGCAGAATACCTCCACCACCCATAGAATCCTATGATCCTTCAGTTTCGTCTACTAGTGGTTCATCTGTCTTCCAAGCTGAAGAAGAGAGTGATGAAGGCTCAAAGATCCCTGAAGAGCTGAAAAGGATGACTGAATACGAAGATGCTTGTCTTCAACCTTACAAAGAGCCGACTGAAGTCATCAATTTGGGGTCTGAAGAAGAAAGAAAAGAAGTCAAGATTGGGGCACTGTTAGGGCCAGAGGTCAAAAATGGGTTGATAGCACTCCTCAAAGAATACGTCGACATATTTTCTTGGTCTTATCAAGACATGCCAGGGTTGGATACCAACATCATTATGCACAAGCTTCCTCTAAATCCAGAATGTCCTCCCATCAAACAAAAACTTCGTAGGTCAAGACCAGATATGGCTCTCAAAATTAGAGATGAAGTTAAGAAACAAATTGATGCAGGCCTTTTAGCAGTATGTAGATATCCAGAATGGGTGGCCAACATCATGCCAGTCCCAAAGAAGGACGGCAAAGTCAGAATGTGTGTCGACTACAGGGATCTAAACAAAGCAAGTCCGAAAGACGATTTCCCTCTTCCACATATTGACACATTGGTGGATAACACAGCAAGCTTTGCAGTATTCTCATTCATGGACAAATTTTCTGGTTATAATCAGATAAAGATGGATCCAACAGACATGGAGAAGATAACCTTCATCACACCCTGGGGCACCTATTGTTATAAGATCATGCCTTTCGGTTTAAAAAAATGCAGGGGCAACATATCAGAGGGCCATGGTTACACTCTTTCATGATATGATGCACAAAGAGATCGAAGTGTACGTAGACGACATGATTGCAAAGTCTCTAAATGAGAGAGATCATTTAGACCATCTGTTGAAACTATTTGAAAGACTCCGAATGTATCATCTAAGGCTAAATCCAGCTAAATGCACCTTTGGGGTTCGGTCAGGAAAATTACTTGGTATCATCATTAGTCAATGCGGAATTGAGGTAGATCCTGACAAGGTCAGAGCAATCCAAGAAATTCCTGCTCCTAAGACAGAAAAACAAGTCAGAGGTTTCCTTGGACGACTAAATTACATCCCCAGATTCATCTCCAGTCTGACTCCTACTTGCACACCGATCTTCAAGTTGTTACGAAAGGATCAGCCAGTAGTATGGAATGAGAAATGCCAGTCGGCATTTGAGAAAATCAAACAGTATTTACAAGAGCCTCCAGTATTGATCCCTCCGGTACCTGGAAGACCTTTTTTTATGTACATGACAGTGTTAGAAGATTCAATGGGTTGCGTCTTAGGCCAAAATGATGAGTCAGGTAAGAAAGAGCACGCAATTTATTATCTAAGCAAGAAGTTCACAGATTGCGAAAGTCGATACTCCCCGCTGGAAAAAGCATATTGTGCCTTAGCATGGGCCGCCAAGTGTTTAAAGCAGTACATGATCTGCCATACCACAATGCTGATTTCTAAAATGGACCCAATAAAGTACATTTCTGAAAAACCAGCTAAAACTGGAAGGCTAGCCAGATGGCACATGCCCTTGTCAGAGTATGGTATCCAATATGTTGCTCAAAAGTCCATCAAAGGCAGTGTCTTGTTAGAACACCTCGCCGAGCATCCTGTGAAAGATTATCAGCCACCCAAGTTTGAATTCCCTGATGAAGATGTGATGTACATTCAACGAATGAAGCCTGAACTTGGTCCTGAAGAAGGTCCTGATCCTGGGTCTCATTGGGAAATGATGTTTGATGGGGCGTCCAATAAAAATGGACATGGCATTGGAGCCGTTTTGAAAAACCCAACCGAAGGGTACACTGCTGTTACAGCCCGACTCTGTTTCTCCTGTACCAACAATATAGCCGAGTACGAAGCCTGTATCTTGGGGTTGGAAGCTGCCATCGATCTCCGTATCAAAATTTTGGAAGTAATCGGCGATTCTGCCTTAGTGATCTATCAGCTCAAAGAAGAGTGGGAAACTCGTGATGAAAAATTGATCCCTTACAAAACTCACATTCTAGAGATGATCGAATACTTTGATGAAATTACTTTCAAATATGTGCCAAGAGATGAAGAAAATCATATCGCTGATGCTTTAGCCATGATGGCATCAATGTGGAAGGTCCAGTTTGTCAACGAGGCATCTCTGATCCGCATTGAAAGGAGAATTGTCCCATCATATGTCATGGCAATAGAGGAAGAGTCTGATGAGAAACCATGGTTTCACAATATCAAGAATTTCCTTCAAAACCAGGAATATCCCGCTGACGCATCCAGAATTGACAAAAGAGCAATACGAAGATTGTCACCTAAGTTCTTCATCAGCAACGGCATCTTGTACAAACGAAATCATGACATGGTGTTACTCTGATGTGTCGATGAAAAAGAAGCAAGCCTCATAATGACTGAGGTACACGAAGGAACGTTCGGTACTCATGCAGGCGGCCACACCATAGCTAAAAAGATCTTAAGAGCTGGATACTTTTGGTTGACTTTGGAGACGAACTGCATTCTCTTTGCTCGAAAGTGCCACAAATGCCAAGTCTATGCTGACAAAATGCATGTTCCTCCGCACCCTCTCAATGTAATGACATCGCCATGGCCATTCACAATGTGGGGCATAGACATGATTGGCGCAATAGAACCAAAAGCTTTTAACGGTCATCGGTTCATCCTTGTCGCTATTGATTACTTCACCAAATGGGTAGAAGCAGCATCTTATGTGAATGTAACAAGACAAGTGGTTGCCCGCTTCATCAAAAAGGAAATCATTTGCCGGTATGGTATCCCTGACCAGATCATTACTGATAATGGTTCAAATCTGAACAATAAAACAATGAAAGAACTCTGCAATGACTTCAAGATCAAACATCACAACTCGTCTCCTTATAGACCGAAGTTGAATGGCGCAGTCGAAGCTGAAAATAAGAATATCAAGAAGATAATACAGAAGATGGTTGTAACCTACAAAGATTGGCACGAGATGTTACCATTTGCTTTACATGGATACCGAACATCAGTGCGAACCTCGACAAAGGCAACACCCTTTTCCTTGGTGTATAGGATGGACGCCCTGCTACCCATTGATGTTAAGATACCTTCTTTGAAGATCTTAAAGGAAGCCGGTCTTGAAGAAAACGAATGGATAAAAGAAAGATTCGACTCATTGAATCTCATTGATGAGAAAAGAATGACGACCATGTGTCATATCCAGATCTATCAGCAAAGGATGATAAGGGCATTCAACAAGAAGGTTCATCCCAAAGAGTATCGGGAAGGAGAACTTGTACTCAGAAAGATCCTACCAACGCAGAAGGACATGCGAGGCAAATGGATGCCCAACTACGATGGACCTTTTGTGGTAAAAACTGTCTTCTCCGGAGGTTTGCTAGTTCTCGAGACCATGGATGGGGAACAACTCAAGTACCCTATCAACTCGGATGCAGTAAGGAAGTATTACGCCTAGAAAGTTGGATCAATACTTCAGCAAGGCAGAAGCCCAAAAATTAAAGCCAACAAACGCATGGGAAAAGTGTTGATTCAAAGGTTTAATCAATCTCGTCAAAAGCAACGAAGTAAATGGACTGCTAGTTAGTAGGACCAAATCATCATGGGATTTTGTAACCCCTTCTGTTAGCCATTTTTTCAAATGTATTTTGATCTCGAGGCTTTTCCTTTTGTAAAGTTCTCGTCGATTAATGAAATCAGATTTTGGCCCAATCATTGTTATGATCTTTTGTTTTTGTTATGCGATTTCACTTATTTGTTAATAAAGATTTCTCGAAAAGCAAAGTGTTTTGAAAAAAATTTTGTTTAAAAGGAAAAAATGATTTAACAAAACATATTGGAAGGCTCTATAGTGACTTGACAGTGTTACACAACTCTCTAAACCATAAGAGTTTGCTGTCGCCTACCGATTGGCGTTCAATGGTAGTCCCCGCTTGTAAGTCATGCTTTCTCCTCTACAGCTTCGTGAGAGCATTGATTATTTTGGAAGATTGTTATCTGTCTCTAAAGGAGGTGCCATCTAATTTGAAATCAGTGAGACTCAGTGTAATTGGGTTTTCCTCTCTATTTTCTTTTGCTCTTTCTTTCTCCCTCTAGAGTTGGTCTGCATTTTCGCATACAACATCATATCGGCATACGCATTTGTTTTAGGTTTCGGTCTGTTTGGCTGATTGCCTTCAAGATCCTTTGGTCGTTACCACTCTCCTCGTTCCGTTTGACACGGCTCTTGCTTCGCGGTCGTTACCTCTTTTTATCGGTAATTTGGGGATTACTTGTTTCCTTCCTAGAGGGCTAGTTGTGACTAGCAATATCTAATTTACCAGATCGATCAGTTGTTACTAATATCTACCGTTGACATGGTTGTCACCAATAATCTTTGAAGGTGTAGTAGTTGCTAGCTTTTCCTAAAACCAATTTCTATTGGTACCTTTTGATTTGGTTGTTACCAATATTCTTCAAAGCCCAGTGGTTACTGGCATCTCTTAAATCCATTTGTCATTGGTATCCTTTGACGTCCAGTGGTTACTGGCATTATTCAAAATCCAATTGTTATTGGTACCTTTTTATTTGGTCGTTACCAATTTTCATTCAAAAGTCTATTAGTTACTCTCATTTCTTCAAAACCAATTGTTATTGGTACCTTTTGGTTTGGTCGTTACCAATCTTCGGTCTAAAATCCAGTAGTTACTGGCATTATTTGAAAACCAATTGTTATCGGTATTTGATTTGGTCGTCACCAACTTCCCTTGGTAAGTCCAAAATTTATTGGCATTGCATGAACCCAATTGTTATTGGTATCCTTTGATTCGGTCGTAACCAATTATGCCAGAACTCAGTGGTCATTGAATCTGCTAAATCTAATTGTTATTGGTATACTTTTGATTTGGTTGTCACCAAACCCTTTTTAAAATCCAATTGTTATTGGTATATCTTTGGCTTGGTTGTCACCGGTTTATCTAAGCCCGATTGTTATCATTACTTCAATTTGGTTGTCACCAATAACCTTCAAAGTTCGATTGTTATTGGCATCACCTAAATTTGATTGTTATCATTACTTTAATGTGGTTGTCACCAAACCCTTTGAAAATCCAATAGTTATTGGTCTCCCTTGATTCGGTCGTAACCAATCTTCTCAGTTAAGTCTAGTAATTACTAGCATTATCATAACCAATTATAATTGGAATGCTGATTCGGTAGTCACCAGCTCTCTCTAAGTCCAGTGGCTACTGGCACTGCTCGAAAGCTAATCGTTATTAGTATCGTGAATTTGGTTGTTACCAATTTTCCCAGTTGAAGTCCTGTATTTTATCAATGTGCTTGGAAACCCCAATTGTAATTGGAACTTTGATTTGGTTGTCACCATCCCCCCAAGAAGTCTAGTGGTAACTAGTACTATTGAAAACTATTTGTTGTTCTAGTCGTCACCAGTACCCCTTTGAAGCTTTTGCTTTCCCCAGTTGAGTCTCGGAGAACTAGTGGATACTAGCTTCCCCGATGCATCTGGTTTTGTTTCTAGCTTTTTCCTAAAGATCCCGTTCGAAATCTTCGTTATAGGAAGTTTCTCATCTGGTTATCCCCAGTGAGGTTCGTGTCTCCGTTCCGTCTTTTCCCCGGTGAAGATTTGCTTCCCCAGTGGAATTGTTCCCCAACGAAGTTTTCCCCAGTGGACTTCTTCCCCAGTGAAGTTTCCCTGGATTGTCGGGTCCCCCATAAGTAGTTACTCATTGTATTACCGTTCTTTTATTTTTGCTCGCGCGTCTGCATCTGTCTTGCATTCAAGCATCATTTAGAATTCATTTCATTTTAGCATTTGTCCTTTTGCATACCATCGGATCTAAGGGACAAAATTTCTGGTTTGCTATATTTAAATACCTTTCACTACGATTCTATGAGAATTGTCATCTCTCATTGCCATCTAGTGAAGATATTTAAATAGGGGCAACTGTTGCACCCCAAATTTTGACCCCTTAGATCCTCATCATCATTTTAAGATCATATTCATTTGATTAACTAACCTTAACCCATTTCAAGTTTATCTTTGTCAAGATGCAGATGAATCAGGGTTCCGTACCGTAAAAAATAGAGGCTTCGATGGTTTGATCAATCAATGTTTTGGTTGATTCAACTATAAAAAAGATCAAGGATACTACATTGGGTCAAGTATGAATCCAATTTGAGGTTGTCACCCAAAGATTGAAGACAGTGCAGTTCAGGATCCCCGATTAGGTTTTCAAGCGGGAAATGTCAACTGTAGTTTGAATTTTGATTTAAAAGGTGTTCTAATGATGCAATCTTGGTCCATAAGGTTCATATGGCTTAGTTAAGTCCACTCAAGAAGTTTCAAAGCCTTGGAAAACCCGGAACATGAACAGTCGGCTCGATAGTCATCGATCAATCGTACGGTTGACCGAGAAGTCAACTCTTCAACTATAAGGAATTTGACCTCATGATATGATTCAAAAATGTTCCTCATGACATATTACACATGCCCATAAAATTTCATGACCATTGGAACAAGGGTTGAAGAGTAATCAAAAAATCGGGAAATTAGGGTTTTGAAAGGGGCAAGACCCTAACTCCCTAACCACACATCCAATTGAAGTGGTTCAAAGCTTGTTGTAAAGGTCTTGACAAATCCTACAAATGTCCCACAGTGGTCCATGATCTAAAAATGCATAGAATTGGAGTTATAGCCAAAATTATTTTAAGAGTGCAAAACACTTGGAAAAATTCTAAGTATTCTGGCTGTACATTTCACATTTTCAGCAAACTTGGAGGGGTTTTTCAACCTAGTTCCACATAGAATCTGAAGATCTTATGAATATGAAAGTTTGAGAGCTCCATGAGGGATTTCCAAAAAGTTCTAGGACTCCTCAATAGCATTTGTGAGCTGAGAGTTATGGATCATGGAAGTTGGGGCTGCCACACTTGAAGTCACCATTTCAACTTTTTCCCAAATTCAATTTTCAACAACTTGGACCATCCTCAACCCTTGGATCATGTTCCATTATGATAATTTGAGGCTTAGACAAAAGTAAAACCAGAAGAAAGAAGAGATTGATGGACTTTGCAAGTTGCAATTTAATATTCAATTAAAAGAAGGAAGAAAGAGAAACTTTTTGCTCCAAATCTGTAGCAGCTGTAACCTCTACACTCTAGCCTCACTTCAGTCACCTCATCCCTCTCATTTCACTTGATATTTTGCCCTGCATTGAGGCCAAGAACGGGGGAGAAAACCCGCCACATGATCTTGGCAAAATTTTCTTCAAAATCTCCCTCCAAAAGTGGAAAAACCAAATATGTCACAAGCTTCTTATAGCCTATAAATAGAGACATCTTCACACTCTCCAAACCAAACCATAGCACTCTTAGAACCAAGAGAAAACCACAGCTCCCCTTCTTTCCTCACTTGCCTCATTTTCAAAATCTCAAGTTTTCACCAAAATCTGCCTTGGGCAGTTTGCTTCCTAAACCACTTTCCATATATTCCAATCCTTTAAAAACCCTCTGCATGATCCACAAATGATGTGTAGAAGGTGTCCATTCTCTTAAACCACCCAAAATCCTCATTTTCCCAAAAGTCAACTTTCAACCAAGTGAACTTTGACTTCATACACAAACTCAAGCAAAACTCTGTCCAGACCTGTTCTAGCTATTCTAACCATCCACACACCCTTGATATATGATGTATCAACTGTCCATGACATAAAACAACACCACCCTCATTTATTTTGAGTTTTGTCACAAGTTTCTTCAAGTGCAAGCAAGGGCAGTTTTCCATCAAGGTGGAGTTGGATAGCAGCTGAAGCTTCCTCAAGGCATTCCTCATTGTAGCACACTTGTTTGAAGGTCTACAACAGTTGTTTCTTCCCTAAGTGATGGAACTTTTTAGTTCTCATCCAATTCGCCCCCTTCTCTCCTTCCAAAGGAAAAGTATCTCCATTGACCCTTGTGTCATGGATAGCTCAATACCCTTCCCTTGACTTTGTGAAGTCATCTTGAACCTTAGTTTAGTACAAGCCATTAAACTTTGCTCTAAGTTTAAAAGACCCACCTTTACTAGGAGTGTTCTTCAACTAGAACCCTAGGATAGAGTTTGTAAACTCTATGTAAGAATCATAGTAATGATTACTTACTCCCCTTTCTTGAGTGTTCAACATAGATCTAGAGAGCTTTGTGAAACTCTACACAAACATTGTTATGTTTTCTCCCCTTTGAAACTTGATCATAATCAAGTGTTCTTCAACCCTTGTGAGGTGAACTACGATTGCTTTGATTCTATCCTAGTTAGGATACGTAGGCAGAGGATGCGACTTCTTTGCGAGCAAACTTAGAAACAATCATTAAGTCCTTACCTCTCACCTATCCTTTTACCCAATTCCAAAACCTTAGCAAATACTTACCAAACTTAGCATGCAATCAAACAAAAGGTTCCTGTAGAGTACTACAGATGTTTAGGATGTGAAATACCTACCCTATGCATAACCAACCCCCGATCCCCGAATCTCTTAGCATTATTGTTACATCGCGAAAAGGGTTTTTCTTTCTTTAGACCTTTCCTTTGGATAAATTAAAGTCCGATTGTGAATTTAAGAATTAAGATTCAAGTTAATTCCATAGCTTGGTATCACGATTCTCACCACAACACTCACGACCAAGAAAATCTCGGTTAAACTAGGCAATATTCTTCTCCGTTAAACCCATAAGTCTCTTCGACCACTCAGATGAGTTCGCTGAATCTACAAAAGCCCCAGAGCGAGGGAGATGGTCAACAAACCACTTGTGCAAGACCGGTGCGCAACAAGAAACCAATTTCCCTCTCCTCTTCTCGTTCTTGTAGTGCACTGAATGATAAAAATTCCCTAGGAGAGTAGGAATGGGATTCCTGGAAGCGAAGATGTGAAAAGCATCAAAATCCACAAAATTAGGTACATTTGGGAACAACACAATTCCGTAGACACACAGAGCCAAGATAGCGCGGAAAACCACCCAACAACCGTCTTCAGCATATTTCCGGGCTTTATCCACCAAGAAGGGTAAAGTGAAACCGGAAAATTTGTTTCTGCTAACAACATGACATGCCAACTCAGATGTGCTCAAATAAAGAGCGACGGATAACTTCTCCAGATCAGGCTTTTCTTCGGAACTGACAAATGGCACCCCACTTCGGATCGAAACACCCAAGATGTAAGAAAACTCCTCCAAAGTCTGAACCAACACATAGTCTGGAAATGTGAAGCATCGCAACGGAGGATCATAAAATTGCAACAGAGTATGAATAGCTCCAATCTCATAACTCGTGATCTTATGGACAAACTTCAGAATTCCCCCATACTCTTCCCTGAAAGCTGCAAGGACGCCAGGATCAGCCATGGAAACCCGACCAAATAAAGGTCCCAACTCAGGCGCCGGAAACTTGTACACAACAATCCTCTTTTTGCCGACTTCCATCTCTGCAGAAAACCAGTACCGGAATCAAGGGAAAGACAAGAACCTGTAAAATACATAAGCATGCAATGTTAAATGCAGGATGATATGAAGATGCAAACACATGGGAACAAGGTATCCAATGCTCAAACTACTGTCTGTTGTGCCGTTGACTGAATTCAACCATAGCTCTGCTCTGATCAAAACACTGAGAAAATACACTGGACGACATTCTCAGGATCAAAACTCTGCAATGACAACAACACCGGGTTGGTTGAAGGTCAAGTTTCCTGCAAAAACCCATACCTCTCACATGTGAGTTCTAGTCTTGAAAGGTACGACATCCTATGCGGGTTGTCAGCGTCACAGACTTTTGAGAAACGATGATACATTCACCGTTTCTGATTTGGCATCATAGTCTAACGAAGCGGCCTCACTTAGCTGAACCCCCAAATGCACGGTCTCTAGAGTCGACAGTCTCTCTAAGTCAATATTCCCTCAACTGCACCAGACGCGCATGATAGAATATTTCCAAATAAAAACCTCGTCTGAACGTGAATTTCACGCGAGCTATTGCATGGCCAAACGCCACACAAGCTCCCGCTAATATCCACTATAATCCTAGGTGTATACTCAAGCCCAGGTCCGACTTCTCTCTCAATGGAACAACCCAACCCACGACACAATAACAACATAATATGAAAATTAAATGCAAATGCAATAATATACAACAAATAATGTACATAAAGCAAAAACAATTGTACAAAAGTAAACACCCAAAGACGCAAACAGACAAGCGCTAGGATTGACTCGCATAGGGAACCATCATAGCCCCTGTTGCACCCTAATTTTTTACCATAAGATTCCGCCTCCATGTTTTTTCTCTCTTGCTTGTTTTATTTTACTTTCGTGTACATGTTTAATTTCTAACTAGCTTATGCAGGCGCACCAAACTTCAAGTAGAGATTTGGGCCCCGTTTCTAGAACTTTTTCTCATCCTTAAGTCACTCAAGGATATCTTGGATGAACTGTCTGGCTACTGGTTGTGACATTCGGTTTTAGTAATTAAGGGTACTTTAAGATAGACATGTTGAGTTTGGAAGAGAAATCGGTTAGATTTCCTAAAGGCAATTT
The DNA here is from genome assembly GCA_963859935.3 of Lathyrus sativus. Lineage (NCBI taxonomy): Eukaryota > Viridiplantae > Streptophyta > Magnoliopsida > Fabales > Fabaceae > Lathyrus > Lathyrus sativus. The sequence continues at coordinate 266,225,659 of OZ012735.1, forward strand.
GATTTTGACAAGGAGGATGAGGAATTAAAATATAACGAAGTGGAAGAACTAAATTTCATAGTTTAGTCCAAAAATTCCAAATTTTACTCGCAGGCCAATACTTATTCGGATTCAAGTCCTTAGATGCATGGATTCAAGCTTTGAACTTACAAAATCATTTGGATTCCGAATGATAGAATCAAAATTTACTTGATACAAGGAGCCCAAGTTACATTTACAAGCTCAAGTAAATCTCAGAGTAAGTTGATAAAGGAAGTGGGTCATATTACGGATTAAGGATTTCAGTAAAATGTTCATTCGGGTCTTATCGGGTTCAAACTCAAATTATTCAACGGAGGGCTCAGTCTTTATTTAGTAATTTAACTTTAAGATTTAATACACGTAAAGCTGAATTGGTATAAGGCTGACATTAATCAAGGACTACTACAAGTAACAACTACATTTAAAATGTCATCACAACAGCATACCAACTACTTTTTTTACATTTCAAAAGAGAACACTACTTTGAGATACAGTGAACACATAGATTCAAAATTTACATCGGAATACCATTCATAAGGATCATTGATAGTACAAACCAAGGGATCCAACTAATCCAACCCAAACCATCATAGTAAACCAAGAAATTACAAGAAGAATTCAGCCGTATGGATTAATTTGTAAAGCCAAGTTGCCTCGCGATGAATCAAAACGCCAAAGAACACAAAGTCACCATGTTCGAACAAGAACCATTTCAACGGTTGCACCTCACTGTCCATGTCTGGCTGCTGCAAATAATCATTAAAACAGAATCAATGCCAACACAAATCTAAAGTTGAACCAAAACCGTTTGCAAAGTAGATTTTGAAGAAGTACCTGCAAAATTCAGTACAAAAGAACAAGGGGTTCGTAGAGATACCAAATTCAGTTAAACAACCTGCTTCCAACAATCTATCTGCAAGGAAAGTTTTTGGAAGGAAAGTGTCTGAAACGCTTTGACACAGAGCCTGTTTTCATGAAGAAAGTTACTAACGGTATTGACAGAAAGTTCAGTAGGAAATCAAAGGAAAGAAAGAAGAAGCTATTGCTAGGGAAACTTTACCTCCTTTAAGTCTTCAACACCTATCAGGAAGTATCACTGCAACAACATACCAATTTCTGGCCTAATCCGATTCCGCCCATAGCAGTCATCACCAAAACAACGTTTCGAGGGAGGTTGATTTAAATAGGTGAATACCGCTACTACAAACAGAAGCAGCTCCATGCTTGAGACAAATGAAGAGAAATCTACTCAGTTCATGGTCCATTAAATTAGTCTAAAAATTACAAAAGGTGAAACTTAATTAAGAGGAAATTCTGAATAAAGGGCATGAATAAACTTGTGAATTTAAGGGAGGCGGGTCAACCCCGACACAAACTTGTGATAGTAGTCGTCCACATGCTCGGGCTGCATCTGCAGGAAATACTAAACCATTTTGCTTAACACCCACCAATCCAAATGCAGATAATCTGCATCAAACCAAGCAATCAAACCAAATCATAATTCAGTATAAAGTTTCCTTTCAAGACAAGTTTTCGGACCTTCGACGGAACTCCACCAGGTTATTCTCTAAGGGGATACCATGTACATGGAAGAAGGCAGGATTTTAAACAATAGTCGCCAATAGAAGGAGCCAATCCAAAGAAGACCCCATCCATCTCAAACCCAGCAGAAGAAGCCAAATGTTGCATCTTTAAATGCCTCTCGGAAGCCAGTTGCTAGTGACAAAGTTGTAGTTGATACTGTCAATGATTGTGGAGCAGAGTTATCAAATGAAAGTGATGAGTTTCACAACGAAAAGATTGATCTTATAGCCAAAAAAGATGAATTCCTGAACTACCAACACACTTTTGATCAAGACTTGCCAGAAATGACTAAATCGACCAGCCAAAATCTTTGTATGAAGTGCAATGAAGCTGGGAAATTACTGGTTTGTAAAAATACCACTTGCTCATGATGGTCCATAAAAACTGCTTGGGTGCATCTCCTCAGTTGGACGCAAAAGGGAAACTTTTTCTGCCCATTTTGTGCTTATTCTCACACTATTTCAGAATATCTTGAAGCCAAGAAAAGAGCTTCATTGGCAAGGAAAGAATTAGCTATCTTCATTAGTAAGGGTATAAGAAAAGAAGTTGTAGAACATGTTCATGAATCAGGTAGGCAAGAATGTATTTTTTCAAGAAAGAGTTATGAGTGCGAGCATACACCGTTAACAGTGAATGAAGAAATAGAGAAGATCATGCTGGTGAGCATGCAAATAAAGTCGGTAATTTTCCTTTTGAAAGAAGTCAGAAACAAGTTCCTATTTCAGCGGTTCACTCATCATCCTTCAGAGAAAAGGAAAATGTAAATATTGGGTTAGCAGGTGATGTAAGAGGGAGGATTCCTATATTTCTACTGTCGAAGCCAACACCTGAGCTCCCACCTTAACCGCATCATTCTGCAAACAATCACAAACATTAATTAATGGATAATAACAACATATTAGACAAAATCAGACAATTGAAACCTTCCAAATAAATGCTTTCAAAGCCTTAAATTATTTCCAAAACAACTCTAAGCATAACCCCCACATATTGGCAGTTAAAATTGAAATTTTCTGGATGCCATGAGACGAAAGTAGAAGGTATTCAACGCAATGTTTGGCCATTCAATATGAAGATTCTTCATCGAAGGCCTATAAAAGCTGGAAAGCAGAGCACGAAGGGAGGGAAGAAAATCAACAGATAATCACGCAAGATTTCAACACCATACACTCACAAATTACAGAATTTCATTAGAGAAGAGGGACTTATTTGCAAAGCCATCGATGAGCCGCTATGACGGAGATCGTTGTTGAAACCTCAACACGTTGCTCACCAATACCGATGCCGAATCACCATCCTCTGTCGGAAAACCCATGTGCTAGCCACCATCAGAGACCTTACAAGAAACCTCGTTATGGTGAGCGATCTTTTCATTATTTTTTATTTTGAATTTAATGTTGTGTTGTTGTTTTGTAGAGAAAACAGAAAGAAGAAACCGAAGAAAATCGAAAGAGGGGAAGGATACGAAGAGAAGGAGAAGAGGCGAACGAAGAAAGAAGAATGGAGCAGAAGAAATCGGAAGAGAGAAGACGAAGAAGGAACGAGAAATCGAGAGAGACGAGGATCGGAGATGGCAGATCGAAGAAGGGGGGAGATAATTGGGATTAGGGTTTCTTGTAATTTTGTTTCTATTGGTTGTAATCATCTACGCACGACCACGGTAGTACCGTGGTCCATCTTCACGATCACCACACATCAACCTCAGATCTCCAACGGATCTGATCTAATGGTTCACGTTGCACACCCACCGTAACCCACACTTATGCACCGTACGCGATCACGCCTATCCCTAATTAACCCTTTATTCCCTATTAATCCACCGTTAACTGTTAATCTTACCCATAACTTTTAATTACCCTTTAATTAACTATTACTCTTTTAATTAATTAATTTAATCAGTTTTTTTATTAAAACAAACAAATAACCTTTTAATTAAATCATCTTTCTAAGTAATTATCATTTTAATTTAGATCACCTTTTAATTTAATTAATTTAATTTTAGCAAATCAATTTATTCTACCAAGATAATTAGAGGATCATTTGATGATTTTGTTCTTTTATTAAAAATCTATTTCATAACTTAATAACTTGTGTTTTCTTAATTAATAACCAAAATCATTTGCATTTCTAATAAAGCCTATTTCACAATAATCTAATAGCAACTTAGTTTTTTTTTTAAGAAAAACTTATCCTTTGTTAAGCTAATATTAATCTTTTATAATAAATAAACAAAAACATTTTTATATAACAAGAAAACCTTTTTTATAATAGTTTATAATAATCCCCTTTTATTAATTTTTATAATATAATTAAAACTAATTCCCCCTTTAATATAACTTCTCCTAATTAAAATCAACCTCACCAAATTAATTCAACAATTCCCTTAAAGTCAAATTCACTTATAATTTTTAATAAAATAATATAATTTTCTCATTAAACAATCTATTCCTAAAATCAACTCAACCTTCCTCTAATCAAACTCCCACAACTTTTCTCTAAAAAATTAATCAAGATAATAATAGATTAATCTCACCTAAAATCAATTCAACTTCTCCATCCAATCGTGCACGCTTACGCCTCTCTCCATTCACGCACCCCACTTGCACTCACTTAGCGCTTTCATGCGTTTGTGTATGGATTTATTTATCCGTCTTTATTTTCCGCAATTTACATTTTACAGCATTTACTTTACCGTATTGCATACGTCCAAAGGAAGAATTTGCGCACGACTTAAACAATTGTGCGTATGCATCTACATTTGAATCATTCTTCCCACTTGATCCTTAATCTCATTCAAGTTGATCTTTAAGATAGATCCTACCCCATAGGAAGGGCCTTTGTCTTTTATTTTACAACATAGAAAAACAAAACAAAACTATTCAAACTATTCAAATATATTAGAGAATAAGATGTTAATCATCTTAAGCGAGATAAAACTTCTTCCACCCCATATCAATACAATCAATATGTAGGGACTTTTCCGCTTAAGAGAGATAGAGACGTACTTGATGACAATCCGAGTACTTAAGCCCTTCTCTTAAAGTGATGCAAAATCTATTTTCCTACAACTTGTGGTGGCTAAAGTCAAGTAATCTCCCTTAAAATGACAACTCATCTTTTCTCTTAAACTCAATCAATCAACTACCCTAATCCCGTAGGAACTTTGACCACAGTCAAAGAACTCCTCAAACCCTTTAGGGGAACTACAGATACTCTGATTCCACTCCCGTCAGGATATGTAGGCATAAAATGCGATATCTTATCGAGTATACTTAGAAATAAACCCCTAGGTCTTTTATCCCTTAAGCAGATAACCCTTAGCAATAAACAACATAAAAACAAGAGGTTCCTGTAGAGTACTACAGAAACTTAGGATGCTAGCACCTTCCCTAAGTTTAACCAACCCACGAACCTAGAACTCTCTAACCTTTGAATTTGCATTACATTGTGGGTATTTCGATCTTTTTCCCTTCCTTTGGACAAATCAAAGACCGGTTGCAAATGAATTAAAGATTCAAGTTAATCAATAGCTTGGTATCCAAATTTCACCGCGATAGTCCCCAGCAGAGTCTCCAGCTGTCGCAACTGCGTAAAACACCCGGCGGAAAGCAGAAGATTCGCCACCTTTCAATATTTATCCCAAAGAGAGGGAAAGGAAACGATCGGAAAAACCTGACGAAACGGGATAAGATTGGTCATCGCAACCAAACCTCGGGTTCGGGAGTCGGTTACGCAAGGGGAAGGTAATAACACCCCTTACGTCCGTCGTACTCGACGGGATCCACGTTTATTGTCTATCTAAGGGTGTGTTAAAACTATCTAGCTAAAGGCTTACGGGTTAAAATAAAAAGAAGAGACTTGATAAAGCATCGCCACTTTATGCCTACGTATTCCCTTCGTGCAATGGGAAAGTCAGAGTCAACGTAGTTCGGAAAACTACGGGCGAAGGTGGGGAAGGTTACTCGCCAAGACATCACGTCTTGTGCCTACGTACTTTCATCTGGTATGAAAGATCAGAGCGAACGTAGTTCGGGCTGACACGAAACCACGGGTTGATTAAAGGGTTAAACCTTCGTTCTAGTAGTTAGGAACGATGCCTATTTGCGGTAGAACCAAAGTTTAACAACACTCTTTTCTGTGAAAATAAGGTTTGAAATTAATCCCGAAGGAAAAAGATTTGATATTTGTTTTGTGTTTTTTAATGAAGTGAATTAATTTGGTTTGTGATTCATGTTGCACTAAAGACTATGACATAGGGACGAATGCGTCGCGTATCTCCCCCAAACGGGACGTACACTAAACACTCTAAACAAACAAGCGGAGCCCACTCACTCATCATTCCCCATGTGGCTTAAGGCTCGTACCACACAATGTTCATCATATTTATTAGATGAGTTAGCATGGTTTTGAGATGAGAAGAGAGAAGACGCACGAAAGGTCTAAGGGAAACTTGGCCCTAATGTTATCATGCAAAGTGGAATTAAAGTTTGGTTTGAAAGGGGAAACATCTACCCTAATGTTAGCATGCATAGTTCGAATCCTAATGTCTATAACCAACCTTAAACAAGGATGATTAAATCCTATGGGAACATGGCAAAGAAGATGAAAAAGAGAAAGAAATAGAAAATGCACAATGAAAACATGAAAATGCACATTTTGAATGGTGGGAGGGAGGAAAAAGTGTGGGGCAGCAGCCACCACAAGCGCTTCTTGACCTCAACAGCGATGCAAGAATGATGCAAACATAGCAAGGAATGCAAGAGATGGAAGCAAATAAGCATGCAAACAAATGCTCACTTTGGACCACATACACAAGCATGCATCCAAGTGGAAAATGAACACACACGATCATGAATAAATCACCACAAACAATGACAATTATCCAGAAATATTTCACCCCTAATGCATCATATCGATCTACGATGATTCGGTGCGAAACGGTATGCAAACGTCCAAGAAAAACAGCAAAACAGACCTGCTGACACAGTGTTAATCGGTTAAAGCATATGGTTAACCGGTTAACCACTGTTAACGTTTGAAAATTTTGAAAGTTTGAATTGGTTAACCGGTTAATGGATACAATTAACCGGTTAACACTGTGCCAACAACTGAAAAACAACAACAAAACAACATTTTCAGCAAATAAGCACTTATCCGATCAACCGGATGATCACATAATCACTTAATCACGAGATTAAACAGCAAACCATGGTTTAAACAACATGTAAACAGATCAACACAACCAGATCATGGATCAAACAAATCAAATCAATCACAATTCAATCGAATATGAATATTAACATGATGAGCATGCAAATAAGCTCGAAAATCAAATCGGATCAGAAATCCAACCTACGAATAAGAGAAATGATTTGGTAATTGTTGATTTAATTGTAATTGTGAAGATCCAAGCAAGAAGACCGGAAAACTTCAAGATCCAAACAAACCTTTGTTGTAGAAGTGAAGATCCACCACAATTAAGCTAATTTCAACCAAATAAGCTCTTCCAAAATCACTTCAAAATTCAGATCTGAATATGAACGAAAATTGAAGGAAGAAAATGATCCAAGGATGATGATGGATGGAGGTTTGAGCTCAAGAATTCATTGATTCCAATGGAGAATCAATGAATTCAAAGGATTAAGAGCTTTGAGTGAGGGTTTTTGGAAATGGTGAAATTGAGAGAATTGAGAGAGAATGATCAATTCTGAATTTGAAATGGAAATTATGAAGCTTGGATGAGTGTGGTTTGGAGTGAATCACTTAAATATAATTTAGGTTAGGATCCAAAGCAAGGTTTGGAAAGTGGATTGGAAATTCAAGGTTTGGAATGAGGAATGAGATTTTGGGGGGAAATGAAATTTAACCAAATTTCAAAGATGTTCTAGATCCTTCCCAAGTGCAAAAATAAGCTCTCGAGTGATCAAAATTGGACCCCAAAGTGGACTGCCTTGAAAATTCACGTACAGAGGAAAAATTTGCACTGGTTAACCGGTTAACCATATAGGTTAATCGGTTAACACCTTAAAAAATCCCTTGTTTGGCCTGATTTGACTTGGTTAACCGGTTAACCATGTGCGTTAACCGGTTAACACCTTCAAAATTTTGAATTTGACGCCTTTTGGAGGGAAATCTGCCCGTTTATCTGTTTTCAACCGTTTTGACCTCTATTTAGCCTCTGAAACCTGTTTTTGAATATTCTGATCATGAAAAATGTCCTGCAAAACAAAATAAAATCGTCCGCCTGACCGCTGGGAAAAATAAATGCCAGAGCTGTTGCTTCATGTTGTTCAGTCCTTTGTGCTAAGAATGCTACTTGAGCCACAAGAATGCCTTGATCCCATGCCTCTAGAACAAATGCTATGATATGCGAAATGCAAAATATAGAGAAACAAAAGCCAGTTGTCGTCAAAATGACAGAGCAAATTTTAGGGTGCTACACATGCCAAACATACAAGCCCTCACTACTCTCCACACTAATGTTATGTATGTACTCAAGCCTAGGTATTGGGCTTATCTCTCAAGGGAAAACCCATCCAACATCACAACAACAGATAATAAAGTACGGAAAGGGGTGAACAAAAAGAACAGACTTGATAGGACATCACTGCCCTATGCCTATGTATCCCCTCGTTCAATGGGAAAGTCAGAGTCAACGTGGTTCGGGAAACTACGGGTGAAGGTGGGAAAGGTTGCTCATCAAGACATCATCGTCTTATGCCTATGTGTCCTCATCTAGTATGAGAAATTAGAGCAAATGTAGTTCGGGAAAACTAGACCACTGGTTGGTTCAAGTGTTTTATGATAAATGGTGCAAACAGCAAGCGTTTCACGTGTATTCGTTGGGCTTACGTAGCGTGGGGGTGCAAAAATGAAATGTGCCTAATCCAATTCAGAGTTTCACTAAATGAAACTCTGTGTTTCACTTAAGGTGAGTCAACCATGTGAGACTCCACCGTGGTCGTGTGTTATGTATGTGGTCAAGGGATCCTAGGGCTGGCAACGTGACATGCAGGCGTTTGGAATTTAAACATAATATGGAAATGAATCGTGGTCGTTGGATGAAGTCCAAGTAAAGTGTTTAAACAAGATCCAAGGGCTAGGATGCAAGCTAGGATTTAAACACAATGAAGGAGGGAGATCACACAGACGGTGGCCGGAGAAGCCTCTGGTCGTCTTCTCCGTTTACCATGAACAATGGCATTCTTAAGAACTCATCAAAACCTCTAATTTCTTATGCCAATCGAACCGCCTCCTCACCTAGGTTACTAATCCATGTTTCAATTTCATTTTTAACCTATAATTAATCCAAACTGAATCCAACAAGAATGGAGGTCATCTCAAGAATTGTAGCAATCGAACCTAAAACCTATCCGGAATCAATCTATGAAGCACAAGGATCATAATCATGTGAAAATGGCGTGATAATTCATCATGGATTGTGAGAAAAGTTGAAAGGTAATTACGTAATGGAGAGCTTCCACTAAGCCTTCAAATGGTGATGGTTCTTGATGGAAAATGCCCAGAAACACTCTTTGATCTTCAATCAAGCTTCTGCAACTCTTGATTTTGGCTAAAACTTGATGATTCTCCAAAAATAATTTTTAATTTTCCTCACTTATTTCTCAACTGTTTTCTATTACTCTTCCCTCCAAAATCTGTTCTGAATGATTGTAGATGATGATAGAGTTATATGGAATGAATCTCAATCACTTTGAAGACCAATTGCAGTCCATGAGAGTCCAATTGAAAATCCAAGTTTTCTCACTTTGGATATTTATGAATCTCACCAAAACAGAGCTTACACACCTCCAATTTGATTCATATCAGTCACTTGAGATGTGAGGAACATTAATGGCTTAGATTAAACCCTTGAAATTGAATCAATGGTGAATTTTGAATATGTTACTTCAAGATGAAGTAACCTTGAATTTAGCCATGGAAATGACCTCAAATTTGTTTATAATGTTGGCATTGTTCTTAGAACATTTAAGGCACTCAAAATATGCACACATATGCCATTACATGATTTAAAATGAATTAGATCTAAACTAGGCCTTTTAAAGCTTCCTTTCATGGAAATTTCTTCAAGCATTCTCATTTCCAAGCCAAAGCTATGATACATTGAGGTTTGGTTGAGAAAGTGACCCTATTTTTTGCAAGTTTGAAGTTGGAAAGATTTCCATTTGAGATGTGAAAAGTGGTGAAATTGACCTATAGTCCAAAATGACCTATAATCTCACTTTCCCAAAATACCCCTGCGTTGCAAGCTTCATATATTCAGTTCTAAGAATTAGATTGAGGAATCCTAGGACTTTTTGGAAAGCTAAGATCGTGAGGAACAACTTTCATGTTTGGGTCAAGATGAGGAGAGACATCCTTCTAGCTCAAAAATGCCTTGGATGTTGGTTGACTTTTGTTGACCAAAATCACATTCATCTGAGGACCCATAACTTGTCTGCTTCATATCTTGAGTTCAAGAAATCCAATGGAAGACTTATAGTACTAAAAATAAAGCTAGGAACATGCTCTACAAGTCTCATGTTGGAGTCAAGATAAGATGAAACATGTATCTTGAGTTATGTGGTCTTGAAGTTAGGCACTAAATAAGGGATTTTACACTATAAAGCTTAGAAACCCTAGCTTAGTAACTTCTCACACTCTTGAGTATTGATGAATTGATCTTGAAATGATACATGACATGTCTCACCACCACATTCCATGATCATAGTTTCTTGGAATTGAGTCTTAATCTCCTCTAGACTCTCAGTTGACTTAGGGTTGACCAGATGAAAACCCTAACTGCACCACCTTTGACTATGGATTCTTGCACTTTGTATAATAACTTGCACAAGCTCCATAATAACCGTCAAGACATCCCATGAGCTTCCATGATAACCTTTATCCATAACCATGGACTCCATAGCTTCTGATGATTTCTACTGACCTTCATGATGGGAGGTAGGCACACTTGCATTCAACCCCTTCTCTAAGGAGCTTTGACCTCTTCAGATGACTTGATGAGGATGATAAGCTTGAACATAGCTTCTTGATTAGGCGTAAACCTTTGATAGCCCTTCTCTTGATAAGCACATCTCTTAATCCCTTGCAAAATGATAATGCAATGCACATGCTAATGCTAAAATGAATGCAATGAAACATAAGCTAGGTAGAGAAAAAGGTTAGGCAAAATTTAGGGTGCAACAGCTGCCCCTATTGAAACGGCTTGGGCCTGACTGGGTGAGAAACGAACGGCTCTCAAACAATCAAGGTGAAAGACGGTTGAATACCAACAAACCCAGAAATTTTCCAACTGCAGAAATAAACTACGCCCTGATTGGTAAATGATCTCGGTAGAAGAATTTGTACGTGATGACCATTTTGAACACTTCGCTGGATGAGAGACCTAATCAAGTAACTCCGCTGAGGAAATGTATAATAAAACTTGTGTCATGGTCTGAATACCATACAGGCGAAAGGATAACATATCAAATTGTCAGAATCTGGATATTCAATGAACATAACGAATCAGCAAAATTTGTCGGAACCTAGATACTCAACGAAACGAACCAAAACAGACCGGAGCCTGGGACACTCAACGGGATGAGGAACGCATCATCAATTGGAACTTTCCGGAGTCTGATCACTCAACATGATAAACCGAAACGAACCGAAACCTAAATATTCGACGGGCAAATGAAACAGATGAACAAATCGGAGCCTAAACACTCAACGAGATAAATCAGAGATGAACCAGAATCTAAACATTCAACGGAATGCAAAAATAGACGAACAAATTGGAGCCTAAACACTCAATGAGATAAACCGAAACAAATCGGAACCTAAATATTCAACGGATAAACGAAACAGATGTGTTGCGGTGGAAATAGGATAACAAACTATTAATGAGTTTGAATCGCAATTCAATTCACAACCGCTCTTTGATTTATCCGAAGGAAAAGGTCAAAAGAGGGAAAACCTATTTTGCATCGTAAACACAATGCGGGGAAGATCTAGGGTTCGGGGGTTGATTAAATTTAGGGAAGGTATTAGCACCCTAAACTTCTGTAGTACTCTACAGGAACCTTTTGTTCAAATGCTTACTATTTTGCTTTACTTATTTGCTTAAGGTATATGTACAAAGATTAAAAGTGAGAAAAGAGACCTAAGGGGTTAATTCTAAGTTTACTCGGCAAGACATCGCATCTTGTGCCTACGTATCCTTACGGGAGTGGAATCAGAGTAATCGTAGTTCCCCTCAAAAGGGAGGTTAGAGACTTCTTGACTGTGGTCAAGGTCTCAAGGGGAATAAACGCATCTTAAGGACACGCTTACGCAGAGTGTAGAAACTCCAAATCTCTACGTTGAAATGTTAAGTTGTAATTAGGGTTAAATTAGGGATTCCACGGCGGGAAACCCTAAAATGAGCGCGGCGGCTCTTTGACCTAATGCTAGGGGTAAAATTGTAATCTTGCCTGCGGCGAGGCATTTGTGAAAATTAGGGTTTGTGAGGTTGTAAGGGTTGAAGGTGAGGACTATTGACACGGCGGTCAAACGGCTAGACCTAATTCCTTCGGAGGAGTGAAATTATTGGTAAAGACGCGATAAACATACAATGGCAGAACATAAAGTGCGGAAAGATAAATGCGACAATTGTCTCGCAAAATTACATCCCATAAGCAGTTACAAATATGATAATTGAATATTTAAACTGAAAATAAAATCAATTGAACTTAGTCAGCTGCAAAAAACCAAAACAAACCGAGAATGTTATTATACGGGGTTAGACAAAAAAATTAGACAGGAATTTTAGGAGTTTATAATTTTAACGAAACAAGAAAAGAAGTTAGAAATTTGGATCTTAAAAATGAGGATGTTAGCGAAAAATTAATAAACAATGAAAATTGATACGCAATGAAGATAGTGATAATATACAAGTGATAATGGAATATGAAATAGCAACGATGATGTTAGATTATGTACAAATATAAAAATAAATACAAAAATAAATACATAAATATTAGTGAAGAGGTTCATGGATAATCAATAATACTGTTAGGAATGAAGGATGAAAACTGGAATTGACGATAATTAAAAGTTAAGTGATGAACGTTTTGAGACGATGAGAATTTAGGTAATAAGAAAAGAGTTAGAATGGAATTAGGTTTTTTTTGTGAGATTTGGAAAAGTTAGAGTTTTTAATGTGATTAAGAAAAAGAATATAGATTAAAAGTTAGAATTAAAAGTTAGCAAAAAAATTAGAACTTCGAAATTTGGTTTTTAAAAAATAGGTTAGAAAATAAAAATAAAAGTTTGAAAATAAAAGAGAAAAGGTTAGAATTTTAATAAAAAAAGAGTTAGAATGTTAGAATTTTAATTAAGAAAAAATGGTAGAAATTTTGAAAAAAAAGATATAAAAAAAGATTAGAAATTAAAAAAAAGAAGAGTTAGTTACTTTTGATGAAGACTGTAAGAGTTTTTGATGCTTGTCAATCCCCTGTTTTGTTGCTCCTGAGGGTCCTTTTATACTTGATTTTTTTAAATCTTTTTCAATCTCAGATTTGATTTGAATATCTCAATCTTTTTCAATCTCTGATTTGATTTGAATGAATTTTTATGATGATTTCAGATTTGATTCAATGATGGTGATGTTGATATTTAAATCTGATTTTCTTATAATGATGATATGATCTGATTGATTTGATTTAGCTCCATATGTGATTCATTGTGATTGGATTTGATAAAAAAAATGTTGGGATTTAAATTTAAAAATGTTAGCAAAGAAAATAAGAGTTTCAAGTTAAATAAAAATTAGAGTTTTAAGTTTAAAAAAAAATGAGTTAGAATTTTAAAATAAAAAACATTTGAATGTTGATTTAAAAAAAGTGTTAGAATTATTTTAAAAACTGTTAGAATTTAATTTTAAAAGGAATTTAGAATTTTAATTTGAAAAAGGATGGTGTCAAAAAAGATTTAGATTTAATTTTTAAAAAAAGGATAGATTTACTTTATAAATAAAAAAAAAAGGTTAGATTTAATTTTTAAAATAGTTAGAAAAAAAGATTTAATTTTAAAAAGAATTTAGAGAAAAAAAGATTTAATTTTAAAAAGAAGTTAGAGAAAAAAAAAGATTTAATTTTTAAAAAGAGTTAGACAAAAAGATTTAACTTTAAAAAAAGTTAGAAAAAAAATTTTAACTTTAAAAAGGTAGTTAGAAAAAAGATTTAACTTTAAAAAAAGTAGTTAGAAAAAGGATTTAACTTCTAAAAAAGTTAGAAAAAATATTTGACTTTAAAAAAGAGTTAGAAAAAGGATTTAACTTCTAAAAAAGTTAGAAAAAAGATTTGACTTTAAAAAAGAGTTAGAAAAAAATATTTAACTTTAAAAAAGTTAGAAAAAGATTTAACTTTAAAGAGGAGTTAGAAAAAAGATTTAAAAAAAGTTAGAAAAAAGATTTAATTTTAAAAAGAAGTTAGATTTTTATTTTAAAAAAGGTATTAGAATTTGATTAAAAAAATGTGTTAGAAATTAATTTAAAAAAGGTTATAAAAAAATTTACTCTTAAAGAAAAGAAAAAAAAATTAAATTTTAATCTAAATCCTAAAAGTTAGTAAGAAGAGCTTAAAATGATTTAAATAAATAAACTAAATAGAAAAAAAAAGTTAATAAAAAAACATTAGTAAAGTTATAAAAAAAATTTAATTAAATTATTATTAGTTAAAAAAACAAGATTTAAAAAAAAAGGTTAATTTATTAAGTTAATCAGAATTTAAAATAAAAATAAAAAAGAAAGGGTAAAATTTGGGGTATTACAGTTGCCCCTATTTAAATAACTACACCGGATGATTTGAGTGGCGGAGACTCGAGGAATCATGGTGGAGGGATTTAAATATAGATAACCGAAAATTTTGCCCTTATATGTGGCGATATGCAATGCTATAGACAAAACGAGAACAGACTAATGCAGACAATGATATGATGCGTATGCTGGAATGATGAATTGCGAAAATGCTGACGAATACGACGACACAGGGACGGGCGCTACGAGAAGAAACACACTGGGGAAAACGAAGCGCTGGGACACAATACAACCTGGGGAATTCTAAAATGATGGTCAACTGGTGCGAACACGGCCAATTGTCATTTTTAGATCTGGGATGAGATTCTCAAATGGAGATGGCACCTATGAGACGACCTCCACTAGGGAATCTAAAAGTAAAACTGGATCATGTACGACTGCAAGATCGGTCACAGAATGCTGGAGCATTGAGCAAAGAATAACATCCAGGCTTCTGTAACCTATCCCTCGTGACAGGATCAAACGGACTTTTCGGGAATCCGTAGCAAATATACAGGGTAAAAACCGGCTGTATGCCAAAATAAATGGACTTTAAGAATAAGATCCTTAAATGGAGATGGCACCTATGAGATGACCTCCAATAGGGAATGTCTAATAATAAAACTGGACCTACACGATTGCAAGATCGATTACAGAATGCTGGAGCATTGAGCAAAGAATAACATCCAAGCTTCTATAAACTATCCTTTGTGATGGGATCGAACAGACTTTTCGGAAATCCGTATCAAATATACAGGGTAAAGACCGGCTGTATGCCAAAATAAATGGACTTTAATGGGAAATGCCCTGATAAGCTTCTCGAGGGAGAACTGTCACTTATCGTTGGAAGGGACTTATGTGCCAAAATGGATAAGCACTCAAATAAAGAGGCTGCTGCTTATCTGATAAATAAATCTTCTCGCATTTAAGGTCGGCGCCTGGAATACGATTCTGATTCTTCTCTTACTGAAGGATAAATAAACTTCTTCATGCTTCAAGATCGTGCTCTCCTGAACATGAAAAGGGTAAACTGAACTTCCTCATACTTCAGAATCGTGCTCTCCTGAATATGATTCGGCTTTTTCGGGTAAATGAAATTCTTCATACTTCAGAATCGTGCTCTCCTGAATATGAAAAGGGCTAACTGAACTTCCTCATACTTCAGAATCGTGCTCTCCTGAATATGATTCGGCTCTTTCGGGTAAATGAAATTCTTCATAGTTCAGAATCGTGCTCTCCTGAATATGAAAAGGGTAAACTGAACTTCCTCATACTTCAGAATCGTGCTCTCCTGAATATGATTCGGCTCTTTCGGGTAAATGAAATTCTTCATAGTTCAGAATCGTGCTCTCCTGAATATGAAAAGGGCTAACTGAACTTCCTCATACTTCAGAATCGTGCTCTCCTGAATATGATTCGGCTCTTTCGGGTAAATGAAATTCTTCATAGTTCAGAATCGTGCTCTCCTGAATATGAAAAGGGTAAACTGAACTTCCTCATACTTCAGAATCGTGCTCTCCTGAATATGATTCGGCTCCTTCGGGTAAATGAAATTCTTCATAGTTCAGAATCGTGCTCTCCTGAATATGAAAAGGGCTAACTGAACTTCCTCATACTTCAGAGTCGTGCTCTCCTGAATATGATTCGGCTCTTTCGGGTAAATGAAATTCTTCATAGTTCAGAATCGTGCTCTCCTGAATATGAAAAGGGTAAACTGAACTTCCTCATACTTCAGAATCGTGCTCTCCTGAATATGATTCGGCTCCTTCTTTTACTAAAGGGTAAATGAACTTCTTCATACTTCAGAATCGTGCTCTCCTGAATATGATTCGGCTCCTGCTTTTACTAAAGGGTAAATGAACTTCTTCATAATTCAGAATCGTGCTCTCCTGAATATGATTCCGCTCAAACCTCCCCGTACTTCAAGATCGTGCTCTCCTGAATACGATTTGGTTCAAACCTCCCCATACTTCAAGACGACAGGAAAAATGGAAGCCCAACTGCTCCATGGAGATGGCCATTTGCTGCGAGTCATAACGAAGATAGGATCGGCTTCTTAGGTGAGAAATGTTGCATACCGATGTTGTAAGATGTAAAGTGTTGTACCGATGTTGTAACATGTAGGATTGTAAAGTGTTGTAACATGTAGGATTGTAAAGTGTTGTACTGATAGATTTTCCAGGCGTGAACTGTCGTGTATCTGTAAAGGATTGTAGTTGATTTTCTTGAAAGATAGTGCAAAATAAATGCACGTCCGGGTACAGTGATAAACTTCTCAAGCGAGATAGTCGCATATCTGTCATGGTATGGTGAAAACCTTTAGATGGTGCAAAATAAATGCACGTCCGGTTGGGATTGACGACCGACAAGACTGAGATTCAATCTAGGATCGAGCTAGAAAGAAAACTGGTAATCAAGACTCCATCGAGGGAATGATCTCGGAGGGTAAATATCTTATCCTGGTGAGGAAAGATAGCTGAAGTAACCGTCATCCACAAGGATCGAGCTCTGTGGGGAAGCTGGAAACAAGTAAGTATTTTATGCTTATGGCTGACAATCTATTTGGAGAGAATGGGCAAACCCCAGTTACTCGGCGGTAACGACCAATGATGGAGACACGATGAACCTGTGAATGCTAACGCATATGTTGATGCATATGTTAATGTGAATGTATGTTAATGTCTATGTATGTTAATGTCTATGTATGTTAATGTTTATGTATGCAAGATGTTATGAAATGAGTATGTAATGAGTATGTAATGAATATGTAATGAATATGTAATATGTAATGAATATGTAATGAATGTGTAATGAAATAGGCATGTGATGCTTATGCCCCTGTGTATGCTGACGAAACTGACTAGAGACGGGACGAGAGATGAAATAAACATCTCGACGGAAATACCCTGCGTTCTCTGCAACCAATACGTCAATCATGGGTAAGAAAGATCAATGGTAGAACCAAATCTGGTTTTAAAGTTCGTAATTCTCTGGGGAGAAGGTAATCTGCTTGGGTGTACAGTATCACGTCTTCACATGGGGAGAAGAAAACCTGAGGGACACTTTTGAGTTACCCAAGAAAAAGTTGTCAGCTTATAGTCTCTCTGGGGACTGTCACTGGGAGCATGTCGGTGAAATCTTTGATGTCTTAGGGACCACCGGCTCCATCCAAAGTATTGTCAGCTTAAAGTCTCGCTGGGGACTATGATGAGGCAATAGTTTAAGAGCCTGTTGCAAACACTGAGGTTTACTGGGGAATGAAGGCCGCTGTGAGTAAAATCCATCGGGTGCATGAAGAAAAGTTGTGAAACCACCTGGTTTTGATCTTGAAGGACCTTATGGTAGTCGCCATTTGTTTCTTTTTTTAAAAAACACGGTGCCCCAGGATACTTGTGTTGTGAGGTAGGGTCATCTCAAGAGGATTTTATAGAGAACACGGAGTCTGGTTGCCCCACTGTTTTCAAACTCTTTGAGATATTTGTCGGGTCTCGACGTAACTGGCACAAATTAATCGCGTTACGACGAAGTCTTTGAGAAATAGCTCCTTAAGAACGTCAACCTCGCGTTGGTAAGCAAACTAGGAAACTGCCTGCCCCTGTTTAGCAGGATCTTCAAGTTCCACAGGTTATGTTCACATGTAAATCTCTAAGATATCAAGCAAAGTCGCCATGTATGAAATGCCTATCCTGAGCTTGTCAATGCACACATATATTTGTCTTGAATTTTTGTTTTGAAAAAAGATATCGCAAAACTTGTGACCGAAATCACTAGTCAGGATATAAGTTTTAATTATAATGCCAACATGAATTTTTTTTCTGAGCATAGCTCGTAGGAGTCAGGAAACGTGATCTTGTCAAGTATGCTTTCAACCAAAGTCCTACTTCAATTAGGTCTTTTAAAGGTTGTATCGTGGCTCAGTTCACGGTTTAAGAAACAAAAGGATAAAGGCTCAAAGTTATATTTGTACCCTCCCATTCTTCGTGATGTTCTCCCATCCTAATTCAGTTAATCGGATGCGAGCACTCATATCTCAAGCGGATTTGCTATGGTCGAGAACTTATCAAGGCTTTGGACATGGCAGTCACTCACCTATTTCTTTTGGCAATTGGTCACACGACCTTGTTCTTTATAGGGGTTCTAAAAACTACTGGTTTGTTGTTCTTATTCCCTAACTTTTGCCTGGACAACGTCTTTTGATTTGACTTTGGAGTCCAGCGGGATGCCCCAGTTTTGCCTAAGTCTCCTTCGTAGGTTTTGACTTAGCGGGCTCTTATTTTTTTTGAATATTCTTTTATGCACAAGTCGTGTAAATCTTTTGGAAGGCTCGTGATTGCCCCACTCCTTAGGTAACTGAGGGATAGTCATTGTATTGGACTTCTTAAGATGATAAGGATAAATTCTCGAAGGTTTGTTCTTCCTTTTTGAGGATCTAAGTGCTCGATCGGTTTAACTGAAACCTACCCTGCCCCAGGTTAGGATGAAGGTTCTTAAAAGGAAAGAAAAAACTCTACTTCAAGGCTCAAAGAGGTTAACTAGGGATTAACATCCTTATATCTCCAGTGTTTGGGATTTGAAACAATGCCTTACATCATCAGCGGGTTTCAATCGAAAGCATACGACAAGAAATCTGCCGTTTTAGGTTCGTCATCCTCCTCCCAATTCTCCATCAGAACAAGAGATCGGGTAAAGTTGGCATTATGATTTATGAAAACGTTTTTTGAATGAGTGAAACGAATGGATTTATTCAAGACAAACATATGCGTTGCATTAATTAATCAAAGATAAACAAGTTCGTACATGCTAAATATGCTTAATCAAAGAGAAATGCATATAAATAAACAAATGAACTGTCGGAAAAATCCTTCTAAATGTTTATGAAATCTTGCATTCAAGAGTAACAGTTTCCTTTGGCGGAGCCTCAATGGAAAGGACGTCTGGTTTACGATCACTGTGAGTCGTCCCGGCTTGCCCCAGTTACGTTGGTCACATCTTCAACAGTTTTCAGTCGTTGCTTCAAAATAACTTTCCCAGATTCTTTGTTGATCCCGGTCATATCACCTTGAGGGTTACTGAAATGAAGCGAGCTAGGCCTTCGAATAATTACTGGATTCGGCTGATTTGCCACATGCGTAACATGCTTTGCAGAATTCGCACTTGACAAGTGAGGGACCCCGAGAGGAGTCTCGATCTTCAGCTGAGCATCGCCAAAAGACAACTTCTTCGTTTCTAGCAAATTTCTGACAACTTTCTTAAGAGCATAGCAATTCTCTAGATCATGGCCGGGCGCACCCTCATGAAATAAACAATGAGCGGTAGCGTTGTAACTTGCAGGTAATGGATTAGGTGGAGGACCCAAAGCACGGGTGGTAATCAGACCTTGTTGTACCAAACGGGAGTATAACTCAGTGAAAGTCATCGGAATTGGAGGACAAGGCTTATACTGGCTCTTATGGGGATAAGGAACCTGATCCTGTGATTGCTGGTGAACAGGAGCGTTGGACGCTCGTTGACTGTCGACAGGAACTTGCATAGGCGAATAACCGGAAGGTTGTTGATAAACTGGTGCCTGATATACCGGAGCTGACTGTACAGGCTGGCATGCAGGAAACTGCTGATCGAAAGGAGGTGCAACAGTAGCTACATAGGGTTGTTGAACATATAGAAACGGATAACCTTGAACATAACTCTGCTGATATTTTAAAGTTTAAGGAGTAGCCTTTTTGCGGTTCTTTGAACGTGTATGTCCTTTACCATGGTCGGAGTTAGGAGTTTTGCACTTTGGAGGGGTAGCTCGTCGAACTGGTCGAGCACTGGGGGGCACCAAACCGGGTTGAAGACCGTGAGGAGGTACATTCTCGACAGTAATAGCTGGTTGAGGTTCCATAACGGTATTAGTCTTAGAAACAACAGTAGACTGAGCATCCACCTTCACACTAAGAGCTCGTAACATCTCCAAAATCTGCCCTACACTTCCTCGAAGATCTTCGAATTCATGGCTGACACGGTTGATCTCTTGGTTTTGATCTTCCATTCTTTTGAAGGGTCGTATTGATGCAGAGAACTTAGGGTGACAAAACTGGAGGGTGAGAGAACCGAGTATGAGAAATCGGGAGACACATGCAATGCAAAAGTATGATGCTAAAATGTGAATGCAAGTGAAGATTTCATGGAATTCAAACATTTACGAATGTCGTGGGGTACCAAGGAAATCTTTTTCTTGTTTTTTCATTTTATTTTTTTATTTATGGTATCCCGCGATATCCATAAATGATATTTGAATTCCATGAAATACAATGCAATGAGATGCTTTATGGATGCAATGCATGAAAACACACAAAGTCCTAGGTTAAAGGAACATGAGCGGAGTCAAGGTCTACCCATCCCAAAAGGAGTGTACTATAGGTTAGTTGTACCTGCCGAACAAGGTTCTACAAAGTGCCCAAAGTCATCAGCCCATCTTTCGGATATTATCAACCTTCCGACTGACTCGGGGGTGAATAATATTCTCAAGAGAACCTCTTTTGAGTGTAGTATCGCGTAGCAGCCGTTGCAGGATTACTCCCACATAGCTCCCGCACTACGTCCTAAATAAGGCCAAGGTGGTGTTAAGGTACTACGGTCCCCAATATCACAGACTCCAATCGACCATGGAAAAAGTTTTTACGATTACTCGTTCAACCGAACCATTTTCGAAAAGGTCTCAACTGAGCGGTGATTCTCGAATCAGCTTGGTCGGGATTCACTCCCTATAAGCCTCATCGAATATATCCCCATCCTATAATAATGTCACTAGTCCGGGCGTAGGACTTATCTCACAGCACAAGGAACAGTCCCACAATCAAAGCACAAATATATACATGCAAATGAATAATAACACAGATAGTAATAAATATGAACAAGTTAGGGATAACCCTCAAAAGTTTAAGTCAGACTCCCCAGTGAAGTCGCCATTTTCTGTTGCGGTGGAAATAGGATAACAAACTATTAATGAGTTTGAATCGCAATTCAATTCACAACCGCTCTTTGATTTATCCGAAGGAAAAGGTCAAAAGAGGGAAAACCTATTTTGCATCGTAAACACAATGCAGGGAAGATCTAGGGTTCGGGGGTTGATTAAATTTAGGGAAGGTATTAGCACCCTAAACTTCTGTAGTACTCTACAGGAACCTTTTGTTCAAATGCTTACTATTTTGCTTTACTTATTTGCTTAAGGTATATGTACAAAGATTAAAAGTGAGAAAAGAGACCTAAGGGGTTAATTCTAAGTTTACTCGGCAAGACATCGCATCTTGTGCCTACGTATCCTTACGGGAGTGGAATCAGAGTAATCGTAGTTCCCCTCAAAAGGGAGGTTAGAGACTTCTTGACTGTGGTCAAGGTCTCAAGGGGAATAAACGCATCTTAAGGACACGCTTACGCAGAGTGTAGAAACTCCAAATCTCTACGTTGAAATGTTAAGTTGTAATTAGGGTTAAATTAGGGATTCCACGGCGGGAAACCCTAAAATGAGCGCGGCGGCTCTTTGACCTAATGCTAGGGGTAAAATTGTAATCTTACCTGCGGCGAGGCATTTGTGAAAATTAGGGTTTGTGAGGTTGTAAGGGTTGAAGGTGAGGACTATTGACACGGCGGTCAAACGGCTAGACCTAATTCCTTCGGAGGAGTGAAATTATTGGTAAAGACGCGATAAACATACAATGGCAGAACATAAAGTGCGGAAAGATAAATGCGACAATTGTCTCGCAAAATTACATCCCATAAGCAGTTACAAATATGATAATTGAATATTTAAACTGAAAATAAAATCAATTGAACTTAGTCAGCTGCAAAAAACCAAAACAAACCGAGAATGTTATTATACGGGGTTAGACAAAAAAATTAGACAGGAATTTTAGGAGTTTATAATTTTAACGAAACAAGAAAAGAAGTTAGAAATTTGGATCTTAAAAATGAGGATGTTAGCGAAAAATTAATAAACAATGAAAATTGATACGCAATGAAGATAGTGATAATATACAAGTGATAATGGATTATGAAATAGCAACGATGATGTTAGATTATGTACAAATATAAAAATAAATACAAAAATAAATACATAAATATTAGTGAACAGGTTCATGGATAATCAATAATACTGTTAGGAATGAAGGATGAAAACTGGAATTGACGATAATTAAAAGTTAAGTGATGAACGTTTTGAGACGATGAGAATTTAGGTAATAAGAAAAGAGTTAGAATGGAATTAGGTTTTTTTTGTGAGATTTGGAAAAGTTAGAGTTTTTAATGTGATTAAGAAAAAGAAAATAGATTAAAAGTTAGAATTAAAAGTTAGCAAAAAAATTAGAACTTCGAAATTTGGTTTTTAAAAAAAAGGTTAGAAAATAAAAATAAAAGTTTGAAAATAAAAGAGAAAAGGTAAGAATTTTAATAAAAAAAGAGTTAGAATGTTAGAATTTTAATTAAGAAAAAATGGTAGAAATTTTGAAAAAAAAGATATAAAAAAAGATTAGAAATTAAAAAAAAGAAGAGTTAGTTACTTTTGATGGAGACTGTAAGAGTTTTTGATGCTTGTCAATCCCCTGTTTTGTTGCTCCTGAGGGTCCTTTTATACTTAATTTTTTTAAATCTTTTTCAATCTCAGATTTGATTTGAATATCTCAATCTTTTTCAATCTCTGATTTGATTTGAATGAATTTTTATGATGATTTCAGATTTGATTCAATGATGGTGATGTTGATATTTAAATCTGATTTTCTTATGATGATGATATGATCTGATTGATTTGATTTAGCTCCATATGTGATTCATTGTGATTGGATTTGATAAAAAAAATGTTGGGATTTAAATTTAAAAATGTTAGCAAAGAAAATAAGAGTTTCAAGTTAAATAAAAATTAGAGTTTTAAGTTTAAAAAAAAATGAGTTAGAATTTTAAAATAAAAAACATTTGAATGTTGATTTAAAAAAAGTGTTAGAATTATTTTAAAAACTGTTAGAATTTAATTTTAAAAGGAATTTAGAATTTTAATTTGAAAAAGGATGGTGTCAAAAAAGATTTAGATTTAATTTTTAAAAAAAGGATAGATTTACTTTATAAATAAAAAAAAAAAAAGGTTAGATTTAATTTTTAAAATAGTTAGAAAAAAAGATTTAATTTTAAAAAGAATTTTGAGAAAAAAAGATTTAATTTTAAAAAGAAGTTAGAGAAAAAAAAGATTTAATTTTTAAAAAGAGTTAGACAAAAAGATTTAACTTTAAAAAAAGTTAGAAAAAAAATTTTAACTTTAAAAAGGTAGTTAGAAAAAAGATTTAACTTTAAAAAAAGTAGTTAGAAAAAGGATTTAACTTCTAAAAAAGTTAGAAAAAAGATTTGACTTTAAAAAAGAGTTAGAAAAAGGATTTAACTTCTAAAAAAGTTAGAAAAAAGATTTAAATTTAAAAAAGAGTTAGAAAAAAATATTTAACTTTAAAAAAGTTAGAAAAAGATTTAACTTTAAAGAGGAGTTAGAAAAAAGATTTAAAAAAAGTTAGAAAAAAGATTTAATTTTAAAAAGAAGTTAGATTTTTATTTTAAAAAAGGTATTAGAATTTGATTAAAAAAATGTGTTAGAAATTAATTTAAAAAAGGTTATAAAAAAATTTACTCTTAAAGAAAAGAAAAAAAAAATTAAATTTTAATCTAAATCCTAAAAGTTAGTAAGAAGAGCTTAAAATGATTTAAATAAATAAACTAAATAGAAAAAAAAAAGTTAATAAAAAAACATTAGTAAAGTTATAAAAAAAATTTAATTAAATTATTATTAGTTAAAAAAACAAGATTTAAAAAAAAGGTTAATTTATTAAGTTAATCAGAATTTAAAATAAAAATAAAAAAGAAAGGGTAAAATTTGGGGTATTACAAGATGAACAAACCGGATCCTAAACACTCAACGATATAAACTGAAACGAATCGGAACCTAAATATTCAACGGACAAACGAAACAGATGAACAAACCGGAGCCTAAGAACTCAACGAGATAGAGACGAGCCAAAACCTAAGCATTCAATGGAACAAACGAAACAGGCGAACAGACCGGAGCCTAAACACTCAACGAGATAAGTCAGAGATGAATCGGAACCTATACATTCAACGGAACAAAGAAACAGAAGACCGAACCGGAGCCTAAACACTCAACGAGATAAATCAAAACGAACCAGAGCCAAGACACTCAATGGAGAAATGGGCGACTCGGAGCCTAAACACTCAACAAGACAAACGAATCGGAGCCTAAACACTCAACGAAGCAGATCAAAACAAACCGGGGCCAAGTCACTCAACGAAGAAACGGGCGACTCGGAGCCTAAACACTCAACGAGACAAATAAATCGGAGCCTAAACACTCAACGAAGTAGATCAGAGCCGGGACGCTTAATGAAACAGCGACCTTACTGGGGATTTACCGGAGTCTGGACATTCAACGGTCAAAAGGAATATGTCATGAACTGAACATTCATCGGAATCCAACTATTCATCGGAGCAGGGATACCATCGCAAAATTTATCAAGATTAATACCCAACCGGAGTTTGTACACTCAACGGGTAAAGTAAACGCCATAAGTTGAAAATTCACCGGAATATATATATTCATCGGAGAAGTCGGGGCCTGAATGACCGACATAAAAGTCAGAGCTTGAAGCATATGTTGACAATGGCGTAATGCTCCACACGAGATGGATGTGCTATGCGTTTGGGTGGATATAATGCATACATGCTCCACACGAGATGGAAGTGCTAGGGAAAATAAATGTTGGAGAGACGAAGCCAACTCCGCTAGGGAAAGAAACAAACCCTGTTGGGGATAACTTACATGTGCCAATGACAATTGGGCTTATGATGAGGATACGAGCCCGGGTGGCTACCTTGGCTGGGGAAAAAATGTCATGGATAGATTTTCAGAGTATGAATTCTCCTGGGAAAACAGATGAATCTACTGGGAGATCAACTCTGCCGGAGACCTAGGTCTGAACTGATGAGATCTGAATACCTACGGACAATATGTTGGAGAAAACCGCAGGCTAAACCATCGCTAGGATAGCTTCCACCGCTACCTGGTGGAAAAGACAGTCTTATGTTGACTCGTTAGGAAGTAGGTCTTATACCTGCAATCTGCAGGGATGAACTGTATAACGATCAACCGCCGTGATCGAAAGGCATCTACTTAACCGTCCCTTTCTCTGCTTGGGGGAAGAAATCAGTGACGTAGTCACACACCCGAACACTGTGGGGAATAAATTGGACCCTACTAGAGAATCCATCTCAGCTTGGCAGAAAGAAATTCAATCTCGACTCGCTGAAGAGTAGGTCTCACACCTGCCTTGGGGACTTTGCTGAGGAAACTCTCTCGGAGAGGAATTGCTGCACACGATTCAGCTGATGGTATGATGATCCTGTCGAGGATACATCTTTGACAACGTGTCTCGAGGGTCACAACCCTGCAACACAATGAAGAAACAGACAAAATACCCTTCACAAAGAGACCTATCGAGGTTATCATCAGTGACAATGTTCAAGTAGTTCAAAGTTTTAACAATTATTGGCCTAAGCCAGCAAGTTTATGTGTGCGCATTTTAACAAAAACATCGGGCATTTTTTCTTCGCAAACAAAATAGATAAAAGCTAAAACAAACACAAGGTAAACATATTACTGAATAATATGTTTTTTGATAAATGGGCCTGTAAATAGGCAAGATGTTTTACAACAGATGTAAACTCCTAAAATGAGGAAGTTGCGCAAGTATATACAGAAATATATAAAACATATACAAATATCGGCGATGTGGTGTAGACGAACACCATGAGTTGATCCCTATATGAGTCACTCGACCTCGATACCTCTCCAACGCTTCGTCTTCAGAAGAGATTGATTTGGATAAACGGCCCTCAGGTCTCCCCAAACCACTAACCAATGAAAGTCCACACGTGGAACACAGTCGTTTTGCTTTTTCAATCCCTAACTTTTTCCTGAACCGCCCTTTCGGGTTTTCGATTCACCGGGATACCCTTTTTTACCAAAGACGCCCTTTCAGGTTTTTGACTTTGCGGGTGTACATCTTTTCATTTATATCCCTAACTTTTGCCCGAAACCTTTATTTTTCTGGTTCGCCAGGATGCCCCATTTTTGCCTAGATATTCTTTTTATTTCCAACGGGTCATTTTAAGCAAAGTATTTTTTAAATGCACCCGCATTCACAGGAGATGTGAAATCTTCGCCATCCATCGTGGATAACAGTAAGGCTCCTCCCGAGAAGACCTTTTTGACGACATATGGACCTTCGTAATTGGGAGTCCATTTGCCCCTGTGATCGGAGTGTGGTGGGAGAATCTTTTTCAGCACAAGATCGCTCGTCTGAAAGCTTCTAGGGCGCACCTTCTTGTCGAACGCTTTCTTCATCTGGCTTTGATACAATCTACCGTATGCGATGGATGCTAACCTCTTTTCATCCATCAGGCTCAGCTGATTCAACCTATTCTTTATCCATTCTGCCTCATCGAGCTTCACGTCGACTAGAACTCTTAAAGAAGGAATCTCGACTTCTAGCGGTAGGACAACTTCCATACCGTACACTAGCGAGAAAGGAGTTGCCCCGGTTGATGTGTGTACCGTCGTACGATAACCATGCAGAGAAAATGGCAACATCTCATGCCAATCTTTGTAAGTGACAACCATCTTTTGCACTATCGTCTTGATATTTTTGTTGGCCGCTTCGACAACACCATTCATCTTCGGCCGATAGGGCGATGAGTTGTGATGTTCAATTTTGAAGTTCTGGCATAACTCCTTCACCATCTTATTATTCAGGTTTGAACCGTCGTCAGTAATGATTCCCTCGGGAATTCCATAACGACAGATGATGTCCCTCTTTATAAATCGTGTTACCACTTGTTTGGTCACATTAGCATACGAGGCTGCCTCCACCCACTTGGTAAAGTAATCGATGGCTACCAAAATGAAGCGGTGTCTGTTGGATGCGGTGGGTTCGATCTTGCTGATCATATCGATGCCCCACATGGAAAACGGCCAAGGGGATGACATAACATTCAACAAGCAAGGCGGCACATGGATTTTATCAGCATAAATCTGGCATTTATGACATTTCTTCGCGAATTTGAAACAATCCGACTCCATCGTCAGCCAGTAATATCCTGCCCGTAATATCTTTCGAGTCATAGCATGCCCGCCGGCATGTGTACCAAATGTGCCTTCGTGGGCCTATTCCATAAGCAGACTCGCTTCTTTTTCGTCCACACATCTGAGTAGCACTAGATCATGATTCCTTCTGTAGAGAACCCCGTCCGGATTGAGGTAGAAATTGCCAGATAACCTCCTAAGAGTCTTCTTATCCGGGGTCGACGCCCCTAGCGGATACTCCTGCTTCTTAAGAAAGTTTTGGATATCATAAAACCATGGTTTGCCATCGGAGGCTTCCTCAATGGCAAATATGAATGCGGGCATATAGAGGCAGGATATGACAATTCTCGGAGCTTCATTCCAAAAATTGACCTTGTACATTGAGGATAAAGTTGCCAAAGCGTCAGCCATCTGATTCTCTACTCTTGGCACATGGTGGAATTCTACACGATCGAAAAATGGCAGCAGTCTTCTTGCATAATTCATATAAGGAATCAAGTTTGATTGTCTAGTCTCCCACTCCCCTTTGATCTCGTTGATAATGAGGGCTGAGTCACCATATACATCTAGGTTCTTGATCCTCAGATCAATGGCTTCTTCTAAACCCATGATGCATGCCTCATACTCTGCTTCGTTGTTGGTGACCGGATATTTCAATCTGGCAGTGAACGGGATGTGAGACCCATGGGGAGTCGTAATGATTACCCCAATTCCGCTACCATATGAATTAACCGCACCATCAAATATTAATTTCCATTGGGAGCCAAGCTCTGGTCCTTCGTCGGGTAGTGGTTCATCATAGTTCTTCATCTTGAGGAACATGATATCCTCGTCAGGAAAGTCGAATTTCATTGGATGATAGTCTTCAATCGGCTGTTCGGCGAGGTATCCTGATAGAACACGTCCTTTGATGGCCTTCTGAGAAACATATTGAATGTCGTACTCTGTCAGCACCATCTGCCATCTGGCAATCCTCCTTGAAAGGGCTTGCTTCTTGAAGACGTACTTGATCGGATCCATCTTCGAAATTAACATGGTTCTATGATTGAGCATATACTGTCTTAAACGCTTGGCAGCCCACGCGAATGTGCAACATGTTTTCTCCAGCATCGAGTAACGGGACTCACAATCTGTGAACTTTTTACTCAAGTAATAAATGGCATGCTCCTTTCTGCCAGTCTCGTCGTGTTGACCGAGAATGCAACCCGTGCTATTCTCAAGAACAGTCAAGTACATGATTAGGGGTCTTCCGACGACTGGGGGTATCAAAATTAGAGGATCCGGCAAATACTCTTTTATTTTATCAAATGCCTTTTGGCAATCTTCATTCCAGACAACCGCCTGATCTTTTTTCAACAGCTTGAACATTGGTTCGCAAGTGGCTGTGAGCTGAGATATGAACCGAGCAATGTAGTTCAATCTCCCCAGGAAACCACAAACTTCTTTTTCTGTTTTAGGCGCTGGCATATCTTGAATTGCTTTGATTTTTGCAGGATCGACCTCAATTCGTTTTTCGCTCATAATAAACCCCATAAGTTTTCCAGACCGTACTCTGAAAGTACATTTGTTAGGATTCAACCTCAACCTGAACTTCCTAAGCCTCTCAAACAACTTCAACAAGTTGACCAGATGTCCCTCCTCCGTTTGGGACTTTGCTATCATGTCATCAACATATACCTCAATCTCATGATGAATCATATCATGAAACAAAGTGACCATAGCCCGCTAGTAAGTTGCCCCTCCGTTCTTCAACCCTAAAGGCATTACCTTGTAACAAAATGTTCCCCATGGTGTAATGAACATTATTTTCTCCATGTCTTCCGGCGCCATCTTGATCTGGTTATAACCGGAGAAGCCATCCATGAATGAAAACACGGAAAATTGAGAAGTATTATCGACCAATACGTCAATATAAGGGAGCGGGAAATCGTCTTTAGAGCTCGCCTTATTCAAATCCCGATAATCAACACACATCCGCACCTTACCATCCTTCTTTGGTACAGGTACTATGTTGGCGACCCACAGAGGGTAAGTAGTGACGGCCAAAAATCCAGCATCCAATTGTTTATGGACCTCTTCTTTAATTTTCACAGCCATATCTAGTCTTGTCCTTCTAAGCTTCTGCTTAAATGGAGGAAAATCTTTGCACAATGGTAGGTGATGAACCACTATGTCAGTGTCGAGCCCGGGAATATCTTTGTAGGACCAAGAAAAGATGTCACTATACTCTCGAAGCATCTCGATCAGTCTTTGCTTGACGTCGCTCTGTAATGCAGCCCCTATTCTGACATTTCTGACAACTTCTTCGGATTCTAGATTAACAATCTCGATGACTTCCTCGTGAGGTAGAATGATCTTGTCTTCTTGTTTCAACAGTCGATCCAACTCTTCCGGAAGGTCTTCATCCTCATCGATTTCTTCTTCATCTTGATATATCAGGAAATCAAAGTCGAAGTGAGTCATAGAAGGTCCTGAATCGGTGTCATCTGTAATGTGAATCCTGCGGTAAAAATGGTTAAGCATAAAAATGATGTGGAAGTCAACACAAACCACATTGCCATTTTATTTTTTTAAAGCAAAAACAACAATAACAAAGATCACAAAATTTGAATGCAAAGAAAACACCCTTTGATTTATTGTTAATATGTACATGCATAAGCAAGCAAAGCCCTGACAAGTAAACCTTTATGCCCTGGGTAAGACATAAGGTTGTACAATAATTGGAAAAAACAAATCATTACTCTTTACTGGTCACTTGGATGAACTCCTGGATGGAACAATTGTGAAGGTTCTGTCCTGGTGTGCATGGCTGGATCCAAGCATCCATATCGCAATCGCTATCTCCTTCCCCATCGGACACAACATTGACTCGTTCAAAGTTGACTCCTCCCTTAGTGAACTGAATTGGCCCCTTGTAGCGCGGTGCACCCTGTGAGGATGAAGCAGAAGAGGGATGATACCCCAAACCAAACTTGTCCTGTTTATTAGGGACGTTACGCACCTGCCCCCAGTCTTGAGCTGAACCAGCCTGTACCATAGCTTGAGCTTCTTTGAAAGAAGAGAGGGTCACTTCAGGCGCCTTGCTCGGTGTCGGAGCCAAATCCTTAACTTTGACAGTTTCGAATGCCTGACACAATGTCTCGTGGATTTCGCCGTCCACTTCCACATACTTAAAAGACAACAGATGGCTCACCATAATGTCTTCTTCTCTGCAGACAGTGACAACACTGCCACCCACAGTGTATTTCAACTTCTGATGTAGCGTAGAGGTCACAGCTCCCGCTGAATGGAACATTTTAGGCCCCACATGAATGGGTAGTGTCAACTCATCGAATACTGATCGACGTGTTCCATCAAAAGCCCTCACTACTAGATCACTAGGAGTACATATCAGCCCCCTAGTATCAAGCTTCATCAATGCTTTCTTAGGAAGAACATTCAGAGATGACCCTGTGTCCACAAGCACATGGGACATAACTGTTCCTCAGCATTCTATCGAGATATGCAAGGCGTTGTTATGGTTTCTGCCCTTTGTTGTCAACTCCAGGTCAGTAAATCCCAATCCATTGTCGGCATTCACGTGTGCGACTACACCCTCAAGCTGGTTCACATAAATTTCCCGGGGCACATATGCGGCATTCAGAACTTTCAAGAGCACATTGCGATGCGCTTCTGAGCAAAGCAAAAAATTCAGTATAGAGATCTTCGATGGTGTTTGCATGAATCGCATGAATTCTTCAGCATCTTTTACCAACAAATCTTTCTATACCTCCCGAGAGGTCTCTTCAACAACGGCTTTACCTTTCCCCTTATCGGCTTTGTCAGCAACAACTTTTGGTGGCGAGAATACTCTTCCACTGCCAGTGATTCCCCCTTATCTAATCAGGTTATCCACAGATTCTACCGGTGGGAACTTCAAGTCCAGCTTCTGCCCGTTGTAGTAAATCTCTGCTCCATAATTCCATGGGACAACATTGGTACTCTCGAACGGTATAGGACCAGCCTTCGTTATAGTAATTGTGGGTGGCCTCGGAACAGAAATGGTGACGGTTTTATACGGGATGGTGATTGTAGCAATCTCACCCTTCTGTCTAGCTATCACTTATCCAGATTGGTTCTCAATTTTCCGATCGAATTGTAGAACTCTTTCGTCGATCAGACTTTGAATACCAACCTTCAGCTGATCACATCCATCCAAATGGCTCGCACATTCAATACAAAACTCCCCGCAACCCGGGAATACACCTTTCTTCAGCAACTTAGATTTGACAAAACTAAGTGGCGTCTTCAGATCGTTGACATTCTTCAACAGATTTAGATCCCCATCTTCGATGATCGCACTAAACCATGCACCCCCGTGGTTAGGCATTGGGTTCTGAATGACATTCGGCACGTCTCTAGAGAATTTTATGATCTTATTGTCAACCAAGTCCTATACTTTATGTTTAAACGCCTTACAATCGTCAATAGTATGACCAGGTGCCCCCGAATGAAACTCACAGTGAGCGTTCGTATCGTAACCAGGCGGAGGTGCCCCTGTCAGGGGAGCCATGGTTCTTTTCTGAATGAGCTGTATTTGTAACAACGCTTGGAGCAGTTGAGAGTATGGCATTGGCGGCGCATCAAACTGTCTATTTTTAGGCCGGACAGGATACTTTCTATATCCATGCTGATTTTGTTGATTCTGCTGTTGTGGTTGCTGCTGCTGTGGGGCTATAGGGATAGTAATACTAGCGACCCTTTGTTGCTGACGGTTCTATGCTGACTTTCTGTTCCCTCGGGAACTGATAACGCGAAATCGTATATATATATTGACATATGTTTTAACTAATCTATGACTGGTTTCACTCTGATTTTGGGTTTTTCCACGTTATTTGTCTAGTATTTTGCAGGTATTCAAAGTTCATGTTCAAATGGAGCAAGATGAAGAAAACAAGCAATTACAGATGAAAACCAAATGAAAAACAGATGAAAAACAGCAAATACGGATTTTGCTGATATGACGGTCGTCACATGACCCTTACGACCGTCATGCGTATTATGACCGTCACATTCCATGACGACCGTCATGCAGACAAAATATGCAGTTATCAGTCACGTGTTGTAAGTGCCCTCAAAGACCAAAAGGAGTGGACCACTAACTCCTACTTTTTTTGACCTCAATCCCACTTCCTGAAGCAACTAACCGTTGGGAATTCCATCTATAAAAGGAGGAGGCTGAGACCAGAAAAAGGGAGCCGCATTCAAGACCAGAGAAAATTTACTTTTTAGAATTCTTTACTGCTTTCTTTTTCTTTCCTTGAAATTCCTTTTGCACGTTTCCATATTTCTTTTGTACGACCTATTAGCACCAAGACTAAATCCTGCCGACATTGTGGAGGATTTCCCAAAGGTCAATTGGAATATTTACAGGTTCTTATTATAATTGTTAATCGTAATCTTACTTTCCCATTATGATGCAAGCTTTTACTTCCTGCTTTTATTTACGTGTTATTAATTTGTATTCCATGTCTGGCTAAATTAGAGTAATCGGTATGTAATAGTAATTCAGACGGGATTCGATAATAACCGGTGTAATCTTTCCTTTTCAAACTTATTTATGGCCTTAGTTTTTAAAATTGATTTTCTAAATAAACGTTCGTCGCGACAGCGAGAACTTATTTAAAAGTAGTTTTGCCACGACAGTGGGAAATTAATTAAGGTACGAACCAACAAGCGACAACTGCGGCTAGGACCAAATAGTAAAAACTAGGCATTCGTTTTAAAAACAGCGACAGCGCTTTAAAAGGGATTAGAACTTAATGGTCTTCAAAAAGTAATTTTAACCTCGAACGGGATAGCGACAACATACATTCCGCCTTAGAGTTGTGACTAGCGTCAACAACCATCGTGAGACAAAGGTCTTTAAACCATAATTTTCTTCTTAAACTATTTTTGAAAACACCTAATACGCCGGTAACTTGTCGAATCCTTGAAGAACCAAGATATTGCATACCGATTCACACATTTATACTTTAAGTAACGTTTTTAGTTTCCCTTTTATACACATTTCTTTTGCTTTTATTTCCCTAAAACCTTACCGACCTAGCTAAACATAGTAACACCCGAGAACACTAGTTTGATTACGAGTCCCTATGGGATCGATATCTTTTATTACTACGCGATAGACTGTGCACATGCAGTTAGTTCGGTTAGACATAGAAAGTCGCGATCAAGTTTTTGGCGCCGTTGCCGGGGACCCGTTTAGTCAATAGTGTAACCTTCTGTTACGTAGTATATAATAGGTTAAATATTATATTTCCCTTTACTAGTTTGTCGATTGCATGCCAAATACTCGCTCACAAGGCGACATTTTGCAACCTACAGTCGCCGAACTAGAGCGCTTCCTACATTTGAGAAGGCGCATTATAGAATATCAACAAAGACACAATATTCCCAACCTCCTTGCTCATACTTCTGAAACTGCTGAAGAAAAGAAGATGGTTGCTGAATTACGTCCAAATAGACCTCTCAAGGACTACGCTACCCCATCTCATCAAGAACCTCACTCTAGCATTGCTGCCCCAACTATCAATCGGAATGATTTCGAGCTAAAACCATCATTGTTGTCTGCTATACAACAACATCAATTCTCAGGAAATGCAACTGATGATCCGAACGAGCACTTAACGAAGTTTGTGCAGTAGTAAGACACAGTGAAAGATAATGGTGTAACTCCAGACGCAATAAGACTCCGTCTTTTTCCTTTCTCTCTTAGAGATAAAGCTTGGGCATTGTTACAATCCTTGCCATCAAACTCCGTTACGACGTGGGAACAGTTGAAGAATGTCTTCTTAGAAAGATACTTTCCGCCAAGCAAAACCGCTATGCTAAGAGCTCAAATTAACGGATTTCGACAGAAGGATGCCGAATCTCTCTACGAAGCATGGGAAAGATTCAAAGATATGATGATAGCATGCACTCACCACGGTCTAGAAAACTGGGTGACCATACATACTTTCTACAATGGGCTTCTGTACAACACAAGATTAATAGTAGACGCTGCCGCGGGCGGTGCACTTATGGATAAGCCATACGACGAAGCCTATCAACTTATCGAGAATATGTCTCAGAACCATTGTCAATGGGGAGGTGAGAGAACTCCAACCGAGAAACCCGCAACGAAAGGTGGGATGTACGAGATCAGTAGTCTTGAAAAATTCCATGCTAAGGTAGATGCCTTAACGCAGAAGATCGATAATTTAACCGTAACGCCACCAGCAACCGTAGCCACTGTAACTCCAAACTGCGAGTTATGTGGAATTGCCACTCATAATGCGCCCGAATGCCCATTATTGATAGGAGTCCCACCAGACCAAGTGAACTACGCCCAAGGTAATCCCTACGCGAATACCTACAACCCAGGTTGGCGAAACCACCCAAACGTTTCCTACAAAAGCGATAATGCATTGCAAGCACCCGCTGCTCCGCCAGGATATCAGAAACCAGCCGTAGCTGCTCCAAATGTCCCTAGACAGTCAAATTTGGAATTGATGATGGAAAAATTCGTAGCCACTCAAGCTCAAACAAACAGAATTCCTGAATCAAAACATACACACTAGTGAGCAGATTAAACAACTAACCAACAAAGTAGACGCTTTAGCCACCCACAACAAAATGCTTGAAACACAGATATCACAAGTGGCTCAACAACAAGCTTCTGCTGCCGCACCCGCTGGTACATTTCCTGGACAACCCAAACAAAATCCAAAAGGTCAAGCAAATACTGTCATATTAAGAAATGGAAAAGAATTGGACGAACCGATCGATCCAAGAACCGAAAATTCAGCTATGCAACAAAAACCCACTAAACAAGCAGAAAAAGAGTCTAAACCAAAGGAGAAGGAAGACAACGAGAATAAGGCCACAGAAAGTGAAAAACCTTATGTACCTCCAGCGCCATATAAACCACTGATTCCTTATCCTCAAAGATTCATAAATTCCAAAACTACAGGGCAATTCAAGAAATTTGTAGAACTTCTGAAACAATTGAATATCACAATTCCTTTCACATAAATTATCACTCAGATGCCCTCGTACGCTAAATTTCTCAAAGAAATCCTATCAAATAAGAGAAAGACCGAGGATAACGAAACAGTTACACTTACTGCAGAGTGTAGCGCTATAATTCAAAACAACATGCCTCCTAAATTAAAAGACCCAGGTAGTTTCTCCATAC
Source organism: Lathyrus sativus (assembly GCA_963859935.3). Classification (NCBI taxonomy): domain Eukaryota; kingdom Viridiplantae; phylum Streptophyta; class Magnoliopsida; order Fabales; family Fabaceae; genus Lathyrus; species Lathyrus sativus. The sequence continues at coordinate 266,261,488 of OZ012735.1, forward strand.
CCTGTGTCATTGGAAAATTCATCATAGACAAAGCTTTATGCAATTTAGGAGCCAATATCAGTGTTATGCCTTTATCCATATGCAAAAAGCTAAATATGGGTGAATTAAGACCAACCAAGATATCCGTCCAATTAGCTGACCGATCCGTCAAATATCCCGTCGATATACTGGAAAATGTTCCAGTACGCATAGGACAATTCTATATCCCAACCGACTTCATAATTATGGATATTAAGGAAGATTCAGTTACTCCAATTATCTTAGGAAGATCATTCCTAGCCACAGCCGGAGCTATCATTGACGTGAAGAAAGGTAGGCTAAAATTCGAAGTAGGAGAAGAAAAGATAGAGTTCATTCTCACCAAGTTCCTACAAGCACCAGCCATAGACGATACCTGCTATTTAGTAGATGTCATCGATGAATGCATAAGAGAACTTGAAAATGAAGAGACCACGTATTCAGAAATAATGAAAATTCAAATACCTGATATTTTTCAAGACGATGATTGGCGTAAACCATACAAAGACGATAGTTTAAGCGAAAGCTTAGCACTAACTCCAGATCATATGCCAGGTCCGAAGAACCCATCTTTAGAACTCAAAACATTACCCAAAAATCTTAGATATGAATTCCTAGACGTTGAACTAAAAAGACCAGTAATAGTCAACGCCGACTTAGGAGAACTAGAAACCAAAAAACTATTAGAAGTCCTAAAGAAATACTCCACTGCGTTAGGATATAACATAAGCGATCTTAAAGGTATAAGCCCTTCTATCTGTATGCATCGAATTACGCTAGAGGAAGACTGTAAAACCTATAGAGAACATCAGAGAAGAATAAATCCCATCCTAAGCACTGTAGTCAGAGACGAAGTAAAGAAGCTACTAGATGCAGGAATTATCTATCCAATCTCCGACAGCGAATGGGTCAGCCCAGTTCATGTCGTGCCTAAGAAAGGAGGAGTCACCGTAGTAAAAAACACAAAAGGCGAATCAATAACGCAAAAAGTTGTGACCGGAAGCAGAATGTGCATTGATTACAGAAAGCATAACAAAGCCACTCGAAAAGATCACTCCCCTCTACCTTTCATAGACCAAATGTTGGAAAGATTGGCCAAACATTCGTATTTCTGCTATCTAGATCGTTATTCGGGATTCTTTCAAATTCCTATTCACCCCGATGACCAAGAGAAGACTACATTCACTTGTCCTTATGGTACTTTTGCATACCGCCGAATGTCGTTTGGACTATGCAATGCTCCAGCAACTTTCCAAAGATGCATGATGGCAATCTTCGCAGATTTCATAGATGACATCATGGAAGTATTTATGGATGATTTCTCTGTATGCGGACAAATTTTCGAAGGATGCTTACAAAACTTGGAGACGGTATTAGAACGCTGTGCAAAAGTGAATCTCATCCTAAATTGGGAAAAATTCCATTTCATGGTCCGACAAGGAATAGTTCTAGGACATGTAATATCTAATAAAGGAATTGAGGTTGACAAAGCTAAGATAGAAATTATAAAAGACCTCCAACCTCCGAAAACCGTACGAGAAATACGAAGTTTTCTAGGACATGTCGGTTTTTACCGCAGATTTATAAAAGATTTCTCGAAAATCACAAAACCTCTGACCGGCCAGTTAATGAAAGACGCTGAGTTCGTTTTCGACGACGACTGCTTAAAAGCGTTTGAAACACTAAAAGCAGCCCTTATCACTGCACCCATTATGCAACCGCCCGATTGGCGATTACCATTCGAAATCATGTGTGATGCGAGTGATTATGCCGTAGGCGCAGTTCTAGGACAAAGGAAAGACAAGAAGCTTCACGCAATCTACTACGCCAGTAGAACTTTAGACCCTGCCCAAATGAACTACGCCACAACAGAAAAGTAACTTCTAGCAGTTGTGTTTGCACTTGACAAATTCCGTTCTTACTTAGTAGGAGCAAAAATAATCATATACACAGATCACGCTGCCATTAGGTACATAATAAGAAAAAAGGATGCCAAACCAAGATTATTAAGATGGATCCTATTATTACAAGAGTTTGACTTAGAAATTAAAGATAATAAAGGAACCGAGAACGTAGTTGCAGATCACTTATCCCGAATAGAAGGCATTAAACAAGAATCAATGCCTATCAATGACGATTTTCCTTATGAACGTCTGATAGCCAAATTGGAAAGGGATATGCCCAACTTAACCTCGGAAGAACCAGAACTTGAAAAAGTCGTGGAAGCTGTCTATGCCCAAGCCACTTTGCCTTGGTATGCCGACATCGTTAATTAATTAGCCGCAGGCGTGCTTCCACCGGATCTCACTTATCAGCAAAAGAAGAAATTCTTCCACGACTTAAAGCATTATTATTGGGACGAACCTCTGCTCTTCAAGCAAGGCGCCGACAACATATACTGTCACTGTGTCCCAGAGGAAGAAATAGAAGACATCATTTCCCATTGCCATTCAGCACCTTATGGTGGTCATGCTAGTATTTCAGAGACAGGTGCTAAAATTCTACAATCTGGCCTATTCTGGCCCAGCCTCTGGAAGGACGTCCATATCGCTGTACTCAAATGCGACCGGTGCCAACGCACTGGTAACATCTCACGACGCGATGAAATGCCTCAGAAAGGAATTTTAGAGGTAGAAATCTTTGACGTATGGGGAATAGATTTCATGGGACCTTTCCCATCTTCTTTTGGAAACAAGTATATACTCGTCGCTGTCGACTATGTATCTAAATGGATAGAGGCCGTTGCCGCTCCAATAAATGACGCGAGAGTAGTAATCAAACTCTTTAGAAACACAATCTTTCCCAGATTCGGTATGCCCAGACTTGTCATCAGTGATGGTGGTTCACACTTCATATCGCGAATCTTTGACAAACTTCTCTCTAAATATGGAGTCAAACACCGCGTAGCTATACCGTATCATCCGCAAACTAGCGAACAAGTAGAGGTTTCAAACGGAGAAATAAAACAAATATTGGAAAAGACTGTCGCAACCTCCAGGAATGATTGGTCATCAAAATTGAACGAAGCTTTATGGGCCTATAGGACTGCTTTTAAGACACCAATAGGTACCACACCATTTAAATTGGTCTACGGAAAATCATGCCACTGTCGCTACTGTGAAAATCGGCGCCGGCTGACAAAAGAGTCGCCACCGTGCGTTATTTATCCCAACGGAGGGAAAGGGAACGCTCGAAGTAAACCTCGCGAAAAACGGGAAAAGGCATGGTCATCGCAACCAAAACCTGGGTTCGGGAGTCGGTTACGCAAGGGGAAGGTACTAGCACCCCTCACGTCCATCGTACTCGATGGGATCCACGCTTGCTTGGTTTGTCTACAGGATGCAAAAACAATCTATCTACGGCTGCTAAATCTAAACGGAAGGGAATTGACTCGATAGAGCGTCGCACTCTATGCCTACGTATTCTCAAGAGAGAAAGTCAGAGTCAACGTAGTTCGGGACTACGGGGAAATTGGCTCGCCAAGACCTCGCGTCTTGTGCCTACGTACTTCCACACTGCATGGAAGATCAGAGCTCTACGTAGTTCAGGCTAACTACGGCTAAACAAGGCATTCTCACACAGCAGTGAGAAAAACAACTGGTTTCCAAGGTACGGGAACCTATGGGCAAAACTATGGCTTGGTCTCAAATGCACTCGGGCAAGAGAGAAAAAGGGTAACAATTAGTCGTCAGCGTGAAAGTCTCGATCGCACAGCAATGAGAGAACAAAAAGTCAGTCGTTAGTGTGCTCGCTAGGATATCGCATCCTATGCCTACATATTCTCGTCTGGTACGAGAAATCAGAGCAGCTGTAGTTCGGCTCCTTCGGGACCACAACTCAAATCTCGTTTTATTAACATTCTGAAAAATGATTACAATGAGTGAATACTGAAAATAAATCTCCTAGGAAATACTATCCTATCATATCCTGAAAAATCGAATGAAAAAGTCCCCTAACAAGTGGACGTCTAAAACTATCCTAAAACAAATAAATCCTAAAAAATATTACATCTAATATTTTTTTGCTATTTTCCAACTATTTTCTTCTTTTTTCTTTCAAAATATTTTTTCATATTTTTCTATGTATTTCTCTCCATATTTTCCTTTTTCAAATATATTTTCTCTATTTTTTCATATTTTTCTATGTATTTCTCCTCTAATATTTCTTTTCTTTTATTATTCTAAACACTTTTCTTTTTCTATTATTTTTTTATAATATTTCTTTTCTTTTCTTTTTCTATTGCTTTTTTCTTCTTTCTCCTTTTTCTAATATTCTCATCTTTCTTTATTATTTTCTATTAAAAAAACTAAACAAACTAAAGAAAACAAAACAAACAAAGGGGGAGGGTACAGCAGAAGTTTACAGGGGTGTAGCAAAAAAGACAAAGAACATTGGGCCCATCCCATTCCAACAACCCACACACGCAGGGGTATGGTAATGGGACGGAGGGGGTGCAATCAACAATTGCATTGGCCCAGCCCAATGACAAAAAACTAGTGCCATTGTCCAAAACGGGGGTGTGTGTACGGAGATACTCTGATGGGCCCGGCCCAATTCATCCCAGTCCACCCCTCCATTCACCTTCCTCAGAAAACCCTAGCCCTTCTCCTCTTTCTCCCTGGCACTGTTCACAGACGCGCCGTTCCACCTCCTCTCAACTATTTCGTTTCCTTCAATCCCCCTCACCCTTCGATCTTTCAATCTTTCTCAGTCTCATAACATTGAACCCCGACCTTCAATCTTCTCAGTTTTGCTCGCAGCTTGGGAGATCTCACAGAAGACTCTAAGAGAAGAACTAAGATCCAGGTTCTTGATAGAACCTGACGAAGAAAGGAATCCCTGAAGCTGTTGCATTCGTGAGGATGATCGTGGATGATGATTCTGGAGTTTTTGTGAACTTGATGAAGTTCGTTGAGGCTGGAGAACTGAGATGAAACTCGTTCTTGACGTTTCTTTGCTGGAGATTTGCTTGAGTGTTCTAGTCGTTAATCTTCCTCGTTTCTGTAGACTTTCTGGTGACGACGATCTCGATGATAAAATCTGGAAACATTGTTGAAGGCTCCTTGGTGAAGGATTTGAAGAAAAAACGTTGAAGTTTGATGAGGAGTTTGATGAAGGTTGTTGGAGGTTGATGACGTTCTTCTGAAAAAGATGGGTCTAGGTTGATGATTTGCGATGAAGATGGTGATTGTGGTTGAGAGTGTGGTGGTGATCGGAGATGATCGTTCCTGGATGTTCTTGAAGAACCGGTGAGGTTGAATTTCTGGGAAGCTGTTCTTGGCTGGCTTGATGAATGTGGATGAGGTTGACTGGAGAAATTTCTGGGAAGTGACCTCCGGCGAGATTGATGGTGGTTGAAGGGAGATTGGTCGAAGGAGGAAGAAGATTGTTGAAGATTCTGGGAGGAAGATGAAGATCGACCGGGAACTGTGTTTTTGGGCGTTCTCCGGCGAAGTTCGCGGTGGCCGGAATAAGTTAGTGTCGCCGGCGATGGACGGGTACGGTGGTTGCATGGCCGCCGGCCATGCAACCGGTGGGGGCTAGGAGGGAGGCACGTGGCAAGGTAGTGGTGGAGGTGCTTGCATGCTGGACGTGTTGTAATACCCCAAATTTTACCCTTATATTTAGTCAGTCATTTCGCATAGCATCTCATATGTACATTTGCTAACCACTAACAAGTCATGGAGGTGTTTTGTTTTGCAGATTTGGTTCCAGGGGTATTTTGGTCATTTTACACAAATTCTGCTAATTCCTTGAAGACGGGCTGTTATTAAGTTCTGAGGCGTTTGATACACTATTCTTGAGGCATTTACCTATCACCAGGTCTGATTATATCAAGGTGCCAATTCGACGTGGCCGATATTAAAAACTGTCGGGCACAACTGGATTTAAGATCCATTTCATCACTCATGGCTTACTTCCCGAGCACTTCAGGTTCTGTTAATAAGGCACAGTTGTAAGTGGGTTGTGGCTCTTGGCATTTGGTCAGTGGAATTTAATTACGAGTAGTGTTATTGTTGATGCTGAAACTGTTGTGATTACGGTGCACATCCGTGTTTGGCTATGAAATGGTTGGTTAGATTTTAATCAGATGACGGGATTAAGATTACAAATGAGACAAGTGCACGAATAAGAATATCATTCGAGAATAGTTATGATTTACGACTAGAGTAATGAATTTAAATATTTGTGGATTTATTCACAAGTGTTTGCAATTTATAACTAGAAGTAAACATAAACAATTTCAAACTTGAATGATCAGGGATAAATGGAAGTTTTTGGGAATTTTTATTTCATAAGAATGTTATTGTACAAAAGGGTTTGAATCATTTTACATTTGAGTTGCCGTAAAATTACAACTACAGACATTACATTGACTCTAAAAAAAAATCCTAAGTCCTAAAACTTCTAAATGTCCTTCATGATGTCCCTTGAGCTTCTCCGCAAAGTCTCCGATTAACCTGCACATCAAAAAAGAATACGAAACAGATAGAAAAATGTTAGAGTTTGTTTTCGACACTCTCAGAACAGTGTCATCATCGAGTGCCGGGAGTGGCACAACCGAAGCTGCGTCCTACCCCCGTTACCGGTCCGCGCCGTTGGCGTCAGATCAGGTAACACCTGTTCTTATCGTTACGGGACATCCGAGAGATAGAAGTGATAAAAGAAGCGGGACTGATTCGTTTTGCCGCGATTGGATTTCTGAACTGATACGAGAGTAAGGCAACATAGGCGAATTTGGACCCAGACCCGGATGCCGGCAGGTCTGAGTCATTTTTTTTCCATACCTGAAAAGCCACAAGCATCATCAGTACAACAGAACTCAAAGCATAAACAAGCTGCATAAACAAAACTAGGCAAAAAGGAGCTCGCGCCAGTACAAGTGTGAAGAGGCACAAAGAAACAAATCTGTTACAAAGGTTCAGAATGAAGGCCAAGTTCAAAACAGTATGAAAGCCAAGTTCAAAACAGAACAAGAGAAATGAAACCAAACCATGGCATCAAACTGCATCAATTCTGAACAGGACAGAAAATACAAACCATCAAACAATGCATCAAAAGGCAAGTTCGTGCGCAAGAGCAGGAAAAGAACATTCAACAAATCTGTCACACAAAGTGTAGTCCCTGTTGACAGAAAGGTATTCAACAGGATCCAAAAACACAACAGCATCAAGCATGGTTTAGCAGCGAGTTCGAAATCAGACTATCCCGAAACAATCACATCAGTTCAGAATGCAAACAGCCAAATCACAGCATAAAATCATACCAGAAAAAGCAATCAACAATGGCAAGTCATCATGACAAATCAACAACCAGATGCCATTCTGCTCACAACACGGGCAACAAACATGAGATCATAGCGTCTTCTCCGAAGGGCTCAGTCAGAGCATCATTGCCCTAAGAATCAAGAAACAGAAAGTTTAAACATCGCAGTTGGGTACAAGCAGCGGACCTGAGGATTAAGAGTTGAAACAGGTTAGGTTATCACAAGACAAAACTCGTGTCCAAGCATATTAGTTCAGAAATAAAACAGGTCACGAAACCATATCATGATTCAAAGTAGCAGCCCAGCTCATGTTCTGAATCAAATTCCATAGAACACAGCCGAAGGCAATGCGACATCATCGAAGAACATCCCTCGAAGGCTCAGAACGATGTCATCATTGCCGTGTACCTTCCTCGGCAGCGTTTGACGCAACCGAAGCCGGAGTACCTATCCTGAAAGAAGAAGAGGAAAAGTTAATGTAGGTTTCAAAACCGAAATCCAGAAATCAAAAGCAGATATCCAACGAAAACCCGAACCCTAGATCTTTCCCCGCATTGTGTTTACGATGCAAAATAGGTTTTCCCTCTTTTGACTTTTCCTTCGGATAAATCAAAGAGCGGTTGTGAATTGAATTGCGATTCAAACTCATTAATAGTTTGTGATCCTATTTCCACCGCAACAGAAAATGGCGACTTCACTGGGGACTTTCTAAACTTTTGAGGGTTATCCCTAATTTGTTCATATTTATTACTATTTGTTTTACTATTCATTTGCATGTATATATTGTACTCTGATTTGGGACTGTTCCTTGTGTTGTGAGATAAGTCCTACGCCCGGACTAGTGACATTATTATAGGATGGGGATATATTCGATGAGGCTTATAGGGAGTGAATCCCGACCAAGCTGATTCGAGAATCACCGCTCAGTTGAGACCTTTTCGAAAATGGTTCGGTTGGACGAGTAATCGCGAAAACTTTTTCCATGGTCGATTGGAGTCTGTGATATTGAGGACCGTAGTACCTTAACACCACCTTGGCCTTATTTAGGACGTAGTGCGGGAGCTATGTGGGAGTAATCCTACAACGGCTGCTACGCGATACTACACTCAAAAGAGGTTCTCTTGAGAATATTATTCACCCCCGAGTCAGTCGGAAGGTTGATAATATCCGAAAGATGGGCTGATGACTTTGGGCACTTTTTAGAACCTTGTTCTGCAGGTACAACTAACCTATAGTACACTCCTTTTGGGATGGGTAGACCTTGACTCCGCTCACGTTCCTTTAACCTAGGACTTTGTGTGTTTTCATGCATTGCATCCATAAAGCATCTCATTGCATTGTATTTCATGGAGTTCAAACATCATTTATGGATATCGCGGGATACCATAAATAAAAAAAATAAAATGAAAAAAAACAAGAAAAAGATTTCCTTGGTACCCCACGACATTCGTAAATGTTTGAATTCCATGAAATCTTCATTTGCATTCACATTTTAGCATCATACTTTTGCATTGCATGTGTCTCCCGATTTCTCATACTCGGTTCTCTCACCCTCCAGTTTTGTCACCCTGAGTTCTCTGCATCAATACGACCCTTCAAAAGAATGGAAGATCAAAACCAAGAGATCAACCGTGTCAGCCATGAATTCGAAGATCTTCGAGGAAGTGTAGGGCAGATTTTGGAGATGTTACGAGCTCTTAGTGTGAAGGTGGATGCTCAGTCTACTGTTGTTTCTAAGACTAATACCGTTATGGAACCTCAACCAGCTGTTACTGTCGAGAATGTACCTCCTCACGGTCTTCAATCCGGTTTGGTGCCTCCCAGTGCTCAACCAGTTCGACGAGCTACCCCTCCAAAGTGCAAAACTCCTAACTCCGACCATGGTAAAGGACCTACACGTTCAAGGAACCGCAAAAAGGCTACTCCTCAACCTTTACAATATCAGCAGAGTTATGTTCAAGGTTATCCGTTTCTATATGTTCAACAACCCTATGTAGCTACTGTTGCACCTCCTTTCGATCAGCAGTTTCCTACATGCCAGCCTGTACAGTCAGCTCCGGTATATTAGGCACCAGTTTATCAACAACCTTCCGGTTATTCGCCTATGCAAGTTCCTGTCGACAGTCAACGAGTGCCCAACGCTCCTGTTCACCAGCAATCACAGGATCAGGTTCCTTATCTCCGTAAGAGTCAGTATAAGCCTTGTCCTCCAATTCCGATGACTTTCACTGAGTTATACCCCCATTTGGTACAACAAGGTCTGATTACCACCCGTGCTTTGGGTCCTCCACCTAATCCATTACCTGCAAGTTACAACGCTACCGCTCATTGTTTATTTCATGAGGGTGCGCCCGGCCATGATCTAGAGAATTGCTATGCTCTTAAGAAAGTTGTCAGAAATTTGCTAGAAACGAAGAAGTTGTCTTTTGGCGATGCTCAGTTGAAGACCGAGACTCCTCTCAGGGTCCCTCACTTGTCGAGTTCGAATTCTGCAAAGCATGCTACTCCTGTGGCAAATAAGCCGAATCCAGTAATTATTCAAAGGCCTAGCTCGCTTCATTTCAGTAACCCTCAAGATGATATGACCGGGATCAGCAAAGAATCTGGGAAAGTTATTTTGAAGCAACGATTGAAAACTGTTGAAGATGTGACCAGCATAACTGGGGCAAGCCATGACGACTCACAGTGATCGTAAACCAGACGTCCTTTCCATTGAGGCTTCGCCAAAGGAAACTGTTACTCTTGAATACAAGATTTCATAAGCATTTAGAAGGATTTTTCAGTTCATTTGTTTATCTCTTCGATTAAGCATATTTAGCATGCACGAACTTGTTTATCTTTGATTAATTAATGCAACGCATATGTTTGTCTTGAATAAATCCATTCGTTTCACTCATTCAAAAAAACGTTTTCATAAATCATAATGCCAACTTTACCCGATCTCTTGTTCTGATGGAGAATTGGAAGGAGGATGACGAACCTAAAACGTCAGATTTCTTGTCGTATGCTTTCAGTTAAAACCTGCTGATGATGTAAGGCATTGTTTTAAATCCCAAACACTGGAGATATAAGGATGTTAATCCCTAGTTAACCTCTTTGAGCCTTGAAGTAGGAGTTTTTTTTTAAGAACCCTCATCTCAACCTGGGGCAGGGTAGGTTTCAGTTAAACCGATTGAGCACTTAGACTCTAAAAAGGGAGGAGCAAACCTTCGAGAATTTATCCTTAGCATCTTAAGAAATCCAATACAATGACTATCCCTCGGTTACCTAAGGAGTGGGGCAGTCACGAGCATTTCAAAAGATTTACACGACTTGTGCATAAAAGAATATTCAAAAAAAATAAGACCCGCTAAGTCGAAACCTATGAAGGAGACTTAGGCAAAACTAGGGCATCCCGCTGGACTCCAAAGTCAGATCAAAAGACGTTGTCCAGGCAAAAGTTAGGGAATAAGAACAACAAACCAGTAGTTTCTTTTAGAATCCCTAATAAAGAACAAAGTCGTGTGACCAATTGCCATTAGAAATAGGTGAGTGACTGCCATGTCCAAAGCCTTGATAAGTTCTCGACCATAGCAAATCCTCTTGAGATATGAGCGTTCGTATCCGATTAACTGAATTAGGATTGGAGAACATCACGAAGAATGGGTGGGTACAAATATAACTTTGAGCCTTTATCCTTTGTTTCTTAAACCGTGAAACGAGCCACGATACAACCTTCAAAAGACCTAATTGAAGTAGGACTTCGGTTGAAAGCATACTTGACAAGACCACGTTTCCTGACTCCTATGAGCTATGCTCAAAAATTCATGTTGGCATTATAATTCAAACTTATATCCTAACCAGTGATCTCGGTCACGAGTTGTTGAGGTATCTTTTTCAAAACAAAAAAACAAAAAATTCAAGACAAATATATGCGTACATTGACAAGCTCAGGATAGGCATTTCAGGCATGATGACTTTGATTGATATCTTAGAGATTTACATATGGACATAACCCGTGGAACTTGAAGATCCTGCTGAACAGGGGCAGGCAGTTTCCCAGTTCGCTTACCAACGCGAGTCTGACATTCTTAAGAGCTATTTCCCAAAGATTTCGTCGTAACACGATTAATTTGTGCCAGTTACGTCCAGACCTGACGAATCTCTCAAAGAGTTTGAAAACAGTGGGGCAACCAGACTCAGTGTTCTCTATGAAATCCTCTTGAGATGACCATACCTCACAACACAAATATCCTGGGGCACCGTGTTTTAAAGGAAACAAATGGCGACTGCTATAAGGTCCTTCAAGATCAAAACCATGTGGTTTCACAACTTTTCTTCATGCACCCGACAGATTTTACTCACGGCGGCCTTCGTTCCCCAGTAAACCTCAATGTTGCAACAGGCTCCTAAACTATTGCCTCATCACAGTCCCCAGAGAGACTATAAGCTGACAACTTTTTCTTGGGTAACTCAAAAGTGTCCCTCAGGTTTTCTTCTCCCCATGTGAAGACGTGATACTGTACACCCAAGCAGATTACCTTCTCCCCAGAGAATTCAGAACTTTAAAACCAGATTTGGTTCTACCATTGATCTTTCTTACCCATGATTGACGTATTGGTTGCAGAGAACGCAGGGTATTTCCGTCGAGATGTTTATTTCATCTCTCGTCCCGTCTCTAGTCTGTTTCGTCAGCATACGCAAGGGCATAAGCATCACATGCCTATTTCATTACATATTCATTACATATTCATTACATACTCATTACATACTCATTTCATAACATCCTGCATATTTACATACATAGACATCAACATACATTCATATTAACATATTCATTAACATACGCGTTAGCATGCACAGGTTCATTGTGTCTCTATCATTGGTCGTTACCGCCGAGTAACTGGGTTCGTCCATTCTCTTCAAATAGATTGTCAGCCCTAAGCATAAAATATATATGTGTTTCCAAGTTTCCCTACGGAGCTCGATCCTCGTGGATGACGGTTACTTCAGCTATCTTTCCTCGCCAGGATAAGATATTTACCCTTCGAGATCATCCCCTCGATGGAGTTTTGATTACCAGTCTTCTTCCTAGATTGAATCTCAGTCTTGTCGGTCGTCAAATCCCAACCGGACGTGCATTTATTTTGCACCATCTAAAGGTTTTCACCATACCATGACAGATACGCGACTATCTCGCTTGAGAAGTTTATCACTGTACCCGGACGTGCATTTATTTTGCACTATCTTTCAGGAAAATCAACTACAATCCTTTACAGATACACGCTAGTTCACGCCTGGAAAATCTATCAGTACAACACTTTACAATCCTACATGTTACAACATCGGTACAACACTTTACATCTTACAACATCGGTATACAACATTTCTCACCTAAGAAGCCGATCCTATCTTCGTTATGACTCGCAGCAAATGGCCATCTCCATGGAGCAGTTGGGCTTCCATTTTCCCTGTCGTCTTGAAGTATGGGGAGGTTTGAACCAAATCGTATTCAGGAGAGCACGATCTTGAAGTACGGGGAGGTTTGAGCGGAATCATATTCGGGAGAGCACGATTCTGAATTATGAAGAAGTTCATTTACCCTTTAGTAAAAGAAGGAGCCGAATCATATTCAGGAGAGCACGATTCTGAAGTATGAGGAAGTTCAGTTAGCCCTTTTCATATTCAGGAGAGCACGATTCTGAAGCATGAAGAATTTCATTTACAAGAAAGAGCCGAATCATATTCAGGAGAGCACGATTCTGAGTTATGAGGAAGTTCAATTAGCCCTTTTCATATTCAGGAGAGCACGATTCTGAAGCATGAAGAATTTCATTTACAAGAAAGAGCCGAATCATATTCAGGAGAGCACGATTCCGAAGTATGAGGAAGTTCAGTTCACCCTTTTCATATTCAGGAGAGCACGATTCTGAAGTATGAAGAATTTCATTTACCCGAAGGAGCCGAATCATATTCAGGAGAGCACGATTCTGAAGTATGAGGAAGTTCAGTCAGCCCTTTTCATATTCAGGAGAGCACGATTCTGAATTTCATTTATCCGAAAGAGCCGAATCATAGTCAGGAGAGCACGATTCTGAAGTATGAGGAAGTCCAGTTTACCCTTTTTTATGATCAGGAGAGCACGATCTTGAAGCATGAAGAAGTTTATTTATCCTTCAGTAAGAGAAGAATCAGAATCGTATTCCAGGCGCCGACCTTAAATGCGAGAAGATTTATTTATCAGATAAGCAGCAGCCTCTTTATTTGAGTGCTTATCCATTTTGGCACATAAGTCCCTTCCAACGATAAGTGACAGTTCTCCCGCGAGAAGCTTATCAGGGCATTTCCCATTAAAGTCCATTTATTTTGGCATACAGCCGGTCTTTACCCTGTATATTTGATACGGATTTCCGAAAAGTCCATTCGATCCCATCACGAAGGATAGTTTATAGAAGCTTGAATGTTATTCTTTGCTCAATGCTCCAGCAGTCTGTAATCGATCTTGCAAGCCGTGTAGATCCAGTTATTATTAGACATTCCCAAGTGGAGGTCATCTCATAGGTGACATCTCCATTTAAGGACCTATTTCCTAAAGTCCATTTATTTTGGCATACAGCCGATTTTTACCCTGTATATTTGCTACGGAGTTCCGAAAAGTCCGTTTGATCCTGTCACGAGGGATAGTTTACCGAAGCTTGGATGTTATTCTTTGCTCAACGCTCCAGCATTCTGTAATCGATCCTGCAATCGTACGTGATCCAGTTTTATTTTTAGATTCCCCAGTGGAGGTTGTCTCATAGGTACCATCTCCATTTGAGAATCTCGTTTTCTAAAAACAGACAATTGGTCGTGTTCGCACCAGTTGACCATCATTTTTAGAATTCCCCAGTGTTGTACTGTGTCTCAGCGCGTAGTCTTCCCCGGTGTGTTCTTCTCGTAGCATCTGTCCCTGTGTCGTCGTAGTCGTCAGCATTTTCGCATTCATCATTCCAGCATACGCATCATATCATATTCATGGCATCATCTGCATTAAGCTGTCCTCGCTTTGTCCAAAAGCATTGCATATCGTCGCATATAAGGGCAAAATTTTCGGTTATCTATATTTAAATCTCTCCACCACGATTCCTCGAGTCTCTGTCACTCAAATCGTCCGGTGTAGCTATTTAAATAGGGGCAACTGTAATACCCCAAATTTTACCCTTATATTTAGTCAGTCATTTCGCATAGCATCTCATATGTACATTTGCTAACCACTAACAAGTCATGGAGGTGTTTTGTTTTGCAGATTTGGTTCCAGGGGTATTTTGGTCATTTTACACAAATTCTGCTAATTCCTTGAAGAAGGGCTGTTATTAAGTTCTGAGGCGTTTGATACACTATTTTTGAGGCATTTACCTATCACCAGGTCTGATTATATCAAGGTGCCAATTCAACGTGGCCTATATTAAAAACTGTCGGGCACAACTGGATTTAAGATCCATTTCATCACTCATGGCTTACTTCCAGAGCACTTCAGGTTCTGTTAATAAGGCACAGTTGTAAGTGGGTTGTGGCTCTTGGCATTTGGTCAGTGGAATTTAATTACGAGTAGTGTTATTGTTGATGCTGAAACTGTTGTGATTACGGTGCACATCCGTGTTTGGCTATGAAATGGTTGGTTAGATTTTAATCAGATGACGGGATTAAGATTACAAATGAGACAAGTGCACGAATAAGAATATCATTCGCGAATAGTTATGATTTACGACTAGAGTAATGAATTTAAATATTTGTGGATTTATTCACAAGTGTTTGCAATTTATAACTAGAAGTAAACATAAACAATTTCAAACTTGAATGATCAGGGATAAATGGAAGTTTTTGGGAATTTTTATTTCATAAGAATGTTATTGTACAAAAGGGTTTGAATCATTTTACATTTGAGTTGCCGTAAAATTACAACTACAGACATTACATTGACTCTAAAAAAAAAATCCTAAGTCCTAAAACTTCTAAATGTCCTTCATGATGTCCCTTGAGCTTCTCCGCAAAGTCTCCGATTAACCTGCACATCAAAAAAGAATATGAAACAGATAGAAAAATGTTAGAGTTTGTTTTCGACACTCTCAGAACAGTGTCATCATCGAGTGCCGGGAGTGGCACAACCGAAGCTGCGTCCTACCCCCGTTACCGGTCCGCGCCGTTGGCGTCAGATCAGGTAACACCTGTTCTTATCGTTACGGGACATCCGAGAGATAGAAGTGATAAAAGAAGCGGGACTGATTCGTTTTGCCGCGATTGGATTTCTGAACTGATACGAGAGTAAGGCAACATAGGCGAATTTGGACCCAGACCCGGATGCCGGCAGGTCTGAGTCATTTTTTTTCCACACCTGAAAAGCCACAAGCATCATCAGTACAACAGAACTCAAAGCATAAACAAGCTGCATAAACAAAACTAGGCAAAAAGGAGCTCGCGCCAGTACAAGTGTGAAGAGGCACAAAGAAACAAATCTGTTACAAAGGTTCAGAATGAAGGCCAAGTTCAAAACAGTATGAAAGCCAAGTTCAAAACAGAACAAGAGAAATGAAACCAAACCATGGCATCAAACTGCATCAATTCTGAACAGGACAGAAAATACAAACCATCAAACAATGCATCAAAAGGCAAGTTCGTGCGCAAGAGCAGGAAAAGAACATTCAACAAATCTGTCACACAAAGTGTAGTCCCTGTTGACAGAAAGGTATTCAACAGGATCCAAAAACACAACAGCATCAAGAATGGTTTAGCAGCGAGTTCGAAATCAGACTATCCCGAAACAATCACATCAGTTCAGAATGCAAACAGCCAAATCACAGCATAAAATCATACCAGAAAAAGCAATCAACAATGGCAAGTCATCATGACAAATCAACAACCAGATGCCATTCTGCTCACAACACGGGCAACAAACATGAGATCATAGCGTCTTCTCCGAAGGGCTCAGTCAGAGCATCATTGCCCTAAGAATCAAGAAACAGAAAGTTTAAATGTCGCAGTTGGGTACAAGCAGCGGACCTGAGGATTAAGAGTTGAAACAGGTTAGGTTATCACAAGACAAAACTCGTGTCCAAGCATATCAGTTCAGAAATAAAACAGGTCACGAAACCATATCATGATTCAAAGTAGCAGCCCAGCTCATGTTCTGAATCAAATTCCATAGAACACAGCCGAAGGCAACTGCGACATCATCGAAGAACATCCCTCGAAGGCTCAGAACGATGTCATCATTGTCGTGTACCTTCCTCGGCAGCGTTTGACGCAACCGAAGCCGGAGTACCTATCCTGAAAGAAGAAGAGGAAAAGTTAATGTAGGTTTCAAAACCGAAATCCAGAAATCAAAAGCAGATATCCAACGAAAACCCGAACCCTAGATCTTTCCCCGCATTGTGTTTACGATGCAAAATAGGTTTTCCCTCTTTTGACCTTTTCCTTCGGATAAATCAAAGAGCGGTTGTGAATTGAATTGCGATTCAAACTCATTAATAGTTTGTGATCCTATTTCCACCGCAACACGTGTGTTGTTGGCGTGGCAGTGAGAGAAGAAGAACGGAGGGTGACGTGGCGTGTGAGGGTGGAATAACGTGGGTCCTCTCTTTTTTGAACACGTGTACTGCTGATTTTATAGTGCTGGGAATTATCTGGATATTTCTAGAAGACTCTGGACTTCGCTGGAAAAAATCTGGACTTTGTGGACTTTTCTGGACAAAAACCAATAACTGAACAAAAAGCATAAACTGGGCCTCCCCCAATTGGGCCCAACGAAAATGATAAAAAAAACTTCAAAAAACTGCATAATACTGATTAATGAATTAAACCTAATCCTAATTAACTAACTGAATTAACTAATCTGATTATCATTCTAATTAATTCTAAAACTCAATTAATCCTAAAAATTCTAATTAACTCCTAACTAATAATACTCTAAGAATTCCACTAATCAAACTCTATTAAATCTAAAATTCTCTAAAAACTATATTATTCTACAACATCTATTAAAGACCATTAAGAGAAAAATCTATCTATTTCTATATTAAAAATGCCATTAAATTCTACACTATCTAAAAGAGTATATTCAAAAAATCAATTAATATTCTAAAAGAAAAATCTATATTATTTATTTAAAAGAAAACCTCTTATTAATAAAAGAAAAACAAAACTATATTTTTCTATTAAAATGATTAAAAAACTATTAACACTATTAATATTCTAAAAATATTCTATATTATCCTAAAAATCTATTAAATCCTAAAATGATTAAAAATCTATTAAAAAGAATTGAAACTATTAAAAATCCTATTAAATCCTAAAAATGATTTAAAAGCTATTTAAACCCTAAAAATGGCCAATAAAATCCAGAAAAATCACCATAATTCCTAGAGGGACAAAATAAGCACCGAACGATACATAACACCGCGAGAGCGCACCAGAATAGCCGGTAAAAATAAACGGACACCGAAACGTACTCAAAAACACGATTCTACCTATCTGAACTGATTAAAAACCACCTGAGACGCGAGACGAGAGCTGTGATCCCTGATAAAATCAAAACAAATGAAAAATGCACTGTATGCAATATGCAGATGCGAAGGCGATCATGCGTCGACACCTCGAGCCAGATACGAGACCCGGTTGGTCAAATTTTGGGGTGCAACAGCTGCCCCTATTCAAGCGGCTTGGACCTGACTGGGTGAGGAGCGAACGGCTCTCAGCCAATCAAGGTGCGAGACGGTTGAATACCGGTAAACCCGAAAATTTGCCAACTGCACGAGCACCCGATACACTGCGGAGAATAAATCTTTGAATACTGCAATACTAGCTGCACGGCAACTAGCTGGAGAAATACTGATCTGACATCGCCGTCGGAAACAAACTATACATCCAACATCGCCGCTGGAGAACTAAAGAACCTGAATCACCAAGATACCCAACATCGCTGCTGGCGAACAAACCATCCAACATCACCGCTGGAGAACTGAATTAACTGACACACCTAACATCGCCGCTGGAAAACTGAGTCTGACATCGCCGTCGATCAACCAAAATACCCCGCATCGCTGCTGGAGAACTACATCTGACATCGCCGTCGGACAATCAACATACCCCGCATCGCCGCTGGAGAACTAAATCTGACGAAATACCCCGCATCGCCGCTGGAGAACTAAAGGATCTGCATCACCTAACATCGCCGTCAGAAGACTGGATCAACTTGACATGCCCAACATCGCCGCTGGAAAACTGAATCTGACATCGCCGTCGGAAACAAACATCGCTCTGAGAGACACTCGACGTCGCCGTCGTACAAACATCATCTCTGCTGGGGATTTAAAGAGCCTGACATCGCCGTCGAACATAATCTTCTGACATCGCCGCCAAAACATACATAATCTGAAAACGAACATTCAACCTCGCCGTCGAACAAACATCCAACCTCGCCGTCGAACAAATCCATACTATGGCCTGGGGGTTCACCCCTGGTAAATGGAACAAAAGGTACACTTGCGTATTTGAAACTACTCCGCTGGGAATGAGAGACTTAACCGAGCAGACTCTGACCTAGGGTTCACCCTCAGAACCATAACGAACATCGGCATACTACTGCACACTGCCCACCGTAGAACTTTAGCATCAAAGCTATATGAAACCCTGGCCCCTGGCCGCTTCCAGCTTCAGCTAGAAAAGATCTTCAAGTACTTTTGAATACGAATGAAACCCTGGCCCCTGGCCACTCCAGATCCGCTGGAGAATCTTCAAGTTCTTCTGAATACGAATGAAACCCTGGCCCCTGGCCACTTCCAGCTTCAGCTAAAAAAGATCTTCAAGTATTTCTGAAGATAAGCATCCTTGGCCTTCAAGGATGGAAACTTTTGCCTGTCGGCAACTCTGCAGGAGGTATCTTCGACTTCAGTCTGAAGAAATGGTCCTTGGCCTTCAAGGATACATGGATATGCCTTCAGGCAACTCCGCCTCTGCTATAGAGCATCCGTGACTTCAGTCAGGGATATACTTCGGCCTTCAGTCCGAAAAATGAATCCTAGGTCATTCATGACCTTGGGGATAACCTTGCCCTTAGGCACCTTCGCTTCAGCTTGGGAAATCTATGACTTCAGTCAGAGAATTGGTATCCTGAGCCATTCATGACTCTACGGGGATTCAAACACTTTGCCTTCAGGCAAAACTCCGCTTCAGCTGGAGAAACATCTTCGACTTCAGTCGGAAGAAAAACTATTCCCTTAATCGCGATCAATCATCACCTCAGGGCAACTGACTTGGTCTTCAGGCCAATACGGATCACCTTGCATACACAAGCTAGATCTACGAACTCTTGAACTCTGTCTTCAGATAAGCGCTGATTCATCAGCACTGAAACCTTCTGGTATCGCCTTCCGGCATTTACGAAGTAAATCTTCAGATTAGACATCACTGTTGGAGCAGACATATCACGCTGCTATGGGCTTCAAGAATCGTCTTGAACACACAAATCCGTCGGGCACCTTCAAGAATCATCCTGAACTGATAACCATTCTGGAGACTTTATTCTGCTGGGTATTCCAGGAATCCTCCTGGGAAACTCTTGCTGGGTACGCTACTGGGGAGCTCAAGAATCATCCTAAGCAAACAACTCGGGAGACTGCGCTGAGGTCTTAAGAATCATCTTAAGCATACGGCTCTGCTGAGGAATTCAAGAATCGTCTTGAACTGAAGACTTCACTGGGGATCTCAAAAATCATCTTGAGCGAGCGACTGTGGGGATTACACCGGGGTCTTCAAGAATCATCTTAAGAAAGCGACCTCGTTGGGGAGGATATCAGGAATCATCCTGAGCAACCGATCCTTCGGCCGAACACCTGTAAGGCAAGAATAATAATGACCTAGATCATGCTTATGATGCATATGCTTCAGCGCCATGCCCCACACGGTGGAAATGCTATGCGTTTATGCTAAATGCTATGCAGTCATGCACAATGCTATGCAATCCCGTCAGCAAAATAAATGCCGAAGGGGAAAATCCTCCTGTCAAGGAGAAAGAACTACTCAGACAGAGGAACCATCCTGCTGAGGAAAATGTGGACATGCCAATACCAACCGGACTCTGTCTGGGGAGCTGATCTTCTGCGGACTGCTGCACGGAAAACAACTTCAGTTGATTACTGCAGGGGACGAAGCTCTACGAGAAACCAGACTTGTTGATATCAATCGCGAGAATAAACTGCGTGGCCGTCATGGCTACTTTTCTGGGGATAACAACTCTGTGGGGAAACAACTTCAGCTGCTCAACACTCCACTGGGGAAAAACCAATCCTGATTTGATCAACTCCCAAGGATTCGGCTCCCTTGGACATCTGCAAACTCGGCTGAGGAAGGAGAACTCATTCTGCTTCGCTGGAAAGAGTACGACTCTGGGGAAAATACAGCACCAACTGTTCAATGCTCTGCTAGGGGAAATCCACTCATGGTCCCAACTGCTTCCTAGGGTTTCGGCCCTCTCTCGGGGACATGCGGACTCGGCCGGGGAGGGAGAAATCATCCTACTTCATTGGAGAGTACACCTCTGATGAGGAATTTCAATTTCGCTAGGGAAGAAAGAATCATCTGACTTCGGGGGAGAGTACAACTCTGCAGGGGAATACAACATCAGTTGTACCAACACTCTACTGGGGGAAGAGGGAATCATCCAACTTCAGGAGAGAATACGGCTCTGGTGGGGAATCTCAATTCCGCTGGAGACTTCAGTCTGACACCATTATTTACTGCATCCTTTGGCATGCGAACAGCTTCCTACAAGATTTGCACTTGTGACCCGGTGCTGGGGAAAGAATCCTGCTTCGGTGACTTTACTGGGGAAAGAAAACAACTCTGCTTGGGGATGCTTCCTTCAAACCATTGACAACTGATTGTACTCTGCGGGGATTGACCTAAACTGAGGTTGATTGCGCGCGGCACACTGCTGGGAATGCCCCTACTATCAAGGATGTCGATCTTAATCTGCTGAGGATCCTTCTGATCCTACTCTGGTACGGGGTAAAATACGATCTCGACTCTTCCGGGGATAATAAGCAACTTTCATCTGCTGAAGAGTGGCAATTCTGATTTAACAACATCCACAAGGAATTCAAACATTACTCGGAGCGCTGGCATCCGTCGAGCTTCGTATCGGGGAACATGACAACATGCGGGTCATTGGGAAATACTGTGTTAGATACCTTTAGGTTTTTTTTGTTTTTCTGGTTTAGGGTAAACACGGATTATGTACACAGTGGAAGATATGGAAGATACTAGACGAGAAATAGCATTCAAAGGTAGACTACCAGACGAGAACTGATAGGAAAATAGACCAGGAAAATTGAACGAAGATTGATTTTTGTATTTTGAACGTCAGACGGGGCTGACTGGATAACAGACTGAGGTATAGACAACCAGGCGAGAACTGGCTGAAAGCTGACGTATACCAGACGAGAACTGGTATAGCACATAGGATAGAACACACGATGATCAGGCGAGAACTGATTACGCGACGACATGTACCAGACGAGAACTGTTACAACTCTGGAAGAAATGGCAACCAGACGAGAACTGGTTACAATAAACTGCACCAGACGGGAACTGATGCTTACGATAAACTGCACCAGACGAGAACTGATGCTTACGGAGAGGGTGGGCCAGACGAGAACTGGTTACCGGTTTGCCAGGCGAGAACTGGACTTTGGAAACAACTGGTTACTGACACGCAACAGGTTTAAACTGCAGGATAATGATCCAACGACAGCAAGGCCTTTTATTTGAAAGGTTTCGGTTTTTGATAAGGGTATTAACATGATTCCCCGATACTCAACTCCGGCTGGGGATAAACAGGCTGGTTTGAACAACTTGCCCCAGTACACTCAGCTGGGGATAAAAAAGACTGGCGTGAACAACTTGCCCCAGTCTAATCAACTTGCCCCAGTCTAACTCTTGGGAATACTTGCTCTGAACAGCTTGCTAC
Organism: Lathyrus sativus; assembly: GCA_963859935.3. Taxonomy (NCBI): domain Eukaryota; kingdom Viridiplantae; phylum Streptophyta; class Magnoliopsida; order Fabales; family Fabaceae; genus Lathyrus; species Lathyrus sativus. The sequence continues at coordinate 266,283,753 of OZ012735.1, forward strand.
GAGACGACTTCGAGAATATTTGCCCCGGCATCTGCACGACAAAAGAATTCAATCTCCAATTAAACACCTAACAACCCAGTTGATTTCAACATTCTCTGCGATGACTTGCCCCTGAATGAGCGTTCTAGCGACTTAACCCGATCTGATTATCCACCTGAAGTATCTGCTTTCAAATCTCAACGTTCTGCATAATTGCCCCTGATTGGCTCTCGAGAAGACTCACTTCTGATCAACTGCTTTTCAAACAAAATGCCCCTGATCAACTGAAGCTTCGGGACTTGTCCTCAGACTGACTGATTCCTAACTTACTGGAAGATAATGCCCCTGATTCATTGGGCTTCACAACATACACCATTCTGGTTCAGACTGCTGAATTACTCAGTCCTGTTTGATTACTCCCTGGTGGAATTTCTTTCATGTCAACTACTAACCTGCAATTAGAATCGTCTGTTCACGAATGGTAATCTTAATGCAGCGTTTATGCAGATTTTGAAAAAAATTGGAGCTGTCACTCGTTTACATGCCATGATTGTGAGTGACGAGTGAAACAAAGTTCAAACGTAGTGCTTACGTGGTTAGTGAAAAATACAACAAGGATGTGACTAGCAAGTCAAGAAGGAGTCAGGTTACTCAACCTTATCGTAATGCGCTTCAGGATAACCCTACCTCAATTAGGTCTTTTAAGGGTTGTATCGTGGTCGGGTTCACGGTTCGTGAAACAAAGGATACTTGGCTCAAATTTTGATTTGTACCCACCCCTTCTACGTGATGATCTCCGATCCTAAGGTTCAGTTAACCTGGCACGAGCGCTCGCCTCTTCGAGAGGTATGTTGAATGGTAAGAACCACAATTAAGGAATTCACAAGCTTTTCTTCTAGAGTGATAGTTACTCCTTCTTCGCTTTCGGTGTCTGTGTACACGACTTTGTGACTTGCTGGGGAAAATTTTCTTTTTAATCCCTCTTTTCATTCTTTTGATTCCCTAATTTTTGCCTGGACTGACTCATTTTGAGTTCTTTTCGATTTTTTCGATTTCTTTTGAAGTCCAGCGGGATGCCCTAATTTTTGCCTAAGTATTAGCTTTCTCAGCTTTTCTTTCTTTTTACTTAGCGGGCTTTCTTTCTTCTTTCTTTTGGAACAAAGTCGTGTGACACTGGTTGTCTTGATTGCTCCGAAAGGATTGTAACTGTCTCACTCCTGATTGGTGAGGTTTAACCATTGTGGTTGGTGAGGTACGACCTCTGGAGAGGAATACGATGTGATTGGTCCTCGAAAGACAACACATCCTCTATAAGACTTGAACGCTCGATCAAGCTAACTGACAACTACCCTGCCCCGGGTTAAGATGTAAGGGTTAAAAAGTCCGAAAGAAATTCCTACTTCTCAGCTCGAAGTGGTTAACAAGGGATTCTCTTCCTTATCTCTCCGGTGTTTAGGGATTTGAAGCAATGCCTTATACGTCATCGGCAAGGTTTTATCTGAGAGCAATACGATCATTGGTTATGAGTATTTTTTTTCATCATCCTCCCTTCAATCTTTGCTAGTCACAGGGATAAAGTGGAGTGAATTAAAAATGCAAGTGTCAGTGCAATGCAGTAAATGAGCGACAGCGACATGATTAATTCAGAAAAATGCATAGTCACTTTATTATTATCACCATTCGAAACATACAATGTTTAAAAGCAAGTAGTAACTAACAAAAAAAGAAACTACAAATGCAAATGCTAACAAGTCCGAGGACTGCCAAGGCTGAGGATGTCTGCCTGTCTGGATCACTAGCTTTTGGAAATAACCCTTCTGAATCTGCAAGCTCAGACAGCTGAGAGGTTGTCACGCACAACCAAAACTCCATCTGGAAAGGAAATGCACCCTTTGTCGATCAATTGTTGCACTTTCGCCTGGAAAGCTTTGCACTCTTCAGTTGAATGCCCTGGAGATCCACCATGATAACCACACTGAGCGTGGGGATTGTATCCTGGAGGGTAAGGCTCTGGCACGGGCTTGAGAGCTTTTGGTTCCACCAAAGAATTCTGAATCAAACGCGGAAGAATCTGGCTATACGGCACAGGTACTGGATGGAAAGGAGCGTTCCTTCGTTCCAAGTTGTTACGAGGTCGGTTCTGGTTCCTACGCTGATTCTGATAACCTCGGCCACGGGCTCGTGGACTTGCAAGAGGAGCGACATAAGGTTCCCGATCGGGGCCCCAGGCACAGTTGTCTGTCCAGAATAACGAGACACAGAAGATACTGACCGCTGAGAAGACGGAGAACCAACAGATTCCACTGATTCGACTTGAGGATATCCAACATCTGTCAGGACCGCATTGATCATAGTTTCATCTTCAGATTGAGAGCTATAGAGAGATTCAGTTTCACTAGCCTGACCTCTTGAAACATTCGGGATTCTTCCAGTCTTTAAACCATACTCGATGCGCTCTCCCGTCCTTACCAACTCAGAGAAATTTGGTGCGGTTTCAAACATTGTTTCGAAGTACGGGCTCTACAAGGAGTTTACGAACATGCCTTTCAGCTCTTGGTCTAGGAGCGGTGGTTGCACCCCACCAGCAAATTCTCTCCATCTCTGAACATACTTTCTGAAAGATTCATTGTTCCCTTGAGACAATTCTTGCAGTTGCACGCGAGTAGGAGCTTCGTCAAGATTATAGTCGTACTGATTCAGAAAGGCATTGGCTAAGTCCATCCATGATCGGATCTGATCACGCTCTAACTGCATATACCAACTCAGAGGTGCCCTAGTCAGACTATCTTGAAAGCAATGAATCATCAGCTTGTCGTTGTGCACAAATGAAGTCATTCTTCGGCAGAACATCACCAAATGTTGCTTCGGGCAACTATCTCCTTTGTACCTTTCAAACCTCGGCATTCTGAACTTCGGAGGCAACACTAGGCCAGGAACCAGACACATATCTGCAGCACTAGGAGTAACAGCGTCTTTACCTTTCAAGGCTTTGAATCTCTCATCTAATGCACGAAACCTTTCAGCATACACGGGAGCTAATGGGTCTTCATTCTTTGCTGTCGGGACCTCTCTTCGGGGTTTTGGCACAGGGAAGGCAAAACCCTGGTAGTCTGAGACAACAACAGAAGGAGAACGTTCACCTCGGACAACAAACTGCTCACGCAGACCTTGGTCTTCAACAAATGGCTGCACAAGCTGAGCTGCAGTAAGATTGTTCACTTGCAGAAAGTCTTTGTCGTGCGGAGATCCATACAGAGGATTGGACGTCACGGTGAAACCTGACAAGGTATCAACAAACTGGAAGCTGCTCTCTGACATAGCTACCAACAACTGTCAGCTGACTCCACTGCTTGACTCTGATCAAATCTGCTTTAAATCTGCTTCAACCCCTTGGTCATCTTCAATATTCACCTTCAGAATCAAAATAACGGCTGGATAAGAGCTCTGACTAGCTGGTGAATGGTATGCAATATGATGCGAAGATGCCTACGCAAATGCAATGCAATGCAACAAATACGGGATCACAGCCCCCACACAATCTAAATACTGTTGCACTGCTGACGGAGTACGGTTGCTCTGAAGAGAAGACCAGAATAATGGGTAGGTTGGAAGTCAAGTTTCCTGCACAAAAAACCCCCCCACTCACAGGTATGGACCTATATCTGACAAGGTACGGCATCCTATACGGTCGTCAGCGTCACAGACTTTCAGAACTGACGATACGATTCCCAGAAGGAGTGGCATCACCGAGTCCTGAAGAGGCCTCACTTAGCTAACTTCCAAATGATCGGTTCCCAGAGTCGACAATCCTCACGTCTGGACTCCCCTCAGATCCTTAGGACCGGAAAGGAGCACCTCTGCGAGAACCTCGTCTGAGCGCAGATTTCCGTAGGGAACTGTGCCTGCTCAGCAGACAGGTTCGTCTACTACTTCTCCGCAACTATATCTAGGTGCATACTCAAGCCCAGGTCCGGCTTATCTCTCAATCATAGAACACCCGTAACACCCCAACAGCAACAGATAATATCAATAAATAAGCACAAAATAGACAAGCAAACAAGCGCTAGGATTGACTCTCTCTTAGGGGACGTTGGATCCCACATGCATAAGGACTATTGCAGTCCTCAGCAGCCAGGGGACGTTGGATCCCCAGCAGACCCGTATAGGGAACTATCGCAGTCCCCAGCAGAGTCGCCAGCTGTCGCTACTGCGAAAATCGGCGCCGGCTGACAGAAGAGTCGCCACCGTGCGTTATTTATCCCAACGGAGGGAAAGGGAACGCTCGAAGTAAACCTCGCGAAAAACGGGAAAAGGCATGGTCATCGCAACCAAAACCTGGTTTTGGGAGTCGGTTACGCAAGGGGAAGGTACTAGCACCCCTCACGTCCATCGTACTCGATGGGATCCACGCTTGCTTGGTTTGTCTACAGGATGCAAAAACAATCTATCTACGGCTGCTAAATCTAAACGGAAGGGAATTAACTCGATAAAGCGTCGCACTCTATGCCTACGTATTCTCAAGAGAGAAAGTCAGAGTCAATGTAGTTCGGGACTACGGGGAAATTGGCTCGCCAAGACCTCGCGTCTTGTGCCTACGTACTTCCACACTGCATGGAAGATCAGAGCTCTACGTAGTTCAGGCTAACTACGGCTAAACAAGGCATTCTCACACAGCAGTGAGAAAAACAACTGGTTTCCAAGGTACGGGAACCTATGGGCAAAACTATGGCTTGGTCTCAAATGCACTCGGGCAAGAGAGAAAAAGGGTAACAATTAGTCGTCAGCGGGAAAGTCTCGATCGCACAGAAGCGAGAGAACAAAAAGTCAGTCGTTAGTGTGCTTGCTAGGATATCGCATCCTATGCCTACATATTCTCGTCTGGTACGAGAAATCAGAGCAGTTGTAGTTCGGCTCCTTCGGGACCACAGCTCAAATCTCGTTTTATTAACATTCTGAAAAATGATTACAATGAGTGAATACCGAAAATAAATCTCCTAGGAAATACTATCCTATCATATCCTGAAAAATCGAATGAAAAAGTCCCCTAACAAGTGGACGTCTAAAACTATCCTAAAACAAATAAATCCTAAAAAATATTACATCTAATATTTTTTTGCTATTTTCCAACTATTTTCTTCTTTTTTCTTTCAAAATATTTTTTCATATTTTTCTATGTATTTCTCTCCATATTTTCCTTTTTCAAATATATTTTCTCTATTTTTTCATATTTTTCTATGTATTTCTCCTCTAATATTTCTTTTCTTTTATTATTCTAAACACTTTTCTTTTTCTATTATTTTTTTATAATATTTCTTTTCTTTTCTTTTTCTATTGCTTTTTTCTTCTTTCTCCTTTTTCTAATATTCTCATCTTTCTTTATTATTTTCTATTAAAAAAACTAAACAAACTAAAGAAAAGAAAACAAACAAAGGGGGAGGGTACAGCAGAAGTTTACAGGGGTGTAGCAAAAAAGACAAAGAACATTGGGCCCAGCCCATTCCAACAACCCACACACGCAGGGGTATGGTAATGGGACGGAGGGGGTGCAATCAACAATTGCATTGGCCCAGCCCAATGACAAAAAACTGGTGCCATTGTCCAAAACGGGGGTGTGTGTACGGAGATACTCTGATGGGCCCGGCCCAATTCAGCCCGGTCCACCCCTCCATTCACCTTCCTCAGAAAACCCTAGCCCTTCTCCTCTTTCTCCCTGGCACTGTTCACAGACGCGCCGTTCCACCTCCTCTCAGCTCTTTCGTTTCCTTCAATCCCCCTCACCCTTCGATCTTTCAATCTTTCTCAGTCTCATAACATTGAACCCCAACCTTCAATCTTCTCAGTTTTGCTCGCAGCTTGGGAGATCTCACAGAAGACTCTAAGAGAAGAACGAAGATCCAGGTTCTTGATAGAACCTGACGAAGAAAGGAATCCCTGAAGCTGTTGCATTCGTGAGGATGATCGTGGATGATGATTCTGGAGTTTTTGTGAACTTGATGAAGTTCGTTGAGGCTGGAGAACTGAGATGAAACTCGTTCTTGACGTTTCTTTGCTGGAGATTTGCTTGAGTGTTCTAGTCGTTAATCTTCCTCGTTTCTGTAGACATTCTGGTGACGACGATCTCGATGATAAAATCTGGAAACATTGTTGAAGGCTCCTTGGTGAAGGATTTGAAGAAAAAACGTTGAAGTTTGATGAGGAGTTTGATGAAGGTTGTTGGAGGTTGATGACGTTCTTCTGAAAAAGATGGGTCTAGGTTGATGATTTGCGATGAAGATGGTGATTGTGGTTGAGAGTGTGGTGGTGATCGGAGATGATCGTTCCTGGATGTTCTTGAAGAACCGGTGAGGTTGAATTTCTGGGAAGCTGTTCTTGGCTGGCTTGATGAATGTGGATGAGGTTGACTGGAGAAATTTCTGGGAAGTGACCTCCGGCGAGATTGATGGTGGTTGAAGGGAGATTGGTCGAAGGAGGAAGAAGATTGTTGAAGATTCTGGGAGGAAGATGAATATCGACCGGGAACTGTGTTTTTGGGCGTTCTCCGGTGAAGTTCGCGGTGGCCGGAATAAGTTAGTGTCGCCGGCGATGGACGGGTACGGTGGTTGCATGGCCGCCGGCCATGCAACCGGTGGGGGCTAGGAGGGAGGCACGTGGCAAGGTAGTGGTGGAGGTGCTTGCATGCTGGACGTTTGTTGTTGGCGTGGCAGTGAGAGAAGAAGAACGGAGGGTGACGTGGCGTGTGAGGGTGGAATAACGTGGGTCCTCTCTTTTTTGAACACGTGTACTGCTGATTTTATAGTGCTGGGAATTATCTGGATATTTCTAGAAGACTCTGGACTTCGCTGGAAAAAATCTGGACTTTGTGGACTTTTCTGGACAAAAACCAATAACTGAACAAAAAGCATAAACTGGGCCTCCCCCAATTGGGCCCAACGAAAATGATAAAAAAAACTTCAAAAAACTGCATAATACTGATTAATGAATTAAACCTAATCCTAATTAACTAACTGAATTAACTAATCTGATTATCATTCTAATTAATTCTAAAACTCAATTAATCCTAAAAATTCTAATTAACTCCTAACTAATAATACTCTAAGAATTCCACTAATCAAACTCTATTAAATCTAAAATTCTCTAAAAACTATATTATTCTACAACATCTATTAAAGACCATTAAGAGAAAAATCTATCTATTTCTATATTAAAAATGCCATTAAATTCTACACTATCTAAAAGAGTATATTCAAAAAATCAATTAATATTCTAAAAGAAAAATCTATATTATTTATTTAAAAGAAAACCTCTTATTAATAAAAGAAAAACAAAACTATATTTTTCTATTAAAATGATTAAAAAACTATTAACACTATTAATATTCTAAAAATATTCTATATTATCCTAAAAATCTATTAAATCCTAAAATGATTAAAAATCTATTAAAAAGAATTGAAACTATTAAAAATCCTATTAAATCCTAAAAATGATTTAAAAGCTATTTAAACCCTAAAAATGGCCAATAAAATCCAGAAAAATCACCATAATTCCTAGAGGGACAAAATAAGCACCGAACGATACATAACACCGCGAGAGCGCACCAGAATAGCCGGTAAAAATAAACGGACACCGAAACGTACTCAAAAACACGATTCTACCTATCTGAACTGATTAAAAACCACCTGAGACGCGAGACGAGAGCTGTGATCCCTGATAAAATCAAAACAAATGAAAAATGCACTGTATGCAATATGCAGATGCGAAGGCGATCATGCGTCGAAACCTCGAGCCAGATACGAGACCCGGTTGGTCAAATTTTGGGGTGCAACAACCACCTGCCAGTAGAATTAGAGCATAAAGCCTTTTGGGCTATCAAGACGCTGGACTTCAACTACAGGGAGGCAGGCGAGAAATGAATCTGGAATCTTCATGAATTAGAAGAGCCCAGATTGGACGCTTATGAAAATGCCCGCATCTACAAAGAAAGAACCAAGAAATGGCATGATAAACGTTCAGTCCGAAAACAATTCAGTGTAGGAGACGTCGTGCTCCTATTCAACTCAAGATTGAAACTTTTCCCAGGAAAATTAAAATCAAGATGGTCTGGACCCTTTGAGGTAACCAAAATCCTTAAAAGTGGAGCTGTTGAAATTAGTGATAAAACCAATGCACCGTTTATAGTAAACGGACAGCGTTTAAAGCATTATAATCGAAACGAAAACAGCCACCACGTGAGCAGTGTGCAATTGCTCGAGCTTCCTGCTCAAACCCCCGAGTAGCTTGTCACCAAGCTATCGTCAGGCTTTTTGACGTTAAAAACAGCGCTGATTGGGAGGCAACCCAATTTTTCCCCGTTTTTCACTTTTGATTTATTGAAATTATGTTTTCATTTTAATTTGTAATTCTCAACAAAATTCTATTTTCTAAATTTCTACTATTTCCTTTACTTTATTTTTCTTATTTTTATCACCTTTTGTTTCTAAAAATCTAATCTGAGTAAATATGCTTTCAACTTTTCCAGGATTTTAAAGCCTTCCTACTTTTCTCCTATTTTTATTTGACTAACTTCCGAGTATGGCTGACATCGACTTTACGAAAGTTGTATTTAGAGGACTAGCTCACAAGGCCAGATTTGAGGCACTGACTTAGAGAGGCATCGCTTTGACTCTGTACTATGATAAATCCACCATGGATAAGCTAGGAATTCACGATAGCATTCAATATCTATTTAATCAATTAGGCTGGGAGCAGACTGCTCTAAAGACCCGGTTTGCTACCTATCGCGAACTCACGTTCGAATTCCTTAGCTCCTTAAGCTACATACCCGAATATGGCTATGGATCCACAAAAGAGCTGATAACCTTTAGAATGTTTGGAATAGACCAAACCTACAACCGTACATCGTTAGCTAACCTCCTAGGATTCCCTAGCGGACCTTATGTGTTTACCGACACAAAAGATGAGGATATTGGTTTCGAGTTACAACAATTCTGGGGTACCATCACAGGTAACTATCACCCTGAACCAAATGACATGTACAATAATGAGATACATAATCCAGAACTCCGTTACTTTCATAGGATTTTAGCCCATACCCTCTTTGGGAAGGAGGAAAACATTACTACAGTTTCTAAGGAAGAGCTGTTTATCCTGTATTGTGCTTCACAAGGCCGCCATGTCAATGTTGTACCTTTTATGATGAGATCATTCACACGCCTTAATCAGGAACCACATTCACCCATCTTAATAGGAGGCCTAGTCACCATGATTGCCCAAGGAATTGGCCTTAGGTACCACCTGAATGAAAGCATTCATTTTGGCACCATCAGACCAATGGACATTCAGTTTTGCTTCAACAGACGTATCTTAGGTAACTTAGGACCAGGAGCCTATGAGTACCTTATTGTTGATCGACCTGTCCATCTTTTCACATTGCCTAACCATGAGCTGACGAGTATCCATAACAGAGACAATTGGCTTTATGAATTGGACGAGCCTATGGGACCTCCATCACCTCAATCCACACCACATGCCTACATGTACGACAGTGATCATATCACTGAAGCACACGACTATATGTATTATGAAGATTATGTGTCCGAAGTGGAGACAGATCCTGAGACCCCTCGGAATTACCATAACTTTACTAATCCTACTCCTGACCAAAGCACTGACAATTTGGACACCGTTCTGAAAACTATGGACGATTTCAAGCTGGAACTAACTACTGTAAAAGCTGAACTAACATAAATTCACACGGATGTCACCACTTTTATGGACGTAGTGTGCGACCAGTTTGATTACATTACTCAGCAATTCGACAAATTGAAGCAATAAAATGATTGATGTTTTAGTTTATTTTTAGTTTAGTTTACTGCTTTCCGCATTGTTTCCCTTATTTTTCAATTTCACATTGTTTTTTTTATTATTGTACTACATTAAACAAGTATTTCAATTTAATGTTTTTTCATTTTCGTTTCGGTATTACTTTAATCTCGGTTATTTCGTTTATTTCCATTTTATATCTAGTCTCTTATACTGCCATATCACAACAATCGCCTTTAAAAGTCTGTCAAAACACCCCATAAGCAAAATTCTGCGTTTCTGCAGAATTTGCTGATGTGACGGTCGTCACCCATCCCTTACGGTCGTCACGCGTATTACGACCGTAATAATCCCTTACGGTCGTCACAAGAACAGAACTCAACTTCTGTCAAAAACAAGGGTTACGAACCTTCCCCCTTCCACTCTCTTAACTTCCCACCCTCACACATTCAAACCCCAATACCACTTTCAAAATCCCTCATTACTCAGCCACCATTTCAACTTCCATTTCACCCTTATAAATTCACCTTTTCATTTCCCTGATTCTCGATCCACAGAACCCTCTCTATTTTCCATCTGTGAACCACTCTCACAGAAATGGCGAGACAAAACCGTGAAACCCCTAATCTGAGCAACATTCTTTTCAGAGAAGGCGAGTCCGGCGAGAGGCAGAGGACCAACTATATGAATTTCCATCAACGGTGGCTTCAACCGACCCGCTATCCTCACATTGAGTCTTTGACAGAGCTTGGAATTCTGGACGGCGTCACTTGGATGCTGCAGAGGGCCAGTATTTGGCATCTATGCACAAACCCTTAGCCTACCTACGAGTCACTCACATTGGAATTCCTCAGTTCTTTCACATACATGACTTCTGCTGGCGATACACATCAGCTAACCGACGCCTCTTGTTTCCGCATGTTCGGCACCGAATACCAAATCAACCAGAACCGAATCACTGCCATGCTGCAATTCCCTCACGGTGACGATGCTCATTGCCGCCCTTCTGATCAGTTCTACAATGAAGCCTTCACCCTTTGGAACCAACTGACTGGCACCACCGCCGATAGTTTGGAGACTCTGAACACCAGTCATGTCCACAACCCAACTATCAGATACTTCCATCGGGTGTTGAGTAACACTATCTTTGCTAGAGATAGTAACCACAAAGTCAATTCGAAGGAGATGTTCTTTCTCCGTTGCGTGTTTGCTTAGGAACCCGTCGACGTCGCCCCATTCCTCTTGGCTCACATTCAGGCCAACTGCAACCGCGGCTTTAAGCCGTTTTACTTCGGCGGGATCATCACATCCATCGCTTTAGGCCTTGGACTCGGCAACCAGCTTCAGAACCTTTGCCAGATTCCTCCAGTGTTTCTCGACATCGACCATTGCCGCTCTTCTCATCTCATCAGATCCCGAGAAGATGGAAAATATCATCCGGTAGTGCAAGGCCGTACTATCCAAAGCATCATCATGCCTTCCCGTACCCGGATACATCCTCAGGATAGAGCCAACTAGATTTTTGATCCAAATGCCCCTGCTGCTACTGCTGCCCCAACTCAAGAAAATGCCCAAGGGCCTGTTGATGAAGTTCAAGAAGAGTTTGACAGAGCTGACCAAGCTGAGGCATCACAACCACCTTCTCCCGAAGGTCCCGCATATCGTCGCCGCCGCCGTCCTGAACCCGATTACACTAACGAGGATCTCCTCCGCTCCATCAAACAACAAAATTAGATAATTATTATGATACAACAACAGAATCAGCAGGCTAAACAGTTTGAGGCATGGCAGAGAGAACAACATGATTACATGCAGACTTCCATGCAGCAGCTCCAAGACGGTCAAGCCAACATGATCGATGAAATGGACACTCTTACTTTGCGAGTTGATGGCCTCAGAGACTACGTTTTCCACACCGGAGCTCTGAACCTCGAAGCACGCGACGAAAGAGCGAGAGGCCGAGGTAGAGACAGAGGACGAGACAGAGGCAAAGGCCGAGATTAGTTTTACCATTTATTTCTTGTATTTCTTTTTTCTTTCCATTGTACTTTCCCTTCCGCATTCTTTCAAATCAGTGAGGACACTGATTGAGATAGTGTGGGAGCGGAGCGTTTATTTCCCTATTTCCCTGTTATTTCCTATTCCGCTTGTACTTCCATTAAAAAATTTAATTAAAGTATTTTAATTTTGGCAAATAAAGCTCATTTATATATCTCTTTCCGTTACTCGAAATCCCCATACTTTATTCGACCTATACAAAAACTTTTATCCTCTCCTCAAAGCATCACGAGGACACGCCAAAGTTTAAACAAGTATGGAAATCCCGAGAAGAAAATTCTAACAAAGCCATTACCGTCCTGACACCTTAGACCTCCGGTTTATGCGAGTCAGTTTCACTACTTACTTGTATCAAAGCTTCAAGTTTCGACTCAAACGTAGCCCCCAGTAGTTTATACGAGCAGTCAGTACCATCTTAAACACGCTAAGTAAGAAACCGATGCAAATAAATGCGTGATCTCTAGTTTAAAATGAAAAATCAAGAAAGGCCATATAGCCTGAATATAGAGACATGTTCCTTCTAAGTTAGGTGCTCCTCACCCGAGCATTTAGCCCAACAGTACAGGAACTCTTTGGAGATCAATAACATAAGCATATGTGCGAAGAAAAATCAAAATAGCAATGAGATCATAGTCACTAACAGGTTTACTTTCCTTGAATGTGTATGGACAACGGGCTTAATGTGATTGCGCCAGAACAAACCGGGTAAAACTTGCTGCAAGAGACTTGACGCCGAGCTGCAGTAGCATGATTGGGACTGGCTTGCATAAAAGGGAGGCATTCGAAGACTTACAATTCAGTGTCATCGCCGTATACGTTTTATTTCCGTTTGACTCCCGGTCTTCCTAAGTTGATGTTTGAAAAACCTTTTTGAAAGAAGAAGTGTGTCGCGTGCTTGCTAAGTTTTTAAATTTTTTCTACTTTTACTTGAGGACAAGTAAAGATTCAAGTTTAGGGGAGTTTGATAATGCGAAATCATATATATATAATGACATGTGTTTTAACTAATCTATGACTGGTTTCACTCCGATTTCCGGTTTTTCCATGTTATTTGTCTAGTATTTTGCAGGTATTCAAAGTTCATGTTCAAATGGAGCAAGATGAAGAAAACAAGCAATTACAGATGAAAACCAGATGAAAAACAGATGAAAAACAGCAAATACGGATTTTGCTGATATGACGGTCGTCACATGACCCTTACGACCGTCATGCGTATTACGACCGTCACATTCCATGACGACCGTCATGCAGACAAAATATGCAGTTATCAGTCACGTGCTGTAAGTTCCCTCAAAGACCAAAAGGAGTGGACCACTAACTCCTACTTTTTCTGACCTTAATCCCACTTCCTGAAGCAACTAACCGTTAGAAATTCCATCTATAAAAGGAGGAGGCTGAGACCAGAAAAAGGGAGCCACATTCAAGACCACGAAGTGCTACCAAATTATCTTCAGAGCAAATTTACTTTTTAGAATTCTTTACTGCTTTCTTTTTCTTTCCTTGCAATTCCTTTTGTACCTTTCCATATTTCTTCTGTACGACCTATTGGCACCAAGACTAAATCCTGCCGACATTGTGGAGGATTTCCCAAAGGCCAATTGGAATATTTACAGGTTCTTATTATAATTGTTAATCGTAATCTTACTTTCCCATTATGATGGATGCTTATACTTCCTGCTTTTATTTACGTGTTATTAATTTGTATTCCATGTCTGGCTAAATTAGAGTAATCGGTATGTAATAGTAATTTAGACGGGATTCGATAATAACCGGTGTAATCTTTCCTTTTCAAACTTATTTCTAGCCTTAGTTTTTAAAATTAATTTTCTAAATAAACGTTCGTCGCGACAGCGAGAACTTATTTAAAAGTAGTTTTGCCACGACAGTGGGAAATTAATTAAGGTACGAACCAACAAGCGATAGCTGCGGCTAGGACCAGATAGTAAAAACTAGGAATTCGTTTTAAAAACAGTGACAGCGCTTTAAAAGGGATTAGAACTTAATGGTTTTTAAAAAGTAATTTAAACCCCGAACGGGATAGCGACAGCATACGTTCCGCCTTAGAGTTGCGACTAGAGTCAACAACCATCGTGAGACAATGGTCTTTAAACCGTCATTTTCTTCTTAAACTATTTTTGAAAACACCTAATACGTCGGTAACTTGTCGAATCTTTGAAGAACCAACATATTGCATACCGATTCACGCATTTATACTTTAAGTAAAGTTTTTAGTTTCCCTTTTATACACATTTCTTTTGCTTTTATTTCCCTAAAACCTTACCTACCTAGCTAAACATAGTAACACCCGAGAACACTAGTTTGATTACGAGTCCCTGTGGGATCGATATCTTTTATTACTATGCGATAGACTGTGTATTTGCAGTTAGACATAGAAAGTCGTGATCAGAAATCAGATACAGAGTTGGCTTCACCATCTCTCTTCTTTCCTCCAAACACTTTCTTTCCTCCAACTGAGGAACTCTCACCGGCCTGGATCTTTCCCAGCTTGATCCCGTTCTCAACCTGTTCACCAGTAATGATTAAGTCAGAAAAGCTTCCTGACATACTGCTGATTAGCTTTTCATAATACACACCTGACAATGTTGCCACAAAGATATCTACCAGTTCACGCTCGACCATAGGTAGTTGAACTCTAGCTGCTAGTTCACGCCACCGCTGGACGTATTCTTTAAAGCATTCTCCATTCTTTTGTGACAAATTTTGCAGTTGGACCCAGTTGGGAGCCATGTCACTATTGTACTGGTAATGTTTAACGAATGCTTCCGCAAGATCCTTCCAGCTACGTACATTCACAGGCTCCAAGCCCATGTACCATTCTAGTGAAGGTCCTGACAGACTATCTTGGAAGAAGTGCATCAGCAACTTCTTGTCGTCGGAGTACGCCGACATCTTCCTGTAATAAGATCTCAAATGGACATGAGGACAGGTGGTGCCTTTGTATTTATCAATGTTTGGAACTTTGAATTTCTGTGGTATTTTGAGGTCAGGGATCAGCCCTAAGTTGGTCATATCAAGGCCCATGGAGTTCATATTCTCAAAGTCTTTCATCTTATCTTCAAGCCATTTGAATCTCCGGTTGGCCTTAGGAGGTAGCTCAACATCAGCTCCTCTCATCGAGAATATGTCATCCTGACGATCTTCGTTCCAGGGTTGATGAACATTTCCGTGGACCATACTTGCAGCTTCAAGTCCATGGAAGTTACCATTTCCAGTATTACCAGCATTAATTGCAGCGCTGTTTCCACTTGCACCAATGTTACCATTAACAGCTCCTACGGTGCCATTACTAGCTCCAGCATTGCCAGTACCTGCTCCAACATTTCCATTCCCTAATCCAGCATTAGGAATGACCATAGTTGGCCCAGAATTGTCATCCCGGGGAGTCCCAATACACGGAGGGTTGGTAGTTTCACCTCCGTGCAAAACACCTTCATTGTCAATCCTCGCTATCAGGGGCTGCACGAGAGTGCGAAGTTGCTCTTGACCGCTAGAAACCACTTACATGATGTCCATGAACTGGGACATCCTATCCCTGAACTCTTGCGTTTCAGAATGAATTTGCTCCATAGCTCTGAGTTGATTAGCTCGGGGTGGAGTAACGGTGAATTGCTATGCAGTCAATCCTGAAACACAACTAGTGGAGAAAACACAGGGGGTTAGATAAATAAATCCAAGGTACCTGTTATGCAAAATGATATGCTAATGCAAACATGTGTCTGTGCCTAGGGGAGATTTCCCCCTCGATTCTAGTTCCAGAATAACAGTGAGACAAATAAGAAGCCAATCACGGAGATGATAAAAATCTTATATATATATATATATATATATATATATATATATATATATATATATATATATATATATATATATATATATATATATATATATATATATATATATATATATATATATATATATATATATATATATATATATATATATATATATATATATATATATATATATATATATATATATATATATATATATATATATATATATATATATATATATATATATATATATATATATATATATATATATATATATATATATATATATATATATATATATATATATATATATATATATATATATATATATATATATATATATATATATATATATATATATATATATATATATATATATATATATATATATATATATATATATATATATATATATATATATATATATATATATATATATATATATATATATATATATATATATATATATATATATATATATATATATATATATATATATATATATATATATATATATATATATATATATATATATATATATATATATATATATATATATATATATATATATATATATATATATATATATATATATATATATATATATATATATATATATATATATATATATATATATATATATATATATATATATATATATAAAGCCCACATAGGCAGCATATAGGGGTAACTAAGTACAATTGGATCAACGGTAATAGAGTGACCTCAACCAACAAGCCTGGTGATGGTCAACAATACAACAGTGAATGGAAGCTATAAAGAAATACAAAAGAAATCAAGTGCGGCAGCGGGCACGAAAATCTTCTAATAGTTCCTTCGTCTCTGGGTGATCAGGCCTGGTAAGCAATCCTTGAATAAGCAGATCTCTCTGTCTGATGGTGCTCTGGATATCCTTAACAAAGTCTTCTCAGGCTCCTTCTCCGAAGCAATCTTCCAATTTGCATCTCTTGGAGTCAGCCCTTAATTTGCAATCCTTCAGGTTTGCTATAGCTTCATTCAACTGGCGCTCAGCTTCACGCTTGAGTGATGTCTCAACTTCAATCTTCTCATTCTTGGCCTCAAGCTGAATCTTCAGTTTGGCAATCTATTATTTCAGCTTTTCTTCCCGTTCCTTGTGATTGGTCAAAGTAGCGTTCCACAATGTCTCGAATTTAGAGATCTTCAGATATGCCTTGTCCAAGTCTTGCTTCTTGGTGGCGAGCACACTGCTAACGGCTTTCAAGTCTAACCCCAAACGCACTCGAGCATCAGCCTGTTTGGTTAAACTTGTACCAAGATGGTTTACCAACTCCATCTGTTTCTTGAATGAGTAGACAACTTCGTTCTTTTCTCTTCGGAGTTGAACGATTTTTTTTCTAGCTCCTCATTCTCCTTCTTCAGCTCTTCCTTTTCTTGCAATACCTGGTTGTATTTCTGAATATTAATGGAGGTGGGTTCCTCGCTCACGAGAGGATACAACGGTTCCACTGAAGGAAACAACATCAAAAACTTAGCAGTTCTCTCCCGGATCCAGGCCAAATATGGGTCAAAGGCTTTGTTGTTGCTCTTCCCTAGCAAAACTTTTCCTTTTCTATGAATGTTGCTCCAAGCTTTCTCCATTATGACCAAAGTGTCACCTTCTAGAAACCCTGTGAGGTACAGAGATTCCTGTATATCTTCTTCAACAGGAGGACCTCTTAGCGTATATCCAAATTGTCTTACCAGCAAAGACGGTTATAATTGATGCACCATTTCCTTCCGACCAAGGGGACGTTAGGAAAACCACCGCAATTATACACAATTTCTATGCCTAGCATGTCCCTATCAAACCAAGTGATCTTGTTAGCAGACAGACCCCTCAAACGTGCAGACCATTCAGATGTCTCAGCGGTATCAATAAATGGACCCGTTTTAGGAAGATGGCTGGCAAAACACTTGTACAGTAAAGGAGCACAACAAGACACATTCTTTGCCTTCCTGTTTTCATTCTTGTTGTGGACTAAATGATAAACGTCTCCGAGGAGAGTGGGCACTGGATTCCCCGAAGCAAATATGTAGAAAGCATATGTATCTACGAAATCTGGGAGATTAGGGAATAACACGATACCATATATGCAAAGGGCTAAGATGGCACTGAATACAACCCAACAACCATCCTTGGCAAACTTTTGGGCTTTCTCCACCAGGAAAGGCAAAGTGAAACCAGAAACTCCAATTCCCTTGACCAACTTTCCCTTTAACTCAGAAACGTCTAAGTGAAGTGCAGCAGCAAATTTAACCAAGTCAGGTTCAGCATCAACACGGTAGTAAGGCATCTGGTTCAACAAAGGTACCCCCAATAAATCAAAATATTCTTCTAGGGATGGAGCTAAGACATAATCTGGAAAAGCAAAGCATCTGGGCTGCGGATCATAAAACTGCAGAAGAGCGTACAGGCCATTCAACTCGTATGCAGAAGGTTTACGTATAATATTCAGAAGTCTCCCATAGCTTTGTCTGAAATCTTCCATCACCTTTTTATCATCCAGAGAAATCAAACTTCGCAATCCTCTGATATTAGGTGTTGGTAGTTTGTAAGACACTGTTTTCTTCAAAATCTCCATACCAGCAATAAAGATCAAGACCACTAGAATCGGAGAGGGAATAGGCACCTGCAACACAGACACACGTTAATGAAATGTAGATGAAAATTCAAGGATGCAAATGTTATGTATGCAAGCAGGAGATCAAGATTGTTGTGTTGTTGCCTGAGAAGGACCAAAGTTCTGTTTTAACAAGATCATAGCATTGCTATGATAGGAACCAACTGATACCGATAATTCCGATTCAAACTGTAGAGAAAACTGGGTAATCTGAGGGTAAAGGTTTCCTGCATAACCCCAGCCCCACTCACAGGTATGGACCTAGTCATTGATAAGATTCGGCGTCCTATGCGTTCCTCAGCGTCACAGACTTTCAAGAAATGATGATACGTTCAGAATTTCTGGTTTGGCATCATCCTCTCCTGAAAAGGCCTCACTTAGCTGAGTCACAAATGATCAGTTCCCAGAGTCGACAATCCTCAGATCCAAAATCCTCTCAAGTTCAAAGGACCGGTAAGGAAATCATCAAAGAGAATCTCATCTGAGTGTGGATTATGTGGGAACTGGTGCGAGCAAAGCAAGCAGGTTCACCACTAATCCACTTCTAGTGCTATGTATGTACTCAATCCTGGGTCTGGCTTATCACTCATCATAATCTCCCCCCCCCTAACAACAACATAACAATAATGATATAATGCTGAAAATAAATGCGGGAAAGTAAAGTACAATAAATAAATGCAAACCCGAAAAGATAAACAAACAAGCGCTAGGATTGACTCACATATGGGATGGGAAATGGTCCCAGCACAGGGGAGGGAAAAAGTCCCTTGCAGCTATAAGTCCCTAGCAAAGTTGCCAGCTGTCGCTACTGCGAAAAAAGGTCCTGGCAAAGACAGAAGAGTCGCCACCTATTGTTATTTATCCCAAAGGAGGGAAAGGAAACGATCGGAAAAACCCTAGCGAAAAGGGATAAGATCGGTCATCGCAACCAAATCTTGGGTTCGGGAGTTGTTTACGCAAGGGGAAGGTATTAGCACCCCTCACGTCCGTTGTACTCAACGGGATCCACGCTTGCGTTGTTTATCTAAAAGCGGTGTTTATCTATCTAGCTAAGAGGTTTGGGTTAAAGAGAGAAAAAGAAAAAGGACTCGACAGAGCGTCGCTGCTCTGGGCCTACGAATTCCCTCGTGCCATGGGAAAGTCAGAGTCAACGTAGTTCGACTAGCTACGGGTGAAAGGGAAGGTTGCTCGCCAAGACATCGCGTCTTGTGCCTACGTACTCTCAACAGGTATGAAAAAAACGTAGTTCGGGATAAAACAGAACACATGTTTGTTCATCTGTTATTTACCTGAGTAGGGTTAACAAATAGTTGCAGTAGTTGGTGTATGCAGCTCGCTCGTTGGAGACTTACGCGTTACCGTTTACGGTAGAACCGAGAGTTAACAACACTCTTTTGTCTGAAAATATTTTCATGATTAAGAGAGCCCCAAAGGGCAAAAGAAAGTTTGATGTTTGTTTTAAAGTCTTTTAGGAGAAGAAGTGTTTTTGGATGAATGTTTGTAATTCATACTGCACTAGAGACTATGACTTAGGAATAAATGCATCGTGTATCGCCCAAAGGACGTACACTAAACACTCTAGATGATTGAGAGGAGACCGCTCAATTATCATTTCCCAAGTACTTAAGGCTCTTAGCGTACAATATGAATTTTCCTTTATTAGATGTTTTGTTATTGTTGTTTGAAAATGAGAAGAGAGAAGGAACTCTACATGCGACTAATCAAAAACTACTGTTGTCATGGAAGATGGTCCTAATGTTGAGTTTAGAAGGGAATCTATCCTACTTGTTATCATGCAAAGTTAGAACCTAGTGTCTATCATCACCATCCTTAACCAAGGAAGGGAGAGCCCTAAGGGAACATGACAACAGAAAGCAAAAGCAGAGCTAAAATCATTAAGCAGATGAGATATATAAATGTGAATGGATGCACATGCAATGCATCAGTACAAGCAAGGGAGGACACCTCAACTTTTAATGCAAGCATGTCAAGTATGAAAAGCAGATAAACATCCAAGCAAAGGGAGGCAAACTCAACCTTTAATGCAAACATGTCAAGTATGAAAAGCAGATAAACATCCAAGCAAAGGGAGGCAACCTCAACCTTTAATGCAAACATGGACTTAGACTTAAGAGAAAGAATGCCTATCCTAATGCACCTAATCAAACTAATATGCAGGGAGAGGATGAACAAGATAATGGGAAAGCAAAAGGAGAAACAAATCCACCAAGTGAAATGTGTATCAACACAAGAGTCCATCAAAGGCGCAACTTCTTTATGGAATGCCCTTAGTTCAACCAAAGGAAGAATTGGGCTCTCACAAGAAGGATCCTAAGAAGGTAGGACAGATAGGAAGAAAGGATGAGAAGCATAGTGTAAACCAAAGGAACCCACTTAGATCAATGTTTAACAACACAAGAGTCCATCAAAGGCTCAACTTCTTTATGGAATGCCCTTAGTTCAACCAAAGGAAGAACTGGGCTCTGAGAAGAAGGATCCTAAGAATATAGGACTTAGAGGAGAAAACAAGCATAATGTGAACCAAAGGAACCCACTATTTTCAATGTGTAACAACAAAAGAGTCCATCAAAGGCTCAACGTCTTTATGGAATGCCCTTAGTTCAACCAAAGGAAGAATTGGGCTCTCACAAGAAGGACCCTAAGAATATAGGACTTAGAGGAGATAAGAAGCATAGTGTGAACCAAAGGAACCCACTATGTCCAATGTGTAAGAACACAAGAGTCCATCAAAGGCTCAACTTCTTTATGGAATTCCCTTAGTTCAACCAAAGGAAGAACTGGGCTCTCACAAGAAGGATCCTAAGAATGTAGGACAAAGAAAGAGGAGTGTACAAAGTACTTGAGTCCTCAAAGGCTCAACCTCTTATGGAATGCCTTTAGTTCAACCAAAGGAAGAACTAGGCTCTCACAAGAAGGATCCTAATATCATAGGACTTGGAGAAATTAGATGAGGAAAATGTGGAAGAAGAATCAAGTAAAGAAGGAAATTAATCAAAGGTTATCACATGGAAAGGCTAAAGGAAATGTCCTAAAGGAAGCCTAAGTTATGAAATAGTTAGGAACAAGATATTGACTTGGAAATGCACATATAAGTGCCTTATGTCTAGGGTATGTATGTGGAAGAGTTGGATGCACAAGTATTGCAAAGAGATCACACAAAATACAAACTAGGTCAAAGGTATGGTTGGAATCACACAAGCATAGGTCAGAAGGTAAAATCTACCAAAAATAGTGAAATTTACCTAAAACATCTAAGAAAATTCCTAGGTGACCCCTCTGGTCCTAGGGACCAGGGGTCCAAATATGGGAGGAAAATTCTAAGTCTAGCTATGGTAATGGAAGGCAAGATCTTAGAGGTATCCTATAATTAAAGCAAAGGAAAGGGTCCTAAAGATTTAATCCAAACCCTATCCTAATGACATCTAAAATCAGAGACAGGAATACCTAAAATCACTTAAGGTGTCGACAACATACTCAAGAAGTTTCATGAATTTATTTGGTGTTTTGATTAAGAAAGAAAATCAAGAAGGCATGGCATACAATGGTCTTATCTACAACAACATATAAAAAAAGAAAATGCCAAATTAAACTGTAAAATGAACTAAAAATCAATTAAAAAATACGCAAAATTAATTCACATGTTAAACTACTTAAAAGTATTTTTTGATGATTTTTTGGAAGTGTAGAAGTATTTTTCATGAATTTATTTCAAACAGACATAATATGAAAAATAAAAGAAAAGAAATAACAATTGGAAAATAAATGGTGCAAACAGCAAGCGTTTCACGTGTATTCATTGGGCTTATGTAGCGTGGGGTGAAAAAATGAAATGGGCCCAACCCAATTCAGAGTTTCACTAAATGAAACTATGCGTTTCACTTAAGGTGAGTCAACCATGTGAGACTCCATCGTGGTCGTGTGTTATGGATGTGGTCAAGGGATCCTAGGGCTGGCAACGTGACACGCAGGCGTTTGGAATTTAAACATAATATGGAAATGGATCATGGCCATTGGATGAAGTCCAAGTCAAGCGTTTAAACAAGATCCAAGGGCTAGGATGCAAGCTGGGATTTAAACACAATTAAGAAGGGAGATCACACAGACGGTGGCCGGAGAAGCCTCTGGTCGTCTTCTCCGTTCACCATGAACAATGGCATTCTCAAGAACTCATCAAAACCTCTAATTTCTTATGCCAATCGAACTGCCTCCTCACCTAGGTTACTAATCCATGTTTCCATTTCATTTTTAACCTATAATTAATCCAAACCGAATCCAACAAGAATGGAGGTCATCTCAAGAATTGTAGCAATCGAACCTAAAACCTATCCAAAATCAATCTACGAAGCACAAGGATCACAATCGTGTGAAAATGGCGTGATAATTCATGATGGATTATGAGAAAAGTTGAAAGGTAATTACCTAGTGGAGAGCTTCCACCGAGCCTTCAAATGGTGATGATTCTTAATGGAAAACGCCCAGAAACACTCTTTGAACTTCAATCAAGCTTCTGCAACTCTTGATTTTGGCTAAAACTTGATGATTCTCCAAAAACAATTTTTAATTTTCCTCACTTTTTTCTCAATTGTTTTCTGTTACTCTTCCCTCCAAAATCTGTTATGAATTATTGTAGATGATGATAGAGTTATATGGAGTGGATCTCAATCACTTTGAATCCCAATTGCAGCCCATGAGATTCCAATTGAAAATCCAAGTTTTCTCACTTTGGAGATTTATGAATCTCACCAAAACAGAGCTTACACACCTCCAATTTGATTCATATCAGTCACTTGAGATGTGAGGAACATTAATGGCTCAGATTAAACCCTTGGAATTGAGTCAATGGTGAATTTTGAATATGTTACTTCAAGATGAAGTAACCTTGAATTTGGCCATGGAAATGACCTTAAATTTGGTTTATAATGTTGGAATTGTTCTTAGAACATTTAAGGCACTCAAAATATGCACACATATGCCATTATATGATTTAAAATGAATTAGATCTAAACTAGGCCTTTTAAAGCTTCCTCATGGAAATTTCTTCAAGCATTCTCATTTCTAAGCCAAAGCAATGATACCTTGATGTTTGGTTGAGCAAATGACCCTATTTTGAGCAAGTTTGAAGTTGGAAAGATTTCCATTTGAGATGTGCAAAGTGGTGAAATTGACCTATAATCCAAAATGACCTATAATCTCACATCCTCAAAATACCCTTGCCTTGCAAGCTTCATATCTTGAGTTATACGAATCAGCTTGAGTACTTCTAGGACTTTTTGGACAGCTAAGATCATGAGGAACAACTTTCATGCTTGGGTCAAGATGAGGAGAGACATCCTTATATCTCAAAAATGCCTTGGAAGTTGGTTGACTTTTGTTTACCAAAATCACATTCATCTGAGGACCCTTAACTTGTCTGCTTCATATATTGAGTTCTATAAATCCAATGGAAGACTTCTATTACTCAAAAGAAATCTAGGAACATGCTCTAAAAGTCTCGTATTGGAGTCAAGATGAGATGAAACATGTATCTTGAGCTATGTGGTCTTGAAGTTAGGCACTAAATATGGGATTTTACACTATCAAGCTTAGAAACCCTAGCTTAGTAACTTCTGACACTCTTGAGTATTGATGAATTGATATTGAAATGATATATTACATGTCTCTACACCATATTCCATGATCATATTTGCTTGGAATTGAGTCTTAATCTCCTCAAGACTTACAGTTGACTTAGGGTTGACCAGATGAAAACCTTAACTGCACCACCTTTGACTGTGGATTCTTGCACTTTGTATAATAACTTGCACAAGCTCCATAATAACCCTCAAGACATCCCATGAGCTTCCATTATAACCTTTATCCATAACCATGGACTCAATAGCTTCTGATGATTTATATTGACCTTCAAGATGGGAGGTAGGCACACTTGCATTCAGCCCCTTCTCTAAGGAGCTTTGACCTCTTCAGATGACTTGATGAGGATGATAAGCTTGAACATAACTTCTTGATTAGGCTTAAACCTTTGATAGACCTTCTCTTGATAAGCACATCTCTTAATCCCCTGCAAAATGATAATTCAATGCACATGCTAATGCTAAAATGAATGCAATGAAACATAAGCTAGGTAGAGAAAAAGGTTAGGCAAATTTTGGGGTGCAACACTGGGTATTATTGAACAACAATGGAGGTAGATTGTTACAACTTTTCCAAAAGATGTCACAAGTTCCAAATCTATGGTGACAAGATCCATGTGCCACCAACTCCATAGAATGTTTTGACTTCTCCTTGGCCCTTCTCTATGTGGGGTATTGATATGATTGGAATGATAGAGCCGAAAGCTTCCAACAACCATCACTTCATTTTAGTTTCTATCGATTACTTCACCAAGTATGTTAAAGCTGATTCTTATGAAAATGTTACACGCCAAGTGATTTCCAAATTTATCAAGAAAGATATAACATGTCGCTACGATATTCCTATCAACATTATCACTGACAATGTAAGAAATCTTAACAACAAGATCATGAAGGAGTTGTGTCAAGAATTTAAGATCGAGCACCATAACTCTTCACCATATCGGCCCAAGATGAATGACATCGTCAAGCAGCGTACAAAAACATCAAGAGGATTATCCAGAAGATGGTCAATACTTACAAGAGATACGATGGCAAAAAAGATTTTGAGAGTAAGTTATTATTGGCTCACCATGAAGTGTGATTGTTACCATCACGCTCGAACTTGTCACAAGTGCTAGATATATTCTAACAAGATCCATGTGCCTCCCACTCCTTTGAATGCCTTGACTTTACCATTGCCCTTTTCCATGTGGGAAATAGACATGATTTGGATGATTGAGCCGAAAGCTTCAAATGGACATCGCTTCATATTGGTGGCCATAGACTATTTCACCAAATGGGTTGAAGTTGCATCGTACACCAACATTACCAAGTAAGTGGTTTCCCTCTTCTTGAAGCACAACATTATATGCAGATACGGAGTGCCTAATCATATCATTACTGATAATCGGTCGAATCTCAACAGCAAAATGATGAATGAATTGTGCGCCAGTTTCAAGATTGAACACCACAAATCAACACCATACATACCTAAGATGAATGGATCTGTCGAGGAAGCCAATAAGAACATCAAGAATATCATCCATAAAATGGTGGTCACATATAAGGATTGGCATGAGATTCTACCTTTTGCGCTGCACGACTATCGTACCTCAGTGCGAACTTCAACAGGGCAACTCCTTACTCATTGGTTTATGGGATGGAAGTTGTTCTTCTAATAAAGGTTGAAATCCCATCATTGAGAGTTCTAATGGAAGCTCAAGTATATGAAGCAGAGTGGGTGAAAACAAGGTTTGACGAGCTCAATCTTATTGAGGAAAAACGCTTGGCAGCTATATGTCATGGTCAGCTCTATTAGAGACGCATGAAGAGAGTTTTTGACAGGAAGGTGCATCCTAGGACATTCTAGGAAGGTGACTTGGTGCTCAAGAGGATCATGACTATGTACAATGAATCTAGGGACAAGTGGACGCCAAATTACGAAGGCCCATATGTTGTAATAGAGGCATTTTCTGGTGGTGCTTTGAAACTCGCAACTATGGATGGTGATGAATTAACCTACCCGGTAAATGCAGATTCTGTCAAACAATAATTCTCCAAGAAAAATGGAATAATAAAGTCACTAAGTCGAAAACCTGAAAGGGAGACTTAGGCAAAAATGGCTAACCTGCTGGACTAAAAACCCGAAAGGGTGGTTAAGGAAAAAGTTAGGGATAAAATAAAAAATAGGCCCGCTGAGTTGAAAACCCGAAAGGGTGGATCAAGCAAAAAAAGGACGTCCCGGTGGATTGAAAACCTGAAAGGGCGACCCAAGCAAAAGTTAGGGACAAATTCCAAGGAAAATTATCCAGACTACATGTTCATTTGACCCTAATACGTCATCGAAGGGAGCAATCAATCTAGTCGTCTTCCTGCAAAGCAACATGTTGATATCTTCTAAGTCATAGGGACTATAGAAGTGTTGAAAATCAATGGAATCTAAATAATTTATATTGCCATTATGTTTTTCTTGCACCACAATTACCTCATTAAGGAATTGCATCCTTGTACTTACTTATCCATTTAAGGGTCAAATCAATATAAAGAAAGATTTCTCACCAAATTGTGCTCACTTTTTACCTTATTTGATTGCTTGCAAATTAATTTCATTTTTGATCATTTGTATTTTAAAACTTTAGTTTAAAAATAATGATAATAACATTTGACAAGAAATAAAAGTTATTTTGTTGTTTTGAGATATTGGAGGAAAATAGATAATCTCCAAAGGAATTTAACCATGCGGAAGCATCAGATCAGTTGTCAGCCATCCCAGTTCTTCATCATAAACAATATATTCCTTTCAGGGATCTGTTTAATATTGTTCCCCATCAATGAGTCAAAAGATCACTATGGGAAATCAGCTCCTCTAGTGACTCATTGGATCCCTAAATTTGGGATGTCGAGTAGTCAGACCCTCTCTCTATCCCTATAAAACCTAAAAGTCCAATATTTTATTGGTAACTATAAAAAGTCCACTTCATTTGGCACCTTTAAATTTACCTTTTAAAGTCCAGTTTTGATTGGAAACCACTAAAAGTACACCCTCGTAGGCATTTTCATACAACCAAAGTCCAATTCCATTTGGCACCAATTCAAAATCCTGTCCCTAGTGATATTTCAACAGGAAACCTATCCCTAGCAAACCTGATCCTTTTGCACTATCATAATTATGGCATACAGGATAATATCATAATCATATCTAACATTCGCACGCCTTTTGCAATCATACGTGCATTAGATTCCCTAGCAGTTGCATCATAGTTGCAGGTCTGTGCATCATAATGCTTAACATTTCTTTCCCCAACAACATAGCATAATAAGATCTAGGATCAGTTTGCAAGCATCTTGGCCAGTCCTCCTTTGAAGTCGGAAGTATTTCTCTGAAGGGAGTTGATACCCCGGTGTTCATGGAATTTTATTCCCCAGCAAGTCATTCTTCAACCATGTAGTTGATAATGATGAATCAAAATGTTCCTAGTGTTACATGATCAGAGCATGACTTAACCCAAAATAAATAGAGAACTAAAACAAGCTACTCCAATGGCTACCTCGAGCTAGAAGCAACTCTACTCCTTGGTACTTGAGCGATGTTGTACAAAATATCATTCCAACAGAAGGATGAGAATTCATATAACTATCAAAATTATAAGATAATATATAATTTATGGCATACAAACATAACATAATTATTCTCACACTCCAAAAGCTTCATCAACATATTATCACTCAAGTGACCATACTATTCACAAGTATATACTCACAATTCCATACTTCGTCAATTCATCAATTTCAGATATTTCCCATAATCTCATATTGCAAGCATATACATGATGTGACTCAATGCAAGACTCTATCCCAACTCATACATGTGGTACCAATCACTTGTTATTATTTTTCGGTTTTTACATTAAATCGGGTTCGTTCCCTAGACCAGTAACATACAAAAAGCCCATTCCCTAAACTTTTGAACCCTGCTCTAAGTTTGGGACAAGTCACTAGTTCCCACAAAACTAACAAGCATTGCCTCTTGACAATAAATGATGCACGTGCAAGTTCAACAACCATATGCAATTAAGACCATTCCTTAATCTTAACATTCATGCATATCTTCAGTAATTCATTATACTTGAATTACCATACAGTTACACATACTTGCACATTTTTATGAATCATCCACACATAATTCACTTTCAAATGGTATACAATACATTTTACGATACAATCAAAACTGTATTATCATTACAACAAGAAATAACTATCATGTATTTCATGTTGTCACACACCAAAATATACTTATACAAGCACATACACAAGTATTCGATAAATTATCCACAAATAATTTCACAACTAGCTGCAAACAGTGCAACAATTTTTTAATAGATCATATACACAATTGACTTCCCAAACATATTAGATATAAAAATATTGGGAAACCAATTCTCTTATCTATATTATGATATAGCTTTATTCATTAGCTTTCCGACACTTTGAACGGAGACCAAAATAGAGTTACGAATCAAAAGTTATGACCAAAACAATTTCGATCGAAAACATGAACAATCGTGACAGACAACATGTAGATTTTTCTGCGTTTTTTTTCCTCTGTTTGAGGCCTTCTGGACCTCTGACTTTGATTCTGTAAAAACCCAAACTTTTGAAAAATTACAACCCATCCAATACTCTAATTATCTCAAGTAAATTTACAATTTTAACACAATTAAACCATATAATCATTATTTTAAGATTATGCCTAAAACTTTTGAAATTGATGGATATAAGTTCAATCCTCAAAAAAGAAAAAAAATACACACATATAAGACACACAAATTAATCATATAATCATCATATAACAACCATTATTGAAATTAAGGATTTTTATCCTAAATATTATACTACCCATTATACACTATCATACAATCCCATAACCATGTAAAGACCCACCCTTACCTTGATTCCTTGGATTCTAGAGCTCTTGTTCTTGGGGTTTTCTCCTCCTCTTCTCCACTTCTCACTTTGCATCTTTTTTCTTTTCTATTTTTCTAATCATATTCTCTCTTTCTCTTATTTTATCAAATCCCACAATTTTTCATTATTTTAATGGGCTTACTTAACCCACTCTCCCACTTATTATTCACACTTCCAATCTAGGTCCAATTACTTATTTCTATCATTTTCACATATTATTCCACAAAATAAAATAAATCAATTAAATCAAATAATTCAATTAAATCAAATAAATCAATTATGCATAAAATCGCTCAATTAATTAATTAATATAATATAATATAATATAAATAAATAATTATTAAAATTGGGGTGTTACAGAGATCCTCGTGAACCGTGCTTGTGCGACTTTCGGATTTCTAATATTTATCCTATGATGTTTAAAAGAAAGGGGAAGGAATATAAACTAACCCTGCATGCAAATGATTTCCTTACAAATGCAAAGAGATCTAGAATCGGGGGTCAGTTATACTAAGGGTAGCTATTAACATCCTAAGTATCCATAATACTCTATAGGAACCTTTTATACATTTTTACTATTAGTTATATTATCTATTTAAATTGTTTACTATTGATTGGAAAAGTTTTAACCTATGGGTGAGAATGAGAATGTGAGGTGTTTTTGAGTTCGGGTTTTATAAAAGGTGAGGGGACCTAAGGTTTTTTTTTTAAAGGTGTGCTCACTAAGATCTTACGACCTCATGCCTACGTATTCCCAAAAAAGAGAGTTCGAGAAATTAGAGCGTTCGTAGTTCCACCTAACTATGGATGGAATTTTTATCTTGTTCAAAGCTCAAAATGATGAAGCTAAAAAGGTATTTGTGTATCTTGTTCAAAGCCTAAGATGTGAAGCTAAAAGTTTTTATTGGTTTGAAAGAAAAGACAAGGAGATACCCCATTTATTCATCACAAACATTTGAGAATAATATCATAAGGGAAAAAGCTTTAAACTTGGATGTTAAATTATGCTAAGCAATGCCACATCTTCCTTTATGAGTCTTTGCATGCTAAGATAAGGACCTTAACTTGGATATAGTATCAACAATTATGCCACTTACATCACTTAGATGAAAGAAAAGTTTTGGATCATGATAAGAGAAAGACTCCAGCTTGGATTTTGAATCAACTAGTGTGCCACTTACATCACTTATATGGAAAAAAGTTTTTAATGTTTGATTTTGAATTGTGGTGTATAGAAGAGATATCTTCCTACAGAGATGACTCAATATCATATCTCTGGGGAGAAGTTGAATTATTTGAGTATCTTGTTCAAATTGCATGTTAAAGCTGAAATATTTGTTTGTATCTTGTTCAAAGCCCAAGATGTGAATCTAAAAACTTTATTTGTATCTTGTTCAAATCCCAAGATGTGAAGCTAAAAATTTTATGTGTATCTTGTTCAAAGCCTAAGATGTGAAGCATGGTATACCCTTCCCAACTGACATGTACTATGAGTTGTTTGTACCTGCACAACGGGTTCTACAAAGTTCTCAAAGTCATCAATAAATCTTTCGGATATTATCAACCTACATGACTACTCATGTGAGTCAAAAATATTCTCAAGATAAATTCGTCTGAGTGTAGTATCATGTATCAACCATTCGAGATTACTCCCTCACAGTCATCACACTACGTCCTAAAAAGGCCAAATGGGGTAAGTGGGTAACTAAAAGGTCCTCATTTTCACGGACTCCCATGTCAGGAAAAGTAATGAATGTACAACTACTCATACCCCATCATTAATCCAAAATGTGCCTTAACTGAGCGTGGTTACACCATATATCAAACATGTTAGGACTACTCCCAACCGTTAATTATTGATCATACCATAATTCTATCATAGGTATACACTCAAGTTCAGGCTAGGACTTATTTCACCTCTCAAGGTATCAACCCAATGCACATATGCAACATAACAGGTATAATATACAGATATTCACAAATATATATGTATAAAGAAAACAAACATGACCAAAACACAACTGCAAACAAGGTGGGCTTAACCCTCTAAAGCTTCCCCAGTGAAGTCGCCATTTCTATTGCAGTGAGAATCAGATATCAAGCTATTAATTAACTTGAACCATAAATATTTAAATATTCACCACCGAGCTTTTATTTTTCCAATGGAAAGGGTAAAGATTGAAGAAAACCCTAAGTGCGCTACGTGACAACGAAGTTAAGAGATCGGGGGTTCGGGGTTGGTTATACTGAGGGAAGGTATTATCACTCCAAGTATTTGTAGTACTCTACAGGAACCTATTGTTTGGTATTTGTGTTATTATTGATTTTTGTCTGCTAATGGTTATGTGCTAAGGTAAAGGTTGCTAAAGGTAAAGACCTATGGGTATATGCACTAAGTATGCTTGCCAAGACGTCACATCTCGTGCCTATGTATCCTAACAAGGATCGAATCAGAGCAACCGTAGTTTTCCTAACTAGGGAGAGAACTCTTGACTACGGTCAAGGTTCAAAAGGGAATAAGTATTAATAACAATGATACTTATATAACGTTAACAAACTATCTAAGTCTAAGTTAAAATACTAATCGGGGATGAATTTAAAAGTCAAGAGGGGAAGTGAGTACACATGACAATGGTACACACATAGAGTTAACAAACTCTGGACCTAAGCTCTAAGATATAGGATTCCTAACAAGGTGTGCTAAAGGTCTTGACTTGACAAATTCAAAAGGTAGTGGGTTCTAACTTAAGGCTAAGTTCAAAGTCCTAATGACTCTAACAAGGTCAGAGTGAGGTGTGAGAATACATGAGCTATCTATGACATTGAGTCAATAGAGATACTTTCCATTGGACTTAGGAACACAAGACAACTCTTTTATAGGATGAGAGATATCAAGCTACATCACTTGGGGGAAATTAACAAAGCTTAAGCATACATATATATTCATTCAAACATGATGAAGATATAAAATTATGGTGACAACCAAGAAAGTAGAAGCAAGCATGTGACAGCATCAAGAAAAACAAATAACAAGGTTACAACCAAGTATTCATCCATAGATGTTTAGAATTAAACCAAATGGTTACAACCAAAGGTAAACATAGATGTTACAACATCTAAATGGCTATTAAATAAGGTTCTTACAAGACCAAACATCATAACTGGCAAGTACAAGTGAATCATGCATAAGTTAAAACATTACTTATCATGGCAAAGTTCAAAACTCAAGGTCAACATGCATAGAAGAAAATCACATGTTAAAGGCAAGGTAACAACCAAGCTTTTATGATATTCAAACATGTATTTATATATGAACATGAATTTGAAAAAAAAAACCATCATGTAACAACAAGGGCATGCAAATTCACCACATCAAGTAAGGTTCATACAAGGTGTGTGAGGTTTATACAAGTCAAAATGTGCAAGGAGAATCAAAGGAATCAATCAAAAGATTAAAAGGAAACCTAAGAAACCCTAAAAAAGGTCACATACTTCGAACATGAACAAGTACCAAATAAATAATTATTTTGAGAATTTTCTTCATATAGACAAAAAGTAGACATTCTTATGAGCATTTAGAAAAAAGATGGGATCAAAATGATAAAAAAACAAGAGAGTTGTGAAGGTTTGAAGTTACATTAGAAAACCATAAGAACAAAGCACTAAAAATATGGGAATGCATCCTAGGGGTATTGAACCCACGCCCTCAAGGTTCTTGGCCTAAAACACTAGCCAGCTGAACCACATGCGCAGTGTGACATGTCAATGCAAACACACAATAATATTGAAAGAAACAACAGATAAATGAAAAAAAAACACAAAAGGGTTGATCAGCATAATCGAAACCAAGCACACAAGGTAAGCAAAGACATGGCAAGGCCAGGTCTACCACTGGGGTGATTGTTTCATCCAAACAATATACGTTTCTAAATTATTATATTTTAAGAATCCCCTAAAATGACCATCTCAGCAACAGGTCAGTGCCATGTCACCTCCACCTCACCTTCTCCTTCTTCTTCTTCTTCGCTTCTCTCTCTTTCTTTCCTTCGTGCCCTAAAGCATCTCCCAAGGCAGAGTTTCATCTCAATGGATCTGACTCATTTTTCAATCATTTTTCAATTTATAAAAACTAAATTTGGAGAATTTTTCACAAGGATTTTAAATATATCATCAACTCATCATAAAAACAATTAAGTAAACCAAGAACCAATCAACAACAGTGTAACACCATAAAGGTTCAACATGTCGAGACATCACATATTCAACTCATACAACACAAACATTTGGTTCAAACAGATAGCGCATGATATTATCTACATTTTTGCTACACAAATGAATTATTGGTGGTGCATGAAATAAGAGGTTCAAAGAATGAAAAGCTTACATCTTGGAGACAGTCCAAGGCTTCTTCAAATTCTTGTATAGAAAGAAAACAAGTTTCTCTTTAGCCTTGTTGGTCCTTGGAGAGAGTATTCAGATGATACAGTTGCTTAGAAATGACGTCAAGAATCAAACTCGTGCCTTCTTACAAAATGAAGTTTGAAAATTGTGGGTGATGTTTGAGGTGTTCCACAACCTGTTTGATGGTTGGAACAAGGTCTATGGAGTGTTTAGAGAAGGTTTGTGGTGTTTGTTTTTTAGTTGAACGAAGGAAATGAGTTTGGCCAGAGGTTTTGCAAACCTGAGGTGTTTTTGCAAATTTTATTGAAGAGAGTGGTTCTTTTGTGTTGGAGAATGATTGTTCTCATTTTTGTAGCTTAGAGGTGTCCTCTATTTATAGGAAAATTAAAGGATTTGTGAGATGATCAGAATCTAAGGTTCTCAGAGTTTTGGTTTAGTTGAGATTAGATGATATAGTTTCATGTGATTCCATGGTTTCAAGGAAAAGTATAAGTTGTAGGGTGGTTGAGAGGTTTCTTCTGGTGTGTTAGAGTAGGTTGAGTGCAGAAAGGAGAAAGGGAGAGGCTCAAGACTAACTTTTGCATAAAGCAAAAATGGAAGTCATCACGTTATGCCATAAATGGAAAATGCAAGTTGTTTGAGCTTTAATCCAAGGGATCAAGCTTCCAATTTTTTGTAATGATCTGATTAAGTGATCTTTGCAATCAATCAAGTTCTGCAAAGCAAGATTGTGTGGTAACCAAAGATTTTGCATCAAGTTTGTCATGTTGGAAAACTGGGAAATCAAGTTTAGAACCCTAACTTCATCTCGTTGAAACTCCAAGCTCAAGAATGGGATAGATGAGTTCCTGTATTTTTTAGAAAGCCCTAAACGCGCCTTACACAACTTTCATGTTTGGTGAAATTCTTGAACCCAAAGGGATCATGGTGAAAACTGGCCTTGAAATTGGCTAAAAATTAAAGTAACAAGGTTGTCTTGAAAAATTTCTAAGTGTTCAAAGATTTTTCCAAAATTTGAAGCTTCATAACTCAAAATCTCAGAATCTTTTGCTCATAGAGGAAAGTTTTGTATTATATGAGGTGATTGTTATATGCCCAATTGTGCTTATTTGAGCTATCAAATATGGGCATCTTACACTCTATTTTCGTCCAATTTGTGCTCTAACCGACTCGTTTTTGTTAATATGCATCATAGTGTGAAAAACTCTTGGTTCTTTTAATTTGTGTGTTAACGTGCAGTAATTCAGCATGAAAGAGTAGGATTTGAAGGCACAAGAAAGATGACAAAGGAACCAAGAAAGTTGAAAGTAATAGCAAGTTCGCTAGCATGTTCGCTGAGCGAAGCATCAACGAGTGTTTGCTAAGCAAGCTCATAGCGAGCAACTAGTGAACACTCCCAGACTTGGGCAGAAGCACATTGGCTACGTTCGCTGGCAGTGAGGAAGGAGCGAAGAACTCGCTAGGCGAGCAGGTAGCGAAGCCAAACAGAATGATACCTCAAGACCTCACTAGAATGTTCGCTGAGCGAGGGTGCAACGAAGCCAAACAGAATGTTTGCAGCAGACCTCGCTAGCATGTTCGCTGAGCGAGGCTGTAGTGAGCATTCGCTGGAAGCTCACTTAGCGAGCAAGGTTGCGAGCGTGGCAGACCATCAACTTTTCCTATAAATAGCTAGTGTACTTTTTGTTGACTTATCACAATTTTTACTACTTTTGCCAAAAAGTTATTTTGTGACCTGAAAACTCTTTTTGCTCTCATTTCTTCATTTCTTAACATCATTCCATAAAAAGAAGGTGGATTCTCATCCAAGTTGGATCCTTCGACTCAGATGTTCATCAACCTTCTTCCGAAACTTCTACCGCAAGTTACCATGAAAATGAGTAGCTAAATACCCCCTTTTGTCAAGGTTAGATGTAGGTGGTCATCAAGCTTTGTATGTAAATGTATTGATCTTCATTTGTAAACTCTTTGATGATGAATGTATGGTGAAAACTTTGCTTTATCGGTAACTCTTTGTGTTGGTTTATGATCGAGATATATTTTCCAACTCTTAACCTAGGTTTTCATCCATCTTTGTTTGTAAGCTAGAGATAGTTATGAATGAAGTTGTTTACATAAATGTTAAACTTTAATGTTGTCATTTTGATAGATTGTGTGAGAGATCAACAATGGATCAAAATGACAAATCCCATAATGTGAGTTAGATATAATCACATTGAGAGGATGTTGTGAATGTATTTATAATCTAATGGAGTTTATGAATCTTGTTGATTGATCATATACATGCAGAGCGATCACCGAACCCTAACTTTGAAAATCTTTATTTAAACCCTAAAACCGTAATTTTTACCGCAACGCTTTATCTTTTATGCACGATACCGTTACCAAAACAACCCCCCCCCCCTTTGTTACTAATAGCTAAGAATTTTACAACTGTGGAACGACGACAATATCTTATATTCCCTGTGGATACGATAACAAAAACCTGGTACTCTACCACTATCTACTAACAAAATAGCGCCGTTGCTGGGGAATATAAACTGATATTGCGAGCATCGCAATAGTTGCTGGATTTTTAGTTTGAATCTTTGACTTGTGCTTGTTAATTTGTTTGGTTTAGTGTGCAGCTTTCGTGTTATGCGAGGGCAGATTCCTGAGGACCAAATTCTTTTTGATCCTGAGATCGAAAGGACCGCAAGGAGACTGAATAGCAGAACAAGGCGAAGGAAGCAGCAAGCTAGACAAAGGCAAGAGCAAGGAGAGAGTTCTTTTACAACATCACCACCACCACATTTCGAACCAATTATGGCAGCACCTCCACCTCCACCTCCATCTTCCACTCCATGCACGAACAGTCCTAGACATACGGCTCAGTTCGCACGGAATCTTCAAAATGGAAGACAAGCGGAGATGAAAACGGGAATCCTAGCGCTAGTCTATCAAAATCCATTCACGGGATTAGACCATGAGGATCCGTTCACCCATCTTACAAAGTTCTATGAGATTGCGGGCGCAACTGGAGCAACGGAAGCTGACGAAGAATCATTGTTCAGGAGACTATTTCCTCATTTCTTGATTGGGAAGGCGAAGGAGTGGTACCTTGATCAATCGACAACGGTAATGACGGACTGGAATCTTTTGGAAGAAAAGTTCCTTGAACGGTTTTTCCCACATAACCGATTCATGGAAGCTAAAACAACAATCGTGGTATTCTCTCAAGGAGATAATGAATCACTCAACGAAGCTTGGGAGCGTTACAAATCTATGTTAAGAAAATGCAAAGGACATGGCTTCGATGAGCTCACTCAAGTTCATATTTTCCGCAATGGACTCCTTTCGGTTCACAAGACCTTATTAGATGCCACGGCAGGAGGTTCTTTAATGTCAAAGAGTGTCGATGATGCAATTGCAATAAATGATAAGATGGCACTTAATGATCACCAAGGGAACCATAACCGTGGGGTAGCTCAAAGAAAGCCGGGTGTACTCGAGTTAGGGACGAATGATGCAATTCTTGCCCAAAACAAACTGATTTCACAACAAGTGGAACTTTTAACTCAACAAATCAAAGAGTTGAAGGAACCGTCCAAAGCTAAACAAATAGCTTGTTGTGAACTTTGCAAAGGTGAACATGATACCGGATTTTGTCCGCCCCCCGGGTTTGAAGATGTGAACTACATGGCAAATCAAAGAGATTACCAACCAATACAACAATAACAACAACCATATTAACAACAATCTCACAATCAGCAACAAAACTATCAAGGATATCAACCAAGGGGTAACTACCAACATAACCAAGGTTATGGGGGTGGTTCTTCGAACCGTCAAAATCCTTATCAACAACAACAACCGCCAGTTGTTACTTCAAAATTGGAAGAAACATTGACGCAATTCATGCAAATGTCAATGTCTAATCAAAAAAGCAATGACGCGGCAATAAAAAATCTTGAGACTCAAGTTGGTCAACTTGCTAAGCAATTAGCGGATCAACAATCCGGACCATCTTTCTCGGCAAATACGCAAACAAATCCTAAGGAGCATTGTAAGGCGATCATGACGAGAAGTGGAAAAGAGTTGGTTGACGAGAGTAAGAAAAAAGATGAGGAGAAAAAAATTGATAATAAACTTGATGGTGTAGTTGGGGAATGGAGTGATGAAGAAGTTGAAATGATGAGAAAAATGGTGAAGTTGAAAAGAAAACAAGTGTAGAAGTGGAAAAATAATGAAAGTGAAAAATTGAAGGAGGAGGAAGTGAAGAAGAAAAAAGAGCAAAATCCTAGAGCGCCTAGAGGGAAGGAGGTAGTGAGCACTACTCCGATCCAAAACTTACCATATCCACATGCTCCATCTCGGAGAGAAAATGAACGAAATTATGCCTGATTCATGGATATCTTTAAATAACTCCAAGTAAACATTCTGTTTGCCTAAGCTTTAGAACAAATGCCAAAGTATGCCAAATTCATGAAGGACATACTTACAAAGAAGTGGAGGTATGTGGAACCAGAGACCATCGTCTTGGATGCAAGTTGTAGCGCAATAATCCAACGGACTCTTCCAAGAAAAGAAGTTGATCCGGGAAGAGTTACATTGCCGGTTACCATTGGTGATGTTTATGTTGGGAAGGGATTAATTGATTTGGGTTCAAGTATCAATCTTATACCTTTATCCATTGTGAAGAGGCTTGGCAACATTGAGATTAAATTCATCCAGATGACGTTACAATTGGCCGACAAGTCAACCACCCATCCTCATGGGTTAGCCCAAGATGTTTTGGTCAAGGTTGATAAATTTTTCTTCCCGATTGACTTTGTTGTCATTGACATGGAGGAGGACGATGATGCACCACTTATTCTAGGCCGACCTTTCATGAAAACCGCTCGTATGATGATCGATGTTGATGACGGTTTAATGAAAGTGAGGGTCCTTAATGAAGAAGTCACTTTTGATCTTTTCGAAGCAATGAAGCACTCCAAGGATAGAAGAGATAGTTTTCAAATTGATGTAATTGAAGAAGCCAATTTTGAAGTTTCCAAGCATATTCATGAGGTATCTCCGATGGAGTTAGCTCTTGATGACTCATTCGAAGTTTTTACCGATGAAGAAGAACAAGCCCTTGAAGAATGTCTCAAGGAACTTGGTAGTTTGAAGGAGCTACAACCATGGGAAGTCGAGGAGGAAATATTGATTGAAGAGGAAGTAGTGAAAAAGGAGGTGATTGAAGAAAAACCTCTAATTGAATTGAAAATGCTACCTTCTAATCTGAAGTATGCATTCCTCGACAACTATGAAGAAAAACCGGTAATTATAAGAAATATCTTATCTGAAGATGAAGAATCTCGTTTGATTGATGTATTGAAAAAAAATCAAGGAGCGATGGGATGGACTCTTTCCGACCTCAAGGGAATTAGTCCTTCTTATTGCATGCATAAAATCTTGATGGAAGAGGATTTCAAGCCGATAGCTCAACCCCAACGCCTCTTGAATCCTACAATGAAGGAAGTCGTGAGAAAGGAGGTTGTTAAATTGCTAGATGCGGGAATGATCTACCCAATTTCTGATAGTCCATGGGTGAGCCTCGTGCATGTGGTACCAAAGAAAGGAGGGATGACCGTTATCCGGAATGAAAAAAATGAATTGATACCGTCAAAGGAAAAAGCAGGGTGGAGGATGTGTATAGACTGTAGGCGCTTGAATACCGCTACTAGAAAGGACCATTTTCCACTTCCATTCATGGACCAAATGTTGGAGAGACTCTCCGGAAAACAATTCTATTGCTTTTTGGACGGTTATTCCAGGTACAACCAAATTGCGGTTGACCCGGCAGATCATGAGAAGACAGCTTTTACATGTCCGTTCGGAATTTTTGCTTATCAAAAGATGTCCTTCGGGTTATGCAATGCACCGGCAACTTTTCAAAGACGTGTTCAATCTATTTTTGCCGATCTCATAGAGAAGACAATGGAAGTGTTCATGGACAATTTTTCCGTGTTTGGAGGTTCTTTTAGTCTTTGCTTGGGAAACTTAGAAAAAGTGCTTGAAAGGTGTGTAGAAACAAATCTTGTGTTAAATTGGGAAAAATGCCACTTTATGGTGAACGAGGGGATTGTGCTTGGCCACAAAATCTCTTCAAAGGGGCTCGAGGTTGATCGCGCTAAGGTTGAAGTGATCGCAAAGCTTCCCCCTCCGGTGAACTTGAAAGGGATCTGAAGCTTCTTAGAGAACGCCAGTTTCTATCGGCGCTTCATTAAAGACTTCTCGAAGGTGGCTAGGCCTTTGAGTAATTTGCTCGCCAAGGACCAGGTATTTCTCTTAACAAACGAGTGTTTGCATGCTTTTGAAGTTTTAAAAGAAAAGTTTGTTACCGCTCCAATAATAGTCGCTCCCAATTGGAACTCAAATTTTGAACTAATGTATGATGCGAACGATTATGCTATTGGAGCGGTGTTGGGCCAAAGAAAGGAAAACAAATTTCATGCTATACACTACGCGAGCAAGGTTTTGAATGAGGCACAAATTAATTATACCACGACCAAAAAAGAATTGCTCGCGATAGTGTATGCACTAGAAAAATTTTGGTCCTATCTTATTGGGTCAAAAGTCATCGTGTACACCGACCATTCGGCTATAAAATATCTGCTCACCAAACCGGATTCTAAGCAAAGGCTTATCCGTTGGATCCTTTTATTGGAAGAATTTGATGTCGAAATCAAAGATAATAAGGGGTCGGAAAATTTGGTGGCGGATCATTTATCCCGCCTTGTGAATGTGGAGGTTACAACTTTAGAAAAGGAAATCCGAGAAGAGTTTCCTGATGAAAAACTCTTTAAAGTTCAAGTTAGGCCATGGTTTACGGACTTTGCAAACCATAAGGCGAGTGGATTTGTGCCGCCTGACCTAACTCCGAACCAAAGTAGAAAATTTCTCTCGGATTGTAAGTACTATGTTTGGGATGACCCTTATTTGTTTAAGTTGGGTGGTGATAATCTGTTAAGAAGGTGTGTTACCAGCGACGAAGCACAAAGTATTTTATGGCATTGTCACAACTCGCCTTATGGAGGACATTTCAACGGGGCTAGAACGGCAAATAAAGTTCTTCAATCAGGATTTTATTGGCCTTCTATTTTTAAAGATGCAAATGCCCATGTGCAAAGTTGTGACAGTTGCGAACGTAGCGGTGAGATAGGTAAAAGAGATGAGATGCCTCTCCAAAACATTCAATAGGTTGAATTATTTGATTGTTGGGGCATCGATTTTGTTGGACCATTCCCACCTTCTTTTGGAAATAAATACTTGCTAGTTGCAGTTGACTACGTGTCAAAGTGGGTTGAGGCGATTGCCTCACCTCGGGCGGATTCTAAAACGGTCATTAACTTTTTAAAGAAAAATATTTTTTCCCGTTTTGGAACTCCCCGGGTGTTGATTAGTGACGGAGGGTCACACTTTTGTAACGCACCGTTGGAAAAAGTTTTGCAACATTACGGTGTAACGCATAGGGTGGCAACTCCGTATCACCCACAGGCCAATGGTCAAGCTGAGGTCTCTAATCGTGAGATTAAGAGAATACTTGAGAAAACCGTGTCCAACTCTAGAAAAGATTGGTCGCAAAAATTGGACGAAGCATTGTGGGCATACCGCACTGCCTACAAAGCTCCAATTGGGCTAACCCCATTTTAATTGGTATTCGGTAAAACATGCCATTTTCTGGGTGAAATGGAGCACAAAGCTTTATGGGCCTTAAAATTTTTAAACTTTGATAATGAGTTGGCCGATGAGAAAAGGAAGGTTCAACTACTTGAATTGGAGGAGATGCGCAATGCCGCATATCACTCAAGTTGGTTGTACAAAGAAAAAGTCAAGGAATATCATGACAAGAAGCTCCAGAAAAAAGAATTTATGCCCGGACAATTGGTATTATTGTTTAATTCCAGGTTGAGATTGTTTCCTGGAAAATTAAGGTCAAAATGGTCCAGGCCATTTCGCGTAATAGAAGTTAAGGAGTACGGAGTTGTCGTGATAGAAGATTTGGAAAGGAAGGATAAATGGACAGTTAATGGTCAGCGTTTGAAGATATATCTTGGCGGTCATGTGGACCGAAAAAGGTGTGCCTTCCTTCTGGATGTTCTGGTGTGAACATCTTGGACCGTCGAGCTTATCCGACGTTAAACAAGCGCTTGTTGAGAGGCACCTCAACACTGTAAGTATTTCCTGTTTTTATGTGTATTTTGGTGTCTATTGTGATAACCTGTGAACCTTGAGATTGCATGTTGTGCTGAGTTATTTTTCAAACTTCTGTCATGTTCGCTAGCTCGTTCGCTAAGTGAGCATATAGCGAGCGTTCTCTAGCAGTTCGCTGAGCGAGCTCGTAGCGAACGTGCGCGAACATGCAATATTAAATTGGTTTGTGGGCCACTTATGTAGGCCTAAATTCTGTTTTTGCTTCCAATATCAGTTACACTCATACTCACTTCACATTTCCACACTTCACTATCACTTTCACCATGCAAACACTCTTTCCTCTGCAAATTCTTGCTAACCATTATTCCTTGTCATCTTAACTGCTCTACTGCAACAGGTTTGATTCCTATTCCCTTCTCTTTTGTTCTCCATTGCTTTATGTGTAGAGATTAGGTTATAGGTCAAATTAGAATTCTAGGGTTTTTGAGAAACAAATTGATTTCACGTATTTTTAGGTTTAGGCGTTTCATGATAAAACTACTGGATATAGAATGGTTCTTGTTACCTTGTTAATTGTGAAAGAGGGTTTCAAACAGTGGCTGCACTTTTGAAAATACGCAGCACTCGCTAGCTTGTTCGCTAGGCGAGCCTGTAGCAAGCATTCGCTACTAACTCGCTAAGCGAGCAAGCCAGCGAGCATCTCAGTCCTGTTTTGATTTTTGACGACTAATGTTATGTGTGCTGTTTGTGGTATCCTTCTGTGATTATTTTGCAGATGGCTCCAAGAAACCAGCGACACCACGGCAAGAAGCGAAAGGTTGCTTCAAAACCCCAATCGGTTCCAATCCAGTATGACAGTGATGTTTTTGTTGGGGCAAAGCAAGCCGTTCGGTTTTTGGCTTTGCAAAAGAGGAAAATCCTGCCGGAAAGAAGGTTCAACATTGAACCACGCGGTGAATTTGGAACTTTTTCCGGCTTGATGAATAGTAAAAAGTGGGACAAGCTGATCTCTCCGCTCGAGCAGTATAATATGGACATTGTTCGGGAATTTTATGCATTACCCGATGATGATGAACCATTTACGTGGTTGACACGAGTGCAGGGAAGAACAATTTGTTTTGATAGGGCTGCGATTAACAGGATACTTGGGGAACCGCTCAATTTGGGAGCAAAAGAATATGACACGTTCACCCGAAGTTTGAGAAGCAGCCCTGACATTGATGCTATGTCCACAACCCTTTTGCTGGAAGGAAAGAGTGTTGAAAGAAACCAATCTGGAGAGGCAGTGAGGTTTCATAGAGAAGACATGACTCCTATGGCTCAATTAATCCTGGTACTGATTCTCACCAACATAAAACCAAAGTCTCACACATCAACGGTGCCGATCCCAGTGGAACGTCTCGTTCACAGTATCCTAACCAACGTTCAGATTGACATTGCTAGGATCATTGCTAATGAACTCAAATCGATTGTTGAGATTGGCTTAAAAGCAGGGTCGTAAGCTAATTGCCTCATCTCTTTTCCGTGCCTCATCATGGCACTATGCTCTCAATCGCGTTTAAAGCTCCCATCTAAGAGTATGGTGAAGATTCTTCCAGTAGTCAATGACAAGTATGTGAACAAGCACTGCAAACCTAAGAATGTCAGGAGTAGTGCATCAGCTGGTGATACCGGAACTGCTGATGGTTCCGGTAGCTTTTCTCAAAGGTTTGACCCTTTTCTACAGCAAGTGTGCAACTATAAATGGGACTGGATGGCCGCTCAGCAGCGCGCCATGTATGATATTCATGACTCTTTACAGGTTTTGCAGTTGCAGGTTTGAGACCCTTCCACCGAGCGCTCCATGATGTCCCACGAGCAGTTTACACAACACGCAAACTGGCCTGTGGACAGGCCTATTTTTGGAGGGGGTGCGAGTGGCCTTGCTAAGACGGATGATGATGATGATGAGGGTGATAATGACGCGATGATGTATCAGGAGAGGAGGATTTTGATGAGGATGGTCCTGATGATGGTGATGAGTTTGAGTCCGAGTAGGACTGATTTGTTTATCTTTTTATGATTTTGCTGTTTTGACTTTGTATTTGGATAATGTACTTCTTTTTGGGGTGTTTATACCCCACACACATTCTGTTACCTTATTTTGGATAATGTTTGATGTTTTGATTTTAATTATTGTGTTTTGTTTAAATTTCTTCTTTTTAATCAAATGTTGTGTTGATGGATGTCAAACCTTCTAGATTGGTTGGTCTCTGATAGAAGTATCCAATGAAGGTACGTCCAAGCTTGGATGGCGATGATATAATTAAATAGGCAACTAAGCTAAGGTACATGATTACCTTCGGTTAGAATTTTTGAATGCATTTAGAACTTTGAATCTTGTTGCAATTAAATATTGTTCTTTTTGCAACACAATTGAATGAATGTTTCACTTAGGACTTAGAACCACAATTTGTGAGGAAACCTCGATTATACACTTAAATACTGGATTCTGATATACTTTGTCGATTCATTTTATTCATGCTTTGCCTTTTATTATTATGAATTTGTGGAAGCACTTAGAAATGATCAAGGCGCTTGCTTCTTGCGAGTACAACCAGTTCCAAAAGCAAACTTACCCGTGAGAAGAGAGTATTCGTGAACTCCGTTGAGCTTAAACAGTTGAATTTTTCCTTCTTGAAAACCTTTCAATTTTTGAAAATTGTTCTTTTGCCGTAATAAGTAGAGAGCATTCACTTAGGAAGGAAATAGAAGATGAGTTGGGGAGAATGAAAATAAATGGGAAGTTTGCCACAACTCTTGAAAAACCAAGCAAGCATTGAAAAATATATTTGTGTAAAAGAAACACTTGTTGTGAATACGGTGTACAAAAGACAAGTGAGCAAAAGAAAAGAACAAAAAGGAATGCTTGCTTGAAACAAAAATATTAAAAAAAAAAATTTTGAGTTGTGAAATAAGAGTTGTGAAGGTTTCAAATGAGAATAAAAGAAAACGAAGTTGGGATGTGTAAATAGTGTGCAGTGAATGTCTCTTTTGCGTCGGCAATTTCGTTTCAATGACTTTAGATATGTCCCTTGTTTGTTAACCTGACCAAGCTACAACCGTAAAAGACCTTAGTGATCCTCGTGTTTCCGCATTCTCATTTATAATTGTTAGACATTGTATGAATTTAATTGATTATTGCATTGTTTATTAGAGAGTGAAATTTCCCTGAGTTTGTTTGCGCATAATTTCTTCAATCCTTATTCGAAGAG
Source organism: Lathyrus sativus (assembly GCA_963859935.3). Lineage (NCBI taxonomy): Eukaryota > Viridiplantae > Streptophyta > Magnoliopsida > Fabales > Fabaceae > Lathyrus > Lathyrus sativus. Next base: position 266,328,476 of record OZ012735.1, read on the forward strand.
AAGTGTTAGGGTGATTCATTCAGGATATCATTGTTGTGGATTGTTACATGGTTAATATTGTTTTGAGGACTTAGTTCTTGTGTATTGAATTTTTCTAACCATTGGGAAAGCATGCCTGAGTTGAAAAGCTTGTGTTTGAGCCAGTTTATCCGAGTTCGGAAAAACCTTTTTCTTGATGCAAATCCTGTTAGTCTTCAAGGGGCATACTTTGCTTGAGGGCAAGCATTATTCTAGTTGGGGAGAGTTGTTAGATGCCTAATTGTGCTTATTTGAGATATCAAATATGAGCATCTTACACTCCATTTTCGTCCAATTTATGCTCTGACCGACTTGTTTTTGTTAATATGCATCATAGTGTGAAAAACTATTGGTTCTTTTAACTTGTGTGTTAATGTGCAGTAATTGAGCATGAAAGAGTAGGATTTGAAGGCACAAGAAAGATGACAAAGGAACCAAGAAAGTTGAAAGCAATAGCAAGTTCGCCAACATGTTCGCTGAGCGAAGCATCAGCGAGTGTTCGCTAAGCGAGCTCATAGCGAGAAACTAGCGAACACTCCCAGACTTGGGCAGAAGCACATTGGCAACATTCGCTGGCAGCGAGAAAGGAGCGAAAAACTCGCTAGGCGAGCACCTAGCGAGCAGGTAGCGAAGCCAAACAGAATGATACCTCAAGACCTCGCTAGCATGTTCGCTGAGCGACGGTGCAACGAAGCCAAACAGAATGTTTGCAGCAGACCTCGCTAGCATGTTTGTTGAGCGATGCTATAGCGAGCATTCGCTGGAAGCTCGCTTAGCGAGCAAGGTTGCGAGCGTGGCAGACCATCAGCTTTTCCTATAAATAGCTAGTGTACTTTTTGTTGACTTATCACAATTTTTAATACTTTTGCCAAAAAGTGATTTTGTGACCTAAAAACTCTTCTTGCTCTCATCTCTTCATTTCTTAACATCATTCCATAAAAAGAAGGTGGATTCTCATCCAAGTTGGATCCTTCGACTCGGATGTTCATCAACCTTCTTCCGAAACTTCTACCGCAAGCTACCATGAAAATGAGTAGCTAAATACCCCCTTTTGTCAAGGTTAGATGTAGGTGGTCATCAAGCTTTGTATGTAAATGTATTGATCTTCATTTGTAAACTCTTTGATGATGAATGTATGGTGAAAACTTTGCTTTATAGATAACTCTTTGTGTTGGTTTATGATCGAGATATATTTTCCAACTCTTAAGCTAGGTTTTCATCCATCTTTGTTTGTAAGCTAGAGATAGTTATGAATGAAGTTGTTTACATAAATGTTGAACTTTAATGTTGTCATTTTGATAGATTGTGTGAGAGATCAACAATGGATCAAAATGACAAATTCCACAATGTGAGTTAGAGGTAATCACATTGAGAGGATGTTGTGAATGTATTTATAATCTAATGGAGTTTATGAATCTTGTTGATTGATCATATACATGCAGAGCGATCACCGAACCCTAACTTTGGCAATCTTTATTTAAACCCTAAAACCGTAATTTTTACCGCAACGCTTTATCTTTTATGCACGATACCATTACCAAAACAACCCCCCCCCCCCCTTTGTTACTAATAGCTAAGAATTTTACTACTGTCGAACAACGGCAATATCTTATATTCCCTGTGGATACGATAACAAAAACCTGGTACTCTACCACTATCTACTAACAGTGATATTTAAATTGATCTTTCGAACTCAAAAAATGAATGTGGATAGAAAGTTATGGCCTTTCAAAGTTGGTACCAAAATTAGGATTTCTTCCCACACTTTGATAAAATTCAAGTTATCCAAGTTTTCTTATTTTGCAAGAAACCCATCCAATCTTGATTTCTTCATGATCAAACTCATTTATTAAACATATATTGATGAAATTTGGCTTGGAAGCTTCAATTTGAACCAAAAAACCTAAACGTCAAATTGTTGACTTTGTCAGATGAATTTTGTATTAGGTGAATTCAACTGTGTGATCTTAAATGAATTTTCATCTTTGGACTTCTCAAACATCCTAGATAGGCTCCAAGGATGTACATAACAATTTGGTTCATGTCCCAATGCTTGGGATCACGCTTGGATTAAAAGTCAAAGTCACAATTGACTTTTCTTGATAAAACCCTAATTTGGGGGCAGATGAAATTGGACTTCAATTGACTTTTAGTGAGATCAATTAACACTTGATTCTTATTGAATATAAGCTCCTTGAATTTTTGGAAACTTTATTTGATAATGACCAATCCAAAATATTTATTGATCAAGCAATAGTCATGTTGATTCCAAAGGTGCAAAACCCTAATTCAGATGGGCCTTAACAACAAAAACTTGAAATAAGGTTAGGGTTAGGAAATAATTCTTGATGCTCCTAGGATGGTAAAGGAATTTAGGGGTTAAAATTTGGGGTATGACACTAGGGAATTTATACTGTCCAAGTCTTAAGAAGAGTTCAAGAAAGGTTTCACCAGGAAATAATCCTTTCTTTGTTGAGTTGTTCTAAGATTAAAGGGGTTAAAGAAGAGGTTTCACCGAGAAGTAATCCTCTCTTTATTGAAGTTTTTCAAGGTTGAATTAATTGAACAAAGCCCAAGAGGAGGCTGATTGTATTAGGAATAAGGATTCCTTTTAACAAGAGGGAACTAGTTCTTTGAAATAAGTTATACGGATTGACAAGGATCCTATGGTTTGAACTAGTATAAACTAAGGATGATTTAAATGCTAAGATAAACATACCAAGATATGTACAAGCATATATACAGATATAGGAATAAGCATATAAACAAGTATGGGTTAAATTGAGAAAAATGGTGGATTTTATACTTTGGATAAAGGTCCAAGTGTACTGTGATTGATTAGATATTTTTTTCAAGACTGGGTGAGAGATTTGAGAAATTGAATGAAGTTTTGACTTTGAAGATGACTTGGTCTCTAAGTAAACCAAGGTGTTGGGTCTTATACTCTAGATAGAGGCCTATGAGTGTTATTTGTATCCTGTAAAAAGCCCAAGATGAGTGAGGCTAAAAGGTTTTCTATTTACAAAAGGTGTTGGATCTTAAACTATTATAGAGGCCCATATAATTTTGAAAATAATGTTTATGTACAAAGAGATGAGACTTACACTCCTAGCAAAGGCCCAGAGATTTTTGTGAAAACAGTGATCGCACCGTGATTTTGAAAAGCACAATGAGACTTATACTATATCAGGGGCCCCGAGAATGGTTTATTTACAAAGAGGGTTTGGTCTTACACTCTAATAGAGGCCCATGAGTTTTTGAAAACAAGTTTGAAAGATTGAATCAAAGGGAAAACCCTAATTTCATTTTTTAAGATAGTTTTCAAAGGAAAATCAATAAAAATGTATAATTTATCAAAAGAATCCAATAATCATGTTATAAACAATGATTAAGGTTTATGAAAAAGGTATTTTATACACATGAATATTTAAAATCATTTTGGTTTAAGAAAAATTCAAGAAAGAAATTATTTAAAACAATTTAAAATAATATATTAAATATATTAAAAATATATCAAATAAAAATTAATTTTGTGATTTTTTTGGACTAAATTAGTAGGGTATTTAAATGACATGTGTGAAAAAATTGGGATTATAATTAATTAATTTGATAGGAAAAACCAATATTTGAAATTATTTTTATAAGCAAATAAAAATAATATATTAAATAAAAATATATCAAATATAAAATACTTTTTTGATTTTTTTTTATGAATAAATATTTTAAATAGGTGGATGATATTTGTGAAAAAATTCATTTGAAAATAATCAAAATTGGATTAAGAAAATATTTTTTGAAAATAATATGAAAATATTAAAAATATTTAAAAATTCAAAATTTTGAATTATGGCGCGAAGAACATCTTCTTCCTCGCGCCCCACCCCATCATCAAATTTGCAAAACCTCACTTATCTCTCTCAATACACAATGATTTTACAAGATGTAAACATGAAAGTTCTTCGTTTTTGAACAAGTAACACGATGGTACCAATTAATTTCATTTTTTTTAAGTGTGGAGTGAGTTAAAAGGTGATGAACAAATGAACCATAATTTTTGCAAGAGCTCTATAAAATTCTATACATGATTGGTACATAACAATTGATTGAGGGAAAACATTCTATATAAGTGCAGAAACATGTTAGCAACTTAAAATATCAAAAATGATGCATGCTTCATGGAGTTTGGGAAGTTCAGGCTTACCTGTGCAAGAGGAAATCGAATTCTTAGTTGTAGGTTTATAGATGTGAAATGATGACAGTTTCCCTAGACTTCAAGGAATCTGTTGATGTGTTTAGAATGGTTGAAAACCTTATGGATTGGTGGGCTCGAATCCAACTGCAACTGGCTTGGGATGAACTATGATCTTGATGAACTTGATGTTACAGGTTACGCTTATGTGTTTGGATAATTCATATATGATGTATGTGAGGTATTCAAATCATGGTTTGAGCTAAGAAGCTCTGGTTTTGAAAACACGATTCTCACTTTTGAGAATTTTGAATTTTGGAGCAACAGGAAGAAAGGAGAGAAAACAAGTGTTGTGTTGTTTTGGTGTGATTAGAATGATAAAAAAATGCCTTCTATTTATAGGAGAATGAGTTTCTCTTGGCTGACTAGTTATAGCTTGAAGATTGGCTTGAATTCAAAGGTTTTGGCAAGATGTATTATTGCCCCTCACACAAGGCACCATAGCTTTCCACATGGCTAGATTATCTTTTGATTCATTACACATTCCTCCGGTGTTTTTAAGGTTGTTTATGTGAGTATCTTGACTGAAAAGAGTACCTTTGTTGAATGTGCACTATTGCATATAAATGCCTTTAAATTCAAGGCATAATGGTGACAAAATCCATTAATCCAATTTGAGATACCTCTTGACCCTATGACCCACTTTTTCAGGTTTGTGGTGAATCATTCTGATCCATGTTGAATTGGTATGATCATGATCATCGTACTTGACTCCAAAATTGTGTAGAGCAAGAAATGAACAAAATTGGTTTTGCAAAATAGTTTGCAGCAAGGTGTATTAATCCATCTATAACGCTTTGCTCAAGTGGAGTTTGATGATGTTCTTGTACTCTTTGGAACACTCATATAATGTAATTCAACTTTGATGCTTACATTTGGTCTTTATTCATCTTGAATCATAATGAAAAATTCCTCCAAAGTTGGGCAAAACATGAGCCAGATTCTGCCTAAAAAATTCTAAGTGTCAATGTTCAAAATCCCATGAAACCCTAACTTTAATGCTTCATATCTCAAAATCTATGAAATATTTTGGGTTACTTCTGCTTTGCAATCATGTTGTATGTAAGAAGATCTATCATTTGAGCTTTGGATTAGAAAAAATGGTTGCTTGGATAAAAAGTTATGGCCTTTCAAAGTTGGGTAAAAACCATGTTCCTTCCTTAACTTAGTAAAATTTTAAGTTTCTCAAGGTTTCCCTTTTGCAAGTAACCTCACTTATCTTAATTTTTATTGATTTATCATGACCCAAATCACAATTTAACATTATTCTTGACTTAAAGAGACCATGTTTTCCAAAAAATCCCAAAAGTCAAACTTGGTTTTGATCACAGTTGACTTTTTACATTAGATGAAACTTGAACTTTGTGATCCTTTATGAAATCAAGTCTTTGGGATAAATTGAACCTAATGGATAGATTCCAAAGATGTTTTTGAGTGCCTTGAATCATGTCCCAAGGTTTGAGATCATGTCTTGTTCAAAAGTCAAAGGTATGGTTGACTTTTTCTCAAAAACCCTAGTTTGTGGTCCAAATGAATTTGAATCCTTATATTGCTTATAAATAAATTCATTTGAATCAATCCAATCATATGAATTGAATAATATGATTTATTTTAGATCCTTGAAACATACATTTAAGTATTGACTCATGTCCAGATGAAAATTTCTCTTTGTAAGCCTTGGTCAATGTTAGAAAGTATTATGCGGTAGTGTTTTATCGTATCCACATGGATTGAAGAGAATATAGATGCTTTCCGTTCAACGGTTTAGCGGCTTAAGAAAAGGGGTTTTTTAGAATGGTTTCAATGTTTGTAATAAAAGTTTGCAATAATTAAAGTGGAATAAAAGTCGGTCTTTAAGTTTGATAAAAGCATGTCAAGATTAGGGTTCGCTAGTCCGTCCTAAATGTATCCAACCAATCAAATATGTGAAGGAAGTTCTAACCAACATAACCGCGTATCCTCGAAAAAAAGTTCACCTCTAAACCTATTTCGTGAAAAATATTGTTTCAACCGTTAAATGATCTCTCTAAATAACAATCAGAACAATAAGCGTTAAGATCGATATAAAGCGGATATCAACTTTCAAATCTATCTCTAGCATTTGTATAGTTGATAGATGAAGATATTAGGTCAACACTTGGAAGATTATCTCTAATAAAAACCAAACCATAATGTACAAATAATGGCAAATAATTTCATCTATATTGATTAACAACTTATTCACATACAAGAGATTAAGAAGAATACATAAAACCTGAACCAACTACTTCTAACCTTGACAAGAGAGGGATTTATCCACTCATTTCCATGATAGCTTGAACAACAAGTTTCGGGAGAACATTGATCAACATCCGAGTCGAATAATCGAGATTGGATAGGAATCCACCTTCTTTTTGGAAATTATTATCAAGAGATGATGAGAAATGAAGGAATGGGTTTTTTAGGTCAGAAAAATCACCTATAATGCAAATACAAGAAAAAATATATTTTTACAAAAAGTATCCCATACTACTTATAGAAGGGTCTGCTGAGCTTTCATGTTCACTAGGAAAACAAATTGGTTCGCCTAGCGAACCCCAAAATGTGCCACCAGAAGTGTCTGTGTCCCGAGGACTCTCACCAGACCAGTTTGCAAATGTTCGCTAGGCGAGTAATCCTTCGCTGTGAACTTCTCCTACCAAATTTATGGTCTTTTCACCTCTGTTCCAAGTCTGGGAGTGTTCTCTAACTGCTCGCTGATGTTTCGCCTAGCGAGCTCTTCGCTACCTCCCTCGCCTAGCGAGTTTATGCCCCTTTTCCATTCTGTTGTGAATAATGTCATGATTTCTGGCCTTCGCTACATAGTTTTCCTAGCGAACTTTGTGAAGTTTTGTAGGGATCTTCACTGGCAAGTTCGCCTAGTGAACTTGCTGTTGTTTGCTTGCTTTCTTGGTTTCTTTGCCATCTTTCTTATATCTTCATTTTCTACTCTTTCATGCCTAAATCCTGCACAATAACACACAAATTAAAGGTACCAAGATTCTTTCACATAAAGTTGCAAACCAACCAAAGCAAGAGCGGTTTTGAATACTTTCTCGACAAAAAGGAGTGAAAGATGCCCACATGTGATAGCTCAAATAAGCAAAATTGGGCAAACAACTCTCCCCAACTAGATTCTTGCTTGCCCTCAAGCAAAGTGTGCCTCTTGATGAACAAGAGGATTTGCTTAAAGAAAAAGATTTCTCTGAAATTGGATCAAATAGCTCAAACACAAGAGAATCAACCAGACACAAGTTCCTAATGGTTAGAATAACACAATACGCAAGGACTAAAGCCTCAAAGCAATGCAAAACATATATCAATCCACAACAATGTTATCCGGAATGAATCACCCTATCTCTCCTCTTCGAATAAGGATTGAAGAAATTACGCGTTTGTAACCACGGGGACAATTTTACTCTCCAACAAACAATTCCAAAATCAATTCAATTCATACAATATCTAACAATTATAAATGAAAATGCGGAAGCAAGGAGATCACTAAGGTCTTTTTCGGTTTTAGCTTGGTCGGGTTTACAAACAAGGGACATATCTAAGGCCATTAAAAATGAAATTGCGAATGCAAAAGAGACATTCACTGTACAATTTATTCCCACATCCCAACTTCATTCCACTTGTTTCACAATTGAACCTTCACAACTTTATTTCACAACTCATTTTTGTTTTTCACTATTTTTCTTCCAAGCAAGCATTCTCTTTCATTCTCTCTTTTTTTTTCTTTTTCACATCCTACGCACAAAACAAATGTTTCTCTTTATATAATTTTTTTTCAATGCTTGCTCGGTTATTCAAGAGTTGTGGCAACCTACCGAATTTCATCTCTGTCCTCCCCAACTTATCTTTTACTCAACCCTCAAGTGAATGCTCTTGACTTTTTACGGCTAAAGGAACAATTAACAAAAAATTTCAGAGTTTCAAGAAAAAAGATTTTTGAAATCTCACATTATTTCAAGATGAGATTCAATTGTTTAAGCTCAAGGGGGTTCACGAATACTCTCTTCTCACGGGTAAGTTGTATTTGGAGCTGGTTGTGCTCGAAAGAAAACAAGCGCCTTGATCATTTCTAATTGCTTCCACAAATTCACAATAATAAAAGACAAAGCATGAATCAAATGAATGGAGGTTTCCTCACAATTTGTGGTTCTAAGTCCTAGGTGAATCATTCATTCAACAATGTTGCAAAAAGAACAATATTCAATTACGACAAGAGTAAAGTTCTTAATGCATTCTAAAATTCTAACCGAAGGTAACCATGTACCTTAGCATTATTCACTTGTTTATTTTTATCATTACCATCCAAGCTCGGATGCACCTTCATTGGATACTTATTTGGAGAGCAACCAATCTAGAAGGTTTGAGAACTCAACAACCAGAAAAATATTTAAAAAAAGAAACTTAAACCAAACAAAATAATTCAAACATAAAAATTAAACATTACTTCAAATAAATAAAATGTTTGTGGGGGAAAAACACCCCAAAGTAGTACACAACTAAAATAACTGAAATTAAACAACAAAATATCCGAAAATACAAAGCAATAAAGCCATAAAGTAAAGAAAAACTTACTCCTCCTCGGACTTGGTCCCCTCTACACTTCCAGATTCAGAACCAGAACCATCCTCATCATCATCATCCTCGCCATCATCAATAACATCATCAGCAACACCATCACCCGGACCATCAGAAACAACCGCCCCCTCTCCGAAAACAGGCCTGACCTCAGGCCAGCTCGCGTTTTGAAGGAACTTCTCACGCATCATCATACTGCGCTCCACAGAAGGGTCGCAACACTACAACTGGAGTACCTGCATGGAATCATGAATGTCAAACATGGTGTGCTTACTCGTCGCCATCTAATCCCAGTTATTGGTGCAGACAACTTGCTGAAATGGATCGAATCCCTGAGAAAAAACAACACCAGGACCATTAGTAGTCCCGGTATCTACAGCAGCTGCACTTGCACGGAAGTTCTTCGGCCGGAAATACTTGTCCACATAACGATCATCAATCGCGGAGAGAATCGTCACCTGCCTGCGGGAGGGTAATTTCATCCTCGACTGAACACACAAGGCCATGATGAGACATGGGAAAGCAAGGGGGCAATTAACTCGTGCCCCCGACTTCTGCCCACTCTCAATCACAGACTTCAGCTCATCAACAATTATTCTCACCATATCAATCTGCACATTATTCAAGATGCAGTGAACTAAGTGTGCCACTAGGATTGGCACGGTAGAGTGTGGGATTTTGGATTGATGTTGGGAAAAATCAGCAGCAAGATCAACTGGGCTAGGGGTATCATATCCTCACGGTGGTACCTCATAGGAACCCTATATGGGTTTAGCTCTACAGTCTTTCCATCCAACAACAGGGCCTCAGAAATAGCATCTGTATTCCTATGGAGCCTCAAATCTCTGTGATAATCATCAATCTCATTAGCACCCAAATTGAGCGGTCCTCTAAGCACCCTGTTTATAGAATCACGATCAAATACCACTTGACGTCCTGCCACCTTCGTGGTCCAGGTGAAAGGTTCATCATCGTCCGAAAATGCGTTCACGTAAAACTCACGCACAATCTCTTTGTTGTAGCTATCTATTGGAGTGATCAATGTACCCCACTTCTTGCTGTTGATTAATCCCGCAAATGTTCTATACTCGCCTTGTGGATTGATAAGGAACCTCTTCTCAGGTAATATTTTTCTTTTTTCCAAAGCCATATAGTGCGCGACTTGTTTTGGACCAACAAATCTCTCGGTGTCATATTGGATCGGTCGAGGACGGGAAGTGCTTCCAACCTTTCCTTTTTTCGCAACCCCAGAACTGGATGCCATCTGCACATATCACAGAAGAGAAACAAAAAAAACATCCACAAACAGATTAGCAATCAGCATAAAAAAACACAATTCTGTCATGTTTGTTGCAGGCTTCGCCTAGCGAAGAACCAGCGAATACTCGCTACAGGTTCACCTAGCGAAGATCCAATGAATGTTCGCCCCCGATTCGCCTAGCGAGGATGCTAGCGAAGGATGCAGGTTTTGAATTTCCCCACTATTTTCAATCCAAATTTAGGCAATCTAGAGGCTTACTACCACAATTCAAGAATCATAAACATATGGCATGCTAAGAACCATTCTACACATACATGCAACCATAATTTTTCAAATCTGCAATTCCCTAACTACAACCCAAATGGTCCACTCTTCTGAAAATAAAAGCATTAAAAACAAAAAGAAATGGAAACATAGACAAACCTGATTGCAGAGGGTGATTGAGTTTGAGATACAAAGGATAGGGCTTGCACGGAGAAGTTGTTCAAGTTTTTGTGTGATGTGAGAGTGAAATGTGGTAATGTGAGAGTGAAGAGAGTTACCCTAAAACTCCGACTAACAATAACCAACATAAAACGGTCTTGGGCACAAATAGGTGGCCCACTGAATTAAAAAGAATTGACCTGTTTCGCTCTGTTCGCCTAGCGAACGTCCTAGCGAACATGTTCGCTACTGTCTTCGCCTAGTGAAGGAGCTAGCGAACATGACAGGTTTTTGTTTTTTAAAACAACACTGCGCAACACAATTCAGCAAAGGTCCACCATGTTTAGACACTAAATCCACACAACAAAAAGCCATAAATACTTACAATGTTGGGGTGCCTCCCAACAAGCTCTTTGTTTAACGTCGTTGGAGCTCGACGGTCCGATGCGATCACTGATCGCCGAAATGCACAGAGGTGGTGTCCCGCTCGAAATCACCACCCAAGTATATTTTCAATCGTTGGCCATGTACCATCCAAGTATCTTTGGTCTTGATATTTTCAATGATAATAGCCCCGTAGCTCAAAATGTCGCGAATCCGGAACGAACCCGACCATTTGGATTTTAATTTTCCGGGAAATAATCTTAACCTTGAATTGAATAGTAACACCATCTTCCCCACTTCGAATGTCTTGGTCACAAGATTTTTGTCATGATACATCTTCACGCGGTCCTTGTAAATCTTGTTCGAATCATAAGCTTGAAGGCGGAGTTCGTCAAACTCATGGAGATGATTTTTCTTTTTTCTCCACTCAAGTTATGATTAAAATTCAGCAACTTCAAATCCCAAAAGGCTTTTTGTTCCAATTCCATCGGAAGATGAAATTTTTTTCCGTAAACCATTTTAAACGGCATGAGACCAATCGGAGATTTGAAAGCGGTCCGATAGGCCCACAAGGCATCGTCAAGCTTACTTGACCAATCCTTCCGCGAGATAGACACGATTTTTTCCAAATTTTTTTAATCTCTCAGTTGATACCTCTGTTTGTCCGTTAGCTTGCGGATGGTATGTGTCGTACCTCGAAAAATACGATCCTCGTGATGGACGCGGAAAATACTGTTCGAAACAGAGTCGCCACCGAACTTTATTCATTCCAAGGATGGAATAGGAAAATATCGATAAAACCTTTAGGGAGATAAGAACATGGTCATCGCAACCAATATTCTAGGTTCGGGAGTCGGTTACGCAGAGGGAAGGTATTAGCACCCTCTACGTCCATTGTACTCAACGGGAACCTCTTGATTCGATTCGAGAGTAAAGTTAGCTAGCTTGTTATTTTTCTTCTAAGGTCTCTCCTATGGGGGAATGGGTGGTTTTTAGATAGGGTGCTCGCCAAGGATTGGGGCCCTTGTGCCTACGTATCTTCACTTATAAGAAGTGGAAAATCAGAGCATTCGTAGTTCATGGGACTACGGGTAAAAAGGGGGAATTGTGGGGAATGTGCTCGCCAAGATCATCGCAATCTTGTGCCTACGTATCTTACATTCGGAAGAGAATGAAGAGTCAAAGCAGTCGTAGTTCGGCTAACTACGGTAAAAGGTTTGTGTTTGGAATGAACGAGAGTTTAGGTCGCATTCTAACTGCTAAATGTTGGCTTGTCTGCTTGCTAGGGGAGGCTGAAGCACGAGTTTGTTATGCGCGGAAGAAGGGACTAAACAATGTTCTTTGGTAAAAGGTATGGGAACCTAAAGGTGGGAAAGAAAGAAAAGTGGAAAAGTGCTCGCTAGGATCATCGCAATCCTATGCCTACGTACTCTCAACAGATATGAGAGATCAGAGCAGCCGTAGTTCGGCTTAACTACAGTAAAAGGATTGTGTTTGGAATGAACGAGAGTTTAGGTCGCATTCTAACTGCTAAATGTTGGCTTGTATGCTTGCTAGGGGAGGCTGAAGCACGAGTTTGTTATGCGCGGAAGAAGGGACTAAACAATCTTCTTTGAGAAAAGGTGTATTTGAGTTGGAAAATCGCACGAGGGCGAGGAATTTAGTGTTCATCGTATTGGATGTTTTGGTCAGAGGATAGATCTGAATAGATTTAAGGTTTCGATCGCGCGGTGGCGAGAAAGAGGAGTTTGGTTAAGTTATTTGAAGGGAGAATGACGACTACTCGGTAAACGGGACGTCAGCCTCGCAACCGATTAGTCGGGGAATTACTGGAATGCTGGATTCGAATGACACCTTTTTCATTCGAAAGATTTTATGAAATGTGTGTTTTGAGAAAGTTTCAATCGCACGAGGGCGAGAGAAGAGAGTTGGATTGAGAATTTTAAGGGAGAATGACGACTACTCGATAAACGAGACGTCGGCCTCGCAATCAATTAATCGGGATATTATTGGAATGTTAAATCCCAACAACACCTTTTTTCATTCAATTAATTATGAAATTGTATTTGGATGGACAATGACGATATTTGTCCAAATAGTTAGGACACGTGTTTTATATACGAAAGGTCGAGTAATCCATAACCTAAAGCGTACGCCCCAAGAGTGGTCACTCCAGAATTCAAGGAATGCGAGACTCCAAGAACTCAATTCTTTCGTAATTTTAATTAAGAAAATAGTTTGGATTTGACGTATGGTTTAGAGACATACTAGGGTTTAGAGTCGATCACACGAAGGCGAGGAACGAGGTTAGACGGGTTGAAAATTTGGGAGGAATGACGACTACTCGATAAGCGAGACGTCGGCCTCGTAACCAATTAGTCGGGATATCATTGGAATGCTAGACCCCAACGACAATCTTTTTCATCCCATTAATTATGAAATAGTGTTTGTTGGACAGTGAATACTTGTCCAAATAATTATGGAAATATTTTAGAAACGAAAGTTCAAACGACACACCATTCAAGGCGTACGCCTCTATAGTAGTCACTCTCAAATTCGAGGAATGCGCGACTCCAAGAACTCGATTCTTTCGTGATTTGATTTAGAAAATAATTTGAATAGTTTAGCGTACTCGGACTAGGCGCGCTAGGTATTCTTGAAAATAAGATCGGAAGGGTCACAAATCGAGGTGTGCACCTCGAGAGCGGTCGCTTAAAAAATTCAAGGAAGGAAAGATCCAAGAATTCAATTGTTTTGAAATTTACTTAAGAAAAAAAGTTTAATTTAATTAAGAAAAATAGTCTTAATTTTTATAAAATTAATTAATCAATTGTAAAGTTTTGATTTGGGAAAAGTTTAATATTTTAGAAAAGTTTTAACTCAATTAATAAAGTATAGCTTTTCAATATTTAAAATGTTATTTGTTAATAGTTTTGAAATATATTTATTTTAAAAAAATAATAATTGGAAAAATCTAGATTAAATATGTTGGGAAATAATTAGTTGAATTTTGAAAACGCTACTCTTTAAAAAAATATTTTAAATTGTCTTGGCAAGTCTAATGGGTATAAGATTAATTACCACTTAAAATAATAATAATAATCTTTATTTTTTATACCCACACCAGTCAAAAAGTAATTGGTTAGTCCAAAAGAAATCTTTACCAGCCTGTTTCACGAAAATAATAACAACCATAAGGAATGGCACTAAAGCCACTAGTAGCCGGTAAACCCAATGAAACCAATTATCATTTGTATCATTTAACCATGGCATCAATGAATAAGAACTTTCACGTTTTTAAAGTAAAAGAACAATAGCTTTTTATCCTAGAACCTTTACAACCAAACATTTGCAACAAATTAGATACGAGCACATTAGAAACACGCAATCACTTGTTTACCAAAGCAAGAGTAAAACAGAATATACTCTATCCGAGAACTTACAATTTGGACGGCCGAAATCAGTTCTAAGAAAAAAACAGAACGCTTAGAAAAGCAAGGAAGATGCACAACTATCGGCAGCATACCAATTTTGGCAAAGCTCATGGATTCTCAAGATTATAATTAAACACAAACGAACAATCGATAATCGAAACCAAACTAATTCGCATTTCCAGCATTATGACACAAATACGAAACTCACACTTTCAGACTATAAATCGCAGTAGTGGCGCAACTTTTCGATGCTGAAATTTAGCATAAACATAAACAACTGACTTGCAAATTCAGCACAAAGACAAACGAAATACTGCTAGCATAATGACTAAACTATACTAAAAACCGACTCAACAACATATAATTAATCTGTGAAAAAACAAGGCTTCTTGAGTTTTTAAATACAGTGAGGCAGCAATCATCAATAATCATCTTAAGAAAGAGAAACAAGAATAAAATCCCAAGTCTGAACCCAACACAATAAAAGCATAGTCATTGAATTCTTATCTAACATATTAACCCTTAGCAAGACATTGAGCATAACAGGAAACATGAGATTATTAAGACAAATGCGAATCGTTACCGACACAAACGATAGTAGCTGCCGCTGAGTTGGGATGTTATTAAGGTTGTGACGTCGTCAGAATCATTGTTGAAAACTAGTCAAGAATTCATTGAATTTGTTGCTGTTTTGAAATGGTGTCGTCGTGTTATCGCAGAAGAGATTGATGTCGCGTGATACCGAGTCCATCAGGATGAAAAATTGCCTATAGTTCTTTTTCCCAATACAGTTGTTGAGCCACCGACAATGATGATCAAAGTGATTTACACACTTGTCGCAAACTTTACAGTGCTTGCTGTATTTGAAGACCTCAACTTCACACAAACTGCAATAGAACATGCCATCTTCACTGGTTTGCTTATCAGAAAATTCCTCACTTGAACTAGAGCAGTCGAATATATAAGCACAGGGAGAGCAAACCACAAGGAAACGTGACAAACAAGAAGATGATGAATTTGCCTTCTCAACTGAATTATAAGCATCTTTTATATTTCTTCCAGTACCAAATGCTTCACTATCCATGGAATTTCCTCCAAGTGTTGAAGCATTTGCGTCATGCATTGATGGAATTGACTCTTCACCTAGTTTAGAACTCTTTAGTCTAATAATCTTTTTACTGCCTAGAACTTTAAGATACTTTTTGGACTTGAAAATCCTAGGATCTGCTGCAGCGCACCAATCGCAAAGACGAAACATCGTCAAATGGAGCCTGTGAGTTATTATTGTTGCGGGAGAAGTTATGGTGTTGGCGTCGAAACTGCGACAACTTTGTTGTTATTCTATGCTTTGATGCGTGACGCCGTCGTTACAGTTAACGTCGTTGAGGATGCAACAAACCTTTTTCAACACAGGCAACAGAACAAACAGACAAAACCAGTTATACACATATTATGAATTGAATTGGAATTAGTGATTACCGCAAAACCCGAAGTCGTCTCCGAACTGAGTCCTTCATTATCAACTCTATCAGTAGCGAGATAATTGCTATCTATCATCAATTGATGTTGCAACTTGATCCCATCACGGTGCCTCTTTTGCTTATTGTCTCTAAGTACATCCACCACCTTGGCTTGCGGCTGTGCAGATGCCTGAAAAAGATGCTTGTAGTCGAGAAGGCGAGGATCAATCTTAGCAGGAACCTTGTGCTTAAGCCCCACAAGATATATCTCAGCAGATTCAGATCGACTGGCAAGTGGTTTATCCACCTCAACCTTCTCAAACAACTGCTTCAAACAATACACAACAGCACTGTAATCCTGTGACCTGAAAACTTTGGTGACAAACGTGCCCTTAGGTGCTAAAACCTGTGTAGCCCACTTAACAGAGTCAATAACAAGAGCATTTTGACTCGTAGCTTCTTGAGCCCAAGCACCACCGACATTCGGTGAACCATCGTGAAGAATAACATCAAAAATACTACAACTATTTTGGTTTATGATTCTCTTAATCCGTGACTTTCATTCAGGTCTCGTGATATCCTCCTGTTGTTGAAGTTCCTGGCGTAAAGGTTGGACAATCACAACGCCTTTGGCTTTCGCTTCATGTCGTTATTGCTGAACATCTATGCGGCTAGTCATTAATCAACCCTCAACCTGTACATAAATGAAAGCACAAATAAACAGTACTAGAAACCAAAACAAGAATTGACAACGGAAAAACAAAGGCTAAGCGTATACATAACCCCTGCACTCCTTTTTCTGATGAACCAGCAGCATCAACAGAATGCATCAAAATTATGAAAAAAACGCATGACCACCTGTTATTGTTCACATGAGTTTACTGCTGGGAGAGTTCAATGCGAGTGAGCTTCAAAGGGTTTCGGTAGTGTAGTCGGCGAGTATGAGCTGTTGAGTTGTTTGTCGTGTCGCAGTTGTAGCTTTATGCTGCCGAGTCCGACAATTCATCGTCGGTGAAACCATTCTGCAGCTCTCATTATTGGATCTCTCGTCAATCCCTGTCGTCCTGCTGCTTAATGGTGGCTTTGGCAGCTTCAACAAATTACCGGCGATGTCGCAACCTTTGTTTGTCTTAGCCGCTGAGTTTTGCTTAATCTCACCAGTGTTGGCATTAGAACTCGTTGTCATTGCTCGCGAATGTCAGCGCTGAATGAATGTGTGTCCTTTGCAGTCATCAACTTCAAGGATCGATGCCATGTTCCCACAGCGATAACAGTAATTAGGTGCACTGAATATGGTAACCACCTTTTGATCATGACCCCAGTTATATCCTTCCATAACCAGCTGGTGAGCTCTAGCAATCAGCTTCAAATTATTGGTATGGTTAAACTGCTCAGATATGTCCTGGCCAAAAGTGTATCCAGCACCTCTAGGAGAGATACCCCAATCATCAAATTAACAATCGAATAGAAGTAGAGTGGTAATCGAAAACCAACTGAAGCCGGATGCAGTTACATAAGAACTGAGTTGTTTGCTCGAAACATGTTGTGATAGTTTCGGGTACTGCAAGTGTGAACGCAGCTTTGCGAACACGTTATGGCTCTAACAGCAGTGATTGTGCATCCGTAGTTCTAGTTTATGCTTCAAACACTAACTGTTACAACCCATTCACACGCTGCAACTTGAACAAGCGATAAAAATTTGCAGTTGACATCAACAAAAATCTTCACGCTCTCTTAGTAGCTACGAACAGATCTGGAAATGAAATTGAGAGAGTTGTTGTTGTTTTTTCGGAGACCTCACAATAGTGACACGAAAATTGCGGCGAGCTGTTGAGTTGTCAAACCATGCTCAAATGTTCTTCGCATTTTTCTCAATCTGCTACACGATCCGAATACAAACCCTTGCAGTGTTTTGTCCAGCTTCTTTGTTTACTGATACTGAAGGTGGAACAAACTAATTGTGTAAAAGACGGTCACAGATTTGCTATTGACTCCTCAGTGTCTTCTCTTATTGTTTCTTCGATCAACATCTTGGCGAAATTGACGGCGGTTTGCGTGGAGGATGCTTTCGTTGGTGCGGATTGAGAAGAGTGAAATGAGTACTGAGTCTCACTTTTGGAACCCTTTCACCGAGAGAGAACGGAGATCTACGTGTGGTTGTATGAAGCGGAGAGGTTAAGGTGAATGGTGGGTGTTTTGATGATTGAGGTTGAAGGAAATGGACATGGTGATGAGGATTTCGTGAGGGTTTTTTGTAAACTCGTCGCCGGAGATTGAATTTTTTACGGTGGTGAATCGGAGAGTGAGTTTGAAGGTGATGGCGACGGGTTCGATGGAGGCGGAATGATGACGCTTTATTGTTAAAGGTTGAGGATGGTGGGAAGAAAAAGGGGAAGACAGTGTAAGGTGGCGGATGTGTCGATGGTGGTGACGACGAAGAAACAGGAATACGAAAGGGAGATGGTGAATTTGTGATTCTGAAGAGATCGTGAACAGCCTTAGGGTTTGGTAATTGGGGCTGACGGCTAGGGTTACCCTCCACAATTGAGGATCCTGTGAACAGTGTAGGGTACTTTATTTATCCCAAAAAATCCAACCCTAATCCAAATTGCCACCGTGTCCTCAATAAATTTCAATTTTTCCTTTTTTTAATTTTCCTTTTAATTTCTATTTAATTAACTAACTAATAATCTAAATAATTAATTCTAATCTTATTTTAATTTTATCTTAATTAAACAATTCTAATCTAATTAATTAATAATCTATTCTAATTTAAAAAATTAAAATAAAATAAAAAAAATCTAATCTAAATATAATTTAAATTCTAAATTTTGAAATAAAAATCTAAGCTAATTAAAAAAAAATATTACATTATCTTAAAATAAAATATATGTATATATAAAATAATAACAAATAAAAAGATGCCACGTGGCATGCTCTTATTGGGCTAAAAAGTGAAAATTCCTGTTTTTGCTGAAAATTACGCTACGCTGTATAAGCGAGGTAAATTAAAAACAAAATCGGGCAAATAAATAAAAAAAAATTTGAAAAAAGGTAGGACAAATTTGTGGTATGACAGTATGGTGTTGTAACTCTGTGTCACACACCATACTACTCTAAAGCTCTGGCTAACTGATTGTTACAAAAGTGCGAACCACCGTCACTTATTAACACTCTTGGAGTACCGAAACGAGAAAATATGTTTTTCTTTAAAAACTTTATTACGGTTTTCCTGTCTGCCTTAGGGCTAGCTATGGCTTCCACCCATTTGGAGACGTAGTCCACCACAACAAGAATGTATTCATTTCCAAATGATGGTGGAAATGGACAAACAAAATCAATGCCCCAACAATCAAAAACTTCAACTTCTATCATGTTTTAAAGTGGCATTTCATTTTATTACGTTATTTCACCGATCCTCTGACATTTTTCACAACTTTTTGTATGCGGTACGTATCTTTTAACAAGGACGACCAATAAAATCCCGATTGAAGGACTTTAGCGGCTGTTCTCGTGTTGTTAAAATTACCTCCATAAGGAGAGTTATGACAGTGCCACATAATATCTTTGGCTTCCTCCTCAGAAACACATCTCCGCAAGATTTTATCGACACCAAGTTTAAAAATATGTGGTTCATCCCAAATAAAATACTTGGCGTCAGACAAATTTTTTTTCTTTTGGTGACTAGTTAGACCTTCCGGTATCAATCCTGTGGCTTTGTGGTTAGCCATATCGGCGAACCAAGGTCTAACTGTTACCATGTATAATTTTTCATCGCGGAACTCCTCCCTCACCTCTTTTTCATGCTTTGTGACTTCTTCATTCACAATTCGGGATAAGTGATCTGCTACCAAATTCTCGGACCCTTTTTTTATCACGAATTTCAAGATCAAATTCTTCGAGTAAAAGAATCCAACGAATTAATTGTTGTTTGGAATCCGGTTTGGTAAGCAGATACTTGATCACCGTATAATTGGTGTAAACCATCACTTTTGATCCAATCAAATAAGACCTAAACTTTTCTAATGTGTACACTATAGCAAGAAACTCTTTTTCCATTGTCACATAATTGATTTGAGCTTCATTAAGAACCTTGCTTGCATAATGTATCGCATGGAAAATTTTGGTTTTTCTTTGGCCTAAAACTGCACCAACCGCATAATCGCTCGCGTCACACATAAGTTCAAAATCATTTTTCCAATTCGGTGCGACAATTATGGGTGCAGTTATTAGGCTTTGTTTCAAAGAATCAAAATCTGTCATACAAGAATCATAAAAAAGAAAAGACTTATCTTCGTTGAGCAGGTTACTCAATGGCTTTGCTATCTTCGCGATGTCCTTGATGAATCTTCGATAAAATCCCGCATGAACTAGAAATATTCGAATTCCCTTCACATTCAGAGGTGGCGGTAGCTTTTCAATCACCTCCACCTTGGCTCTATCAACTTCAAGTCCCTTTGAAGAAACCTTGTGCCCAAGAACAATGCCTTCCGTGACCATGAAGTTGCATTTCTCCCAATTAAGCACTAGATTGGTATCCACACACCTCTCCAAGACAACATCAAGATTTTTTAAAAAAAGATAAAATGACGGCCCAAAAACTGAGAAATCATCCATAAACACCTTGATCATCTTCTCAATCAAGTCCGAGAATATCGCTTGCATAAACCGTTGAAAAGTCGCTGGCGCATTACACAAACCAAACGACATCCTCCGATAAGCAAAGATTCTGAAAGGACAAGTGAAAATGGTTTTTCGTGATCTTCCGGGTTGACAATGATTTGGTTATACCCGGAATATCCATCCAAAAAGCAATAATACTCTTGACCGGAGATCCTCTCGAGCATTTGATCCATGAATGGAAGAGGAGAGTGATCTTTTCTCATAGCTTGTTTTAGCCTACGGTAGTCAATGCAAATTCTCCATCCCGTTACGGTTTTTGTTGGAATCAACTCATTCTTTTCATTGCCGACAACCGTCATTCCACCCTTCTTTGGTACCACTTGAACTGGACTCACCCATGGACTATCAGATATAGGATAAATCATGCCGGATCCAACATCTTGACAATTTCTTTCCTCACTAATTCTTTCATAGTATGATTCAATCTTCTTTGTGGTTGAGATACCGGCTTGAAATCTTTCTCCATGAATATACGATGCATACAATAAGAAGGACTTATCTCTTTCAAGTCAGAAAGAGTCCAACCCATTGCCTCTTGATTTTTCTTCAACACCACAAGTAATTTCCTTTTTTCAACCATGGTTAAATCCAAACTTATGATTACTGGCTTGTTCTTTTCTTCATCAAGGAAAACATAATTTAGATAAGATGGTAACAACTTCAACTCAAGCTTGCCTTCCTCATTGTTCTCTTTTTTCAAATTTTCCAACTTTTCTTTCGAAGGTGGGATTTCCTCTAACTCTTCGAGTTCCCGCAAACATTTTTCAATTTCTCGTTCGTCTTCTTCATTGATCTTTGAAAGATCATTGGTTAGAACTTGTTGTGACAGTGTGGACACTTGTAATAACTCTTTGACTTCTTCAATTGCCACTTTCGTTGCATCAATTCTAAAACAATCAGTTTTGTCTTTAGAAAGCTTCATGGCTTCAAAAAGGTTGAAGCAAATCTCCACATCAAGAACTCTTACTTTCATGAGACCATCATCCATATCAATTACCATGCGAGCGGTCTTCATAAAAGTGTCACACCCTCATTTTCGCCTTTAGCCTTTATACCCTACATTCGCCATACCATACATCATTTTATTACATATCGAGCATGTGGGTACGGATTGGGTCGATTTGTCATTTTCCATTTCAAATTAGATAACTTGTCTATCTTGAACTACATGGAAGAAAAGGTTCATTATCTAAGGTTTGATCTAAATTGGAAAGTCTACTCATGTGGATTTCTCCAAGAAGAAGTTACTTGACAAAATATTAGGATATTCAAGATATATTCCTAATGACCATGAAATGCAAGGCATGACTCAAGATTGCTTCATCCAATTTTGTTATAAATCCTTTATCAAGTGGAGTCCAAATTTGCAAAGCATGAGTCAAGATTACAAGTCCATAATTCAAGACTTCATCCATTTCAAGCTTAATGGTTCTAAGGAAATTCATCATGAATTCAAGATTAAAGGCAAGAATATTACAAAGAGAAGTTTTTAGACATTACAAGAATGTAATTTGTTGCAAGATTTCCAACTCTAAGTAATGTTTAGAAATTAATTTATTTCTAATACTTCATTCAAGTCTCTAGTCAAATTCATGTTATGGTAATACCACACCAAGTCTACATTATGTTTACAAACATCCAAGAAACATGCAAGGATTAAATCAAGATTGGAATGTTTTAAGACCAAGAATATGCATGTTTAATCATGGCAAAACAGTCCCATGCAAGAGGTGACAAATTTCTTCATGTCACAAGATCACATGTCACAAGACCAAGGGAATAACATGTGACAATGCATCTAAATATCAGATTTCAAAATGTTGTCAAGGGGTAGTAGCTTTGACCAAGAGGAGTTGTCCAAACACAAACCAACAAAATGGGTGCAAGGCACAAGGTGCTGCAGAAAAACAGCATAGGCAAAGTGCAACAGCAAAAATGCAGCATAGCTCTTGCATGGAAATGGAAAGAAAGAGAGTGGCATGAGAAAAGGTGGTAAGAGACACCACTCCATGAAAAATCTGATATGTGGGGAGAAGTGAAAACCCTAGAGGAGCTGAGATAAGAGGAGTGGGCTGTAAACAAAAGGAGGGGACTCTTCATTCATTCAACATCCATTCTACACACATTTACAAAACCAGAAAATAGAGAGAGCTAACAAAACCCTAAAAACCAGAAAAATAGGAAGCTTTGCAAACCAGAAAAAGAGAGTGATATAGAACCAAGAGGATCATTGAGAAACAAAACCTCCACAACATAGAGTAAAGAGGAGTGAAGTACTTTCAACCAAGACCAAGGAGGACTTGCAAGAAGGATAGAAATCTCTTGGGTATCCATTTCCTCCAACCTTTCCCTCTTTACTTTTTTTTTTTTTGCTATTTACATTCATTTTGTTTACTCTTTTATGTATTATTGTATTGTATGTTTTATGTAAGGTTCCAAAGGGACCAAGAAATCGTTCTTAAGAAACCACAAAAACGAAAGAAAAACATAGAAAAAGTTAGGTTTTTCACTCTAGTAGCCTGACACGGGCCGTGTCCCACAACACGGCCACCCGTGTCGCACAACACGGGCCGTGTCACTGATCGGTGGATTTCAGTTGTGTTTTCAAACGCTGTTTGTGGTTAATTTCACAATGTTTTTATCTAGTTTTCGAAGCTTTAGTTGTTATTATCTGCATCACTCGTAGTTGTGTGTCTTCGAGTCTTAGTTTTAAGTTTATGTTGCTTTTGCCGCTGGTGCGTTTGATTTGGTTTCTTTTAGTGTGTTTTTGGCAGGAATGGATAGCACGAAAATCGCACCGCATTCGGAGGAAAAGAAAAGGCGAAAAAGGGAACTCAGAGCTGCAACACGGGTACCTGTGTTGCACAACACGGCCCGTGTCATGAAGGACACGGCTGGCAGACACGGGTGGACCAAAGCAGATGGAAAAAGAAGACTCAGACTTACAACACGGGTGCCCGTGTCATGCAACACGGCCCGTGTTGCAGCCCTTGGAGAGGAACACGCCCCAAAAGAAGCCAGCAGCTTGACACGGCCACTCGTGTTGCACAACACGGCCCGTGTCAGGGCCACTGAACGTGAAATTTCTCTGTTTTCTATTTTTTTGCTGTCAGACCTATTTCGAAGGGCATTTGAGACATTTCGCTATGTAATTTGAATTTAGATATAAGAGGCACATTTTAGAAAGTAGAAGAGGACTTTTTGAACAGAGATTAGGATTGACAACTGAGAGGAGAGTTCGGCTGGAAACAGAGGATCGATCAAAAGCAGAAGCAATTGATGATCCACGGAGTTCAACGTGCATTGTAATGATCTTCTCCTTTTTAATTCTAATTACTTTTATGTTTACAAAGGACATGAGTAGCTAAACCCCAAGTTGTTAGGGGGTGGTCCTTAATGCGATGTAATGACGTTTGTTTAATTATTCTATGAGAACTATATTTTTACCTTAATATATTTGATTTTGCATTAATCCTATTCGTATTCATATTGGAAAGTAGAATTCGAATGGTGCTTAGGCGTTAGTCTGGAAAGTCAACCTAACACTTTTGCAAAATAGTATCACGGTCGATATTGCTTAGGAATGAGGATATCCCGTATCACGTATTTTATGGTCAGAACTATTGCTTGATGTTTTTCAGGGACACTGAGGAATTAGTGAACAGGAAAATCATCAAAGGGTTTCCATTAAGGAATTAAGGCAACTAAAGTGGCCAACTGATAAATTAAGGTCAATAACTAGTACAGTAGAATAATCATACAGGGTCTTTACTCGTATAGTCTCCACTCCCCTAACACTGTTCTTAGATTGATTAATTAAGTCCGTATTTACTTGTGATATTACTCTGCTACCAAACAACCCACTAGACCTTTTGTTCAATTGAATCCTAAAAATTCTGTTAATTACTACGCAGTCCTCGAGATCGATACTTGGGACTTCTCCCTTATTACTACAATTGGTAAAAATAGTACACTTGCTATTTTCCCGATCAAGTTTTTGGCGCCGTTGTCGGGGACTGCCAAATTAACATTGTTTTTAGAATCCAAAAGAAATTTTGTTGCTCTGCGACTAAAATTTTATTGTTTATAGCATAACTTTTATCTGTTTATTATCTAACGCTTGCCTAATTGTGTATGCGAGGTCAGGCCTCAGCTAAATATTCTTTTGATACAGAACCAGAACGAGCATTACACGAAAGACGGAGATTAGCTAAAGTTAAAAGACTGGAAGAAATAGAGGAAATTATATTCGTGCAGAGCAACTCCGAAGAGAGAGAGAGACACCACCTGAGACTGTTCAAATGGCTGGAAATCCACCTCAGCCTGAAAGACTGCTAGGAGACTATGGAGGGGCCAATGCTCAACCGAACTGGATGACCATTGTGAATCAACCGGTGAATGCTGCGCATTTTCAGTTACACCCTTCCACCATCCGTCAGTTGGAGAGCAAGCCATTCGCCGGAAGAATCAACGAAGATGCAAATAAACATCTTCAGAGATTCCTCACAACCACCACCTTGCTGAAAATAGAAGGACATTCCGAAGAGGCCAAGAGATTAGTTATGTTCCCGTTCACACTCACTGATGATGCAGAAGAATGGTTTTACTCGCTTCCCGCTGGGAGTATCACAACATGGCAAGAGATGGAAACTGCGTTCCTGAATGAGTATTTCCCTGCCTCAGTGTTCATCCGAAAAAGATACGACATTGTCAACTTCAAGCAAAAAGAAGGAGAATCTTTAGGGGATGCATATAAGCGGTTTAAGAGGTGTCTTACAGCATGTCCTACTCATAACCTGGACGCCACGGAGCAGATGCAAAACTTTGTGAATGGACTACGACTCAAAACGAAACAGCTCATAGATACTGCTGTCGGTGGCTCAACCAACTTCTCAACAGCCACAGGTATCAGAAGGATCATAGAAGCAATCGCCGCGAACGAGCACCTTGAGTTGTATGATCGCACGGTAAACCAACCGGAAGGTAAGATTGATCTGAAGCTGGCAGACCAGGTTGTTAAAATGGAGGATCAGATCACCGCTGAGGTAGAGAGAAGGTTAAAGAAAATGAATGTTGAAACTCAGGTAGTGGCACAGGTTGAGCCAGTTCAAGTAGCACCTTGTGAAATATGCGGTGGGCCACACTTTACAATGCATTGTGTAGCAACTCAAGAGCAAGTGGAACAGATTAATATGTTGAGGCAGAACAATCCTTACGCCAACACATATAATCCTGGTTGGAAGAATCACCCAAACTTTTCATGGAAAGATCAACAAGGTAATGTGCAAAAACCGGTTCAAGGCCAACAACCGTATCAACCTCAGCCACAGCAGTACCAGCAGACACCGTACCAACCTCAATATCAACCACAAGCGCCTCGAAAAGCTGATTGGGAAGTGGCCATTGAGAAAATGGCCGCCCAAAGTTCTCAATTTCAAGAAGAGACAAGGAGTAACTTCAGGAATGCTGGAGCATCCATAAAGAATCTTGAAGTATAAATGAGTCAAATTTCCCAACAGCTAGCAAGTTCATAAGCGCCGGGTACACTTCCAAGTGCCACAGTACCAAATCCGAAAGATCACCACCAAATTAAGGCGGTAGTAACAAGAAGTGGAAAAGCCAAGGAAGTAGGAGAAGAGGAAATGGAACTAAATGATCAGATGATTGAAGTGGAGCTGGAAATTAAAGAGAATGAAACAGTCGAGGAAGAAATGGTGACACCGGTACCGGTAACTAAAGAAAAAGTGGTAGAACCGAAACCGGTGATCAAGCTGCCATACCCATCAAGAAATAAGAAGAAAGGACAGCAAGAGAAGAATTTCAAGAAGTTCCTGGAGCTGTTTAAGAAGTTGGAGCTGAACATTCTGTTGTTGGAGGCACTAGAACAAATGCCCACCTATGCAAAATTCATGAAAGACATCATTGCTAAGAAGCAGACGAGTGAGTCCGAACCTGTTATTCTAACGGAAACTTGTAGTGCTATTTTGCAGGGTCTGAAGATTCCGGTCAAGAAGAAAGACAGTGGAGTTGTTACTATCCCATGCACTATTGGCGATAGGTCATTCAATAGAGCTTTAATTGATTTGGGAGCAAGTATTAGCCTCATGCCCTTGTCTATCTACAAAAAATTGGATATCGGTGCGGTTCAAGACACTCGGATGACCCTCCAGTTTGCTGATCATTCAGTTAAGCGGCCATATCGAGTGGTTCAAGATGTACTAGTTAAGGTAGATAAATTTGTGTTTCCGGTTGATTTTGTGATCCTAGAGATGCCGGAAGATGATAAAATGCCGTTAATTTTGGGCCGACCATTCTTGGAAACCGGGAGAGTCATGATAGATATGGAAGGCGGCACCCTGACCTTGAAAGTATATGACGAGGAGTTAAAAATTGATGTTAGTAATACCATGAAGCATAAACAGGATCGGGGCACTAGCAGCAACATACAAGTGCTAGAACAGGTCGTAGAGAGCGAACATTTGGAGAGTGTGACCCAACTGCCCCTGGAGAGAGTGCTAAGCATGTCAATCTTTAAGGAAGACAGAGAAGTCGATGAGAATGACAGAGAGGTAGTCGAAATGTTGGACACTCGACCATTCCAAAGGGGATCCTGACCACACCGATGGGAGGACTTACGGCAACCTATAGAGCTTGAGGGTAATGACGAAAAGCCTAAAGGGTCGGAATTGAAACAACTGCCAGAAAATCTCAAATATGTGTTTCTAGACACAGAGGAAAAGTGTCCCGCCATTATCAGCTCTAGTTTGAAAAATGTCCAAGAGAAACAACTGATTGGGGTTCTAAAAAAATTTAAGAGTGCTATTGGTTGGAAAATAGAAGACTTAAAGGGTATAAGTCCTACAGTTTGCATGCACAAAATCTTTATGGAGAAGGACCATAAACCGGTTGTGCAGCCCCAGCGAAGACTGAACCCCGTTATGAAGGAAGTCGTAAGAAAGGAAGTGGTGAAATTATTGGATGCTGGGCTTATCTATCCTATATCCGACAGTTCATGGGTGAGCCCTGTTCACGTGGTGCCTAAGAAAGGAGGTACAACTGTGGTGACTAATGACAAGAATGAGTTGATTCCTACGCGTACCGTCACTGGTTGGAGGGTATGCATTGATTATAGGAGATTTAATTTAGCCACCAGAAAGGATCACTTCCCGTTGCCCTTTATTGATCAGATGTTAGAAAGATTGGCTGGTCACGATTACTACTGCTTTCTAGATGGATACTCCGGATACAACCAAATCGCGGTTGCGTCGGAGGATCAAGAGAAGACAGCTTTCACATGCCCGTACAGAGTTTTTGCTTATAGGAGAATGCCATTCGGGTTATGTAATGCTCCAGCCACATTTCAAAGATGCATGACTTCCATTTTTGCGGATATGCTCGAGAAACATATGGAAGTCTTCATGGATGATTTTTCGGTTTTCGGGTCATCATTTGATGATTGTTTAACTAACCTGTCACTTGTTTTGCAGAGATGTCAGGAAAGTAACTTGATCCTGAATTGGCAAAAATGTCATTTCATGGTGAGAGAGGGCATCGTCCTTGGTCACAAAATCTCACACAAAGGGATCGAAGTTGATCAAGAAAAAGTGGAAGTAATATCCAAGTTACCACCACCCGTAAACGAGAAAGGTATCTGAAGCTTCTTGGGTCACGCAGGGTTCTACCGCAGGTTCATAAGAGACTTCTCTAAGATAGATAAACCGTTGACGTCTTTGTTAGTCAAGGAAACGGCGTTTGTGTTCAATAAGGAATGTGCTGATGCATTCGAGAACCTGAAAAACAAGTTAGTGTCAGCACCAATTGTGATAGCCCCAGACTGGTCGCTGCCGTTTGAGATCATGTGTGACGCCAGTGACATCGCAGTAGGGGCTGTATTGGGGCAGCGGAAAGAAAAGCTTTTGCATGTTATTTACTACGCGAGTCACGTGTTGAACCTAACACAGATGAATTATGCAACTACTGAGAAGGAGTTGCTAGCGGTGGTGTATGCCTTTGACAAATTTAGGCAATATCTGTTAGGTTCTAAAGTGATTTTTTATACTGACCATGCTGCGTTAAAATATCTTTTTGCTAAACAGGAGTCAAAGCCCAGGCTGCTGAGATGGATCCTTCTTCTCCAAGAACTCGATGTGGAGATTCGGGATAAGAGAGGATGTGAAAATACTGTAGCTGATCACCTCTCGCGAATGTCACCGATTGAAGAAAACAAGGAAAAGCGACCGATAAAGGACGAGTTTGCTGATGAACACATCCTGGTTATTCATGGTGTTCCTTGGTTTGCTGATTACGCCAACTATTTAGTCGGGGGTCTCATACCCGACGATTTTGATTCTAACAGACGGAAAAAGTTTGTTCATGACTGTAGGTTCTACTTATGGGATGACCCGTTTCTTTACAAGAAAGGGGTGGATGGACTGATCAGACGATGCGTTTCGGAAAACGAGCAAAGGAAGGTGCTCGAAGCATGTCATAATTCAGATTATGGAGGGCTTTTCAGTGGCGACCACACCGCAGCCAAAGTCCTCCAATCAGGGTTGTATTGGCCGTCTTTGTTCAAGGATGCCCAGAACATAGTTAAGGAATGCGATAGATGTTAACGGACTGGAAATATCTCGAAAAGAAACCAGATGCCGCAGAATTCCATGTTAGAAGTAGAGTTGTTTGATGTTTGGGGGATTGATTTTATGGGACCATTCCCACCATCATTTGGAAAACACTACATACTGGTAGCAGTTGACTATGTTTCGAAATGGGTAGAAGCAGTGGCACTACCAACAAATGATGCTAAAGTAGTGGTCAGATTTCTGAAGGAGAACATATTTTCGCGGTTTGGCGTACCAAGGGCCCTTACAAGTGATGAGGGAACTCATTTCCTAAATCATCTCATGGAAAAGCTACTCCTTAAGTATAATGTGAAGCACAAAATATCTACTCCGTACCATCCTCAAACCAACGGGCAAGCCGAGGTGTCAAATCGACAACTCAAACAGATATTAGAGAAAACAGTGCGTGCATCCCGTAAGGACTGGGCAGTAAAGCTGGACGACGCTCTCTGGGCGTATCGCACTGCATACAAAACACCCATTGGTATGTCCCCGTACCAACTGGTCTATGGTAAAGCTTGCCATCTGCCTCTAGAGTTAGAACACAAGGCATTATGGGCATCAAAAGTGCTTAACCTAGACCTCACCAGAGCAGGAGAGTCCAGAACCCTCCAACTCCATGAGCTAGAGGAATTCAGGAACCGGGCGTATGAGAATGCAAAAATGTACAAGGATCAAGCAAAGAAATGGCATGATCGACGTATTCAGAAGAAAGAATTTTGGGAAGGACAATTAGTACTGTTGTACAACTCCCGACTGAAACTATTTTCGGGAAAGCTTAAATCAAAATGGTCTGGACCATTTGTAGTACATAAGACATTTCCGCACGGAGCAGTTGAGCTGAAAAATCCAGCAAATGGAGACATTTTTAAAGTAAATGGTCAGCGTCTGAAACCTTACTACGAGGGACAACAGAAGGATCGCAACGATGTCGTTCATCTCACATGATATGATGACGGACCGTCGAGCCAGGCGACGTAAAACGAAGCGCTTCGTGGGAGGCAACCCACGTATTTCATTTACACGTTTTCATTTTGTTTTTGTTTTAACAGGTTTTGCTAAACTCGCAGTTCATCGGTGAAAGAAAATGTCGGAGACTAGAGGAGAAGAAAAATATGAAAAACAGCACCCTGACACGGGTGGCCGTGTTGTACAACACGGGCCGTGTCAGGCCCAGCATGACAGAAATCAGGAAGTTGGAAAAACAGGTGGACCAGTGGAGCAACACGGGTGCCCGTGTTGTGCAACACGGCCCGTGTTGCAGAGGCGTGACTTTGAAAAAAAATATATTCTACAGGGGGAGCAACACGGGTGCCCGTGTTGTGCAACACGGCCCGTGTTGCAAGGCGCGGTCAGATTTTTCCATTTTTACCCCGTGGGGCCCACCACTTTAACCCCCACTTATCATTACCCACCACACAATTCCTATCATTTTTTCATCTTCCTCCTTCTTCTCCCTCATAAAACCCTTAACCTCCATAACCCTCTCTACACAAAAGCTTCATTATCTACCACACCTACTCACCGGAACCACTTCCGTCCTTCACAAAAAACACTCTACTCATCATTGTGATTAATTCTACGGTTTCGTTTTTCACTAACAGGGATTTCGAAATTTTTCGAACCATCGGTGTTGTTTGTGTTTTGCAGGTTCAGAATGCCTCCTCGTAGAGATACCGGAAAAGCAGTGGCGGAAACTTCACGCCCCAAAAAGAGAGCACATCGTATGGCGAACCCTCACGGCATACTCTTTGAAGACCCGGATCATCAGAGAAAGTACTCTAACATCATCAAGCGTAAGCTCACGCCCACAAGGTATATCTGTAACACTACGCTTGATAATCTAGGGCTGAGAATAGAGGTCCATAGGATGTTTCACACTCTCGGGATGTTAGAATTTATGCAATTAGAAGCGCCAACTTATGAGCGCATAACTGTTGAATTCTTGAGCACTTTAGAATTTCAGTTGAAGCACAGGTGGACAGGGGTGGAGGAAGAATATTATGGTACACTGAGGTTCAGGTTATTTGATACTGACCATAGCCTGACCATAACCGAGTTGGGAGATATACTGAAGCTCCCCAATTTTGGTCCCGGAGCCCCTCCGGGAAATTTTAGTGCAGGGGACTTTTGGAAGGCTATTACAGGCAGAACTGATTATGTCGCGAAAGCGGCAAAAGCTTCTTGTATCCATAACCCTTGTTTCAGGTACGCTCAAAAGGGATTGGCATATACACTGTTCGGCAGGGGTGACAGCACAGGGGTAGCGACTCAGAGGGAGTTGTACTTCATGTACGGCATGGCCAATCACGAGCTCATTAATGTAGCTGCCTTTGCAGCTGATCACCTGAATAGGGTTGCGAATGCACCTTCAGGCGAAATAAGTGTAGGCGGTATGATTACTCAAATCGTGAATCACTTTGGCCATGGTGCTCTCTTGAGAGAGGAACCCACTGTTACAGGTAAGACAAAAATAGATCTTGCCACACTGACTGCCCAAGGTATGATTCGTGTCTTTGATAATTACTATTCCTTGGTAAGCCGAAACAGTCATCTCCTTGCTTTACCTGCCCCTGACTTTATTAGTATTCAAAATGTGAATAACTGGCTATATGAGAGCCCCCTGCAGGATGAAGAAGACCAATTTTATGATGGTACAGGTGCAGAATTCTTTGAGGATGAAGGCGATCAGGTAGAAGAAGCGCCTATACCGCCTACTCGATTTTCACCCCATCAGGAATCAGGCTCAGGCTCGTGGAACTTATCTAAAAAAGAATGGGACTGGATGGAGAATGAGATGTGCCATCTCCGAAGTGAGCAGACGAGGCAAGGCGAGGAGCAGACAAGACAAGGGAACGAGCAAATCCGACAAGGCAGGTTGATCGGTGAGATGCATGAATGGATGCGGCAGATGATGCTGCACGACCAACGTCCGCAACCATGAACTTTGTGAGTCCCCTGCTACTAGTGTTCCAACAGTGAGGACACTGTTGAATTCTAGTGTGGGGGTATTTTATTTGTGTTTTATTTTATTTGTGTTTTTATGTTATTTGTGTGTTTTCAATTCTGTTGCAGTTATTTGTCTATTTAATTTCCAGTCCAGTGTTAGTTTGAGAACATGATAGCGATCCACAGTAAGACCCCCTGACATTGAGCTAATAAAATTAATAAAATTGTTGGTTGGGGAACTGTTGAGTGAAGATGTTGAGTGAGGTGATGAGAAAGTACATAGAATACTCAGAAAAGAACTGTGAGGATGAAATTGGGATAATCTTGAGAGATAGGTAAAAGGCCAACACCCAGGGTTTCCCAAAGAGGAACGAGTTCGACGTGTAGATTTGTACCATAGTGCTTTGATCTGAGAAGTACCCCTGAGTAGTTTATTTTGACAATCAGGCTCCATCAAAAATAATCGTGTGTGCAAGGATAATGAAAAATATAGAGTTAAGGCACAGAAAAAAAAACAAACAAAAAGGGGCAAGTAGGCGACTAATCCTTCTAAGTTGGGTAACCCTCACCCGGTTATTCAGCCCAACGGCGGTCTAACCTGAAAGCCATTCAAAAAGAATAACAGTGCCAGAAAAAGATTGATAAATCTTGTGCACACAAGGAAAATCATAAAAGCCATATAGTGATTGTCCGAATGAAAGGGAGGAAAATCGAAAAAGAAGACTTAAGTACAAAGCATAGTCGGAGAGGTTACCCATAGGGAGACTGAGGTCTGTGGTTTACCGCAGTCTAGTGTTTGCAGGTTACCTATTTTGAGGGAAAAGCCGAGATAAATCCTAGGGGACTTGGAATGAGAAGTTCAAGTATGAGTATTATCACCGTGACTCACAATTCTATGGACGGTTCCGTTATGAAAAAACAAAAAAGAGATATTAAGTTCGGGTTGGTGAGCTTGTTGCTTGAGGACAAGCAAAAGTTCAAGTTCGGGGGAGTTTGATCGGTGGATTTCAGTTGTGTTTTCAAACACTGTTTGTGGTTAATTTCACAATGTTTTTATCTAGTTTTCGAAGCTTTAGTTGTTATTATCTGCATTACTCGTAGTTGTGTGTCTTCGAGTCTTATTTTTAAGTTTATGTTGCTTTTGCCGCTGGTGCGTTTGATTTGGTTTCTTTTAGTGTGTTTTTGGCAGGAATGGATAGCATGAAAATCGCACCGCATTCGGAGGAAAAGAAAAGGAGAAAAAGGGAACTCAGAGCTGCAACACGGGTACCCGTGTTGCACAACACGGCCCGTGTCATGAAGGACACGGCTGGCAGACACGGGTGGACCAAAGCAGATAGAAAAAGAAGACTCAGACTTACAACACGGGTGCCCGTGTCATGCAACACGGCCCGTGTTGCAGCCCTTGGAGAGGAACACGCCCCAAAAGAAGCCAGCAGCCTGACACGGCCACCCGTGTTGCACAACACGGCCCGTGTCAGGGCCACTGAACGTGAAATTTCTCTGTTTTCTGTTTTTTTGCTGTCAGACCTATTTCGAAGGGCATTTGAGACATTTCGCTATGTAATTTGAATTTAGATATAAGAGGCACATTTTAGAAAGTAGAAGAGGACTTTTTGAACAGAGATTAGGATTGACAACTAAGAGGAGAGTTCGGCTGGAAACAGAGGATCGATCAAAAGCGGAAGCAATTGATGATCCACGGAGTTCAACGTGCATTGTAATGATCTTCTCCTTTTTAATTCTAATTACTTTTATGTTTACAAAGGACATGAGTAGCTAAACCCCAAGTTGTTAGGGGGTGGTCCTTAATGCGATGTAATGACGTTTGTTTAATTATTCTATGAGAACTATGTTTTTACCTTAATATATTTGATTTTGCATTAATCCTATTCGTATTCATATTGGAAAGTAGAATTCGAATGGTGCTTAGGCGTTAGTCTGGAAAGTCAACCTAACACTTTTGCAAAATAGTATCACGGTCGATATTGCTTAGGAATGAGGATATCCCGTATCACGTATTTTATGGTCGGAACTATTGCTTGATGTTTTTCAGGGACACTGAGGAATTAGTGAACTGGAAAATCATCAAAGGGTTTCCATTAAGGAATTAAGGCAACTAAAGTGGCCAACTGATAAATTAAGGTCAATAACTAGTACAGTAGAATAATCATACAGGGTCTTTACTCGTATAGTCTCCACTCCCCTAACACTGTTCTTAGATTGATTAATTAAGTCTGTATTTACTTGTGATATTACTCTGCTACCAAACAACCCACTAGACCTTTTGTTCAATTGAATCCTAAAAATTTCGTTAATTACTACGCAGTCCTCGAGATCGATACTTGGGACTTCTCCCTTATTACTACAATTGGTAAAAATAGTACACTTGCTATTTTCCCGATCAGTCACACAACACGGCCACCCGTGTTGCACCTCTGTTTGAGGTTTCCACGACCAAAAACCCCAGGCTTCACAACACGGGCCGTGTCACACAACACGGCCACCCGTGTTGCACCTCTGTTTGCCCTAAAAATCTTTTTTTCTCCCAGACTTTACAACACGGGCCGTGTCACACAACACGGCCACCCGTGTTGCACTTCTGTCATGCCCTAAAAACCCATATTACAGGTACCCCATGACACGGGCCGTGTCACACAACACGGCCACCCGTGTCGCACAACACGGGTCGTGTCACACAACACGGCCACCCGTGTTTCACCTCTGTTTGAGGTTTCCATGACCAAAAACCCCAGGCTTCACAACACGGGTCGTGTCACACAACACGGCCACCCGTGTTGCACCTCTGTTTACCCTAAAAATCTTTTTTTCACCCAGACTTTACAACACGGGCCGTGTCACACAACACGGCCACCCGTGTTGCACTTTTGTCATGCCCTAAAAACCCATATTACAGGTACCCCATGACACGGGCCATGTCACACAACACGGTCGCCCGTGTTGCACCACTGTTTTGCTACTTTTTTCGATTTTTTTTAGCCGACTAATCTCATATGTTGTATGATTTTAGTGTGAATGTTGCTATTGTCCTTGGTGACTTTTGATTCCAAAAACCATTTTCAAAAGCAAACCCTCGATTTTATCGAGCCATTTTTAACCCTTGTAAGTCGGCCGCCTTGTGCGTCCGCCATCGACCTTGTTCGTATCACCTCAAATACTTTTACAAACAATAAATCTTGATCCAACGTCAAGTGGTTCTCTTTTCTCATAAAAATCCAAAACACAATAACATAAACGATTAGAATCATGCACTACGAACTTTAAAGTGGTGGAGAAGGAATGAGAATGGAGTCCTCCTACACTCGTTCCGAATGTTTTGGATACAAGGCGCTCGACTTGGTTATTCGAAACATTCATTTCTATCCAAAGTCTTTTGTGTATAATCCTAATGAAGAATAATTTCTCTTAAGAAACTTAAAAATAACATCAACTCATCAAACCTATTTTCGCCTTAGGGCATCAATCCAAAAACCCTTTTTCAAGGTATAAAATCAACCAACAAACAACAATTTCGCAAGCCTCTGAACTACGGAGCTCTGATTCTTCACTTCTTTTAAGTGAGGATACGTAGGCACAAGGGCCACAATCCTTGGCGAGCATTAAAATAAATAAACCAACCCCTCTTTTCTTTAAACAAGCAAACTCTTAGAACAAAACAGCCATTCACGCCAAACAACCTAGGAGGTTCCCATCGAGTACGATGGATGCGAGGGGGTGCTAATACCTTCCCCTCGCATAACCGACTCCCGAACCCTAAGATTTGGTTGCGATGACCACACTCTTTTCCCAAAGGTTTTATCGCTATTTCCCTTTCCCTCCGTGGGATAAATAAAATCCGGTGGCGACTCTGTGTCATTTTTCGCGTAGCGACAAAAAGGTCGACCAAGAATCAATGGAGAGTCTTCATCTTCCTCCATATCAATTACTACAAAGTCGATTGGGAACAAAAAACTATCCACCTTTACCAATACATCTTCGGCTACACCATGAGGGCGAGTCATAGATTTGTCGGCGAGTTACAACGTCATTTGAGTAGATTTCAATTCCATGTAACCCAACCACTTCACAATATATAAGGGTATCAAATTTATGCTAGAGCCCAAATCAATCAACCCCTTGCCCACATAAGTATTTCCAATTGTGATAGGCAAAGTGACTCGTCCCAGATCACTTTCTTTCCTCGAGAGAGTGCGTTGAATAATAGCGCTACAACTAGCATCTACCGTGATTGTCTCTTGATCCGTATACCTCTTTTTCTTCGTGAGAATGTCCTGCATAAATTTAGCATAATTCGGCATTTTCTCCAATGCTTCGGAAAATGGAATATTAAATTGCAATTGTTTGAATATGTCCATAAACTGAGCATAATGTCTAGCATTGTCTTTCCTTGTCGGAGCATGCGGGTAAGGAAAAATTTGAACCGGTATCGTGTTCACTTGCTCTTTTCCTTTTCTCATCTTTCTCACTCTTTCTTCTCTCTTACTTTTCTCTCCTTCCTCATTTTTTTTCACTTTCTCATTTTCAACTAATTCTCCCTCAATAGTTTTTTCTACTTCATCCTCAACATTTTCGATTTCTTTTTCAAGAACAACTTCCTCCTCTACTACTTCCTCACCTACACCCATGTCAATTTCTCTTCCTCTCCTTGTAAGAATCTCCTTGCAATTCTCCTTCGGATTTGGAGTAGTGGTAGCTGTGAAAGGCCCTTTTTGTTAATCGGCCAATTGTTTTGATAATTGGCCAACTTGTGTCTCCAAATTCTTAATAGCCGCATCAGTGTTCTTTTGGTTGGACATTGACATTTGCACGAATTGGGTAAGAGTTTCCTCCATCTTTGACGGTGCATTTTGAGTTTTAGGAGTTTATGTGTAGTTTTGATATTGTTGACGATTTGAAGTTCCGGCTTCTTGCGGCCTCCAAGGTTGTTGGTACCCTTGATTAGGTCTTTGATAACCTTGGTTTGGTTGTTGATAAGGTGGTCTTTGTTGATATCCTTGATTTTGGTTTCCGGCATAATTGGCTTCTTCCAAGACGGGAGGGCAATATCCGGTAGGATGGTCACCTTTACGTAACTCACAACTTGCCACTTAAATTTAAGTAGGAACTTCTTGCATTTCTTTGATTTGTTGTGGAAGTTTTGACATTTGTTGAGTCAAAAGCTCCACTTGTTGCGTAAGAAGTTTGTTTTGGACAAGAATAACGTCATTTGTACCTAACTCGAGCACACCTGGTTTTCTTTGAGCTACCCCACAGTTATGATTCCCTTGATGATCATTAAGTGACATCTTCTCAATAATTGCAATTGCATCATCGACGCTTTTTGACATCAAAGAACCTCCCGCCATAGCATCCAATAAGGTCTTGTGAACCGAAAGGAGACCATTTCGGAAAATATGAACTTGAGTAAGTTCATCAAAACCGTGTCCTTTGCATTTTCTTAACATAGACTTGAATCTCTCCCAAGCTTCGTTGAGTGATTCACTTGCTCCTTGCAAAAACACATCTATTGCAGTTTTAGCTTCCATGAAACGGTTATGTGGAAAGAACCGTTCAAGAAATTTCTCTTCTAAAAGATTCCAATCCGTCATGATTGTTGTAGATTGATCAAGATACCATTCCTTCGCTTTCCCAATCAAGGAATGAGGAAATAGTCTCCTGAACAATGACTCTTCGTCAGCTTCTGTTGCTCCCGTTGTGCCCGCAATCTCATAGAATTTTGTAAGATGTGTGAACAGATCCTCATGGTCTAATCCCGTGAAAGGACTTTGATAGAAAAGTGCTAGGATTCCCGTCTTCATCTCGACTTGTCTTCCATTTTGAAGATTACATGCTAACTAAGCAGTATGTCTTGGATTGTTCGTACATGGAGTGGAAACTGGAGGTGGAGGTGGAGGTGCTACCATAATTGGTGAATTAGGTGGAGTGGATGAAGAAGATTCTCCGCACTCTTGTCTTTCGAGAGCTTGTTTCCGTCTTCGCATTGTGCGACTATTGGTACGCCATGCGGTTCTCTCAATCTCTAGATCGAAAAGAAGGTTTTTCGGCCGAACCTGTCCACGCATAAACGAATTATGCACACAAACTAAACAAATTAAAAAGCCCAAAGAATTACAAAGATTAGAGTTTCACAATACAAAAAAAAAATCTTAAAATCACTAAATTATTGCAATGCTTGCAATATTCAACTAACAATCCCCGACAACGGTGCCATTTTGTTAGAAAGTATTATGCGGTAGTGTTTTATCGTATCCATAGGGATTGAAGAGAATATAGATGTTGTCATTCAATGGTTTAGCGACTTAAGAAAAGGGGGGTTTTTAGAATGGTTTCAATGTTTGTAACAAAAGTTTGCAATAATTAAAGCGGAATAAAATTCGGTCTTTAAGTTTGATAAAAGCATGTCAAGATTAGGGTTCGCTAGTCTGTCCTAAACGTATCCAACCAATCAAATATGTGAACGAAGTTCTAACCAACATAACCGTGTATCCTCACAAAAACATTAATCTCTAAATCGATTTCGTGAAAAATATTGTTCTGACCATTAAATGATCTCTCTAAATAACAATCGGAACAATAAGTGTTAATATCGATACAAAGCGGATATCAACTTTCAAATCTATCTCTAGCATTTGCATAGTTGATAGATGAAGATATTAGGTCAAGACTTGGAAAGTTTATCTCTAATATAAACTAAACCATAAATGTACAAATAATGGAAAATAACTTCATCTATATTGATTAACAACTTGTTCACATACAAGAGATTAAGAAGAATACATAAAATCTGAACCAACTACTTCTAACCTTAACAAGAGAGGGATTTATTTACTCATTTCCATGATAGCTTGAACAACAAGTTTTGGGAGAAGGTTGATCAACATCCGAGTCGAATAATCGAGATTGAATGGGAATCCACCTTCTTTTTGGAAATTATTGTCAAGAGATGATGAGAAATGAAGGAATGGGTTTTTTAGGTCAAAAAAATCACCTCTAATGCAAATACAAGAAAAAAGATATTTTTACAAAAAGTAGCCCATACTACTTATAGAAGGGTCTGCTGAGCTGTCATGTTGGCTAGGCGAACAAAATGGTTCGCCTAGCGAACCTCAAAATGTGCCACCAGAAGTGCCTGTGTCCTGAGGACTCTCACCAGACCAGTTTGCAAATGTTCTATAGGCGAGTAATCCTTTGCTAGGTGAATCTTTCGATGTGAACTTCGCCTAGCGAATTTATAGTCCTTTCACCTCTGTTCCAAGTATGGGAGTGTTTGTTAACTGCCCGCTGATGCTTCGCCTAGCGAGCTCTTCGCTACCTCCCTTGCCTAGCGAGTTTATGCCCCTTTTGTCTCTGTCCATGTCTGGGAGTGTTCGCTGGCAGCTCATTGCTTCTTCACCTAGCGAGTGCTTCGTTGCCTCCCTCGCCTAGCGAGTTTAGGGCCTTTTCCATTCTGTTGTGAATAGTGTCATGATTTCTGGCCTTCGCTACATAGTTCGCCTAGCTAACTTTGTGAAGTTTTGGAGGGAGCTTCGCTGGCAAGTTCGCCTAGCGAACTTGCTATTGTTTGCTTTCTTTCTTGGTTTCTTTGCCATCTTTCTTGTGTCTTCATTTTCTACTCTTTCATGCCTAAATCCTGCACAATAACACACAAATTAAAGGTACCAAGATTCTTTCATATAAAGTTGCAAACCAACCAAAGCAAGAGTGACTTTGAATACGATCTCGACAAAAAGGAGTGAAAGATGCCCACACTTGATAGCTCAAATAAGTAAAATTGGGCATCTAACAGTCGATCAAAACCCTAATTTGGTGACACTGATGGTCTTGAGGCTTGATTAACTTGGAATGGTGCAATCTTGTGTTAAATTATTTATGAGGGAAGCCTCTTGATCCTTCATTGATGTTTGAAAGGTTTGACAAGTTGAATTTCATGTCAATTCTTGACTGATCCTTTGCCTGAATGCTCTAAGAGGGCTCAAAATCCTAATCCTTGGTTAAGGTGAATACTCAACAATCTTTGAAAAGAATAATGAGGTACAAGAATACATACATATTACGATGATGATTTTCATAATTATATGAAGTCTTATGGTTAAAATTTAGGGTATGGCACATGCCTTGCTCCAAAAGTCAACCCAGGGACTGAATTAGATCAAAACCCTAATTTTGGTGCACTAAGGATCTTGAGGCTTTTTGATATTGAAATGAGGCAATATTGTACTTGATTATTAATGAATGAGAGCTCTTTATCTTCATGGATGAATGAGAGACTGGGTAAATTGAAACTCATACCCATTCTTGATTGATCCTTTGCCTGAGTCTTTTTTTTGTTGTTGTTTAAAACCCTAATTTGTAATCAAATGAAACAAACAACAATCTTTGTATCTACAAGTGGGTTAGTGATGCATAAAAATATACAGACATACGATGTAAATTAAATGCAAAAGATATAGGATCTTAGGGTCAAAAATTAGGGTATCACATGTTCATAGGAAGAGTAATCAATTGTAGTATTTGGTCTCAATCCAAAGTTCTTTGGGTATGATACAAGGAGTCTGATCTTGGTATTCTTCTCACTTATGAGCATGAAGATGCTCATGTGATTCTTGTGAGGTTGTGATGTCAGGCAAGATGTTTTAACATCATGGTGTGTTAATCTTGTGGCTTAGTCAACTCTGCTTGAGAGTTTGAGTTGTTCAAGCTATTGAATTTTATCAACTTTGTTCTTAATTCTTAGGAGAGTCCTGAGAAATAAGATTGGGAAGTATCTGGGAGAATTTATTTTTCTCTGCCGGTTGAGATAAGGTTCATGGGAATCTTTGCTGTTAAATGGGAGATGTTAAACATAATGTCTTGACATCATTTTTTGTATGGATGAAAGGAGTGTGCTTGGGGATTATTAGAAGCACATTGACTATGCCTCAGAGGTTACAAGAGAGAATAGACAAATTCTAACAAGGTGTCAGAACATTGTTTAGGACTTGTGGTTATTTCCAAGTAGATTTATTTGGACGGTGTTCCTTGGACAGTGAAGAGCGTGCCTTAGAGAAGGCGTGCAAAACATGTGTCTTGGTACATGCGCATTCTTTGGAAGGTTCTCCTTAAAGTTGAAACAGTCAAATCTAATTTGGGCAGTGCACCATCATTTATGATGAAGTTATCTACCTCAATTTTTATCCTTATTGAATTGTCCTTCGGTAACTTATATGGACCGTTAATTCCTAAGGAAACTGCTTGGGTATTAGGGGGTCGTTGCCTTTGGTGTCTCAAGTTTTCTTATTGGGAGGGTTGTAAGGTTATAGCTTTCGTTCGGGTGTGGGCGAGTGTTATTTGGTTCTGGGACTGCGTTTGTTTCGTTTCCCAATCTGAGTTAAGAACATAGTTATGTCTTGTGTTCTGAGTTATCTGGAGGTAGGGTTCAGTTTTCTGAGCCTTGATCTGGATAATGAAGGATGGTAAATTGGGACTAGGTTTAAGGGGGAGTGTCATTCATCTTCTTCCTCATGTAGACCAGGTATAAGGGTACATGGCGAACAATAGGTGGTGTACACTGTGTAAACCATCCATAAAACTGAACAAGAAGAATGAAAGCTTCCAGGAGTTACATTATTTTTTGCTA
This sequence comes from Lathyrus sativus, assembly GCA_963859935.3. Lineage (NCBI taxonomy): Eukaryota > Viridiplantae > Streptophyta > Magnoliopsida > Fabales > Fabaceae > Lathyrus > Lathyrus sativus. Next base: position 266,370,203 of record OZ012735.1, read on the forward strand.
GACTCGTCATAGGTTGGATGAAATAACTTCAGTACTTTCTACTCCTTCTCTCCTTGTCTTCCTGGGTTTATTGTGCAAAAGGAGTTTTAGCCAAAATTTGTTAAAAGGGGGAAATTGAAGACTCTAAGATTTGACTAAATTTTGGTAAAACATGGTGTTGAACAAGATGTCCTAACATGCAGAAGTTTGTTAAAAGAAAACATGTCAGACCAGATGTCCTATCTTGATGACTTAACATCTTGGTCTGATACAATAAGTTGTTATAGATTTGTTATAAGATTTAAGGCGCAATCGGAACATGGATCAAGGAAAGACTGAACAGAGATTTTGAAGCCCATGGACAAATGAAGATTATAAAAGGAATACCAAGACCTAGTGAAAAAAGTTAGACCTTGTTAAGACTTCTATAAAAAATAGAAATAAGGGTTTAGGGTTATAAGAGTCATGTACTTTCTTGTTTTGTAAGTCCCCCTTTGTATCAATTTGATACATCGTGGTAGACATACGTTTACAGATTCAGAAACCTTTAGGTAATGAATTGTAAACTATTCTTGGATGAAGCTATTAAGAAAATTCAAGTGTGATTGTTAGTCAAGAGTCATGATTGAATTTTGTATTGGAAGGGTGTCTTCTAATTGACCAGTTTGATGCAGTTGTAGAGGTTGTAACTGTTAGATATCACTGAGGTAATTTAGGAATTGAAATGGGCTTCTCTTATCTAGATAGGTTTCTAGATAAAAATGCACTTGTTAGGCAATTAATTGATAAGTTACCAGAGGTTGTATACTTAGAATTAATACTACTGATAGTGAATTCATTCCTGGCTTGGTAGCCCCCAAATGTAGGTACCAAACTGGGTCATTATATTTATATGCTCCATTCAATTTTCTCTTTTTCTCAGAAATATATGTCTTGACTGATGTTGAAACATCTATCACAACATTGTTATGAATCTGTAATTTTTGAATGTTCTTTGCAAGCTCGCTTCAACGAGAAGGACAAGAGATCGAAAGGAAAATGGATCATAAAGAGCAAAGATAATTTTCAAAATTTTGGTGGAAGAAAGTCCCAAAATTCCAAGAATTTGACTTATCAAAAGGGTGAGAGCAGCTGCAACAAAAAAGGTGGTTGTAACAGCCCAATTTTTCATTAATTAAGTAGTTAATGAGAATTATTTAATTGATGAGTAATTAATTAGATGAATTATTAGATGTTGGAGAGAATTAGAAGAGAAAGAAATATAAAAGGAAAGTGGAAGGAAAGAGGAAAGATAGAAAGAATAGAGAAAGAGTAGAGAAAGAAGGAGAAAGAGGAGAAAAGAGAAGAAGAAGAGGAAGAACCTGGAATCATCAAGAACAACTCTCAAAGCTTAGATTGATCAAGGTAAGGGTGAAAAACATCATTATCTTAACAATGTATATGATTGTGTATGCTTGGGTTAGAGAATTGGATGTTTTTCTACAACTTCCATTTTAGGGCAAAATCGGATTAATCGGTAGAAACTGAGTTTTAACCGTAGAAAATGAGAATAAGTGGTAGTATTTGGTCGGGGAATGTTAGACTAAGATTACGAAACTTGTTCGGTAAGAATCGGGTGATTTTGGAAGGAATGGTTGAAGTTGGACAGTAGAAAACTTGAAGTTCGCAGACATTCGCTAGCGTATTCGCTGAGCGAGCTGGTAGCGAATGTTCGCTAAGCGAGCTAGTAGCGAGCCAGTAGCGAACGGTCCCAGACTTGGACATAATGCATGTTGTGGTGTTCGCTGGTAGCGAAGGGAGTAGTGAATGTTCGCTAGGCCTTCGTTGAGCGAGCAAGGTAGCGAACGAAGCCAGTAGCTTCTGTTTTCCTTCGCGAGCTTGTTTGTTGGGCGAAAAAGTAGCGAATACTCGCTAGGAGCTCGCTAAGAGAATAGAGTAGCGAGCGTGAAAAGATGTGTTCTTGTTGAATGTTTCCATCCGAGGCCGGATTTCAGACTTAACTTTGATTATTTCCATGCTCGAGACGTCGGTCACGTCGAGATATGTTATATTGTGGGTAGCCTTATGGCGTGAATCCTAGATTGTTGAATTAATTGAGTTGTGGTTTTGGATAAATGTTATACATTGTTATACTTGATTTGAAATGTATGAAGAGTGCATGAGAACATATTGTTTATATGTGTGCATTGTTTGTTATTATATTGATGAGATGTGTGAATATGTTGTGTGTGCAATCATTGTGATAATTCTTGAAGAGATGAATTATTTGAATGCATGAGATTAAGATGTCGGTCTTAAGTGCATTGATTTTTTGATTGCATATGCATCATTTAGTCAAGAAGCAATGCTTGCTAGTTTCGTGGAGACTAGTGACTTATCCCAGGCCTAGAAGAGTGAGTTTGAAAGCTTAGAGGACGGGCTTTTGATGGTTACCGGTCTAGAAGAGTGGACCCGGTTTAATGTAACATCGAGTAGCTAGGCTTGTAGAGTATTCTTTTGTGATACATTGTATATGTATCAGCTGATGATGTTTTGTAATGTATGAATGATATTATGAACCACTTGATGATGTGTAATTCTATTTTATCATGTCTTAAGTAATTCAATGTTTTAGTCTTCCGCTTTAATTTAAACATTGATATGAAGATTTTAAGTACCATGCTTTATTTTTAGTTGAGATTTATCCCTTTTGTTTTATTTCTTTTAAAACATTATTATTTATGGTTTCGGTTCGTGAATAATGTGATGCGCTTCTTTTATACCATGATATAAATATACTCTGATGAATTTTGTTTATGTGATTAAGTGTTTAATTGCATTATTTTGGGGGTATAGAAGGGGGTGTTACATTAAGTGGTATCAAAGCAGGTCGGCCAGTTGGCCAAGTTGTTAACTTGTTTACTTCCTTTGTATATCTGATTGTGTGTGACACTATCGATATTGCTTTACCTTGTGAGTTTTGTTGTTGAGATACAGAACGATGGTGGCTGGCAGAAATGACGAGACAATTGCGGAGGCGTTAACAAGCTGAATGTTAGGAATCATGCAGACGATGAATTACGTGCTTTGGGGAGGTTCCAAAGGAATAATCCGCCAGTGTTTAAAGGAACCCATGAGCCTGACAAAGCACATGTTTGGTTGAAGGCTATAGAAAAGATCATTCGGGTCATGAATTGCTCAGATGCTCAGAAGGTGCAATTTGGTACCCATATGCTTGAAGAAGAGGCGGAGGATTGGTGGGGTAATACTCGCCAAAGGTTTGAAGAGAATGAGATGGTGATTACTTGAGATCTTTTTAAATAGACATTTCTGGAGAAGTACTTTCCAAAAGATGTGCGTGGGAAGAAAGAAATCGAGTTCCTGGAGTTGAAGCAAGGAAACTCCACTGTGGCCGAGTATGCGGCAAGATTTGAAGAGTTAATTAAGTTTTCCCCTCACTACAACACTGTTAATGTTGAGAGATCTAAGTGTCTCAAATTTGTTAATGGTTTGAGACCTGAGATCAAACAAGCTGTCGGATATCAGGAGATCATGCGAATTTCTGAATTGGTAAACAAGAGTAGGATTTATGACGAGGATAGTAGGGCTAGGTCTAGCCACTGCAAGAGTTTGGGTGATAAGAAGGGAAAGGGTCAGTTCCGAGGGAAACCTTATGTGACTCCTATAGACAAAGGGAAACAAAGAGCTGATTATGATAAGATGCCAAGTGGGGGAGGAGCCTCTACTCCGGTAAGATGTTACAATTGTGGTGAAGCGGGACATCGTGCTCCCGAATGCGAAGGTGCTGGATTGAAGTGTTTTAAGTGTGGCAAGCCAGGCCATAAAGTTGTGGAATGCTGAAGTGGTGCAAATGTGACTTGCTACAATTTTGGGGAGCAAGGGCACATTAGTACCAAATGTGACAAACCGAAGAAGACGCAAGGGAACGGAAAAGTGTTTACTCTGTCTGGATCAGAAACTGCTAGCGATGATCGATTGATCCGAGGTACGTGCTTCATTAATGGTATACCTTTGATCGCTATAATTGATACCGGAGCTACGCATTCTTTTATTTCCTAGGATTGTGTTAAGAGGTTAAGTCTTAAGTTGTCTATTATGGGTAGCGGTATGGTTATTGACACTCCTGCTATGAGTTCAGTAACTACCCAGTATGTGTGTTTCAATTGTCTGCTAAGCATCTTTGGTAAAGATTTTGGAATGGATCTAGTGTGTCTTCACTTAGACCGAATTGATGTCATTCTTGGAATGAATTGGTTGCGATTCAACCGAGTTTATATTAACTGTTTTGAGAAGACGGTCATTTTCTCTGAATCTGACGAAGAAGGAGATTTGTTTATGACGGCTAAACAAGTGAAGGAATCGGTACAAGATGGTGCAAGGGAGTTTATGTTATTGGCAACTCTGAGTATTGGTGAGGGTGAAGCAGTTGATGCTTTACCAATCGTTCGTGATTTTCCGAAAGTTTTTCCCGAAGAGATAAGAGATTTACCGCCGGAACGAGAGGTGGAGTTAACGATCGATTTGGTTCCTGGAACTAGTCTGATATCGATGACTCCATATCGCATGTCCGCGTCGGAATTGAAAGAGTTGAAGGGTCAAATTGAAGATCTGCTTGATAAGATATTTATCCGTCCAAGTGTGTCGTCGTGGGGTGCACCAGTGCCATTGGTTAAGAAGAAGGAAGGTTCTATGAGGCTTTGTGTAGATTATCGGCAATTGAATAAGGTGACAATCAAGAATAAGTAACCACTTTCGAGGATTGATGACTTGATGGATTAGTTGGTTGGTGCCAGTGTGTTTAGCAAGATAGATTTGAGGTCTGGATATCATCAGATTCGCGTGAAGACTGAGGATATTCCTAAGACTGCCTTTAGAATGAGATATGGACACTATGAATATTCTGTAATGCCATTTTGTGTGACTAATGCACCGGGTGTATTTATGGAATACATGAATAGGATTTCCACCCGTATTTGGACAAGTTTGTGGTGGTATCATTGATGATATTTTGGTTTACTCGAAGAGTGAAGAAGAGCATGCCGAACATCTGAAGGTTGTATTATTTGTGTTGAAAGAGAAACAGTTGTATGCGAAGTTATCTAAGTGTGAGTTTTGGTTGAAGGAAGTGTGTTTCCTTGGCCACGTGATTTTAAGAAAAGGTATTGCAGTGGATCCATCGAAAGTTGAAGCCGTGTCGCAATGGGAGACTCCGAAATCAGTTTTTGAAATTACGAGCTTTCTTGGGTTGGTCGGTTATTACCGAAAGTTCATTGAAGGATTTGCTAAGTTATCGTCGCCGTTGACGCAGTTGACTCGAAAGGGTCAAGCTTTTGTTTGGGATGCCAAGTGTGAAGGAAGTTTCCAAGAGCTTAAGAGAAGATTGACAACAGCTCCTGTTTTAATTTTTCCAAATCCAGAAGAACCATTTGTTGTGTACTGTGATGCTTCACTAATGGGTTTGGGAGGTGTGTTAATGCAGAATAACCAAGTTGTAGCCTATGCTTCGAGGCAACTCAAAGTGCATGAGAAGAATTATCCGACACATGACTTAGAGTTGGCCGCTGTTGTATTCGTGTTGAAACTTTGGAGGCATTATTTATTTGGTTTGAGGTTTGAGGTGTATAGTGATCATAAGAGTTTGCGGTACCTCTTCGATCAGAAGGAATTGAATGCAAGACAGAGAAGATGGTTGGAGCTTCTAAAAGATTTTGACTTTGGTTTGAATTACCACCCCGGTAAAGCGAATGTGGTAGCAGATGCATTGAGTAGGAAATCATTGCATGTGTCAATGATGATGGTGAAGGAGTTGGAATTGATCAAGCAGTTTCGTAATTTGAGTTTAGTGTGTGAGAGGACTCCTCATGGAGTGAGGCTTGGTATGTTGAAGCTCACAAGTTGTATTCTTGAAGATATCCAAGAAGGACAGAAATATGACCTGAGCTTAGTTGATCGGTTGACTTTGATCAACCAAGGCCAAGGTAGAGTTTGTGTTCCTGACATTGTTGAGCTAAAGAAGAGTATTCTCGAGGAAGGACATCGTAGCGGATTGAGTATTCATCCGGGTGCTACTAAGATGTACCAAGATTTGAGGAAAATATTTTGGTGGCCTCGTATGAAAAAGGATATTGCAGAGTTTGTGTATTCTTATTTGACTTGTCAGAAGTCGAAGATTGAACATCAGAAACCGTCTGACTTGATGCAACCGTTTTTTATTCCCGAGTGGAAATGGGATAGCATTTCTATGGATTTTGTGTCTGGTTTACTGAGGACGCAGAGTAATTTTGAAGCCATATGGGTTATTGTGAATAGATTGACCAAATCTGCTCATTTTATTCCTATACGCATGGACTATCCATTGGAGAAATTGGCAAGGATGTACATTAAGAGGATTGTAAGTTTGCATGGTATTCCGTCTAGCATTATGTCAGATCGAGATCCAAGATTTACTTCGAGATTCTGGGAGAGTCTGCAGAGCGCTTTGGGTACAAAATTGCATTTGAGTTCAGCTTATCATCCCCAGACAGATGGTCAGACAGAAAGAACGATTCAATCACTTGAAGATTTGTTAAGAGCTTGTCTGCTCTCCTTGCTGATATAACTCAGTACTTTTGGTGTGGAGCTTTTGATATGAGGCTGTAAGTTCCTCAAAAATTACTTCCTCTTCACTTTAGTTCCCATCAGAAATACACACACTGTTAAGAGCAGTGACATGTTAAGCTGACTCTTCTTCTGACTCACTGTCAGAATCAGTCCATGTGACAGTCAGGCCTTTTCCCTTCTTTTTGAGGTATGTTGGACATTCCTTTCTAACATGTCCATATCCCTCACACTCATGGAACTGAACACCTTTGCCTTGGCTGACTTTATCTTCAGATTTTCTTTGATCAGCAGGCATGCTTTTGGAGTAAGGTTTAGACTTAGCATCTATTCTTTTGGCAAGTTTGTTGAACTGCTTCCAAGCATGGCTATAGCTTCTGACATATTTTCCTCTTCATTATCTGATTCATCAGCACTGTTTGAGACAAGAGCTATACTTTTGCTTTTTTTCTCCACAGCTTGATCACACATTCCCATCTCAAAGGTTTGGAGTGAACCAATAAGTTTATCTACCTTCATATGGCATATGTCTTGAGCTTCTTCAATAGCTGTCACTTTCATAGCAAACCTTTTAGGTAGTGACCTAAGAATCTTCCTTACCAGCTTCTCATCAGTCATCTTTTCTCCCAAAGCTCCAGAGGTGTTTGCTACTTCAAGGACATTCATGTAAAACTCATGAATGGTCTCATCTTCCTTCATTCTTATACTTTCAAATTTTGTGGTCAGCATTTAAAGTCTAGACATTTTGACCTTGGAAGTTCCCTCATGAGTGTTTTTGAGAGTATCCCTAGCATCCTTTGCCAGTTCACAATGGTGTACCAACCTGAAGATGTTCTTATCTATGCCATTGAAGAGGGCATTCAAGGCTTTAGAGTTTCCAAGAGCGAGTGCTTCTTGCTCTTTGGTCCATTCATCTTCAAGAATTTGCACAGATACTCCAACCTTGTCAGTCTTTACAGGATGTTCCCATCCAGAGTTTGCAGCTTTCCAAGCCTTGCTGTCTAAGGACCTTAGGAATGCAATCATCCTAGGCTTCCAATAGTCATAGTTAGATCCATCCAGAATTGGAGGTCTATTTTTAAATCCTATATTTTTATCCATATTACCAGAATTTGTTTTCCCTAGATCTCACCCAGATTAAACAGGCAGGGTGCCTGCTCTGATGCCAATTGAAAATTCTAGCAGGCACACAATGGATGTTATTGCCAAGGTTATAACATCCACTTTGACATTGACTACTGCACTAACTATTTAAACTGTAAACGAAAGCAGTAAATAACACAACAATTGTTCACCTAGTTCAGTGTCAACAACACTTACACCTGGGGGCTACCAAGCCAGGGAGGAACTTCACTATAAGCAGAATCAATTCAAAGTCAAACCATCTATTTGCACTTCTCACTTAATCTCTACCCAATGACACTTCAACCTAGAGACACTCTAGACCTGAGTATACCCACTCACCCCCCCTCAATCACACAACAGTGATATTAAACAATTACACAATTTAGTATGAAGAGACACCTCATACAAACCTTGATCTTGCTTCACAGCTTCAATCAAGGAACTCACACACTCTTGCTTCACAGCTTTGAGTGAGACACTTCCTAGAATCTACCTAACCAGAGCAATTATCAAACAGACAATTACTTGGATTACAAGTATTCCTAAACTGACTTTTACACGTGAACACTAGCATTCTTCACTTATTTGGACTCTCTGCTTTTGTACTCTCTATTCTTCTGTCAAGAGTTACTTTTCTGATATGCTTCTTCTGATATTTATAGCAGCTACAGTACATTGGGCCTTGGTGCATAAATTAGGTTTTATCCATAATAAAACCTCTCTTCAGTATTCTGCATGTTTGCCACTTTAATCAGGTCCATATCAGATCCCCTAGGGCTTCTAAAATGTCTCTTGTATTCCAGCTTGAGCTTCTGGTTTGTTTCCTGAGTTCTAGCTACCAGAATAACAAACTTGTGCTTGATGTCACACGACCTATGTCATAACATTGAGTGTGACATCCAACTTAACTTATAGTTAGCTGTTAAAACTCATCCTGCACAGTCCATTTAATGAATTTAGAACCATCTAACATGACATTCATACATACACTAATATTATGCCACAAAATGCAGCCAACCAAGAGCACTTACAGAGAGGAATGGTACTTAGACTTCGGTTGTTCTACTCATATGATAGGGTGGAATGATTGGGTTGTTAAAATTAATCGTGCTATGAAGAACAAATTGATGTTCACAGATGATACCGTTCTAGTGGCCGATGGGATCAGAGATGTTTTGATAATGAGAAGGGATGATGGACATTCCTTGATCAAATATGTCTTGCACTTTCCAAGAATCAAACTTTACCTTCTAAGTATTGGCCAATTACTTGAGAAGGGTTACAAGATTCACATGGAAAACAAGAGGTTACGTGTTATGGATGCATAGGGAGTTTTTCTTCTTATAGCGCCTATGGCTACCAATAGAACCTTCAAGGTTGACCAGAAGGTTACACAACATAGATGTCTTATTACTGTAGCAAGTAGAGAAGAGGGGATGTGGCATTATCGTATTGGGCATCTCAACTTTCGAGATCTCAAATACTTGCAAAAGAACATTATGGTAATGAGGCTGCCATTGATCAATATACCAACTAGAATATGTGAATAATGTGTGCAAGCTGTTGTACCCCAAAATTTGACCAACCCTTTTTCTTGTATTTGGCTTATGTTTCGTTTCATTTGCATTTGCATATCATTTATCGCATACTGTGCATTTTGTCATTCGGAACGAATTATCGGGATTCTAGTCGCTTTACTCACGTTTCAGGCGATTTAAACCACTTCAAGTGATGAGTTCAATGTCCAGATCGGACGAATTTGTTCTCTTCCCAGTGACTCAGTCTATGGTGATATTTTCGGTGGCATTTCGGTGGTCGCCCTTTTACCTTTTATTTTGCTGCATTGTTGCATTTTTTATTTACTGCTTTAATTTCTTTTCATCGGTTTTTTATGGAATTATTAATAGTTTTCTAGATTTTATTTTATTAATTTTTGACATAGAAGTTTATTTAGAATCATTAAATAGCTTTTTTTTATTTTCATTTAATTAGACTTAGATTTAAATAGGTTTTAATATAGAGTTTTATTATTTTTGTTTTAATAGAAAATATAATTTTAATTAAATTTAAAAATATATTTTGTTTAAAATTGATTAGTTATTATTAAGTTAGTTTTAGAATTAGCTTATCTTTAGTTATTTAATTAGGAGTTGATTTTATTAGGATTATTATGAGATTAGTTTTATTTAATTATGAGTTAATTAGTTACAGGATTCTAATTAGTTATTGTTTAATTAATTGAGTCAGCTTTTCACTTAATAGGTTTACTAATTTAATCGTGTCATTGTCTTTTTAATGCAACATCATTTATCATTTAGTCAACATTAGCATTAATTAATTTAATCATCAGTCATTAAGTTACCAAATAGCCCTGCCACGTGTCGAACAGTGGGTATATAACCCACTGTTCATTGTCTCCTACCTCCCACACAGGACCCCCAGAAACCCTAGCCTCCCACCATCAGTTCCTTCACCATGTCCATCACTTCATCTTCCTCAACAAACCTAGAACTAACAGCCGCCGCCTCCCTCTGTCTGCAGCCACCATCATCTTGTTCATCATCTTCCACCATGTTCATCAACATTCAACAAAACTCAAACCATCAGCACCATAAATTTCTTTCAACATCATCATCCCACCAACCGTTGTCTTCGACAATTCTATTAATAACCCAAAAAACCGTCTGTCGCAGCTCTTCCACCTTCATCATCCCCTTTGCAAATCTCTCCCTCAAACCACCGCGTGAACCTATTCTTCCAACCTCCAAACATCTTCTGAAATTCAGATTTCTAAACCTTTGAACAATCACCATTCAAAGAACTTCAAATCACCAAAAACTTCATTGCAAACCTCCATCTTCCCTTTGAAATGACAAGCGAACCGAATCTCTTCGCCGTTGAAATTATTCATTGATTCCCAAACTAAACGATACCCAGATTTCAGCTTCAAGCTCCATCAACAGACCCAAACTTCTTCATCTTTCTTAGATTCAAACCTTCATTGTTCAAACTCATAAAGTCCAAATCTTCAACTACCCCAAACCCTTTTGCAACCGTTCTTCACCGCCTGCGAAAACCCATTTATCCTCACTATTCATCGTCGTTTTCTTCTTCACAAAAACAACCCAAACCCAGATAAGCTTCATCAGTTCTCAAACAAAACCTCAACTCTTTTTTAGAAACAACCCATTTTCCATCATTAACAACCACAACTCGTCATCTTCGAAACCCATTTTTACCGACCCTCAAACTCATTTCCAGATTCGAACCTTCCTCTCTCCATTTCTTCAACATCCACGTCGAACCAAACAAAAACCAACAACTTCATCTCTTTAAACCCAAACAGACACCGTAAATCCTCTGTTCTTCGTTTCACCTTTTTATTCTATTTTCTGTTTTGGGTCGATGACGACATTTCCGTAATCCATTACCAGTCAAATTATTGATGAGTAATGTTGGATTTGAGACCACCTATTTCTCTCCTCATTTCTTCTTCTTTTCGATTTTATTTTGACTTTCTTAGATCGATGAAGTCTTGTATCCGTAAGACGAGATCCCACTGTTTTTGGTCCGTGCGACACGGTTCAATTTGAGAATGATCCTCGATATCATTTCTCTATCTTATCCATAACACGAATATCAATAGGCGACCTCCTATAGCTTGACTTCCCTTATAAGTTGAGCTACGGAGGTTTTGCGTCACATTGGACCCGATTCAATTCACTTTGACCCATTCGAACCACATTTCAAAACATCATCATCAAGGATCAAAGATGAGAAGCTTGGAAATAAAGCATGCACGCAATGTCAAGGGTCAACGGAACCACTCCATTCGGTAACATCTTTCTAATTTCATATTTTAATTAACCGCCGAACATTGTGAGTAAGTGATAGACACGTGGGAAATGATGAGTGGGGAGCCTCTTCTCATTCATTTAGAGTGTTTAGCGTATGTCCTTCAGACGATATGCGACGCATTCGCTCCTATGTCTTAGGACTTAGTGTGTGCGTCCCGATCCCTTTTCTCTCGCATCCTTGCAATCGAGATCCTCTTTTCTCTCGCCCCCGTGCGATCGAGACTCTTTTTCTTGTAGTTAGCCAAACTACAGCTGCTCTGATTTCTCATAACAGATGAGAATATGTAGGCACAAGACGCGAAGTCCTGGCGAGCACGCTGTCGCTTGCGCGAAAATAAGGTGCCGGCATGACAGAAGAGTCGCCACCTTTCGTTATTTATCCTTCAGAGCGGGAAAGGAAACGATCGGAAAAACCTGACGAATAAGGGTAAGACAAGGTCATCGCAACCATTGTCTGGGTTCGGGAGTCGGTTACGCAAGGGGAAGGTATTAGCACCCCTCACGTCCGTCATACTCGACGGGATCCTCGCTTGTTTGTTTACTTGGACGGGTTGGTTTTATTCTATCTACCTATCAAGGTTGGCTGAAAAAGAAAAGAAAAATGACTCGGAAAAGCGTCTCACTTTATGCCTACGTATTCTCATCAGAGAATGAGAAATCAGAGTCAACGTAGTTCGGCCTACGAAGGGTTATGGGGGAAGGTAGCTCGCCAATACATCAGTATTGTGCCTACGTACTCTCAACAGGTATGAGAGATCAGAGCTCACGTAGTTCGGGAAACTATGGTTTATTTCCTGTCTTTTACGAAAGAAGTGTTTTTTATTGGGTTTGCGATTTCAACCGCACTAGAGACTATGACCTGAGAGTGAATGCGTCGCATGTCACCCAAAGGGTACCATACTAAACATCCAGACCATGGAAAAGAAACTATCCCACAATCCTTTCTCAGATAGCTTAAGGCTCGTAACGTACGAAAGAAATCATTCATGATTACTGTATCTTAAACTGCTTTGAGATGAGGAGAGAACAGGCCCAGCTAGGAGGGAGACTATCAAGTCCTACTGTTATCATGCCATGGATTCATCCTATGGTTGAGGTTTGAACAGGGAACTCCTAGATGTTGTCATGCATAGGTTTCAACCTAAAAGTCTATTATCAAATCCTTATCAAAGGAAATGAGAGTTATAAGGGATCATGTCAATGATACACCAAAACAGACAAAGCATCAGCTTAACGGTAAAATGCATGCAATGCAAGTGAGGGAGGAAATGTGTGTGGGGCTTCAGCCTCCGCAAGCTCATCTCAACCTCAAGCCAGTCATGAAATAACAGTAATCATACTGAAAAATAAACAACATGCTGTCAAGCAATAAACAGTAAACTGCAATCATACAGATAAAAGAAATGAAAATGCCATCAGGCAAATAAACCACATGGGCAAGGGAGCTGGGCTCTACCGAATACCCGCAAGCAAAGCCACGCAATAACAATACAAGCAGAGGGAGCAACTCAACCTCTAATGCAATCATGCTCCGAGATTCTACTTATTCTAGATGGACTTATTCTAATGCAACAGACAAATCAAACAAAACACACAATACAGAAAAGAAAACAGAAGAAAGCCTCAGCTCCTCCAGCAGCAACTCAATCTTCAAACTTCAATCATCAACTGCTTTCCAGGTATCAACCCTACAATATGAGTTTCAACTCATCTTCTCCCCTTAAGCTTCAGCTTCTTGATCAGCTCCACCTTCAGGCTTCACCATCTTCAGGGATCTTCAAGTATCAACTTGATCTTCACAAAGTCTTCAGGCTTCAACAGTCTTCAAGGAATCATCCTCTTCAAAGCTTCAGCTTCTATCTTCAATGACTTTTAGATCTTCAATCAAGTCTTCAATACTTTCCATTGCTATCTTCAACAACCCAAATGCTTCAACAAGCAAGATTCAGTCCACAAGATGAGGTGAGAATGTTAAAGTGCTCACTGACTTCCAAAGGATGCCATTGAGGACTTAACATCAAAGGGAAAGGCTCTATCAAAGTTCTACCTCATAGGGAAAGGTCACTAATCCCTCCAAAGGAGAGAGGTGAACACCCTTAAGGGACTTCATGTCATAGAGAAGGAAGGAGGTGAACAAGACACTCCTTGTTTATTGAATGAAATTGTTCTACTTAAGGCTCTTCCTATACACTTATGATCCTATAAACAGAACAAACAAAAGCTAACTAAGCTCCACTGCAAGGTCTTCAATGAGGATCCACAAGGTCTTCAACTCAATCTTCAAGGCTCACACACTCAAAGGAGAAGGAAAGAAAGCAAAACAATACAAACTATGCCTTTAAGCAACACACATACTAACCATACATTCAAAAATCAATTAAAAATACTAAAATACTATATAATACTCTAGCAAAATTCTAGGGGATTCTATACATACTTACCCTTAACCCATATATTCCCCATACTCTAATCTTGACCTAACAACCCAAAACAAAATTGTTCAAATCTACTTATACAACCTAAAACCCTAATTTGAGCACCTAAATGTCAAATAAGCAAACTATATCAAACTTTAATATACAAATTGTGAATTAAATCCTATATGAACTATGATTAAATACATAACTATGCCAAAAAGAATGGCTCAAAAATCCTAAGGGAAAGTCCTAAAAGAAATTATACAAAATCAAGTATTAACCAAAATCAATTAAAAAGACTAATTACAAGAATAATATGCTAAAAATATTAAAAGGAAAATAAAATGGAATTTTATTTATTTACATTTTTCTAGACATGATTATGAATATGTGAAAAAAACAAGCATTAAAAAATATTAAGTTTTCTATTTTATATGGGTTTTTTAATATGCAAGAAAATTAAAAGAAATTAAAAATAAGAAAAAATGAATTAAAGGGGATGGGGGGTGTTAACAGTAGAACGCCTAGTTCATTTCCTGATGGGCCTAGAAACCAGGGGTGCGAATATCAAGCCCACGCGCTTCAGAAAATTAAAAGAAAAAAATCACCAGAAAATAAATACGGACGCGGTGAGAATAACAACATTTTTCAGTTCATTTCTGGATTGGGCCTCTGAGTGGGGTGTGAATATCACTGGATGGCTGAGCCCAATGTCTACTACTTAAGTAAACGCTGCGTTTTACTCGTAATATTTCCCTCTGTTTCTGAAATTGAATCTTGGTCGTGCGATCAGATGAAGAAGTCAAATATCCAGGCTAATCCAACGGTGACAAGCTCGTCTTCTCCAAATCACCCTCTAGGGTTTCAGAAACCCTAACTCCATGCCAGAGCTTCAATCCACTCGTTCTCTCTGATCCCTCAATGAAATCCAAAACTTCCAAGAGCAAACTTGTGCTAATGATCACCATGAACACGACTATACCAATAGTTTTCCCTGAAACCCCTCATATCACTCTAACAGAACACACGAACGTTAGGGTTACACCATGAT
Organism: Lathyrus sativus; assembly: GCA_963859935.3. NCBI lineage: Eukaryota > Viridiplantae > Streptophyta > Magnoliopsida > Fabales > Fabaceae > Lathyrus > Lathyrus sativus. The sequence continues at coordinate 266,385,229 of OZ012735.1, forward strand.
TCTCTGAGATCAAACATGATAGAGCTTCAATCTAATGATGTGCAAGTGTTCTACATGTTGCCCTAACCACACTATGATATACCATGTCCATTAAAACCCCATGATCAGTCTATTATTAATCTTGCAAGAATTGGAAGCCTGCCACGAAACTCCATGGATCTCTCTCAAATCCTCAGAAAATCATCACCTAGCCTAGCATGTCATCTTTACACCTAGCAATCTAACAGAATGCACCTAATAAAGGATCTATGGTGAAAATTACCAACCTGTCAAGAATCAATGGTGAGTGGTGCTAGAGCTTGATTCAAGGCTTGAAATCTTCTCCAAATGCTCCTCCAATGGTGGATACCTTTCTGTTTGCAAGAATTGGGATGGATGAGGCTTGTAGATGAAGAAATGGGAACTTGCTTGATCTTGAAGGAATCTTGAAATGTCACTTTCTCTCTCACTCTCTCCAATGAACTCAACAACTTTCACCAACCTTGATCTCATGGTGATTCATCCTTTTTATAACAATCAATGGAATAGTCTAGGAACTTCTAGAATGAGCTAGAAAGTTAAGGAATTTCTCATGAAGTGATACTTTGTATAACCTTTATCTCATGCCTTAAGCTTGTCAATTTGGCTTTAAAATCTCCTTACAAGAGATATTGAGAAGGAATGAGTGAAAAACATGCCTTGGTTTTGCTTTATGTGAAGTTTCTCAAGTTGCCTTATTATGCAAGAATGAAAATTACAAAGCAACCTCCATTTTAAGACCTCAAATCAAAATTCTACTTGAACCATTGTTTTTAAAATAATTTTTGGAGTCAAAATGACATATTGGATGACCCATTTTGGATTTGTACATCCCCTAAACCAAAATTCCATTTCAACTTTTTCAACTTATAAGCCATTTTTAGGTCATTTTTACCCAATCATGAAAATCCTTGCTACAAGCTCTTTCAATAACTCATTACCTCTTTTCTAAGCTTAAAATCCAATTTTGAACAACTTTGATGTTTTGAGTTTTTTTATTTGAGGCATGGAAATAGGAGATATGGCCTTTGCTTAAAATGACCTATAATCACCAAATGACCAAAATACCCCTGTCTTGTTTAAACCATAAGTTGAGTTCTACAAATCCTATCAAGGACTTCTAGTACTCTCTAGAAATCTAAGAAGATTCTCTTCAACATTCATGTTGACCAAGAGATCATAGGAATCATCCTACTAGGGCAAAAGTTGTCTGCAAGTTGGGTGACTTTCAAGGACCCAGATTCACACACCTCAGATGACCTGTAATTTGTCAAAACCATAACTTGAGCTCTGCAAATCCCATAAAGGACTTATACCACTCAAATTAAATCTAAGAACAAGCTCTACAACATTCATGTTGTGGGGAAGATGAGATATCTATCACATCTTGAGCTAAAACTGCCTGGAAGATGGGGATCAAACTAGGGTTTTTTCACTGCCCATCCTTAGAAACCCTAACTTAAAACTTCTCAAACTCCTCAATCATGATGAGTTGGTCTAGGAATCATCTTTATAACATCTCCATACATCATTCCATGATCTCAGGGCCCTTGGATTAGGTCTCAACCTTCTCCCAATCTTCAGCTGATCTAGGGTTGACCTAGTCAAAACCCTAATTCTACCATTCATGGTTAAATCTTCTGAATTCTTGCACAATGACTTCTCTGGGCTTCATGATGGCTTTTAAGACATCCCATAGGCTTTCTCAAATCTTCAAGTTCATTCTCAAAGTCTCAGAATCATTTGAGAGGCACCCACAACTCTCAAGTTATGAGACACACAACCTTGGTTTCAACCAATTCCTCTGAGGATCTCTTGAACTTTCTGATGAAGGTATCAACTTTCAAACACTTGATAGGTAAATAAATGTTGGTCAAATTTTGGGGTGCAACAGCTGCCCCTATTCAAACGGCTTGAACCTGACTGGGTGAGAAGCGAACGGCTCTCAGCCAATCAAGGTGCGAGACGGTTGAATACCGGTAAACCCGAAAATTTGCCAACTGCATGAGCACACGATACTCTGCGGGGAACAAATCTTCGAATACTGCAATACTAGCTGCACGGTAACTGTCTGGAGAAATACTGATCTGACACCACCGTCAGTTATCCACATTAACTTCTTCTGATATTGCCTTCAGACAACCAAAACATCCAACATCACCGCTGGAGGACTAAATTTGGCATACCCAACATCGCCGCTGAATCTGACATCGCCGCCGGAAACAAACATCATTCTGAGAGACACTCGACATCGCCGCCGTACAAACATCATCTCTGCTGGGGATTTAAAGAGTCTGACCTCGCCGTCAAAACAACCTCCAACCTCGTCGTCGAACACAAACATAATCTGACCTCGCCGTCAAAACAAACATTCAACCTTGCCGTCAAACACAAACATACTCTGACCTGAGGTTCACCCCTGGTAAATGGAACAAAAGGTACACTTGCATATTTGAAACTACTCCGCTGGGAATGAGAGACTTAACCGAGCACATTCTGATCTGGGGTTCACCCTCAGAACCATAACGAACATCGGAATACTGCTGCACATTGATCCCACTGTAGAACTTCAACATCAGAACTATATGAAACCCTGGCCCCTGGCCACTTCCAGCTTCAGCTAGAAAAGATCTTCAAGTACTTCTGAAGATAAGCATCCTTGGCCTTCAAGGATGGCAACTCTGCAGGAGGTATCTTCGACTTCAGTCTAAAGAAATGATCCTTGGCCTTCAAGGATACATGGATCTGCCTTCAGGCAACTCCGCCTCTGCTATAGAGTATCCGAGACTTCAGTCAGGGATATACTTCGGCCTTCAGTCCGAAAAAATGAATCCTAGGTCATTCATGACCTTGGGGATAACCTTGCCTTCAGGCACCTTCGCTTCAGCTTGGGAAATCTGTGACTTCAGTCAGAGAAATGGTATCCTGAGCCATTCATGACTCTACGGGGATTCAAACACTTTGCCTTCAGGCAAAACTCCGCTTCAGTTGGAGAAACATCTTCGACTTCAGTCAGAAGAAATATCATTCACTTGATCGCAATCAATCGTCACCTCAGGATAACTGACTTGGTCTTCAGGCCAACACGAATCACTTTGCAAACAAAAGTTGTATCTACAAATTTTTGAACTTTGTCTTCAGACAAGCGCTGATTCATCAGCACGGAAACCTGAATCCACAGGAACATTCTGGTACCGCCTTCAGGCGTTTACGAAATCAATCTTCAGATTAGACATCACTGTTGGAGCAAACATATCACGCTGCTAAGGACTTCAAGAATCATCTTGAACAAACAAACTCCGTCGGGCGCCTTCAAGAATCATCCTGAACCGATAACCTTTCTGGAGACTTTATTCTGCTGGGTATTCCAGGAATCTTCCTGGACAACTCCTGCTGGGGACGCTACTGGGGAGCTCAAGAATTATCTTAGGCAACCAACTCGAGAAACTGCGCTGAGGTCTTAAGAATCATCTTAAGCAACCGGCCCTGCTGAGGAATTCAAGGATCGTCTTGAACTGCAGACTTCGCCGGGGATCTCAAAAAATCATCTTGAGCTGGCGACTGTGGGAATTACACCGGGGTCTTAAGAGTCATCTTAAGAAAACGACCTCGTTGGGGAGAATTTCAGGAATCATCCTGAGCAACTGGTCTTTTGGTGGAACACCTGTAAAACAAGAATGATAATAACCTAGATCATGTTTATGATGCGTATGCTTCGGCGCGATGCCCCCCACGGTGGAAATGTTATGCGTTTATGCTAAATGCTATGCAATCATGCACAATGCTATGCAATCATGCACAATGATGCGATCCCGTCAGCAAAATAAATGCCGAAGGGGGATTCTCCTGTCAAGGAGAAAGGACTACTCAGATAGTGGAATCATCCTGCTGAGGAGAATGTGGACACGCCAATATCAACTGGACTCTGTCTGGGGAAATGATCTTCGATTGACTGCTGCTGATATCAATCACGAGAGTAAACTGCGCAGCCGTCTCGTCTACTCTTCTGGGATGACAACTCTATGGGGAAACAACTTCAGCTGCTCCACGCTCCACCGGGGAAAGACCAGTCATGATCTGATCAACTTCCAAGGACTCGGCTCTCTTGGACATCTGCAAACTCGGCTGAGGAAAGAGAAATCATTCTGCTTCGCTGGAGAGCGTGCGACTCTGGAGAAATGCAGCATCAATTGTTCAATATCTGATAAGGAACATCCACTCATGGTCCCAACTGCTTCTAAGGGTTCGGCTCTTGGGGGTTAGCAGACTCAACCGGGGAGAGAGAAATCATTCAACTTCAACGGGAGAGTACGACTCTGATGAGGAGTCTCGATTTCACTGGGGAAGAAAGAATCATCTGACTTCGGGGGAAAATACAACTCTGCAGAGGAATACAACATCAAATGTTCCAACACTCTACTAGGGAAGGAGAAGTCATTCTACTTCGGGAGAGAATACGACTCTGGTGGGGAATCTCAATTCCACTGGAGACTTCAGTCTGGCACCATCAGTTACTGCATCCTTCGGCATACGAACAACTTCCTACGAGACCTGCACTTGTGACCCGGTGCTGGGGAGACACCTGATTCGGCGACCTTACTGGGGAAACACGAGCTGCGGCACCCGAACATTTCTACGAAACTTGCACTTGTGACCCGGTGCTGGGGAAAGAAGACATCGTTCTTCGGTGCTTGACTCAGTTGATGAGGTGACGTTCCTTCAGGATGCGTCTGCTTGGGGAAGAGAGTTATCTCTACCTGGGGAGACATATCAACGCTCACTGTCTTGCGTTCAGATTCTGCGGTGGAGAGACTACTGAACTCTGTTGGAGAAGGAGGGCTCGCCCTGCTTCGGGGATGCGCACGGCACACTGTCTGGAAGGTGCTACGCCTGCAACAACACAAACAAACAGACAAGATAACCTCCTCAAAGGGGCCTATCAAGGTTATTATCTCATGACAATATTCGGGTAATTAATTGTTTCAACAATCAATGGGCCTAGGCCCGTAAGTTTATGTATGTGCATTTTATCAAAAACATCGGCGTTTTCATTCGCAAACAAAACAGGTAAATGCTAAAATAGGCAAACGGAATTGCTGAATAACATGTATTTTATTGATGGTGAACCCCTGAATGGGCAAAAATGTTTTACAACAGAGGCAAGCTCCTGGAATGAGGAAACCGCGCAAAAATAAAACATAAATATACATCAGTATATACAAATGTCGGCAACGAGGCGTAGACGAACACCATGAGTTGATCCCTCTAAGACCCACTCGACTTCGATACTTCTCCGACGCTTCAGCTTCAGAAGAGATTGATTCGGATAAACGGCCCTCAAGTCCTCCAAACCACCAAACAATGAAAGTCCACACGCGGAACGCAGTCATTTGCTTATTCAAATCCCTAACTTTTGCGTGAACCGCCCTTTACGGGTTTTCAGTTCACCGGGATACCCTTTTTTTCCGAAGCCGCCCAGTGTAGGTTTTCGACTTCGCGGGTGTACATTCTTCAATATATCCCTAATTTTTGCCCGAACCTTTTATTATGTTTTTGGTTCGCCGGGATGCCCCTTTTTTGCCTGGACTCTTTCTTTTTTGTCCAGCGGGTCTCTTTCAAGCAAAGTATTTTTTAACTGCGTCTGCGTTCACCGGGGATGCAAAATCTTCACCATGCATCGTGGATAACAACAAAGCTCCTCCCGAGAAGACCTTGCTGACGACATACGGCCCTTCGTAATTCGGAGTCCACTTGCCCCGGTGATCAGAGTGTGGCGGAAGAATCTTCTTCAGGACGAGATCACCCGTCTGAAAGCTTCGACGACGCACCTTCTTATCATAAGCTTTCTTCATTCGGCTTTGGTACAGGCGACCAAATGCAATCGATGTTAACCTCTTCTCGTCCATCAGGCTGAGTTGGTTCAAACGATTCGTAGTCCATTCTGCCTCGTCGAGTTTCACATCAACCAAAACTCGCAAAGAAAGAATCTCCACTTCTAACGGTAGGACAGCCTCCATACCATACACCAAGGAGAAAGGAGTTGCCCCGGTTGACGTACGCACCGTCGTACGATAGCCGTGCAAGGCAAACGACAACATCTCGTGCCAATCTTTATACGTCACAACCATCTTCTGAACAATCTTCTTGATGTTCTTGTTGGCGGCTTCGACGATGCCATTCATCTTCGGCCGGTAAGGAGATGAGTTGTGGTGTTCAATCTTGAAACTCTGGCACAACTCCTTCATCATCTTGTTATTCAAATTCAAACCACTATCAGTCATGATCCGCTCGGGAATTCCATAGCGACAGATGATGTCCCTCTTTATGAATTTAGCTACCACCTGCTTGGTCACATTAGCGTACGAGGCTGCCTCCACCCATTTGGTGAAGTAGTCGATAGCTACCAGAATGAAACGATGACCATTGGACGCAGTGGGCTCGATCTTGCCTATCATGTCGATGCCCCACATGGAGAACGGCCAAGGGGAGGACATGACATTCAATGGGCACGGCGGCACATGAACTTTATCAGCATAAATCTGGCATTTGTGACATTTCTTCGCGAATCTGAAGCAATCTGACTCCATAGTCAGCCAGTAATACCCTGCTCTCAGGATCTTTCTCGTCATGGCATGCCCGCCGGCGTGCGTACCAAATGTGCCCTCATGGACTTCTTCCATGAGCATACTCGCCTCTTTCTCATCTACACATCTAAGTAGCACGAGATCGTGGTTTCTCTTATACAACACTCCATCAGGATTGAGATAAAAGTTTCCAGATAGCCTTCTCAGAGTCTTCTTATCCTGGGTTGACGCACCCGCAGGATACTCCTTAGTCATAAGGAAGGTCTGGATATCGTGGAACCATGGCTTGCCGTCAGCGGCATCCTCGATTGCAAAGACAAACGCCGGTCTGTCAAGACACGAAAGCACAATTCTTGGAGCCTCATTCCAAAAATTGACCTTATACATTGAAGCCAACGTGGCTAAGGCATCAGCCATCTGATTTTCAGCCCTGGGTACATGATGAAGTTCCACTCGATCGAAGAAAGGAAGCAGCCTCCTGGCATAATTCATGTACGGCACCAAATTCGCTTGACGAGTTTCCCACTCCCCTTTAGTTTGATTGATTACCAGCGCTGAGTCACCATATACGTCTAGATTCTTGATTCTCAAATCAATTGCCTCTTCTAGACCCATAATACATGCTTCATACTCTGCTTCATTGTTGGTAACTAGAAACGTCAGTCTCGCAGTAAACGGGATGTGGGATCCGTGAGGAGTCGTGATGATAGCCCCGATACCACTTCCATAGGAATTAACTGCTCCGTCGAATATCAACTTCCACTGAGACTTCCTATCTGGCCCCTCATCGGGCAATGGCTCATCGCAATCCTTCGCTTTGAGAAACATAATATCCTCGTCAGGGAATTCGAACTTCATCGGTTGGTAGTCTTCGATTGGCTGTTCGGCAAGGTAATCAGACAATACGCTTCCTTTAATGGCCTTCTGGGAGACGTACTGAATATCATATTCCGTTAACACCATTTGCCACCTGGCAATCCTGCCCGAAAGAGCCTGCTTCTCGAAGACGTACTTGATCGGATCCATCTTCAAAATTAGCATAGTGGTGTGATTGAGCATGTACTGTCGTAGACGTTTGGCAGCCCAAGCTAATGCACAACACGTCTTCTCCAGCATTGGGTATCGAGATTCACACTCAGTGAACTTTTTACTCAAATAATAAATGGCATGCTCCTTTCTGCCCGTCTCGTCGTGCTGACCGAGAACACACCCCATACTATTCTCCAGAACCGTCAGGTACATGATTAATGGTCGTCCAGCCACTAGGGGTATCAAGATTGGAGGTTCTTGAAGATACTGCTTTATTTTGTCGAATGCCTTCTGGCAATCCTCATTCCAAGTAATCGCCTGATCTTTCTTTAAGAGCTTGAACATCGGTTCACAAGTGGCCGTGAGCTGAGAGATAAACCTCGCAATGTAGTTTATTCGGCCCAAGAAACCACGAACTTCTTTTTCTGTTTTCGGCGCTGGCATTTCTTGAATAGCTTTTATTTTCGCAGGATCAACTTCGATACCTCGTTCACTAACGATAAACCCCAATAACTTTCCGGACCGCACTCCGAAAGTGCACTTGTTAGGATTCAGCCTCAGCCTGAATTTCCTAAGCCTCTCAAAAAGCTTCAATAAGTTGACCAGATGCTCTTCCTCCGTTTGGGACTTTGCAATCATGTCATCAACATAGACCTCGATCTCATGATGAATCATATCATGAAACAAAGTTACCATTGCTCGCTGGTAAGTGTCCCCTGCGTTCTTCAGACCGAAGGGCATTACCTTATAGCAGAATGTTCCCCAGGGGGTGATAAACGTCGTTTTCTCCATGTCCTCTGGTGCCATCTTAATCTGATTGTAACCGGAGAAGCCATCCATGAACGAAAACACTGAAAACTGGGCTGTGTTGTCGACCAACACATCGATATGAGGCAACGGGAAATCATCCTTAGGGCTCGCCCTATTCAAATCCCGATAATCGACGCACATGCGTACCTTACCGTCCTTCTTCAGTACAGGCACTATGTTGGCGACCCACGGAGGGTAAGTGGTAACGGCTAGAAATCCTGCGTCTAACTGCTTCTGGACTTCTTCTTTGATTTTTACAACCATATCTGGTCTCGTCCTCCTAAGCTTCTGCTTGACTGGAGGGCAATCTTCTCGCAATGGTAAGCGATGAACCACGATGTCCGTGTCAAGTCCGGGCATATCTTCATATGACCAAGCAAAGACGTCACTATACTCTCGAAGCATCTCGACCAGTCTATGCTTGACATCATTCTGCAGCGCAGCCCCTACCCTGACATTCCTGACAAGTTCTTCAGAACCCAGATTTATGATCTCAATATCCTCCTCGTGAGGCAGAATAACCTTCTCCTCTTGTCTCAACAAGCGGGCCAACTCTTCCGGAAGGTCTTCGTCTTCATCAATCTCATCCTCGGCTTGATAGATCGGGCAATCGAAGTCGTAGTGAGCCGTAGAGGGTCCAGATTCGATGTCATCTGTTATGTGGATCCTGCAATAACAAGGGTTAAGTTTAAAGCAAGCATATGCAGGTTAGCACAAACCTCGTTTCCATTTTGCTGTTTTTCGAAATAAACTTAAAACAGGAATAACAGAGAACACAATATTTGAGTACGAAGAAAACGCCTTTTATTTATTAACAAAATGCATGTACATAATCCAACAAGGCCCTGACAATAAAACCGCTATGCCCCGGGCAGGACATAGGGTTGTACAAAGATTGTAAAAAGCAAATCATTACTCTTCACTTGTCAGCTGGATAATCTCCTTGATGGTCCAATTGTTGAGGTGCTCGCCTAATTTGCTTGGTTGAATCCAGGCGTCAAGATCACAATCGCTATCCCCGCTGTCCTCAGACGCTGCGTTGATGCTTTCGAAAATTACTCCGCCCTTGGTGAATAGGATCGGCCCCTTCCCACGAGACGAACTGCTAGACGAAGAAGATGGAGCTTCAGCTCCAGGAGAATACCCCAATCCAAACTTATCCTGCTTGATTGGTATCTCCAAAACATGCCCCCATCCTGGGGTGGAACCGGCTTCGACGACGGCCCAAGCCTCTTTGAACGAGGAGAGATTCATCTCTTGCTTCTCTACGACGACAGGAGCTACCTCTTTCACCTTGACGATTTCAAATGCCTGGCAGAGAGTTTCATGGATCTCGCCATCCATTTCAACATATTTAAAAGATGACAAGTGGCTCACCATAATGTCCTCCTTGCCACAGACGGTTACTATGCTGCCCCCGACAGCATACTTGAGCTTTTGATGCAGCGTGGACGTCACGGCACCAGCAGCATGGATCCATGGCCGACCTAAGAGGCAACTGTAGGCAGGCATGATATCTATGATATAAAAAACCGTATCAAACGTCTCCGGACCAACTTGAATCGGCAGGGTCAGCTCTCCGAAAACGTGGCGCTTAGTTCCATCAAACGCTTTCACCACCAGATCACTGGGCGTGCAAAGCAATCCACGAGTGTCCAACTTCATCAGTGCCTTTTTCGGAAGCACATTAAGTGACGAACCCGTATCCACCAGGACATGCGATATGATCGTGCCTCTGCACTCTATTGAGACGTGCAAGGCGCTGTTGTGATCTCTTCCTTTAGGAGTCAGCTCTAAATCTGTAAATCCCAGCCCATTGCCAGCATTGACATGGGCTACCACCTCTTCTAGCTGATTTACTGATATCTCCTGCGGCATGTAGGCAGCGTTCAACACCTTTAGCAATGCGTTGCGGTGCGCCTCAGAACACAACAACAAGTTGAGAATAGAGATCTTTGACGGAGTCTGATGAAGATGATCTACAATCTTGTAGTCGCTCTTCTTGATTAATCGCATGAACTCTTCAGCATCTTTAACTAGCAAATCCTTCTCTGTCCCAGAAGGGACCTCTTCGACAGCTCTGCTTTTACCCTTATCCACAGCATCGGCTCTGACTACTTTCTCTGCCGCAACCTCTGCTGGCGCAAACACTCTACCGCTCTGAGTAATGCCACTGACTCCGGCAAGATTCTGCACAGTCGATCCGTATGGTTCCAGCTCTAACTTCTGACCGTTGCAATAGACCTTGGCGCCGTAGTGCCATGGAACGGCGTTAGTGCTTTCGAATGGGATTGGCCCGGCCCTGGTAATAGTGATTGTAGGCGGTCGGGGCGCAGAAATAGTAATAGGGTGACGAGGAATAGTAATGGTGGCAACTTCATCTGCTTGCTTCAGCACGACCTCCCCTGATACACTTTCAACGCTACGGCTGAACTGCAAAATACCCTCAGACATCAGACTTTGGATACCTTCTACCAGCTGCTCACACCCATCAGGAAGTGTAGCACAAGCCATACATAACTCTCCGCATCCAGGAAAGAAGCCCTTCTTCAACAACTTAGCCTTGACAAAACTAAGCGGCGTCTTCAAATCTTTGACATCAGTCAGCAAGTCTGAATTCTCCTCGGTGATAACGGCATTCACTCTGCCCCCCTATGATGAGGCATAGGGTTCTTGGTAACGTTGGGCACATTATCAGAAAAGTTAATAGCCTTGGCGTCCACCAAGTCCTGCACTTTGTGCTTAAAAGCTTTGCAATTCTCAATCGTATGGCCCGGTGCCCCAGTATGGAAATCACATGTAGCATTTGCATCATACCCTGGTGGTGGTGCCCCTGTTAAGGGAGCCAACGTACTCTTTTGAACTAGCTGAAGCTGCAGCAAAGTTTGCAGAAGCTGTGCATACGACATGGGTGGAGCTTCGAAATGGCGATTTGCCAAAGGAGCCCGATTCTGATATTTCCTATACCCCTGGTTATTCTGCTGCTGCTGCTGTTGCGGTGAGGCAGCTGGGATATTTATGCTAGCAATCTGCTGCTGTGGGCCCTTGCCCTTTCTCCGAGCATTAGTGACAACATTTGCATCTCCTTCTCGACGCTTGCCAGAGTAGGGTTTCTTACCACCTCCTCCAGCTGAGGATGATTCGCCCTGAATTTTTCCAATCTTTATACCGTTCTCGACGTGCTCACCCATAGTGATGAGAGCCGAGAATGTCCCAGACATGCCACTGACCAGCTTTTCATAGTAGATTCCAGGAAGGGTAGCCACGAACATTTGCACTAGCTCACGCTCAACCATCGGCGGTTGAACCCGAGCAGCCAATTCACGCCACCGCTGGGCGTACTCTTTGAAGCTTTCATTGTTCCGCTGTGAGAGATTCTGGAGCTGAACTCGGTTGGGAGCCAGGTCGCTATTGTATTGATAATGGAGGACGAACGCTTCAGCGAGGTCTTTCCAGGTGCGTACAGTAGCGGGCTCCAGGCCCATATACCATTCGAGTGATGGACCAGAAAGACTATCTTGGAAGAAGTGCATCAGCAACTTCTCATCATCAGAATAGGCGGACATCTTTCTATAATAAGATCGGAGGTGGACCCGGGGGCAAGTAGTACCCTTATACTTCTCAAAGACAGGCACCTTGAACTTATGAGGCACCTTGAAATCAGCAATTAACCCGAGCTTGGACATATCAACGCCCAATGTGTTCTGATTTTCAATGTCTCTCATCTTGTCTTCCAGTGCTTTGAACCTGAGTCGAGCTTCAGCATTCAACTCTGCATCTACACCTCTCTGAGAAAATATGTCATCCTGATGGTCCTCCAGCCACGGTTGAGGCACCAACAGATTTCCGACACCAGCATTGCCGTTGACCGGCCATATGTTAACATTGGCTCCCAGACTGCCATTGCCGACGCCTGCCGCATTGAGTCCGATATTAGTCATCAGATTGTCGTTAGCACTGCCGTTGCCCCCGGCAACAGGAACAACATTCTGTGGAGCATCCACTGGAGGAGGAGTAGGCACAGCCCCTCCATGAAGTATGCTATTACTGTCAACCCTGGAGATCAAAGGTTGAACCAAAGTACGAAGCTGGTCCTGACCGTTAGCGACTACCTGCATTAGTTCCATAAAACGATCCATCCGTTCACGGAGCTCTTGAACATCTGACTGCACCTGGTCCATGATTCTTGTCTGATTAGCGCGAGTTGAGTAACGGTGGATGAGTCTTTGATCAATCCTGGAGACCGGAGACAGCTCGGAACCTGTGTACCTGAAAAACCTGTCAAAAATAAAGGTTAGGGAAAAGCAATAAGATATACGCCATGCAAATATGCTTCATGCAGATGCATGCCTGTGTCTGTGTGCGTGGGAGATTTCCCCCCGATCCTAGTGCCTTAGTGCCAATGCTGATAATAATAAGAGGAAGAAGAAATCCGAGCCCAATCATGGAAACATCAGTCTCATATATATATGGAAAGGCCTGTCAAGGCAGTACACAGTATCAGCGAGTACAAAACAAATCAACAGCATGACCTCAGCCAACAAGTCTGGTGATGGTCAGCATACATCAAAGATCAAAACAACAGGAATACAACTAGTCAAGTATGGCCACGGGCGCGATACTCTGCTAATAACTCCTTCGTCTCTGGATGATCTGGCAAAGTGAGCAACCCCTCGACGAGTAGTTCCCTCTGCATGATGGTATGCTAAAGCCCCTGAACTGAACTTTCCCAAGCTCCTTCGCCAAAGCAATCCTCCAGTTTCCGCTTCTTAGACTCAAACATCAGCTTATGCTCCTTCAGGTTAGCAAGGGCTTTGTTGAGTCGAGCTTCAGCGGCGTATCTGCGGGCAGTCTCTTCATCAAACCTCCGCTCACTGTCCTTTACTTTGGCTTCCAGCTTAGAGATATGCAGCATCAGCTGGCCCTCTCGCTCCTTCCTGGTGGCCATGGAGGTCTTCCAGTGCTGGTTGAACTTGGATATCCTCCGGTATGCTTCATCCAAGTGCTGCTTCTTCGTAGCCAGTACGTCGTTGACAGCCCTGAAGTCTTGACCCAAGCGTTCCCGATCAGCAATCTGCTTTGCCAAGTCTGCACCCAGTTGGTTCACCGACTCTGTTTGCTTTTTGAAGGCATGCACGACTTCGTTCCTCTCACTTCGAAGCTGAGCTAACTCCTTCTCTAATTCTGCGTTTGCCCGCCTCAGTTCATCCAGCTCAGCTAATACCTGGTTGTGCTGATGAATGGACACAGTGGTAGGCTCTTCGACTGGTGGAGGACTCTCTGGTCTGACATGAGGAAATGGCATCCCTATAGCGTTGGCTCTGGCTTTGATCCAGGCTGAATAAGGAGGGTAGGCTTGACTGTTGCTCTTCCCCAACAAAGGCTTTCCCCTCTTGCTGATACTGTTCCATGCACGCTGAAGCTTGGACAACAAATCCCCCTCTAGAGTACCCGTGAGGTACAGAGATTCCTGTACCTCCTCCTCCTTCGGTGGAGTCCTCAAAGCATATGCGAACTGACGAACTAGCAATGACGGATTGTAGTTGATGCAACCCTTCCTACCTATCAGAGGTACATTAGGAAACCCACTACAACTGAAGATCACCTTGGTGCCTAACCTGTCTCTGTCAACGAACCAATCAATGTCTTCCGCCGACAAACTCATCAGACGCTCAGGCCACTCAGCTGTGGCTGCAGACAAGATGGAAGAACCCCTCTTGGGCAAATGACTATCAAACCACCTGTACAACAATGGTACGCAGCATGAGACATTCTTCCCTCGCCGGTTCTCATTCTTGTAATGCACTGAATGGTAGACGTCTCCGATCAGAGTAGGGACTGAATTCTCTGAGGCGAAGATGTGAAATGCATCAAAGTCCACGAAATCAGGCATGTTGGGGAACAGGATAATGCCATATATGCATAAAGCAAGGATGGCATTGAATGCGTCCCAACATTTGTCCTTAGCGCACTGCTGAGCCTTAGCTATCAGAAACTGCAAGGAGAACCCAGGGACCTTGTTCCAACTCGTCACCACTAACTCAGAGGCGCTCAAATGGAGTGAGGAAGCTAAACCAGCCAGATCAGGCTCAGCATCCATGTGGACAAAAGGCATCTGCCCTTTGATAGGCACACCCAGCATATCAGCATACTCTTCCAATGTCGGCGCGAGAACGAAGTCATGAAAAGTGAAACACCTCAAAGGAGGGTCATAGAACTGCAGAAGAGCATGTAACCCATTCAGCTCGGACGTAGAAGGTTTACAAACCAGACTGAGTAACCTGCCATAAGACTTCCTGAACCTATCCTTCACAGAATCCCCTGCCAGAGCTATCAACCCAGTCAACTTCGACACATCAGGAGTCGGGAATTTGTACGCAACAGTCTTCCTGAGGGAGGCCATAGTAACAGTAAGAGGCGGGAGATCCTGGATCGGGGAAAAGGTACCTGCAACACAGACACACGTTAATGGAATGCAAATGAACATGCAAACTAATGCAAAATGCAGGCATGCAATAATATATCCGGATAGCTGCTGTGGAGATTCTGTATCAACAATCACTGATGAGAAGAAAACCCCGGTGTAAGACCACTAATCTGATCTGCTAAGAATAACCATCTGATAGGAGCCTATACATGAGATCAAAATCCTGCTCTGTTGAGAACAAATGTCTGATAATAAGGACCTCGGATGTATGATCAAGAAATATCTGCTGATGAAGTCTTCAGACCCCAAATAAAAATCTGCCCTATCAAGAACAAACATACAGCTGCTGATGAGATCTTCAGACCCCACTCAAAATCTGCCCTATCAAGAACAAATAACATCTGCTGATGAGATCTTCAGACCCCACTCAAAATCTGCCCTATCAAGAACAAACCATTGATAACAATATTCTGATCAAAACCTGCTCTATCAAGAACAGACAAACACCCGACGATAAGATCCTCTGATCAAAAACTTGCTCTACCAAGAACAAACATCTCTGCAACTGAGAGCCATGGTGCCAACATAACTGATTCACTGTCAAGAAAACCAGGTAGTCTGAAGGTCTAAGTTTCCTGCAATAAACCCGATCCCACTCACAGGTATGGACCTAAACTGACTCAAGGTACGGCATCCTATGCGTTCATCAGCGTCACAGACTTTCAAAACTGATGATACGATTCCCAAAAGGAGTGGCATCATCAAGTCTTGAAGAGGCCTCACTTAGCTGAATCACAAATGATCGGTCCCCAGAGTCGACAATCCACCAAACCAGCAACCGTCTCAACCCAAAGGGTTGAAAGTGAAGCCAACCGGATGAACCTCGTCTGAGTGTGGATTTCATGAGACACTAGTGCCTGCAAAGCAAGCACGCGCCCACTAATTTCCACTCTAGGTCTATGGTGCACTTAAGCCTGGGTCTGGCTTCTCACTCATCAGAACTCCCATCCCACAACAGCACAAATAATCATATTATACTGAAAATAAAATGCGGGAAATAAAGTGCGAAAAGTAAAAATGCGATAAATAAACGCAACCCAACAGGCAAACACATAAGCGGTAGGATTGACTCTCTTAAGGGACGTTGGATCCCAAAATTGGCTCGCTTTCGGGACGTTGGATCCCTAGGAAACTATCAAGTCCCCAGCAGAGTCGCCAGCTGTCGCTTGCGCGAAAATAAGGTGCCGGCATGACAGAAGAGTCGCCACCTTTCGTTATTTATCCCTCAGAGCGGGAAAGGAAACGATCGGAAAAACCTGACGAATAAGGGTAAGACAAGGTCATCGCAACCATTGTCTGGGTTCGGGAGTCGGTTACGCAAGGGGAAGGTATTAGCACCCCTCACGTCCGTCGTACTCGACGGGATCCTCGCTTGTTTGTTTACTTGGACGGGTTGGTTTTATTCTATCTACCTATCAAGGCTGGCTGAAAAAGAAAAGAAAAATGACTCGGCAAAGCGTCGCACTTTATGCCTACGTATTCTCATCAGAGAATGAGAAATTATAGTCAACGTAGTTCGGCCTACGAAGGGTTATGGGGGAAGGTAGCTCGCCAATACATCAGTATTGTGCCTACGTACTCTCAACAGGTATGAGAGATCAGAGCTCACGTAGTTCGGGAAACTACGGTTTATTTCCTGTCTTTTACGAAAGAAGTGTTTTTTATTGGGTTTGCGATTTCAACCGCACTAGAGACTATGACCTGAGAGTGAATGCGTTGCATGTCACCCAAAGGGTACCATACTAAACATCCAGACCATGGAAAAGAAACTCTCCCACAATCCTTTCTAAGATAGCTTAAGGCTCGTAACGTACGAAAGAAATCATTCATGATTACTGTATCTTAAACTACTTTGAGATGAGGAGAGAACAGGCCCAACTAGGAGGGAGACTATCAAGTCCTACTGTTATCATGCCATGGATTCATCCTATGGTTGAGGTTTGAACAGGGAACTCCTAGATGTTGTCATGCATAGGTTTCAACCTAAAAGTCTATCATCAAATCCTTATCAAAGGAAATGAGAGTCCTAAGGGATCATGTCAATGATACACCAAAACAGACAAAGCATCAGCTTAACAGTAAAATGCATGCAATGCAAGTGAGGGAGGAAATGTGTGTGGGGCTTCAGCCTCCGCAAGCTCATCTCAACCTCAAGCCAGTCATGAAATAACAGTAATCATACTGAAAAATAAACAACATGCTGTCAAGCAATAAACAGTAAACTGCAATCATACAGATAAAAGAAATGAAAATGCCATCAGGCAAACAAACCACATGGGCAAGGGAGCTGGGCTCTACCGAATACCCGCAAGCAAAGCCACGCAATAACAATACAAGCAGAGGGAGCAACTCAACCTCTAATGCAATCATGCTCCGAGATTCTACTTATTCTAGATGGACTTAGTCTAATGCAACAGACAAATCAAACAAAACACACAATACAGAAAAGAAAACAGAAGAAAGCCTCAGCTCCTCCAGCAGCAACTCAATCTTCAGACTTCAATCATCAACTGCTTTCCAGGTATCAACCCTACAATATGAGTTTCAACTCATCTTCTCCCCTTAAGCTTCAGCTTCTTGATCAGCTCCACCTTCAGGCTTCACCATCTTCAGGGATCTTCAAGTATCAACTTGATCTTCACAAAGTCTTCAGACTTCAACAGTCTTCAAGGAATCATCCTCTTCAAAGCTTCAGCTTCTATCTTCAATGACTTTTAGATCTTCAATCAAGTCTTCAATACTTTCCATTGCTATCTTCAACAACCCAAATGCTTCAACAAGCAAGATTCAGTCCACAAGATGAGGTGAGAATGTTAAAGTGCTCACTGACTTCCAAAGGATGCCATTGAGGACTTAACATCAAAGGGAAAGGCTCTCTCAAAGTTCTACCTCATAGGGCAAGGTCACTAATCCCTCCAAAGGAGAGAGGTGAACACCCTTAAGGGACTTCATGTCATAGAGAAGGAAGGAGGTGAACAAGACACTCCTTGTTTATTGAATGGAATTGTTCTACTTAAGGCTCTTCCTATACACTTATGATCCTATAAACAGAACAAACAAAAGCTAACTAAGCTCCACTGCAAGGTCTTCAATGAGGATCCACAAGGTCTTCAACTCAATCTTCAAGGCTCACACACTCAAAGGAGAAGGAAAGAAAGCAAAACAATACAAACTATGCCTTTAAGCAACACACATACTAACCATACATTCAAAAATCAATTAAAAATACTAAAATACTATATAATACTCTAGCAAAATTCTAGGGGATTCTATACATACTTACCCTTAACGCATATATTCCCCATACTCTAATCTTGACCTAACAACCCAAAACAAAATTGTTCAAATCTACTTATACAACCTAAAACCCTAATTTGAGCACCTAAATGTCAAATAACAAAACTATATCAAAATTTAATATACAAATTGTGAATTAAATCCTATATGAACTATGATTCAATACCTAACTATGCCAAAAAGAATGACTCAAAAATCCTAAGGGAAAGTCCTAAAAGAAATTATACAAAATCAAGTATTAACCAAAATCAATTAAAAAGACTAATTACAAGAATAATATGCTAAAAATATTAAAAGGAAAATAAAATGGAATTTTATTTATTTACATTTTTCTAGACATGATTACGAATATGTGAAAAAAACAAGCATTAAAAAATATTAAGTTTTCTATTTTATATGGGTTTTTTAATATGCAAGAAAATTAAAAGAAATTAAAAATAAGAAAAAATGAATTAAAGGGGATGGGGGGTGTTAACAGTAGAATGCCTAGTTCATTTCCTGATGGGCTTAGAAACCAGGGGTGCGAATATCAAGCCCACGCACTTCAGAAAATTAAAAGAAAAAAATCACCAGAAAATAAATACGGACGCGGTGAGAATAGCAACATTTTTCAGTTCATTTCTGGATTGGGCCTCTGAGTGGGGTGTGAATATCACTGGATGGCTGAGCCCAATGTCTACTACTTAAGTAAACGCTGCGTTTTACTCGTAATATTTCCCTCCGTTTCTGAAATTGAATCTTGGTCGTGCGATCAGATGAAGAAGTCAAATATCCAGGCTAATCCAACGGTGACAAGCTCGTCTTCTCCAAAACACCCTCTAGGGTTTCAGAAACCCTAACTCCATGCCAGAGCTTCAATCCACTCGTTCTCTCTGATCCCTCAATGAAATCCAAAACTTCCAAGAGCAAACTTGTGCTAATGATCACCATGAACACGACTATACCAATAGTTTTCCCTGAAACCCCTCATATCACTCTAATAGAACACACGAACGTTAGGGTTCCACCATGATTCTCTTAGATCAAACATGATAGAGCTTCAATCTAATGATGTGCAAGTGTTCTACATGTTGCCCTAACCACACTATGATATACCATGTCCATTAAAACTCCATGATCAGTCTATTATTAATCTTGCAAGAATTGGTACCCTGCCACGAAACTCCATGGATCTCTCTCAAATCCTCAGAAAATCATCACCTAGCCTAGCATGTCATCTTTACACCTAGAAATCTAACAGAATGCACCTAATAAAGGATCTACGGTGAAAATTACCAACCTGTCAAGAATCAATGGTGAGTGGTGCTAGAGCTTGATTCAAGGCTTGAAATCTTCTCCAAATGCTCCTCCAATGGTGGATACCTTTCTGTTTGCAAGAATTGGGATGGATGAGGCTTGTAGATGAAGAAATGGGAACTTGCTTGATCTTGAAGGAATCTTGAAATGTCACTTTCTCTCTCACTCTCTCCAATGAACTCAGCAACTTTCACCAACCTTGATCTCATGGTGATTCATCCTTTTTATAACAATCAATGGAATAGTCTAGGAACTTCTAGAATGAGCTAGAAAGTTAAGGAATTTCTCATGAAGTGATACTTTGTATAACCCTTATCTCATGCCTTAAGCTTGTCAATTTGGCTTTAAAATCTCCTTACAATAGATATTGAGAAGGAATGAGTGAAAAACATGCCTTGGTTTTGCTTTATGTGAAGTTTCTCAAGTTGCCTTATTATGCAAGAATGAAAATTACAAAGCAACCTCCATTTTAAGACCTCAAATCAAAATTCTACTTGAACCATTGTTTTTAAAATAATGTTTGGAGTCAAAATGACATATTGGATAACCCATTTTGGATTTGTACATCCCCTAAACCAAAATTCCATTTCAACTTTTTCAACTTATAAGCCATTTTTAGGTCATTTTTACCCAATCATGAAAATCCTTGCTACAAGCTCTTTCAATAACTCATGACCTCTTTTCTAAGCTTAAAATCCCATTTTGAACAACTTTGATGTTTTGAGTTTTTTCATTTGAGGCTTAGAAATAGGAGATATGGCCTTTGCTTAAAATGACCTATAATCACCAAATGACCAAAATACCCCTGTCTTGTTTAAACCATAAGTTGAGTTCTACAAATCCTATCAAGGACTTATAGCACTCTCTATAAAGCTAAGAAGATGCTCTTCAACATTCATGTTGACCAAGAGATCATAGGAATCATCCTACTAGGGCAAAAGTTGTCTGCAAGTTGGGTGACTTTCAAGGACCCAGATTCACACACCTCAGATGACCTGTAATTTGTCAAAACCATAACTTGAGCTCTGCAAATCCCATCAAGGACTTCTACCACTCAAATTAAAGCTAAGAACAAGCTCTACAACATTCATGTTGTGGGGAAGATGAGATATCAATCACATCTTGAGCTAAAACGGCCTGGAAGATGGGGATCAAACTAGGGTTTTTTCACTGCCCATCCTTAGAAACCCTAATTTAAAACTTCTCAAACTCCTCAATCATGATGAGTTGGTCTAGGAATCATCTTTATAACATCTCCATACATCATTCCATGATCTCAGGGCCCTTGGATTAGGTCTCAACCTTCTCCCAATCTTCAGCTGATCTAGGGTTGACCCAGTCAAAACCCTAATTCTACCATTCATGGTTAAATCTTCTGAATTCTTACACAATGACTTCTCTGGGCTTCATGATGGCTTTTAAGACATCCCACAGGCTTTCTCAAATCTTCAAGTTCATTCTCAAAGTCTCAGAATCATCTGAGAGGCACCCACAACTCTCAAGTTATGAGACACACAACCTTGGTTTCAACCAATTCCTCTGAGGATCTCTTGAACTTTCTGATGAAGGTATCAACTTTCAAACACTTGATAGGTAAATAAATGTTGGTCAAATTTTGGGGTGCAACACACACTAACAACTAATTTCTCTTTTCTCTCGCCCAGTGCGATCAAGACTTTCCCGCTAACGACTAATATCCCTTTCTCTTGCCCTCGTGCAATCAAGACTAGCCTGTTGTTCTAAACCTTTAGGTCAACCATACCTTTTAACCCATGACATGCTACGTTTGTTCTACCGCAAACAGGTAATGCTTAAGTCTC
The DNA here is from genome assembly GCA_963859935.3 of Lathyrus sativus. Taxonomy (NCBI): domain Eukaryota; kingdom Viridiplantae; phylum Streptophyta; class Magnoliopsida; order Fabales; family Fabaceae; genus Lathyrus; species Lathyrus sativus. Next base: position 266,406,570 of record OZ012735.1, read on the forward strand.
CAATGGTCGAGTAGCAATACACCTAACTGCTAGAATGCATGCACTAGTATCGTCTACCTTTTCTCTTGCCCCCGTACGATCGAGAACACCCCTATTTATCGTAGTTAGCCTGAACTACTTTTTGCTCTGATTTCTCATATCAGATGAGAATACGTAGGCACAAGACGCGATGTCTTGGCGAGCAACCTTCCCCCCTTCACCCGTAGTTTCCCGAACTACGTTGACTCTGGCTTTCCCATTGCACGAGGGAATATGTATGCATAGGGCAGCGATGTCCTATCGAGTCATTTCTTTCCATTTAGCAGTAGCCGTAGATAGTTTGTTTTTCACCCATAGACTAGACAATAAGTGTGGATCCCGTTGAGTACACCGGACGTGAGGGGTGCTCATACCTTCCCCTTGCGTAACCGACTCCTGAACCCGAGATTTGGTTGCGATGACCTGTCTTTTCCCTTTTTCGTAGGTTTTCTCTGATCGTTTCCTTTCCCTCTCTGTCTTCCGCCGGCCCTTTTTTCGCAGTAGCGACAGCTGGTGACTCTGTTGGGGAACTTTCTCTTGCAGGTTGTGATCTCGCCTTGCATAGTTTCCTGGCTGTCTAGTGCTCCCCAACAGCTGGCGACTCTGCTGGGGAAATCTTTCCATCCCCTATGTGAGTCAATCCTAGCGCTTGTTTGCTTGTCTTTGGGTGTGTATATTTGTGTGTTGTATTTTGTATGTTGTTGTATTTACATTTTCCGCACTTTATTATTATTAGTTGTTGTTGTGTTGTTGGGAGGTTGTTCCTTTGAGTGAGAAGCCAAAACCCAGGCTTGAGTACACATATAGCATTAGAGCGGAAAGTAATGATGGACCTGTATGTTTTAACATGCATTAGTCCCCACGAAATTCGCGTTTAGACAAGGTTTTCTGTTGAAGACATCCTATCTTGTACATTAGTCGAGAAAGGGTGTTGGATCAGAAGGCTGTCGAATCTGGAGAACTTTCATTTGGGAGTCAGCTAAGTGAGGCCTCTTTGTTAGACTATGATGCCAAACCAGAAATGGTAAACGTATCATCGTTTCTCGAAAGTCTGTGACGCTGACGACCGTATAGGATGCCGAACCTTATTAGAGATAGGTCCACACCTGTGAGTGGGATGGTTTTGCAGGAAACTTGACCTCCAACCAACCCGGTATTTTGGTTTTCTCTTTAGAGCGGACTTTTGAACTTATTCAGTCAGCAACGCAGCAGTATCCAGAGCTTTATGGGGGCTGTGATCCCGTGTTTGTTGCATCTTGCATTGCATTTTCATAAGCATCTTTGCATCATTTTGCATATCATTCTTCAGCTAGCCAGAACTCTTATCCAGCCTTTGTTTTTTATCAGAAGGTGATTCCCCGGTGTTTGTTCTGAATAAGTGGTGATTGTTGGAAGATGACCAAGTGGTTGAAGTAGGATTCAAGAAGTGTTAAGAGGTGAAGTCAGGTTAGAAGTTGTTGGTAGTTATGTCAGGGAACAACCTCCATATTATTGATACCTCGTCAGGTTTTACTGTGATGACCAATCCTCTGTATGGTTCTCTGCCCGATGAAGATTCTCCGCAAGTGAACAACCTTACTGAAGCTCAGTCTGTGCAACCCTCTGTTGAAGATCAACATCTACATGAACAGTTTGTTGTCTGAAGTGAACGTTATTTTTCTCCTGATACTACAGATTGTCAAGATGTTGCTTTCTCTGTGGCGAATTCCAGAAGAGAGGTCCCAGTAATGAAGACTAAGGACCCGAGAGCTCTTGAGTATACTAAAAGGTTTCATGCGTTGGATGAAAAACTCAAGGCCTTAGAAGTTAAAGATACTATTAGGCTCATTACTTCAGACATGTGTCTGGTTCCCGACCTAGTGTTAACTCCGAATTTCAAAGCACCGAGGTTTGAGAAATACAAGGGTGATAGTTGCCCGAGGCAGCATTTGGTAATGTTCTACAGAAGAATGACTTCGTTTGTGCACAATGACAAGCTTATGATTCACTTTTTTCAGGACAGTCTGATTGGGGCATCTCTGAGTTGGTATATGCAGTTAAAGGGTAGTCAAATTCGATCATGGTTGGACTTAGCCAAGGATTTTCTGAAGCAGTATGAATATAATCTGGATATGGCTCCCAGTCGCATGCAGTTGCAAAGCTTGTCTCAAGAGAACAGTGAACCCTTCAGGAAGTATGCTCAGAGATGGAGAGAATTTGATTCCAAAGTGCAACCGCCGCTTCTAGACCAAGAGTTAGCTAACATGTTCGTAGACTCCTTGCAGAGCTCGTACTTTAAAAGAATGCTTATAGTTGCACCAAACTTCTCTGAATTTGTAATAGTAGGAGAACGTATTGAGAATGGCATAAAGATTGGGAAAATTCAAGATGTCTCAAGAAGTCAGGCCAGTGAAATTGAATCTCTCTGTAACTCTCAAGAAGAAGAAAATATGGTTGATGCAGTCATGGCAGATGTTGGTTATTCTCAGGGTGAATCAGTGAAATCTTTTGGTTCTTCATCTTCTCAGCGGGCATTATCTTCTGTGTCACGTTATTCTGGATAGACAACTATGCCTAGGGCGCCACATCAAAAAAATGGGGTCGCTCCTCATGCAAATCAACGACCCTATGGCCGAAGTTATCCGAATCAGCGCCAGAATCAGAATAAGCCTCATAATAACTTGGAAAGAAGGAATGCTCCTCTTCATCCAGTTCTTATGTCGTACCGCCAGCTTCTGCCACATCTAATTCAGAACTCTTTGGTGGGGCCTAAGACTCTTAAGCCTGTGCCAGAACCTTACCCTCCCGGGTATAATCCCCATGTTTAGTGTGGATATCATGGAGAATCCATGGGGCACTCGACCGAAGATTGCAAAGTTTTGCAAGCCAAAGTGCAACAGTTGATTGACAAAGGGTGCATTTCTTTTCCAGAAGGAAGTTTGGTGGTTCATGTCAACCTCTCAGCTGTTTAAGCTCGAAGATTCCGAGGGTCATCTCTAGAAGCCAGTGGTCCAGACAGGGAGATGTCCTCAATATTGGCAGTCCTTGGACTTTTTATCATTCGCATTTGTAGTTTCCTTCCTGTTAGTTGCTACTTGTTTTTTGAAAACATTGTTGTTCTGAATGGTAATATTAATGAAGTGATTATGCATGTTTATGAATTAATCATGTTGCGTTCTCTCATTTATCACAAAGCACATACACATACACCTTTTATCCACTCCACTTCATCACTGTTGTTTGGCAAATATTGGAGGGAGGATGACGAAAACTGAATACTCATAAATGATGATCGTATGCTTTCGGATAGAATCCTGCTGATGACGTACAAGCATTGTTTCAAATCCCCTAAACACCAGAGATATAAGAAGTTAGTCCCTAGTTAACCACTTCAGGCCTAGAAGTAGGAGTTTCATTCAGACTTTCTAACCCTCACATCTTAACCTGTGGCAGGTTACTTGTCAGTTAATTTGACCGAGCGTTCAAATTTTATAGAGGAGTGTCCCCATTCGAGGACCAATAACGTCTTATCCCTCTCAAGAGGTCACCACTCATCAACCACAATGGTTAAACCTCGCGAATCAGGAGTGAGATAGTCACAACCCTTTCGGAGAAAACAAGATAGCCAGTGTCACACGACTTGTTTCAAAAAAAAAAGGAAAAAGAAAGAAAGCCCGCTAAGTTAAAAAAGAAAAGTTGGAAAGCAAATACTTAGGAAAAATTGGGGCATCCCGCTGGACTTCAAAATCGAAAAACAAAACTCAAAAAGAGTCAGTCCAGGCAAAAATTAGGGAATGAAAGTATAAAAAGAGAGGATCATAAAAGAAAATTCCTCAAACAAGAACAAAGTCGCGTGATTAAAGACACAGAAGACCAAAGGGGTGGCTGTCACTCCATAAACATTGTGAGTTCCTTAGCCATCACTTCTACCATTCAATAAACCTTTTGAAGAGGTGAGCGCTTGTACCTAGTTAACTGAACATAGGATTGGAGAACATCACGGAGAAGGGGTGGGTACAAATTATACTTTGAGCCTAATATCCTTTGTTTCAATAACCGTGAACCCGACCATGATACAACCCTTGAAAGACCTAATTGAGGTAGTGTTTATTCTGAAGGCATACTACAATGAGGTTGAATAACCTGACTCCTACATGATTTTCTAATCATATTCTTGTTGTATCTTTCACTAATAAAATTAGCACTACGTTTGGACTTTTGGTTCATTCGTCTCACTATCACAACACTTAATAAGTTACATTTCTTTCAAAATCTGCATGAACACAGCATTAAAATTACCATTTGTGAGCAAACAATTTTAATTGGAGGTCAGTAGTTGACATCGAGGAAATTCCAACAGGGAATAATCAAACAAGACTGAATCATTCAATAGTCTGGATCAGAATCGAGTATACTTTGTGACCCTGTGGATCTGGGGCATTGACATCCAATGAGTCTGGAATCGGTCAGTCTGAGACAAGTCCCAAAGCATCGGTTGATTATGGGGAAAATCATTCAAGAAGCAGTTGATCAGAAGTGGATCATCTCGAAACTACCAATCAGGGGCAGCCCACCCAGAGTTTCTTGGATTTGAGGATAGATCCCTCCAGTGTTCAGTCAGGACAAGTTAAGTCACTTCAACGCTCATTCAGGGGCAAATTACTTCAAGAGTACATTGAAGCCAATCATTCTGAGAGTTGTTTAATCAAGGATGGGTCCTTTCATTGTATAGATTCTAGGGCAAGCCATCTCGAGGTCGTCTCATGGCAAGCTACTTTCTTCTCAAGGTGAACTATTTCCCAAAGATCAGACTGGGGCAAGTTGAACTACCATGGGGAAAGTTACTCAAGAGGGTTTATTCTCCTAAGCAAGAGTTGAATTTCGGGGAATAGTGCCATCACCCCATCAAATAACCTGAAATTGTTACCAGTCGGAGCTTTGTAACCACAATCACTTCCAAAGCCCAATTCTCATCTGGCAAACTTCCAAAGCCCAATTCTCATCTGGAAAACCTTCCAAAGCCCAGTTCTCTTCTGGAAAGCCTTTAAACCAGTTATCGTCTGGTCAACCCTTCACAAAACACCAGTTCCCGTCTCGTACATGTCAACTTTTAAACTAGTTTCTGTCTGGTCACCTTTTCTGTAGCCTACTGTTTAACCAGTTCTCGTTTGGCAAACACAGTTTCAAAGTCCAGTTCTCGTCTGGAAAACCCTAGAAATCAGTTCCCGTCTGATACCCAAACCATAAATCAGTTCTCGTCTGATACTAAAACCAGAAGTCAGTTCTCATCTGACAACTTAACCTTTTGCCGCAAGTTCTCGTCTGGTAGTCTACCCTCGAATGCTAGTTCTCCTCTAGTAATTCCCCTTTAAAATCCACTTTTTTTGGTAACCAGAAATAAATCCCTATCACCATAAACCTGGTTCCATCCCTAACCAAAAAGCCCAACTGTACTTGGCACAACATTCACAATGTCTCACATGCTATCATATTCCCCAACACGAGGCTCGATTAATCTCATTTCTCCACAGTAGAGATTCTGTATTCCCAAGGGTGATGTTGTTAAATCAAGTTGAGATAGTTTCTCCTTAACAATTTAAGATTGTTTTCCTCCCTAGCAGGTTGGAATTGCATGTAGTCAAGGTTATCCTCAGCAAATCGAGATTGATATCTTCAGCAGAGTATAGCCATCCCTAACAAGTAAGTGTGGGGATTATTCCCAGCAGTGGAACGAATTCAGAGTTTCATTTTCCCCTCAGAGTCTAGGTCATTGACTCTTTCTCCAGGCGGAGTCTGGTATTATTGAGTTTATTTCTCATTTCCCCAAGCAAAGGTTGATGTTGATTCCTTCATTGCCTAATCCCCAGTGAAGTCAGCGGAGTAGTTTTCTTCCCCGCAGAGTGGGACTGACTCAGAGATTGTTATTCTCCATCCTCAGCAGAAAAAGTTTGGGATAACTCCCCAGTAAACTCATTCATTATCCCTAGAAGATAGCGGATTAAATCTTCAATAGAGCGGAATCTCCAGCAGAATGAAGTTATTCCTCAGCAGTTTTCTTTGCTTCCCCAGTAGAATCGTCTGTTCCCCATAATGTTGTCTTCTAGTAGGCCATCCAGGGTTGATTTCCCCAGCAAAGTGAATTTGTTTTCCCCAGCTGAGAAGACTTGTGTTCTGGTAGGCCATCCAGGGCGTTTTTCTCAGCAGAGTTTGACTTGATCCAAAGCGGAGAGGATTTGCTCTTAGCAAAGCAGTTTTACCCAAAAGTTTTCTCAGAGGCCATCCAGGGCTTGTTCATCAAAACTCAAGCCATCAGCACCATAAATTTCTTTCAACATCATCATCCTACCAACCGTTGTCTTCGACAATTCCATTAATAACCTAAAAAATCGTCCATCGCAACTCTTCCACCTTCATCATCCCCTTCGCAAATCTCTCCCTCAAACCACCGCGTGAACCTCTTCTTCCAACCTTCAAACATCTTCCCAAATTCATTTTTCTCAGAGGCCATCCAGGGCTTGTTCATCAAAACTCAAACCATCCGCACCATAAATTTCTTTCAACATCATCATCCAACCAAACGTTGTCTTCGATAATTCCATTAATAACCTAAAAATTCGTCCATCGCAACTCTTCCACCTTCATCATCCCCTTCTCAAATATCTCCCTCAAACCACCGTGTGAACCCCTTCTTCCAACCTTTAAACATCTTCCCAAATTCAGATTTCCGAACCTTTGAACAATCACAATTCAAAGAACTTCAAATCACCAGAAACTTCATCGCAAACCTCCATCTTCCCTTCTAAGTGACAAGAGAACCAAATCTCTTCACCGTTGAAATGATCCATTCATACCCAAACCAAACGATACCTAAAATTCAGCTTCAAGCTCGATCAACAAACCGAAACTTCTTCATCATTCTCAAATCAAACCTTCATTCTTCAAACTCATAAACTCCAAATCTTCAACTACCCCAAAACCCTTTACAACCGTTCTTCTCCGCCTACGAAAACCCATTTCTCCTCACTGTTCATCGTTGTTTTCTTCTTCACAAAAACAACCCAAACCTAGATAAGCTTCATCAGTTCTCAAACGAAACCTCAACTCTTTTTTAGAAAAAACCCATTTTCCATCATTAACAACCACAACTCATCGTCTTCGAAACCCATTTTTAACAACCCTCAAACTCATTTCCAGATTCGAACCTTCCTCTCTCCATTTCTTCAACATCCACGTCGAACTAAACAAAACCAAACAACTTCATCTCTTTAAACCCAAACACACACCGTAAATCCTTTGTTATTCGTTTCAGCTTCTTCATAAAACTTGTTTCATAACCACATCAAAATTCCTCTACCCATTTTCTTAAACCCACCGTAAACCCATATCAAATCCCTCAAAACTTCATCAAGCTGAAACATAAGTGACATGGAGAAGAAATTTTGTTTTGAAAGAAGAATGGCAAATTGAGTTCTTGATGAGCCATGAACGGAGAGAGATTGGAACCAAGAGTGACAAGGAAAGGAAAGATGGCAGCGGATTGGCTTCACTGTTTTTGTTGGATGTTAGGTTTTAGTTTTTTCTCTGTCTCCTTGGGCCAAGTCGGATAAAGCCCGTTTCAATTTTGATCTATCCCCTCCCCCTGGATTTTGGTACCCTCCGTTTTATGTTTGCTGCTGCTGTTGGGCCATGTGGCCATGTCTCCCCCGTTTCTATTACACACCCTCCCCCTGTTTTTATTCTTATTTATTAATTATTGTAAATATGTTTATATATTATACAGGTTGTTTTTATGTTTTAATTATTTTATAATTAAGTTGTATATTATATATATATATATATATATATATATATATATATATATATATATATATATATATATATATATATATATATATATATATATATATATATATATATATATATATATATATATATATATATATATATATATATATATATATATATATATATATATATATATATATATATATATATATATATATATATATATATATATATATATATATATATATATATATATATATATATATATATATATATATATATATATATATATATATATATATATATATATATATATATATATATATATATATATATATATATATATATATATATATATATATATATATATATATATATATATATATATATATATATATATATATATATATATATATATATATATATATATATATATATATATATATATATATATATATATATATATATATATATATATATATATATTATCTATTTTGATTCATATTTCTTTTAGAACATTATTTTCTTTTTAGAAGTTGAATTCCATTTCTCATTTTTTATTAGACTTTTTATTCTATTTTCTGTTTTGGGTCGATGACGACATTTCCGTAATCCATTACCAGTCAAATTATTGATGAATAATGTTGGATCTGAGACCATCTCTTTCTCTCCTCATTTCTTCTTCTTTTCAATTTTATTTTGACGTTCTTAGATCGATGAAGCCTTGTATCCGTAAGACGAGATCCTACTGTTTTTGGCCCGTGCGACACGATCCGATTGGAGAATGATCCTCGATATCATTTCTCTATCTTGTCCATAGCACGGATATCAATACGCGACCTCCTATAGCTTGACTTCCCTTATAAGTTGAGCTACGATGTTTTAGCGTCACATTGGACCCGATTCAATTCACTTTGACCCTTTCGAACCGCATTTCAAAACATCATCATCAAGGATCAAAGAGGAGAAGCTTGGAAATAAAGCATGCACGCAATGTCAAGTGTCAACGGAACCACTCCATTTGGTAACATCTTTCTAATTTCATCTTTTAATTAACCACCAAGCGTTGTGAGTAAGCGATAGACACGTGGGAAATGATGAGTGGGGAGCCTCTTCTCATTCATCTAGAGTTTTTAGCATATGTCATTTGGACGATATGCGACGCATTCGCTCATACGTCTTAGGACATAGCGTGTGCGTCCCGATCCCTTTTCTCTCGCATCCTTGCGATCGAGATCCTCTTTTCTCTCGCCCCTGTGCAATCAAAACTCTTTTTCCTGTAGTTAGCCGAACTACAGTTGCTCTGATTTCTCATACCATATTAGAATATGTAGGCACAAGACGCGATGTCCTAGCGAGCACATTAATAACTAATTTCTCTTTTCTCTCGCCCTAGTGCGATCAAGACTTTCCCGCTAACTACTAATATCCCTATCTCTTGCCCCTGTGCAATCGAGACAAGCCTGTTATTCTAAACCTTTAGGTCAACCATACCTTTTAACCCATGACATGCTACGCTTGTTCTACCGCAAACAGGTAATGCTTAAGTCTCCAATGGTCGAGCAGCTATACACCTAACTGCTAGAATGTGTGCGCTAGTATCGTCTACCTTTTCTCTCGCCCCCGTACGATCGAGAACACCCCAGTTTTCCATAGTTAACCTGAACTACGTTTTTCTCTAATTTCTTATACCAGGTGATAATACCTAGGCACAAGATGCGATGTTTTGGCGAGCAATCTTCCCCCCCCCCTTCACCCGTAGTTTCCCGAACTACGTTGACTCTGACTTTCCCATTGCACGAGGGAATATGTAGGCATAGAGCGACGATGTCCTATCGAGTCAGTTCTATCCATTTAGCAGCAACCGTAGATAGTTTTGTTTTCACCCATAAACTAGACAACAAGTGTGAATCCAATTGAGTACAACGGACGTGAGGGATGCTCATACTTTCCCCTTGCGTAACGACTCCCGAACCCGAGATTTGGTTGGGATGACCTGTCTTTTCCCTTTTTCGTAGGTTTACTCTGATTGTTTCCTTTCCCTCTCTTTGGGATAAATAACGAACGATGGCGACTCTTTTGTCTTTTGTCGGCCCTTTTTTCACATTTGCGACACAAGCGATGCAACATACGGGTAAATTCAGCAAGGACATAGACCGTAGAACCAAGAATCACCTTGAGGTGGTATATTCAGATGTGTGTTGGTTGATGCAAGCAGATTCCATTGGTGGCAATATGTACTTTGTCACATTTATCTACAATCATAGTAGAAAGATATGGACATATATAATCAAGAGAAATGATGAGGTACTTGAAGTGTTAAAGAAATTCAAGTCCATGGTTGAGAGGTAAAGCGGTCACAAGTTCAAAGTGCTCAAAATGGATGGTGGAGGCGAATATGTCTCAAAATACTTTGAGAGGTTTTATGATCAAGAAGGAATTATACATGAGGTAGTAACACCCTACACACCATAACAAATGGTGTTGCCGAAAGGAAAATCAATCAATCATGAATATGCTGATAAGCATGTTAAAGGGAAAGAACTTGTCAAAAGAGTTATGTAGAGAAGTGATATCCAAAGCTGCCTATTTATTGAAGAGGTGTCCTAGAAAGAAACTTGAGAATGAAACTTCAGAGGAAGGAGGCTCGGGATTCAAACCAAATCTGAACCATTTGAGAGTTTTTGGTTCTGAAGCATACCGACATGTTTCGGGACAACTTAGAAAGAAGTTGGATGATGAAGGAGAAGTGATGATACTTGTAGGATATCAGTTTACCGGTGGTTACAAATAGTTTGATGTTGAAAATAGGAGGATCGTGATTAGTAGGGATGTCGTGGTAGGTGAGTTAAAGCAAGTGCAACAAGGTATAACCGGTTACCAGCAGACATTAACCAATTACATGCACGCGTTAACCGTTTACCAAAAATCGGTAACCGGTTACAACTTGGAAATTTCATATTCTGCAAAAATGGTAAGTGGAAAATAGTCTGTCGTCAAAGCCCGAAATGAGGAAATTGTTATAAGGTCAACAAGGCAAAGGGATTTTCCTCAAAGACTTCAAGATTATGAGTTGTTCCATTACAATAAAGTCAATTATAATATTGGTTTCGTCCATTATGCACTTATGGCCTAATCCAAACCCGTTAATATGGAAAAGGCTCTTAGGGATTCAAAGTGGATTTGTGCCATGAAGGAAGAGCTGGAATCATTTGAGATGAATAGTACTTGGGAGTTGGTTGATCTACTAGATGGAAAGAAGAAAATTGGTGTGAAGTGTATTTTCAAAGTGAAAGAAAATACCAAAGGTGAGATAATTGAGCATAAGGCTCGATTGATGGCTAAGGGATATTCATAAAGACAAGGCATAGAATTTGAAGAAGTATTTACAATGGATGTTAGTATTGAAACCATTAGGCTTGTTGTTGGTATTAAGAATAACAACAGTTGGCCTATTTACCAAATAGACGTCAAATCTGTGTTTTTGAATGAACCACTTGAAAAGGCTGTATATGTAGGACACCCCATGGTTTTTTTAGAAACAAAGATTCGAAGTTCTACAAGTTGAAGAAGGCGTTATATGGTTGGAAGCAATCTCCATAAGCTTGGAATAAAAGAGTTGATGGTTTCTTATAGGACGTTGGCTTCAAGAAATGTGTATCCGAGCATGGAGTGTAAGTAAGGACGAATACAAGTGAGGAAGTAATTATCCTTTGTCTATATGTAGACAACTTATTGACTACAAGCAACAATGGAAAGTCTATTTCAATGTTCAAGAGAGAACTTATTAAAAATTTAGAGATGATCGACCTTGGCCTCATGATATACTTCCTTGGCATTGATTTCCACAAGTCCAAAAGGAGATTGCACATGCACTAAATAAAATATGCTCTTGAGATATTGAAGAAGTTTGAAATGGAGCATTGCAATGCTGCCATTACTCCAGCTGAACCAATGGTGTAGTTGTCTTGGAATGAGGATGAGAAATATGTTGATCAAGCTCAATATAAAAGGTTGATTGGATCCTTGGGTTATTTGTGCAATATGTGATCAGACATGGAGTTTTTGTCGAAATGGTGAGTAGATTCAAGGGGGGACCCTGTCTCACTTGGCAGCTGTCATACCCTAAATTTTATCCCCTAGATTCCATCATCATTAGTTGCATCATTTGCATAGCATCAAGAAGATCATATGGTTGATAAATCAAAGCTTGTGGTGTTCATCAACATCTCAACTACTCCAACCTACTCCAACCTTGGATCAAATTTCTCCCCCATCAACAATCAAGTTTGAGGTAGCATTGAATCAAGATCATCAAGCCTAAATTCCTTAAGTGCACTAAATTAAGGTTTTTTGTCAAAGTCAGCTGGATATTGACTTTTCAACCAAGACATGATCCCATGTTTGGGAACATGATTCAAGGCCCTCAAACACATCTTAAATGTCCCTTCACATGATCTAAATAGCTCACGAGGTTGGATTCATTGACAAGTGCAACATTTGAATTCATCTGATATAAAGTTAACCTAATCAAAGTCAAAGTTTGACTTTTGACTTTTGTGACCTCCTCAAGTCAATAATCATAAAAATATGAAAGACAAGTGAGTTGGATCATGATTAATCAAGAAAATCAAGGAAAATATTCAAAGTTGTGAAATTAGTGTTTTGGATTTTTTCTAAGTTACGGAAATGCCTGAACAAGTGACCTAGTTTCCAAGATCACAACTTCTTCCTCAATTCTCTAATGAAAACACATAAGGACTCTTCTTAAAGATGGCATTTGATACTTCAATTTTATGAAAATTACAGGCTTAAAGCTTTCTTGTAATGGAAGTTATTGATGTTCAAAGTTAGGATTTTTCAATTTGCTGAAAATCCAAACACTTTGAAATTTTTCTAAGTTTTTCACCTTAACAAGTGCATGACTTTAGGACCACTTTGTGGTCAATTCAAGCAACCACTTTTATTTCCCAAGGTATGAACTTGAAGATGACATTAAATACTTTAACATTATGGAAGAATTGGATCAAAAGCTCATAAGGATTGGAAGTTATGAATGAGCAAAGTTGAGATTTCCAAGTTGTGAAAATTGTCAAGTACTTAAAATTTTTTCGAAGTGTCAAACTGTTGAAAAATCTAATTTTGGTGGCTAGTTTTCTCAATGATCTAATTTGATTTTCTACAAGTGATCAACATTAAATTTGTATTATGTTATGCCTTATTTTCAATGATACCAAGAGCATAAACTTATTTGGATTGAGCATGAAGTTACAAAATTAAGAAGTAACCTTGTCAATGTTGATTTTCCAAGACAGAATTGCATCAAGTTGGTTGTGCACGATTTGGAAGGATCTTTTGGCCATTTTTTAAGCTTCCTTTCATCATGTGATCAATGTGGAACTTGTTCATCGTCATGAAACCTTAAAGTAGGTGGAAAATACAACAAGGATTGATCTTCATTCATGGTGTAAAGCTTTGATCTAACATGTTAACTTGAGATGATTTTGGCTAATACATGATTAAGAACTTTAATCATGTTGACTTGTTGGAAAAGGTAGGAACATGATCTTAACATCAGAAAGAGTTGGTACAATCTGCATATCACACTTGCAAAGTCAACTTGGAGCCAAAAAGCAAAATCCTCCTTTTGTACCTTTTAACAATTTTTGGTGTTTTCCTCCAAAGTTCATCAAACAAAGTTATTGTCAAATGATCTTGATTCAGACCATCTACACTATAATAGGAGGTCATGTTTCATCTGAATCAACAAACAAAAACTGTAAGAAACACATAATCAACATTACACCAATTCTCATATTTTCAAGTTCATCAAGAAAACCATAACTTGTGATCTTCTAATTTCACCAACCAAACTCCATTCCAACATCACAAACACCTCACATAAGCTTCATAGAAGTGTTCCAAACCCTTAGAACACCTCTATAATAGCTAGAACAACATATCACTATCTCACTTTTTCCACCTTGCAAGTTGATTTTGATATAGAGCTCTAGAAGGTTTCAGGGAAAGCTGAGCACATCAATACACTTCTTAAAGTCTAAGGAAGTTGTAGGGATCATCACATTGCTTCTAGGAGGGCTCTAAAGAAAAGCACAATTTCACCACTTTGACGTAAACTTCCATTTTTGGAACTCTATGATAGAAGCATCATTTTGATTCATTCTTGTGAGGATTGAAAATCCTATGCTTGTGTTCATTGATCATGCTTGTATGGAATTTAATATTTGTTAGAAAAATTAGGGTTCTTCTGGTTTTCCATTAATTTCTTGAGTTAGGGTTAATATAAATTAAATTGAATGGCATGGTTGAGTTCCTTAGGAAATTCTGATCAAAATGGTATATTAATTTATTCAATTTGGTCAAGGAATAAGAAAATAGAATTTTTGAATATTGATAATGATGATGAATCTTGTGGGGAAGATGATCACGACACACTCTTTTTCAATATTGAATCTATTCTTAATATATTATGAATTGGTTGGGTGTTTGTAACACCAAAATCGCGCAACTCAGTTGGTTTTATGTGCGGTTTGAAAAGAGAAAGGGCATGAGGTCAAGCCCCAACGCCCTCATTCTTTTCTCCTTTTCTTTCTCATTTATTTTTTATTTTTTATTTTATTTATTTCTTTTCTTTTTATTTTTATTTAATAAATTTATTTTCGTTTTCAACAAAAAGCAAAATAATTTATTTATTTCAATATTTATTTTATTAAAACACAAATATCATTTTCACACTTTATTTATTTTACTTATTTTATTTGTTAATTAACTTTAAAAATATTAAAATATATTATTTGGTTATTTAATTAATAATTAAAAAAATTTTAAAAACCTTTTAAATTTTCATCTTATATTTTTATCCAAAATATTTGTGATTATTTATTTCATTTATTCTTTAATACTTTCAGGCTTTTATTTTTTAATTAATTAATTATGTAATTAATTTTAGTTGCTTTTTTTTTATTCATAATTTGTAAATGCTTTTGATTAATTCTAGATTCCTTGATTAAATTAGGATATTTCTTCAATCCATGTATGCTATGAATTTGTCAATGGTTGATCCCTTTGGGTTAAAATTGAAATCTTGGATTGATGAATGACATGTATGAAGGTTAAATGCTTTGTTTCCATACTTTGTTTAAGAGACATATTTGACTTTTTACCATGTTTAGATCAACCTTGTAAGGTGAACCTTTGTGATAAATATGAACCTATTGCATGTTATACCATGATTGTGAAGTTTTGAACCATGATTGTTAATATACCATTAAACTTTGATGATGTCTCATCCTTGTGAATGTATGTTTGTATCTCTTTTATGTTTAACATGATTGTTTCCCTTATGACTTTGTCAAGTCATCTTTAGTTTGTTTCTACCAATACAACTTGTGAACTTTTGTTCACTTTGGTTAATTATTATCATACCTTTTCCTTGTGACTTTGCCAAGTCACCCTTAGATGATGTTTCATCTAACTAGGTTAAAAACTCTTTGTTACCCTAAAATTAATCCTTACTAGAAACACCCCCCCATAACTTTGTCAAGTCATATCACCGTAACCTAACTTTAGAGTAGAAGTTATAACTTCTTTAATTTATAAATCATATATGAGTAGGTGGTATTGTCATACCCAACCTCTCATAAAACCCTAATCTTCATCAAGATTATCAACCTCTCATCAAACCCTAATCTTCATCAAGATTACCAACCTTTCATCAAACCCTAATTTTCATCCAAGATCATGAACCTTTCATCAAACCATAATCTTCATCAAGATTATAAAAGTTTCTTCAAATCCAAACCTATATCCCAAACACGAAATAACTCAATCTAAACTTAACCCTAAAAACTTTAACCACTCATAAACAAATCCTTAGCCCTTCGTCAAGAATCCTAACAATGTTTGACTCTTTATAAAGTGCCCTCTTCAACTTTGGCCCTTTGTCAAGTGCCACCTCAAGACTTCTCCCTTCTTTAAGGATAGCTAAAATATTTCAAGGTACATAAATACTCTTTTTAAAATAAACTTGAAAGAAAAGGATTGTTGGAATCTAGCATTCTAGCAAAACCCTTGAAAGATTGGTCTCAAGTCTTGCACGTTGAGGTAGCCAATTATTTTCATCCATAAAAAACTTGATAAATAACTTGGACCAAGAGGTGTTAGGTTCTAGCACTTTAACACAACTCTTTGAAAAATTTATCACTATCAATGTGCATAATCTACAAACCTTTCTTAATCAATCTTGAATGAAAGAGACTATTAGAATTTGACACTCTAGCACAAAATCTTGAACATTTGATCATCATTCATATATCCAACTTACCCTAACCTTGATTATCATCAAGAGACCAAAACATTTATTCAGTTATGAATAAATCTTGATTGTCATCAAGTGTATTTTCTTAAACAAAACATCAAGACATCTAATAAGATCAAAGACTCTTTTCAAATGAAAGATGTTGTATTAATAAACACTAGGGAAATGTTTTGATTACAACCAATGAGTTGAGATAAGTGGCATGAATGAGATTTGTAAATCCATTCAGTGTCATGAGAATGTCCACTCCTCATTTTTTTTGGGTAAAACAAAGTCCTTACATTGATTAATACAATTTGGCTTTCGCTAAAATTAACCAACAAACTTTGATCCGAACTTCGATTGCTCCAATTCCATCCTTATATGGATACGTAGGCATGAGATTGCAAAGTATTAGTGAGCACCCTAATAATAAAAACCTCTTTAGTTTCCTCCTCTTTTGATAACATTTTATCTTCTCTCCTTTCCCACTCAATAACTAGAAGCTTAGAAACTAATCTTAAGCTAACATCCAATCCTAACTAAATGGTTTCTGTTGAGTAAAACGAACCTGAGGAGAGCTAATACCTTCCCTTTATATAACCGACTCACGAACTTAGATATTGGTTGTAATGACCATATCCTTGTCTTTTCTTTTAGGGGTTTTATTTGATATTTTCCTTTTTCCCTCTATGGGAATAAATCAAGATCGGTGGCGACTCTGTTAAGTCCATCCCACGAGCATGCGATTACACTTTGCAAGGTCGTTCTCATTTATTGAGATATGACAATAACACTCAAGAGGATCCTAATATATGTCAAAGTTTCTGTTGGTTGTAGGATTCTTTTTCCTACAATAGATATGGGCAGAAAATGCAATTTACTCAGTATTACCGACTCCAATTGGGTCGGAGATAAATATGATCAAAATTCTACAGCTAGATATATATTTATCTTTGGTGCAACACCAATATCATCGTGTTTTGAGATGGAACTGATAGTTGCACTCTCATCTCGTGAGGCTGAGTACACTGCCCTTTCATTTTGTGCTTGCCAAGTTGTATGGCATATGAATCTATTAGAGGAGCTAGGCAATAGTAAGGGTGAGTTTGTTACACTCCTGGTTGACAATGTTTCCATGATTAATATTTCTAAGAACCTAATTACACATGGTAGTAGCAAGCATATTAAGATTAGGTTTCACTACTTGAGGGAAATTGTTAGTGAAGGATAGTTACGATTGGAATATTTTAGGAGTGAGAATCAAGGTGTTGATTTGATGACTAAGAAAGGTACAAATGATGTAGTCAAGAGGTTGAAGATGAATATGAGAATAGAAGACATAGAGCACTTGAATTAAGGTGGTGTGTTGAATTTTTTCACGTAATTCAAGTGTTGTAACCAGATAATATGGGTGTGCAACCATTACAGCAAGGACAACAGCTCATTCCAGTAAAAGAAAAGCGAAGTTCTTGTTGATGTAACCGCTTAACCTGTGACATTAACCGGTTACCACTGAGTTGAATTTAATTCATTTTCGGGTGTAACAGATTAGATAAATGGTGTAACTAGTTACAAGCCCGATTTTTGTAATTTTCTGTTATTTCTTTTAGTTGCTTTGGTTCCCAATCATAATGTAACCTTTTGTATAAATGTATAGGATGCATTCTCATTCTTAGCTAATGTAGTATTCAATTCTTACCCTCTGTTCTCTCTCTCTCTCTCTCTCTCTCTCTCTCTCTCTCTCTCTCTCTCTCTCTCTCTCTCTCTCTCTCTCTCTCTCTCTCCCTCCCTCTCTCTCTCTCTCTCTCTCTCTATCATGTTTCCTCTTTCAGTTTCCATATTCCATTTCTCTCCACCATTGTCCACCAATCTTGTGGTTCAAAGTTCCAACATATATGAAGTTTACCACCATATTATTTACTTATGTTTCTGGTTGACTAAAATAGCCCCACATTACTTAGGAATCGAGGCTAAGGGTAGTTGATAAACAACTTCCAAACACCTCAACATAATGAGACAAAAATTTTAAAGGACAAAGTCATGTCGATTCTCACGTCCAAAATGGACAATACCTCTTAGTCGTAGTAGCGCTGACTTGAGGTTGAGAGGTATGGAACGTTGGATCCGTCTGTGGGAATCAACTTATAATTCTCGCATTTTCCACAATATCACATTCTCTCTTTGATCCATGAACTTGAAACTTCCTCAATCCATGAGATTAAAGTTCTTGAAATCAAACATTAGATCTACCATATTTGACCCATTCGAGAAATAGATCAACCTTGATTTACTGATTTTCCATATTTCTGATTTCTAAACCTTACAATAATGATTGCATGTAAAGCTACACATTCCACCGTGTTATACAAAGCGGTTGTCGTTGCTACTAATGAAGCGAGTAAGCATTTGCCTCTCCTCCTCCTCAAGATATTGTAGATTAAGTTGTGGTATAAACTTTGATGTATCCAAATCTACTCAAACCTATACATATCACATGATCTACTCTAGTACCTTCACTCATAGCTCCGGTACCACTGCAAGACTCACAACCTAAAGCATTTTCTGATTTCCAATTGTTGCAAGTTAATATTAAAATACAAGGCGCTAATGATTTACTGAACAATATGTACAACATCCATCCACATCAAAAATTCATACATGATAGAAGAATGATTACTTATCCTTTAAGAAAGGATACACAACACTCCCCCAAGTTGATACGTCGTGCAAGAAGCCTTTTCAAAAGAATTAAATATGGCATTCCTCACCCAACTGCGTCGTGGAGAGATCAAGCTCCGAAAAATTTTAATTACCAAAAGAGCAAGATTTTTAAAACTTCTCCTTAGAGCCTCGAGGAAGGCCGAGATAGCCATGCTCCTTCATTGGAGCAGGTAGAGAAATTTTCATACACTAATTTTTAACCCTAAGATCCTACTTATCGTTTGCATCTTTACACAAACAAGATCACATATTGGTATTCCCTCTCATCCTTTTGGATTTTGTTTTCAAGATCACCAAGCACCCTTTTTATGTGTATTCATCTTTATCTTTATATTCTATTTATTTAACTAACCACTAATCAAAAGGCAAAAATGTGTCATGTTTGTTTAAGCTCATTGTGCAAGATAGAGAATTCCATCAAGAGCAACATGCTTGGCTCTTTAGCTAGGGTTTTGATCCCTTAAGTCAAAGTGTGAACATCTATTGACTCCCAAGGACTTATTTTTCAAGATATGTATTCTTATATCAAGTTAATTTCTCTCAAGCATCATCCTATATCATTTTGATCAAGAGGACCTCATGGTTGTGTAACTTGTTCCTCAAGAAAGTCAAAGGTTCATGTATTTATTTTCATGCTTTCTTCAACAATTTATCTCAAGATTTAGTCATTTTAATCAAAGTACATTTAAGGTCATCCTATTTTGGGTTCATATGATCATCCATGTACCATGGAGTGAAAGAAAATCTCAAGTATACAAGTTGGTTCAAGAAGGTTTGACCAAAAAGTCAACATTTTCAAGTCAAAGTTTCAAGGACTACAACTCCTTCAATTCTCCATATTTTTGAGTTCTTTTTTTTCATATGACACTTCTCAACATCCTCCATATCTTAACTTTAAATGACAAGAGCCTATTATGTTTGGAGGACCATCAAAAGTTTGAAGACATTATATGTCATTTGTGGACTTAGTGAAATTTGACCTGTTTTCAAGTGACTTTTTTTCAACTTTCAAGGATCACAACTTCTTCAACTCTCATCCTTTGAAGCAGATTCTTTTTTCACAATATCATTTACAATACCCTCTATAAGTTTTCTTCAATGCTCAAGTTCAAATTATGATTGGAAGACCTTAGAATTTGTTGGAACATTATAGGTCATTTTTCTAAGTATGATGACTAGTTTTTCATGCCAACTTCAACACATCATAACTTTTTCCTCATATGTCCAAATGAATAATTTCTTAACACATTGTAAACTATTTCATGAGGAATGCACATTGCAAGAAGAATGGTATAAAAAAGCCTCTTGAGTAGGATACCCCATTAATGCAAACTTGGTGACTTGGAACTGAAGTTTTGCACCATGATCATATTTTTGCTCCGACTAAACTTCAAATACAAGTCAAATTAACATGTGATATGCATCTAAACATGATTAAAAAATTTTCCTGAAGTTAATTGAGTGGTAAAACACATGGTTTGGATGAGTTTTTAGTGGATTCAAGTCACTCTTTTAGCATAATGAGGGTGCACACGATTACACTGAATTTCCACTTAATTCACCCCTCTCAGTATTTCATCATATTCAGCTATAAATAGAGGCTCATTCTACCTTCACTCCCAAGCTTTTGAGGACCATAAAACCCCTGATCCACCTTCAAATTTTCTATACAAAAGTGAGCTATCGTGTTTTAATTTCCAGCCACTCTCATTTCTTGATTCCATAAGCTTCATCTTATTCCTCTAAAGCTTCTACAAAAAATTCCAAGCTCTAAGAGTCCCTGAATTTGTCCAACCAAATCCATTTTAAGAGCTTCTCATATTTTTTTTCAACAAGATTGTCTGAAGCTCTATTTTCACTCAAACAAGTTACCACAATGTAGTCCTTTGATTGTTGAACGTTTCCCCTAACCTAGCTGGTGTTGATTCTTCTTATACATCATTTAATTTTTTTCATGTTTTTGTGTTCCTCTGATTTTCTCTGAAATTCTCTTTACTCATTTTTAATAAATGAAAAAATAAAGTGAGGTTGGATTTTATTTGATGAGAAAGTCACAATGGCATAAGTCTCATGACCTATATTTACCAAAAAGGTGAAGGAGGTGACCTGAGGTGGGGACACACTAGCATTTTGAAATGTTTTGATTGAATGATTTCAAATGTGATTTTATGTTATTCATGAAGTAAATTCCACCATGAGCGCGTGTTTCTGGATCATGAAACCTGCCACATGAGATTAATGAAATGAATCCAACGTGCGTCCTTTTTTTTTCTCTTTTTATTTTCTTTTATGATTTTTATTTTAAATTGCATTTTCATTTAAAAATTCATAGTAATTTCATTTGTAATCCAAAAAATAGCAAAATAATTTCTAAAATTTTCTTTCATTTTTACCTTTTTGATGTTTTAACTTTCATATTTTTATTTTTTCATTTGATATTTTTTTTATGATTGTTCTCTCTTTTCCTTGCATTTTAAATAATTTAAAAATATTTGTATGCATTAAAAATTTCTCAAAACTTTTCCATAGCATCGTTGCATTATTTTTGAATTTCTGAATTTTTCTTATTCATTTGTGCTCTTTTTTTATACATTTTTTTTGCATTTTCATGTTTATTTTCATTTTAAAAATGATTTTCATGCTTTTGCACACTAATTTTTGACCATAGGATCCCACCTCCTCGTGCATCTTTTCCTACATGTTGTCTTTATGCTTTTGCGTGTATTTATTGTGGCTAACCAGCGTATGTAGATGCAGTTTTTTTAATGAAGTTCCTTGCAGTCAAAGCAGTTCTGGATAACCTTTCTGATTTAAGGATTCTAGGTTTTCTCACTGGCGTACCCTCAGCCTCAGAAGGTTCCTCGGGATTTTCCAGCAACGGGTTCAGGGTCTCTCATGTGTCTTGGCATCACATAAATTATGGACTAAAGAGGATGTGAATTGGGAGTTTGCATTTTTTTAGGCCAACTTCAAGTTTTTAGAAGGATTCATTTACAAGCTCAAAGATGTGAATTTCAAGTTAATCACCCCAAGTTATAAGAGCATGGAGAATTCTTATATGTTTTTTATTTCAGCATTCATGTGGTTAACGTCAAAGACTTTGGCACTGTTGTCTTTAGTTTTAAACCAGTATCTCGGAGGCTAAGAGGATTTGAATGCGGGATTGCAAACTCTAGTAAGTACAAATCGAGGATCTCATTAAAATTCACACTACGAGTTTTCGTCTTTACGATATATGAGGGAAGGATATGCAAGTTCTATGTAATTACTCAAGAAGGCTCCAAATCATGGATTAGAAAAGCTGAATTTAACCACGAGACATTCTAATACCAAGATCCCACGAAAGCATACACAAAAATTTGATTCTCATTAAAAGTCAATAAATTATTACAATGGCCAGATTCAAGAAGTCAAATGACCAAGTCATTATGTTTTACAACCGAAATGATGATCTCCAACAAGTTCAAATGTTGAGATTTTTTTGCACTCTCTATACTATACATTATTCTGATTCATATTGCAAATGGAAAAATTCACCATCACAAGTTTGTGATAAAATCTTCATCTTTCAGAAGATTATGCAGTACTAAGAACATTTTGACAGTAAGTGGACATTCTCCTGGTCCAACAGTAATAGCTCATAGAGGAGACAAGCTTATAGTTAAGATTTATAATCAAGCAAATTATAACGTTACAATACATTGGCATGGTGCAAGACAGGTTAAGAATCCATGGTCAGATGGACCTGAATACATAACACAATCAAACCAAGAAATACCTTCAAACAAATCATACATTTGACGACAGAAGAAGGAACAATATGGTGGCATGCACATAAGGGTTGGGAAAAAGCCATAGTCCAGGACACACTTATCCATTCCTTCAACCTCATGCTGATGTTCCAATTATACTAGGTGAGTGGTGGAAAGAGCAAGTTACGGAAATTCCAAATGTCGTAAACAAAACCGGTGGAGAACCTATTATATCAAATGCATATACCATTAATGGTCTACATGGTTACCTATATCCCTGCTCCAAAAAAAGATACCTTCAAGATGAATGCGGACTATGGAAAAATATATCTTCTTAGAGTAATCAATGAGGTAACGGACGAAGAACTCTTCTTTGTGATGGCGAATCACAAACTGACCGTAGTTGGCAAAGAGGGATTATACTTAAAACCAATCGAAACGGATTACATAATGATTACGCCAAGATCTCAAAATACGTTTGTGCACAGCCCCGAGAATCTGATGATGTGTAAACAGTGTTGCCTATTGGATTCCCTTGAAGATTTTGATAGGATGAAGAAAATAGTTCAGGCATTTATTTCCTGCATTACGACGCGAGGGGGCTCCCACTTCCGTATTGCATTCCTGTTCTGACTCCATGGTTAGCCTGTCAACATAAATCAAACAAACATCCAGCCTGCATAATTCAAACACCAATCAAAACCAGCTGCAAGTCATCACACAATAAGCTGACTCCCTGCAGAACTTCGAAAGGAAATTATGACAGAAACATGTGGACGGTATAAGTCATATACCTCAGGCTGCTTCAAGATATTCAGCATCATCGATATGGTTTCGGAAGAACATTAGAGCATCACCTGCAAATTGTAGACACACCAGTTTTTGTTAGAGATAGTAGATTGAATTAATGATTAGAAGACTTTGATCAGAATAGCACAAACAGAGCAGTTGTTATTACACTTTTCAAGACATGTTCAAAACATAATCATTTCCTTCCAAAGCAGCTTCAAAACCAAATTATGTTAAGCCAAGTCCAAGGCCAAATGCAGAGGAATTCATCACCGGAAATTCATTCACCATTTCAAATTCAAGTTATTGTTATTTCAAGACTTTGGTTCCTCAAGCTTTAATGCCATGATCATGATCCATTCAAAATTTCAATTCAAGCATAAGAATTCAGATACAAAATTAAAAGGTTTCCTTACAAGTGGAAGAATGACAAAATCAATTTCAAATTTCAAAGAAGAACAAGTTGCATCAAATTTCATTCAAATTTATTCAAAGCATACAAGTTACCTTCTTTTTTTTTGAAGAGTCACATGAAAGGAAAAGAGTCCATTGATAGCGCCAGAGAATCACGAGTATACCGGAGAAATCATGTCTGAGACTTTTAATGTGCCTGGACTTTACATCGCTTTGCTTGCTCTGGCTGCTGGCTACACAACGTCTAGGTGTGAGATAACAGGATTTGTAATTAATATTGGAGATGAGGCTACGCATGTTGTAACTGTTATGAATGGTTATGTTATTAGAAGTAGCATCAAGTTAGTTCATATTGTTGGAAAGGATGTTACTCTTTTTGTTCAGCAGCTAATGCAGAAAAATACCTCCAAAAGACTCTTTTGAAGTGGCTCGGAAAGTGGAAGAAATGTGTCGCCACACCTGCTCTGACATAGTGAAGGAATTTAATAAACACGACAAAGAACCAACCAAGTATATCAAGTAATAGAGAGGCATAACAACAGGGGCACACTTATCTTAAGCCTGGTCAGATAGTGCATCGGAGGATTATGGAGGAGGATGTTGTCTTCATCAACAGACCACCTACGACTCACAAACACTCATTGCAAAAGCTTGCCGTCTACATCCATGATGACCACACTGTCAAGAGATACCCTCTAATATGTGGACCCCTTGGAGCTGATTTTGATGGTGACTGTATCCATCTCTTTTATCCCCATGTCACCTGCATTTACGATAGCTGCAAACACCAAACGTATCAGCAAAGAAAAACAATCTCAGGAACAAATATTGGATTGAAAGAAGAACATCATAGCATACCCTGCGAACACTTGAGATCCCTAGTCTTCATCACCAGTTTTTCCGTGGAAATTCCCACTGGACGCATCAAACACGAATCCCCCTCTGGGCTTCTAATTCATCATTTGGCCCAAATAATTGCTACCTATACCTGCCAAATCACAATCTCAAATTAGCAAAATCAATCAGGAATATTCCCACAAGAAGATTCGATTCTCTCAATTAAATCACAGAAATCAGAGATTGAAGTATCAATTAAGTGGCTCATTACTACAATCACCGAAAAGGGAAGTTTTCCAATCTGATTTATCCTAAAACAGAAAGTCCAAATCAAGCATTTAAAACGTTTTCAATCAGACTTTAACACAGAATTCCAATTGAAGCCTATATAAAGAGGAGATTGAAAACGAAAAAGAGGAGAAAAAAACTATCATACGAAGTCGCAGCTACCGCAAAACCTAATTTCGTAACAGAGGAATTGGAGCAAAGTGACTTATCTCTTTAAGTCGGAGAAATCACTTCCGACCACCGCGAACACTAAACGACGAAGCATCACCTTCAACGCCGCTACCCCCAATCTTCGGTAAACTCTCATTTCCTTGTAAAAAGCATCGAACTTGCTAATTGTTTGTTGTGTTTCAGGTTTTAGAAAAAGAAGAACTCAAAATATGAAGGAGAACGGCTCAGAGAGAGGGACGCGATCGAAACGAGA
This sequence comes from Lathyrus sativus, assembly GCA_963859935.3. Taxonomy (NCBI): domain Eukaryota; kingdom Viridiplantae; phylum Streptophyta; class Magnoliopsida; order Fabales; family Fabaceae; genus Lathyrus; species Lathyrus sativus. The sequence goes on from OZ012735.1 coordinate 266,431,897, forward strand.
GTGAGGCGGGGAGAGAGATGAACGGAAGGGGATCGATTTAGGGGTGAAAGGGGAAATTAGGGTTCATCCTATTTCTCTGTTTGGTTAATCTTTTGTTGTAATCATCCACCACACTCACTAATCATACACAATCACTTACACGACACACTAACACCATGATTATCACCATAAATCACCCTTAATCACCCCTTAATCTCTTTAATCCTGTTTTTAACTAATGTTTTCCTTTAATCAGCTTTTTACCCCCCCTTTAACTATTTGGCTAACTATCCTTTTTACAATTAATGACTTTTTATTAATCAAATCAGTTTTATCTCTTAATTAAATTATTTAATTAAACACACTAGTTAATAATCATTTGTTTTATTTCAATTCCAATTTAATCAACCCTTTTAATAACTAAAAAAACCTTTTTTCAAAAGAATCCTATTAAGATGTTTTCTTGCATTTAATTTCAACCTTTTTTCATTTTAATAATATTCTAATTAAATAGTATAAAAACCTTTTAAATAATTACACCAAGTTATCAATTTATTTAATTAATAACAATAATTTAGTATTTAATTAACTTTTAGAAATAAATTATAAAATCAATACTAATCCAATTCCTTTTCTTTATAGCTATAATAAAATAATTACTTCACTTAACCTTTTTAGATAATAAATTAAATCATTATAGCCTTTTATCTAGAACTTGGAAATTAATTTATGTTTAATCCCATCTAAAATCAATTCACCTTAAAATCAATTTAACCGATTAAAAACAACCAACAGCGTAAAATACAACCTAACCGTGCACACTCACATTCACGACACATCCACCCACACCTTAGCGCTTTCATGCGTATGTGGATTTATTTGCCTTATTTTATTTCCGCAATTTAGTTTATAAGCAATTTACATTATCACAATTTATATTTCTGCCTTGCATTCCGTCCAAAGGAAGAATCTGCGCGTGACTTAAACAATTGCGCGCATGCATCTACATTTGCATCATTCTCCCCATGATCCTTGATCCCATTCAAGTCGATCTCTTAAGTAAGATCCTACCCCATAGGAAGGACCTTTTATCTTTACAACTTAGACAAAACACAACAAACAACATAATACAACTTTTCAAACACAATAGAGCAAGATGTTAATCATCTTAAGCGAGATAGAATCTCCACCCCACAACAATACAATTTCTTACATCTGTGGCGGTTACATCTCTCTTAAAATGACAACGCACCTCTTCTCCAAACCTAATCAAAACAACTACTCTAAACCCGTAGGAACTTTGACCACAGTCAAAGAACTCCTCTAACCCTTTAAGGGAACTACAGATACTCTGATTCCACTCCCGTAAGGATATGTAGGCATAAGATGTGATATCTTATCGAGCATACTTAGATATAAACCCCTAGGTCTTTAAACCTTAAGCAGATAAATCTTAGCAATAAACAAACATAAAACCAGAGGTTCCTGTAGAGTACTACAGAAACTTAAGATGCTAGTACCTTCCCTAAGTTTAACCAACCCCCGAACCTATAACTCTCTAGCTTGCATTTGCATTGCATTGTGGGAATTTCGATATTTATCCCTTCCTTTGGACAAATCAAAGATCGGTTGCAAATTGAATTAAAGATTCAAACTAATTAATAGTTTGGTATCCAAATTTCACCGCGACAGAAATGGCGACTCCACTGGGGATCTATCCCTAGTGGGTTTCCCTATCTTATTTTATTTGTTTATTGCTTTATATATCTGCTTACCTGCTTAAAATGTTTATTTTTGCTTGTGTTTATTCTTTTGGGATTGTTATCCTTGAGTGGTGAGATAAAGTTCTGCACCCGAACTTGAGAGAAATTAAGATAGGATGGCGATATATTCGATGAGGCTTATAGGGAGTTGAATCTCGACTAAGTTAAATCAAGAATTCCGCTCAATTAAGGCCATCTCGAGATAGTACTGTTGAACGAGTAATCGTGAAGACACTCACTATTTTCGACCTTGGAGCCTATGATATTGAGGACCGTAGTTACCTTAACCCAACTTGGCCTTTATTAGGATGTAGTGCGGGACTATGAGGGAGTACTCCCAAAATAGTGCTACGCGAAGCTACACTCAAAAGAACTTCTCTTGAGAATATTATTAATCCTTGAGTAATTGGGAAATTGATAATATCTGAAAGATGGGCTGATGATTTTGAGTCCCCTTAGAACCTTGTTATATAGGTACAAACATCCTTTAGTCCATAACCTTTGGGAAAGGGTATACCTTTGCTCCATGCTCGTTGCAAACCTAGGGTTCCCCTTTGTTTGTTTATCTTTGTATACTTGTGTTTGCTGCATTCATATAGCATCATTCTGCATTGGACTTCATGGGATTTACTTTCATTTATGAACATTGTAGGTCACCATGACTTCAAATAAAAGATGTACTGTGAAATATACTTTTAAGAGTCCCAAATTGGATAACCTAAAGAAGTTGTGGGGCTTTATTGAAGATCAAGAGGAATTCAAGAACAAATATGGGAAGCTGATATCTTTGTTGGGTCGCTCAGTGAATGAAGGACTTCTTGCCACTCTACTACAGTTTTATGATCCTCTTTATCATTGTTTCACCTTCCCAGACTTTCAGTTGTTACCTACGTTGGAAGAGTACTCATTTTTGGAGTGTCTACCTATCTTAGAAGAATCTCCTTTTCCTTTCTTGGAAAAGGACCCCGATGAGAAAGATATTGCTAAAGCCCTCCGTTTAAAGGTAGCTGATGTCAAGGCCAACATGGTTACTAAGGATGGAATTCTTGGTTTAAAGACAGGTTTCCTAGTCGAGAAGGCTTTATTTTATGCTGACTATTCGAACAAGGCTCCCTTCTAGGCAATTTTCTCCTTACTGGTTTATGGGGTGTTTCTATTTCCAAGTTTTGAAGGTTTCATCGATCTCAAAGCATTCAAGATCTTTATGAAGAACAACCCAGTACCGACTTTGTTGGGTAATACATATCACTCTATACATCTCCAAAACCTTCATGGTGGAGGGATGATTACTTGTTGTGTACCCTTACTTTACAAGTGGTTTATTTTGCACTTGCCGAAGTCTAGCTCTTTTACAAACATTGGCAAAGAACTTTGGTCTCCGATGGTTATGGCATTGACCCATTCTGACATTGACTGGTACAACCGAGTATATGATGGGGTATTAATCATTGATAGTTGTGGTAACTTTGCTAATGTACCATTGCTCAGCTTTGATGGAGGAATCAGCTACAATCCCGTTTTAGCTCGTCGACAGTTGGGATACTCGTTGAAGGGACCTCCTAAGAGTGCCTATGTAGAGAGTATTTTCTTCAACAATGATATGGAGCTTCGAGGAAATATTCTGGATGCATGGCGTAGTGTGTACAAGGAGGGGAAGAGAAGTCTGGGGAGGCGTAATTGTGTATCTTTAGAACCGTATCTCCAGTGGGTAAGAGACAGGGCAATCAAGATGAAGATGCCTTATTCTCGTCAAGACCCTATGCCTCCAAAGAGGGAGCCTGTCTATGTTTTTATGTTTGATGCTGAGAAGTTGGAGGTTGCCTTAAAGAAGTCGCAGCATGAGTCTGAGGCATGGAAAAACAAATATCAAGTGGCTATTGCAGAAATTAGTGAGCTTCAGAAACAGAAGAAGGAATCTCAGGAACGAGAGAGGGAATTTCAGAAACTGAAGGAAGAATTTCAAACACACGAGAATGAACTTCAGGAGCAGAATGTTAAACTTCAAGAGCAATTACTAATGAAGGATGAAGAACTACTCCCCTACAAGAGAAGGAAGGTGTTGGAGGATTTATTTTCCTCCAACTCTCAGTGTACTGTCTGGAAGATGATTGTGGAAAATCTCACCCGTGAGAAGGCTCAGTTGGAGGAGCAGCTCAAGCAGCAGAATTCAAAACTTCTTTAGTATCTTTACTAGCTTTTATTTAGTTTTTATTTGGGACTCTTTAAAAGAATATTTATGTAATCCGTTTCGATTTAATAAAACATTTCTTTTTACCGCAATGCCCATAAATAAAGGAATCCCATGAAGTCCTACTCATCCTGCACCTGCATTCTTGCATTAGCATTTTGCATTTAACTTTTTTTTTTAGCATGTGCATGTGTCTCTTCTCCTCCGCGTCCTCATTCAGTCTTCTGTCTTTGTCTGTCAGTTGACATCTCAAGCTCGAAGTATTACTTAAGGATAGCAAAGAGAACGAAAGATATGGATCGCATGACTAGCTTCAGAGTAAGGACTGGTCCGACATTCGACTATTCCTCCGACGACTTTGTGCAACAAGTGGATGTTCCTGTGCAACTTCAACCTTTGCAAGATAACCTGTTTGTTGACCCTCAGAACACTCCTGCTGAGAAAAAAATGGATGATCCTAGATTCATAGCAATGGAGAAAGAACTTCGTGGTCTCAAAGAACAAGTGAAGATGATGAGAGGAGCTAATGCATCAGGTCTTGGTGCTCATGACCTATGTTTGGTTCCAGGTGTAATTATTCCTTTAAAGTTCAAGATGTCTGTCTTCGAAGTTTACAATGGTATCAGCTGTCCGAAATACCACTTGACAATGTTTTGTTGAAAGATGACTGCTTATATTTACAACGACAAGCTGATGATTCACTGCTTTCAAGAAAGTTTATGTGGGACATCCTTGGTATGGTACATGAAGCTGCAAAGTAACCACATTCAGTCTTGGGAAGACTTAGCTGTTGCTTTTGTGAAGAAATACCATTACAATTTGGGTATAGCCCCAGACAATAAAGATGACAGTGGACCTTCCAGAGAATTCATAGCTCTGGTACCCCGTCCTCAACATCAGTATGCAATGCCCGCTCCGCGCGAACAACAACTACCTCCTAATAAGAAGTTGGCCTCTCTAGATCAACCACAGAATCGACGATTTCGGAGAAGGTATCAGAAGATGCCTCTGGATACTCCAAGAGAAGGAATTCAGCAGTTTGATCCCATCCCTGTGAAGTATGCTGATTTATTTCCAGTTTTGATTCAGAAAGGTCACATCCAGACAAGAGCTCCACCTAAGATACCCAAGAAACTTCCGTACTGGTACAAAGCTGACAAATTTTGCCCATATCATCAAGTTGCTCCTGGCCACAACATTGAGAGTTGCTACGGTTTGAAGGCAAACGTTCAAGAATTGGTTAAGAGAGGAATCTTATCCTTCGAGGGTTATAATCCTGACCCCAACATGGTTCATCCTCCGAGAACATGATCCAAGGTTATCAGAAGACTACACATAACACGATTCTGCGAGCCTCTCCATTTCAATGCGTAATAAAGAAGGGCTTTATTTTGCTTTTGTGTTTGTGTTTCTTTGATTAAAAGTATTTTTGGCATGTAAGAACTTGTTATTTTGAATAAGTAATGCAATAAGTGTTTGTCTTGAAGAAATCCATTTGTTTTCACTCAAATTGTTTTTCAAAATAATTTATAATGCCGACTTTACCCGATCTCTAGTTCTGACAGAGAATTGGGAGGAGGATGATGAAGTAAAACGCATGATCTCTTGTTGTATGCTTCGAATAAGAACCCTACTGATGATGTAAGGCATTATTTCAACCATCTAAACACCAAAATAGTTGACCCCTCTTTTAAGCCTTGAGAAAAGATCTGTTTTTTCTCCCAAACTGAAACCTCGTTTTTAGCCTGGGGCAGGGTGATATCAAAAAATGATGAACATCTTTCAAAAAAATTGGGTGGGCACAAATATACTAACCCTTTATTCCTCCGATTTACAAGTCATAAACTAAGCCCATATACGACCCTCAAAGTCCTAATTGAAGTAAGGTTTAACTCGAAAGCATACTCGATGAGATACTGTTTCCTGACTCCTTGAGCTATGCTCAAATTAAATCGGTTTTATAAATAATTTTTTTATCCTAACTAATGATTTCGGTCACCGGTTATTGTGATATCTCTTTTAAAAAAAAAACTTCAAGACAAACGCGTGTTGCATTAACAGTTTCAGAATTAACATTTCTGACTCGCTAAATTCGCTTGTTATCTTAGAAAGATTACATACGGATGTTGATGGATTTGAAGACTTTTCCAACCTAGGGGAAGTTATTTTCCAAGAGGTTTGATCCGCACGAGTTTGGCTTCATCTAAAGCACAAATTGGAAGACTCAGTTATACCGTCAATCAGGGGCAGTTACGTCGAGATTCGGCGAATCTCTCCGAGAGTTTGAAACAGTGGGGCATTTGGACATCACATTTTCTGTAAAAATCCTCTCGAGTTTTTTTTTTTCTCAAACCATGTGACTTGGGGCATTTGAAACTTGAAGCGAAGCGGATGTTTATTTCACCCCCAGGAAGCTCAACTCCGACATGATCAACAACTATGATGATCCAGGATATTTCTTTTATCCCTATGAAACTTCAGTTTGGGTACCTCTGGCTACAACTTTGTACAACCTTTCAGACTTACCAAGATGTTACATCCCAAATAAATTGATCTCTATTCCCCAAGAGAAATTTTGAAGTCCTGAAGCAGGATTGTGATCCCATATTTGGTCCTCCGTCTATCCCCAGTGGTACTTCTATCTTTGAAGATTGGTCGGATGTTTGCTTCGAGATGTTCATTTCATCTCTGCTTGTCCCTTTCTGTTTGTTTTGTCAGCATAAGCATACACATGGCATTTAGATAGACGGCATGGCATGTGCATTTTTGCATTCTCTGGGTTTGTTTTATTCTATCGTTTTGGCTATAGTCATCCCTAGGTGTTTAGGTGTGTCTTATCCTTCCAAATAGATTCGTCAACCCTAGGCAGAAAGAACACAATGTTTCCTTTTCCCCATGAAGTTCGACCCTCATGGAAGGTGGTTATTTTAGTACAACTACATTCGAGTTCATATCTCAATGGTCGAGTTTTGCTTGACAGTTTCTGTTCGGCTACTTCCCGAATCGAACTTCGGTTTTTGGCAATCACATCGTGGGCGTCTCCAACCTTTTAAGCATGGATTAAGTGTGAATTTATTTTGCACCCTATTCCCCAGGAAGAATATTCATGAAGACAGACATTTCTTCAACAATAGCATCACAGGATTTTCTCGAACATCTATCTCTTTATTTTAGCAACTCGTTTTGATTAGAATCCTATTCAAAACAACAAATGACAATTTTCACAAGACAGATCATTTACCCTCAGTGGGTCCTTCAACATTATTGATTCATCAGAGAAGACAGTTGCAGACATTTCTCTTTATTTGAGAATTCGCACATTTTTACAACAACTAAGACATTCCTCAGGAATGAATTCCCCAATGAGTTCATCATACAAGTTTACTTCCGTCAAGTGACATCTCCCTAGAGAAATCAAGGAAGTTTATCACATTAGTCTCTCTTTATTTGAGAAGACATACAACCGGCTCACATCTCTTCCGAAGATCCCCGATGAAGCTTTACATTTACAACCTCCATTACATCTACAATTTACATCTACAAGTTCCACATCTACAGAGTTCTACAACAACAATTTACAACTACAGTCTACAACGACATCTACAGTCTACAACGACAACTACAGTCTACAACAACAACTACAGTCTACAACGACAATCATTCGAACATCTTACAGTTCCTTGTTAATCTCGGCAGTAGATTCCCAGAAGACCTCGGCAGTAGGTAGTTCTATTTCATTTCCTGGTTAATCTCGACAGTAGATTCCCAGAAGACCTCGGCAGTAGGTAGTCCTATTACAATTCCTGGTTAATCTCGGCAGTAGATTCCCAGAAGACCTCGACAGTAGGTAGTTCTTTCAGTTCCTTGTTAATTTCGACAGTAGATTCCCAGAAGACCTCGGCAGTAGGTAGTTATTTCATTTCTTGGTCAATCTCGGCAGTAGATTCCCAGAAGACTTCGTCAGAAGTATTTCTCCAACAGACTTCAACACAGAATCTCGGCAGTAGATTTCCAGAAGACTTCGTCAGAAGTATTTCTCCAACAGACTTCAACACAGAATCTCGACAGCATATTCCTTAAAAGTTTTTTTTACAGTACATACTTTGGCAAAAGTATTCTCAATTAAATTTACAAGTCTCGGCAATAGACTTCTCCAATTGATATCTCGAATCATTACATTTGACATATACAGTAGATTCCTCAAATGGTTTTTCTCATGAAGTTCTACACAGCATATTTACAAACACTTGGTGATTGTCAATCTTTCCCTGTGGAATCTCGCTTTGTCGAGCCTGTTATTCCCGTGTGTGGTGTCTAGTTTTTTCCCCTGTGGCATCATTCCTTACAGGACCCGTTTGTCTTGCATTCTCATATCATTGCATATCATTTGCATTCGGTGGTTTCTTAGGGCCAAAAATTCATGCAGTGTTTATATTTAAGTCCCTCCTATCTCGTCGAGACGGAGATTTCAATCTCCATATCTCCGAATAGGAGTAACTTAAATAGGGGCATCTGTTGCACCCTAATTTTTGACCATAGGATCCCACCTCCTCGTGCATCTTTTCCTACATGTTGTCTTTATGCTTTTGCGTGTATTTATTGTGGCTAACCAGCGTATGTAGATGCAGTTTTTTTAATGAAGTTCCTTGCAGTCAAAGCAGTTCTGGATAACCTTTCTGATTTAAGGATTCTAGGTTTTCTCAGTACCTCAGCCTCAGAAGGTTCCTCGGGATTTTCCAGCAACGGGTTCAGGGTCTCTCATGTGTCTTGGCATCGCATAAATTATGGACTAAAGAGGATGTGAATTGGGAGTTTGCATTTTTTTAGGCCAACTTCAAGTTTTTAGAAGGATTCATTTACAAGCTCAAAGATGTGAATTTCAAGTTAATCACCCCAAGTTATAAGAGCATGGAGAATTCTTATATGTTTTTTATTTCAGCATTCATGTGGTTAACGTCAAAGACTTTGGCGCTGTTGTCTTTATTTTTAAACCAGTATCTCAGAGGCTAAGAGGATTTAAATGCGGGATTGCAAACTCTAGTAAGTACAAATCGAGGATCTCATTAAAATTCACACTACGAGTTTTCGTCTTCACGATATATGAGGGAAGGATATGCAAGTTCTATGTAATTACTCAAGAAGGCTCCAAATCATGGATTAGCAAAGCTGAATTTAACCACGAGACATTCTAATACCAAGATCCCACGAAAGCATACACAAAAATTTGATTCTCATTAAAAGTCAATAAGTTATTACAATGGCCAGATTCAAGAAGTCAAATGACCAAGTCATTATGTTTTACAACCGAAATGATGATCTCCAACAAGTTCAAATGTTGAGATTTTTTGTGCACTCTCTATACTATACATTCTTCTGATTCATATTGCAAATGGAAAAATTCACCATCACAAGTTTGTGATAAAATCTTCATCTTTCAGAAGATTATGCAGTACTAAGAACATTTTGACAGTAAGTGGACATTCTCCTGGTCCAACAGTGATAGCTCATAGAGGAGACAAGCTTATAGTTAAGATTTATAATCAAGCAAATTATAACGTTACAATACCTTGGCATGGTGCAAGACAGGTTAAGAATCCATGGTCAGATGGACCTGAATACATAACACAATCAAACCAAGAAATACCTTCAAACAAATCATACATTTGACGACAGAAGAAGGAACAATATGGTGGCATGCACATAAGGGTTGGGCAAAAGCCACAGTCCAGGACACACTTATCCATTCCTTAAACCTCATGTTGATGTTCCAATTATACTAGGTGAGTGGTGGAAAGAGCAAGTTACGGAAATTCCAAATGTCGCAAACAAAACTGGTGGAGAACCTATTATATCAAATGCATATACCATTAATGGTCAACCTGGTTACCTATATCCCTGCTCCAAAAAAAGATACCTTTAAGATGAATGCGGACTATGGAAAAACATATCTTCTTAGAGTAATCAATGCGGTAATGGACGAAGAAGTCTTCTTTGCGATGGAGAATCACAAACTGACCGTAGTTGGCGAAGAGGGATTATACTTAAAACCAATCGAAACGGATTACATAATGATTACGCCAAGATCTCAAGATACGTTTGTGCACAGCCCCGAGAATCCGATGATGTGTAAACGGCGTTGCCTATTGGATTCCCTTGAAGTTTTTCATAGGCTGGAGAAAATAGTTCAGGCATTTATTTCCTGCATTACGACGCGAGGGGGCTCCACTTCCGTATTGAATTCCTGTTCTGACTCCATGGTTAGCATGTCAACACAAATCAGACAAACATCCAGCCTGCATAATTCAAACACCAATCAAAACTAGCTGCAAGTCATCACACAATAAGCTGATTCCCTGCAGAACTTCGAAAGGAAATCATGACAGAAACATGTGGACGGTATAAGTCATATACCTCAGGCTGCTTCAAGATATTCAGCATCATCGATATGGTTTCGGAAGAACATCAGACCATCACCTGCAAATTGTAGACACACCAGTTTTTGTTAGAGATAGCAGATTGAATTAATGATTAGAAGACTTTGATCAGAATAGCACAAACAGAGCAGTTGTTATTACACTTTTCAAGACATGTTCAAAACAAAATCATTTCCTTCCAAAGCAGCTTCAAAACCAAATTATGTTAAGCCAAGTCTAAGGCCGAATGCAGAGGCATTCATCACCGGAAATTCATTCACCATTTCAAATTCAAGTTATTGTTATTTCAAGACTTTGGTTCCTCAAGCTTTAATGCCATGATCATGATCCATTCAAAATTTCAATTCAAGCATAAGAATTCATATACAAAATTAAAAGGTTTCCTTACAAGTGGAAGAATGACAAAATCAATTTCAAATTTCAAAGAAGAACAAGTTGCATCAAATTTCATTCAAATTTATTCAAAGCATACAAGTTACCTTCTTTTTTTTGAAGAGTCACATGAAAGGAAAAGAGTCCATTCATAGCGCTAGAGAATCACGAGTATACCGGTGAAATCATGTCTGAGACTTTTAATGTGCCTGGACTTTACATCGCTGTGCTTGATCTGGCTGCTGGCTACACAACGTCTAAGTGTGAGATAACAGAATTTGTAATTAATATTGGAGATGAGGCTACGCATGTTGTAATTGTTATGAATGGTTATGTTATTAGAAGTAGCATCAAGTTAGTTCATATTGTTAAAAAGGATGTTACTCTTTTTGTTCAGCAGCTAATGCAGAAAAATACCTCCAAAAGACTCTTTTGAAGTGGCTCGGAAAGTGGAAGAAATGTGTTGCCACACCTGCTCTGACATAGTGAAGGAATTTAATAAACACGACAAAGAACCAGCCAAGTATATCAAGTAATAGAAAGGCATAACAACAGGGGCACACTTATCTTAAGCCTGGTCAGATAGTGCATCGAAGGATTATGGAGGAGGATGTTGTCTTCATCAACAGACCACCTACGACTCACAAAACTCTCATTGCAAAAGCTTGCCGTCTACATCCATGATGACCATACTGTCAAGAGATACCCTCTAATATGTGGACCCCTTGGAGCTGATTTTGATGGCGACTGTATCCATCTCTTTTATCCCCATGTCACCTGCATTTACGATAGCTGCAAACACTAAACGTATCAGCAAAGAAAAACAATCTCAAGAACAGATATTGGATTGAAAGAAGAACATCATAGCATACCCTGCAAACACTTGAGATCCCTACTCTTCATCACCATTTTTTCCGTGGAAATTCCCACTGGATGCATCAAACACGAATCCCCATATGGGCTTCTAATTCATCATTTGGCCCAAATAATTGCTACTTGTACCTGCCAAATCACAATCTCAAATTAGAAAAATCAACCAGGAATATTCCCACAAGAAGATTCGATTCTCTCAATTAAATCACAGAAATCAGAGATTGAAGTATCAATTAAGTGGCTCATTACTACAATCACCGAAAAGGGAAGTTTTCCAATCTGATTTATCCTAAAACAGAAAGTCCAAATCAAGCATTTAAAACGTTTTCAATCTGACTTTAACACAGAATTCCAATTGAAGCCTATTTAAGAGGAGATTGAAAACGAAAAAGGGGAGAAAAAAACTATCATACGAAATCGCAGCTACCGCAAAACCTAATTTCGTAACAGAGGAATTGGAGCAAAGTGACTTATCTCTTTAAGCCGGCGAAATCACTTCTGACCACCGCGAACACCAAACGACGAAGCATCGCCTTCAACGCCGCTACCCCCAATCTTCGGTAAACTCTCATTTCCTTGTAAAAAGCATCGAACTTGCTGATTGTTTGTTGTGTTTCAGGTTTTAGAAAAAGAAGAACTCAAAATATGAAGGAGAACGGCTCAGAGAGAGGGACGCGATCGAAACAAGAGTGAGGCGGGGAGAGAGATGAACGGAAAGGGATCGATTTGTGGGTGAAAGGGGAAATTAGGGTTCATCCTATTTCTCTGTTTGGTTAATCTTTTGTTGTAATCATCCACCACACTCACTAATCATACACAATCACTTACACGACACACTAACGCCATGATTATCACCATAAATCACCCTTAATCACCCCTTAATCTCTTTAATCCTGTTTTTAACTAATGTTTTCCTTTAATCAGCTTTTTACCCCCCCTTTAACTATTTGGCTAACTAACCTTTTTACAATTAATAACTTTTTATTAATCAAATCAGTTTTATCTCTTAATTAAATTATTTAATTAAACACACTAGTTAATAATCATTTGTTTTATTTCAATTCCAATTTAATCAACCCTTTTAATAACTAAAAAAACCTTTTTTCAAAAGAATCCTATTAAGATGTTTTCTTGCATTTAATTTCAACCTTTTTTTCATTTTAATAATATTCTAATTAAATAGTATAAAAACCTTTTAAATAATTACACCAAGTTATCAATTTATTTAATTAATAACAATAATTTAGTATTTAATTAACTTTTAGAAATAAATTATAAAGTCAATACTAATCTAATTCCTTTTTTTATAGCTATAATAAAATAATTACTTCACTTAACCTTTTTAGATAATAAATTAAATCATTATAGCCTTTTATCTAGAACTTGGAAATTAATTTATGTTTAATCCCATCTAAAATCAATTCACCTTAAAATCAATTTAGCCGATTAAAAACAACCAACAGCGTAAAATACAACCTAACCGTGCACACTCACATTTACGACACATCAACCCACACCTTAGCGCTTTCATGCGTATGTGGATTTATTTGCCTTCTTTTATTTCTGCAATTTATTTTATAAGCAATTTACATTATCGCAATTTATATTTCTGCCTTGCATTCCGTCCAAAGGAAGAATCTGCGCGTGACTTAAACAATTGCGCGCATGCATCTACATTTGCATCATTCTCCCCATGATCCTTGATCCCATTCAAGTCGATCTCTTAAGTAAGATCCTACCCCATAGGAAGGACCTTTTTATCTTTACAACTTAGGTAAAACACAACAAACAACATAATACAACTTTTCAAACACAATAGAGAAAGATGTTAATCATCTTAAGCGAGATAGAATCTCCACCCCACAACAATACAATTTCTTACATCTGTGGCGGTTACATCTCTCTTAAAATGACAACGCACCTCTTCTCCTAAACCTAATCAAAACAACTACCCTAAACCCGTAGGAACTTTGACCACAGTCAAAGAACTCCTCTAACCCTTTAAGGGAACTACAGATACTCTGATTCCACTTCCGTAAGGATATGTAGGTATAAGATATGATATCTTACAGAGCATACTTAGATATAAACCCCTAGGTCTTTAAACCTTAAGCAGATAAACCTTAGCAATAAACAAACATAAAACAAGAGGTTCCTGTAGAGTACTACAGAAACTTAGGATGCTAGTACCTTCCCTAAGTTTAACCAACCCCCGAACCTATAACTCTCTAGCTTGCATTTGCATTGCATTGTGGGAATTTCGATATTTATCCCTTCCTTTGGACAAATTAAAGATCGGTTGCAAATTGAATTAAAGATTCAAACTAATTAATAGTTTGGTATCCAAATTTTACCGCGACACATGCATGTTATTTCATTTTATTGCATTTTTGGGTTTGTTGACCTTTGTTGACTTCTGTTTGACTTAAATCTGGTTTGATTTGGTCAAGTTTCATCAAATTCAATGGATCTTGGGTGTTAATGGGGTGAAAACCCTAATCCACCAAAATAGAAGATTGATCTTGATGATAGTTGATCAATCTTTGGATTCAACTTGTTGTGTTTGTTTCATTGTTGCCTCGTTTTCATCTCCCTTCTTCTTTTTTCTTTTGGTTGATGAAAACCTTTAACATCATGGATTTTTTATTATCAATGATGTTTCCACCTTCATTATTTCAAACATGTTGTTGAAGTGATCATTTGGATCACTCACTTCAGTTTGGAGTAGTGATAAATTGTCTTTGATCATTGATGGAATTTCTTGATTAAGATGAGATCATTCCTTCTTTTTCTTTTTGTGTGGCAAGCTTTAGGAGGATGACTTACATATCATTTCTCTAGATTGTATTAACATGATAATTGTTATTGACCGGCCTCCCATAGTATGACCTTCCTTATAGGTTGTGCTACGATTGCTTAACATAGCGCTAAATTTGTCTCAAATCGGAAACAAAGTCATTTTTGTAAGTGAAATTGTTAGTTTTCTATTCTTCATGGTATTGTATAAAATAGATTCGATCTTTTTTTGCCTAAGGGAGCTAGTGGCATACTTGTGATTTTATCCAAGTTGGAGCCATTCTCTTGGTAATGTATAAGACCATGTTTTCATGCTTGTGGATGTCTAGTTGAGTGTTCTCCAAAAAATGACAAATTGACCTCTCTTTTCTAATTACTAACTTACTAACTTTTTGTTTTATTTATTTACTTTAAATTCATTTATTTTATACTCTTTACTTATTTCAATTTACTTTATGCTTTTACTTTAACATTTCATATCATAGTATTATATTTTTTTCTCTTTGTTCATTTGAACTTGTGTTTATACTTATGCTCTTTATTATTTTGTCTGTTGGATTTTTCCTTAAAACATTAATAAATATCAAAACTCCTAAAAAATCTTGTTACTTTCATGGACTTTATGTTACTACCCTATGAATTATTAGAGGAATTATGTACTTAGAGTTAAAACCCTGACATTGGCTTGGAAGTACATTTTAAGACCTATAGATAAAAGCATGTATAAATATATTATACACTTTTGATCAGTTACTGGCAAAGCTAATGTTGTACTTGTTCAAATACTTGTTGAACTACTTCCTGGACGACTCCGTCTCTTCCCACACGGGCAGCCTTCCATACAACATGGTCTGGAAGAGATGTCGCATCACTTTTCTCCTCTTCCAACTACGCATTAAGACGAATAATAAAGCATTATATCCTATTATATATACTTACTATTTTTTGTAAATATATCATATTAAAGCATTTATATGTACTTACTATTTTTTGTTCTAAGCGTGCATATCCCAAACACCCCTTTTTGTATGGATACGCAGGTTTTGATGCCCATTGCCGATTTACGCCACTCACAACCTGAAAAAACAAGTTTAAGTCATATCAGAATCTTGTGGAAGAAGTATATATACTATACATTGTTCATGATAAGTTGTACTTACTTCAAATTCTTTGGTTCTTCGCTTGGCAACAAATGTCTCCCATTCTTCATCCGAAATCAAATCAGCGTACTTCATTGGATGCTCCGAGTCGACAAAGTTTCCATCAGAATCTTTAAGAAACTTGTTCGTTAAAAACGCTCTAAATCCCCTCAAGCGTTTTCCGGCCAATTGAATACAATATTTTCTCCTAGAATCCTCAATATTAAAAGATCTCTGCAAACAAATACACATACATATAACATGTTAGTATAATTAATTTAAAGATGTAACTGTCAACATAATTAAAAATGATCAAATATCATACCTGAATCTCGCTCCAAATTTTATCTTTAGCCGCTTGTAATGAAGGAATTCTCCAATTATCGCAAGTAATCGGAACTTGTGAACATACAAGTGCTCCAATGTAGCTTGTCAGCAGCGCACTGTTAGGCTCAACTAACTGATCTCTTTCATTCCAATGGACATCATACTTTACACCTCTATCTCTCGCACGGATGATTTTTTTCATAATTGTTATTCCTCTTTTAATATCGCCTTCCATGTCTTTTGTTGTTTGTTTTCCATCATGTGATGTTTCCTCGTTGCTGGCCATAATATACCTGTAATTCAGAAAAACCAAAGTATCAAATGAATGACATGCAAATATGTAAATAAGAAATATATACATAAGAAATGTATAAATAAGAAAAACATGGTATAAATAAGAAATAATATGTAATTTTATTGTATGATATAAATATGTAATTTTATTGAATGAGACAATATGTAATTTTACAAGTACCTTTAACATCTCTTTCTTTTCTTAGTTTGAACGTGGTTTACTTGTCTCTTAACAACACAGGCGGATGGATTGATCCAAATTCCCTCGTTATGATCATTTCTAATATATGATTCGTCTGCTCTAATATTCTCATCTGGATCATCCATAATATAAGATTCATTCTCAACATCAACATCCCCCTTTTCTCCAATGTTATCATCGATTACTTTGATGGAAAAAAGAACTATAGACCATTTCGTACTTGTCAGATCAGTGACATAGAACATTTGTTTAGCTTGCGTGGCTAGAATAAAAGGTCCATCTTTATACCACACCTTATTAAGATCCACTTGCAAAAAACCTGACTTATCCATTCGTATACCACTATTATTTTCAACCCACTTGCATCCAAAGATAGGAATCTGAAACTTCTCATAATCAAACACCCAAATGCGCTTGATTACCCCAAAATACGAGGAAATGTGCATTGCTTCGGCAAGCACGGTGACACCACTATTTTGCATTGTACTTTTATCATCTTGTTCCTTGGTATAAAATGTGTATCTATTAATTGCGTATGCGCTATATGAAAACACATGCAAACTTGGACCATATGCTAAACATATCAACCTTTCTGTTATTGAAGCGGGATCAGAATAAAACTTTGAAAAAATATGCTCTTTGAACCATGTCATAAAACTTCGATTGTGCTCACGTACTATCCAATTTTCATTTCTATTCAGATTTAAACCTCGGAGAACGTCCTTGTGCATTTCAACGTACGGCTCAACCTCAATGTCCTTGTGAAGAACATACAAATGCACTTGCTCCCGTTCATCCCTTGAAACTGTTACAACTTTATTTCCAATTAACTGTTTACCTACTATTTTTTCAACAACATGAGATTTTGGGAGGCCAATGGATTGAACGTTGGACAAATATTCAGTACAAAACTCAATAGCTTCTTCAACAATGTATCGTTCAACAATACATCCCTCTGGTCGACTTCGGTTTTTCACATACCCTTTCAATATTTTCATATAACGTTCAACAGGGTACATCCATCTCATATAGGCTGGTCCACACAGTTGTGTCTCTTTCACAAGATGAACAACTAGATGTACCATTATGTCAAAAAATGATGGAGGAAAATACATTTCAAGCTCGCACAAAGTAATAACTATTTCTCTTTGCAATGTTGGTAAGATCGCAGGATCGATCACCTTACTACAAATAGATCTGGAAAAAAAACATAATTTAGTTATTATGCCTCTCACTTTTTCTGGCAAAATAGAACGTATACCTGTTGGTAGAAAGTGTTCCATTAGAACATGGCAATCATGTGTCTTTAAACTCTTTAACTTGAGGTCTTTCATAGAAACAAGTCTTCTAATATCTGAAGAGTATCCTTCTGGAACTTTAACTTCACTCAGAAACTTACACATTATCTTTTTCTCCTTTCTAGACAAAGTATATCCAGCAGGTGGTAGATATGTGCGATTTCCTTTCTTCAAGGGTCCTAATTCATTTCTTATTCCCATTGCTACCAAGTCCTTTCTTGCTTTAAGGTCATCCTTATACTTTCCTTGTATATTGAGTAACGTACCAATAACACTTCCAAATACATTTTTTTCAATATGCATAATGTTGCACCCCAAATTTTGACCCCTTAGATCCTCATCATCATTTTAGGATCATATTCAGTTGATTAACTAACCTTAACCCATTTCCAGTTTATCTTTGTTAAGATGCAGATGAATTAGGGTTCCTTACCGTCAAAATCGGGATTTCAATGGTCTGACCAATCAATGTTTTGGATTGATTCAACTTCAAATAAGTCTCCACAAGATCAAATATACTCCATTGGATCAAGTATGAATTCAATTTGAGGTGGTCACCCAAGAATTGAGAACAGTGCAGTTCAAGACGCCCAATTAGGGTTTTCGATCAGGAAAAGTCAACTGTAGTTTGAATTTTGGTTTAAAAAGTGTTTCAATGGTGGTATCAAGGTCCATTAAGTTCCTATGGCTTAGTAAAGTCCATCCAAAGAGTTTCAAGTCTTCAGAATGTCCGGATCACCAACAGTCGACTCGGTAGTCACCGATTGATCGAACGGTTGACCGAAAAGTCAACTCTTCATTCATGAGGAATTTGACCTCAAGATGGGAATAAAAAATGGTCCTAATGATATATTATACCTACCCATGAAGTTTCATGACCATTGGATCAAGGGTTAGGGAGTAATCGCAAAAGTTGGGAAATCAAGGTTTTGAAAAGGGCAAAGTCATAACTCCTTAACCACACAAGGGTTTTTGACCTAGTTTCAAGAGGAATGAGTTCCTAACACAAGCATCAATATTGTAGTACCTAATTGGGGCTTTTAAAAAAGTACAAGTGGGTTCCATAACTCTTCCTTTTTAGAGAGAACCAAGGTTCACAAGTTGGCAAAAACTCATATTGGAAAAACCAGGTCAGCATGAGTTTTTTTTTTTATTCCAAAACCTCTCCAAATCGATGTTAATTAAAGACTAAGCCTCATTTATGATGTTTATATTGATAATTATAATTTTTACATCAATTCCCACGAAAATGGAACAAAGATTAAAGGAAATCATTATTTAATGCAAGTTGCAAAAGTGAATAGTGAAGAAAGAGAAAAAAGGTGGCTACCATTGTCAAATCATCAACTTTAATTCAACAAGTCACCTCCTATCCTATGAAGCATGATGAAAAAATCTATAGGGAATGGGGAATATCTTAGTAGAGTGGCTTAAAGATAAAGGTGAAGATTTCATTGGAAAACTCAAAGATTTTCATGATGGAAGGTTAAAATTGACAATTTGCTTCACTTTTGCCCATACCTTGATTCTAGGCCTTTGGCTATAAATAGAACTCACTTACTAAATCAAAAACACACAAGTTCCATGCTAGAAACCAGCTAGAACTTTCTTTCTTACACAATCACAAGTTCTTACAAAATCTCATTAAGTTTCCAAAATCCCTCAAAATTTGCTTTTGAAAAACACCTTTCAAAACCATTTCCAAACTTCTTCCAACTCAAGAAACACTTCAAACACATAAAGTATGATGTATTGAAGCTATCCAAGTCACTTCCACACTTATGTAACAAGATCTTGGAAGATCTATCAAGATCTCTGGTTTTCTTATTGCTTAAGCTTGCTTCAAGAGGTAAACCTAAAACTCATAAATGTGAACTTTCCACTTGCATTCCACATGTTACCATGACTGTTTTTTTACCATGATGATCTTGAAAATTTTCAATTTGTAACTTGATTTTTCTTGTGAGATTGATCTTGTATTATTCTTAAAATTTTGTTAACATGTTTAAATAATCAAATTTGTTTGATTCATTGTCTTACCATGTGCATTTTATTCCTTTTATCATTTAGATTTTCATGTTTTGTTCATCCAAACTTCAAAAAATCATAACTCATCCATTTTTCATCATTTTGAACCCATTCTTTTTGCATTGTGTTTGTCTTGATGCCTACTTTCATGTGATATTTTTAATTCCATGTTTGTTCATATTTTCATGCGTTTTGGTTGCTTGTAAGTTGCCTTTATATTGAGATCGTTATCTCGCGTATGCAGATGAATTTCTTTTTCACCGTGATCATTTGTGTTATGATATTCACTCATTATAATTTATACTATGTTAGTTAACATGTTAGGGTACTCTCCCTTGGTTGTTACCATTATTTCATATTGCTTTCCTCCTAAATTATGAGGTTAAACTAATTTGCTTGTATTTGATTGTCATCGATACATGTGGTTGTTACCTTCAATCTTTGTTAAGATATACCTTTAATCTTTGTTAAGATATGCTTTCATCTTTGTTAAGATACATGATCTTTGGTTGTAACCATGCCCCTTTTGTTTAAAGTATTGATTACTTTGTTAATTATTTCTTCCCCAAGTGATGGAACTTTTTTAGTTCTCATCCAAGTTGCCTCATCTCCTCCAAAGGAAAGTCTCTCTATTGACCCTTGGGTCATAGATAGCTCAATACCCTCATTGGCCTCGAAAGAGCCTTAACCCCCTTTTTGGTCTGGATAGAACCAATAGGATATAAACTCATAGGTCTGGGTAGAACCTTCTTCCCTCTTTTGGTCTGGAAAGAACCAATTGATCCTTATTCTGTAGTTCGTGCCCGAACTACGACCGCTCTGATTTCTCATTGGACAATGAGAATACGTAGGCACAAGATGCGATATCTTGACGAGCAACCTTCCCCCTCACTAGGAGTGTTTACAACTAGAACCCTAGGATAGAGTTGTTAACTCTATGTAAGGATCATGGATATGATCACTTACTTCCCCCTTTGAGTGTTACAACATAGACATAGAGAGTTTTGTGAAACTCTACACAAACATTATTATGTTTGTTCCCCTTTGAACCTTGATCGCAATCAAGCGTTCTTCAACCCTAGTGAGGTGAACTATGATTGCTCTGATTCTATCCTAGTTAGGATACGTAGGCAGAGGACGCGATGTCTTTGCGAGCAAATTTAGAAACAATCTTAGGTCTTCATCTATCATAACCTTCACCTTTTTACCCAATACCCAAACCTTAGCAAATATTTATCAAACTTAGCATACAAATAAACAAAAGGTTCCTGTAGAGTACTACAGATGTTTAGGATGTGAAATACCTACCCTATGCATAACCAACCCCCGATCCCCGAATCTCTCAGCGTTGTTGTAACATCGCGCAAAAGGTTCTTTCTTTCTTTAGACCTTTCCTTTGGATAAATTAAAGTCCGGTTGTGAATTTAAGAATTAAAGATTCAAGTTAATCAATAGCTTGGTATCACGATTCTCACTGCAACAGAAATGGCGACTTCACTGGGGAAGCAAAACTTGAGGGTTTAGCCTATTTTGTTTAATTGTATGCTATATTTGTGAATATTTGCTTAACATGTATATTTGTCAATATATTTGTTTGTGTGTTGGGTATTGGGTGCTTTGAGTGGTGAGACGGTCCTACACCCGGACTTGAGTGCACTTATGATAGGATGGTGGTATTCAAGAAGGCTTATAGGGAGTTGATTCCCGACCAAGTTAACTTGAGAAACCACCGCTCAGTGTAGGCACTCTTGAAAGTTTAGTGTTGTTGATCGAGTATTCGTGAAAACAATGCTACTTTCGACGAAGGAGCCCATGACACTGTGGACTTTAGTTACCTTTTTACCCCCACTTTGGCCTTATTAGGACGTAGTGCGATGACTATAAGGATGTATTTCCGAAATAGTTGATACGCGATACTACACTCAGACGAGACTCTCTTGAGAATATTATCGATTACCAAGTAATTTGGGAAGTCGATAATATCCGAAAGATGGGTTGATGACTCTGGGAACTTTGTAGAACCCGTTCGGCAGGTACAAATTAACCCATAGTACAAATCCTTGGGTATAGGTAGACCTTTGACTCTTTGCTCTTGAGCCTAGGAGGTCTTTGTGTATGCATTGTATTTGTGAATACTTGCCTTTGTGTTATGTGTGCATCATCACATCATATCACCATAAACATATCATGTCGCAACTAGTTTTATAAAACTCAGTCGATCTCTGGTTTTTAAAAAAAAAAAAAAAAGTTGTAACTTTTTCCAATGATAAATGAAATAGGTTTTTTTAACCTAATCAAACTTCTGAGTTTTGTAAAACCAGTTACGTTTTTGCACTTGCATCAACATTTTACATATCATACTTCGTTGCATTGGTTTTTTTGGTTCATTTTGTGTTCCGTTGACATCATAAGGGGGATATCTAGCACAAATAGGCAACAATGGAAGGACTTTTGAAAGCTCAGGAAATGCTGAAAGAGGACATCAGAATTCTCAAGTGTCAGATGAATTGGGTACTTGAGACATTGCAGAATATGATGAAGAAAGAGGGTCACTCTGACCATGTTGCGTCCAGAGAAACGAGGGATGCATTATCTCCGATGATTCCTCTGATTCAAGGACATTCTCGGTATCAATGAACAAATAACCATCAATCACGTCAGTACGCCCAACATTCAGTGTTTGTTCCTCCTCAAGCTTCTCAAAGCCGAAAATTGAACAAGAAGGATCATGTCAGGAAAGATAAGACTTGCAGTAGACAAACTCCAGTACCGTTAAGCAAGCTTTACCCGCTACTGATTCAGAACTCACTAGTGACTCCACGATTATCCAATCCGGTGCCAGGACCATGGAATAATGCGAACCTAAACTGTGAATTTCACAAAGGAGCCGAAGGACACAACTTAGATGCATGTATAGAATTGGGTTATCTTGTACAAGAGCTAATCATTGACAAACACTTGATCCTCGAGGAAGACCACCCAGAAGTAGAATGGGGATATCATACTGGGACAACAGGGCACCTAGTTGAAGAGTGTGAAGGTTTTAAACTGAGACTGCAAGAGTTGCTGAAACCTCGGGAGGATAAATCAAATGACAATGTTGCGATTCCTAAATCCAAAGGCAAAGGACCCGTGAGACCCCTCATAATTCTATATCACAAGGAGAAAGTGGTGGTTGAAGGTGTTTCCCCACATGGGCCTAAAATTTGAATTTTAATTCCCTAAGGCTGGCAGCTGTAGACTGTTTCAGCATGTGTTGTAACTTCTTTGCATTTGAATTGCTCGTGAGCTGTTGTTTATTTGAATTTGGCAATATTAATGAAATGTTTGTGCATATTTTGATTAAGTCCATTCGTTTCACTCTTTCTTTTTCCTTTCATTGTTATGAAATACGAAAAATGCAAGATTTTCTTTTCTTTACTAAATTGTTGTTTAAAGCAAAGATTGGGGAGGATGATGAAAATTATATCCATAACTGTTGTTGATATGCTTTCAATTTAACTTTGCCGATGATGTAAGGCATTGTTTCAATCCCTAAACACTGGAGAAATAAGGAAGATAATCCCTCGTTAACCCCTTTGAGCCTAGAAGTAGGAGTTTTTCCTTCTTTACAAAAACAAAACCTTAAATCTCGAACCTGGGGCGGGTAGTTCTCAGTTAACTCGAAGATATGTGCATACAAGACACTTTTCATATAAAGGTGGTGCACTCAGGTTTTCCTTCGTGCACAACAAGAAAGTGTCGAAGATGCTTTTCAGCATAAAAGACGATGATGGTTTACCATATCCATTAAATTAGGTAGTCACCTCCTTTCCCAAAGAAAAAAAAGGAAAAGTGAAAAAAAAAAGCCCGCTAAGTCGAAACCTATGAAGGAGACTTAGGAAAAAATGGGGCATCCCATTGATTGTATATTCGAACAAAGCAGTTCAGACAAAAGTCAGGGATAACAAAAGAGAGGAATTCTGTAAGAGTTATCACTCTTAAAAATCCTCAAATAGCAAAAAGCTATCAAATACTGTAAGGGAGTTGTGACTACCTTAGGTTTGTAAGCCATCACCAACTATCATCAGTCCAATTCTTAAGCCTGTAAGAACCTGAATATATAGTTTGAGTTAACTGAGTGTAGATTGGAGTTCATCATGGAGAGTGGGTGGGACAAATAAATTTTGAGCCTTTATCCTTTGTTTCATGAACCATGAACCAAGCCACGATACAACCCTTTAAAGACCTAATTGAGGTAAGGTTGTTTTGAAAGCATATTACAGCAAGGTTGGATAACCTGACTCCTAATGATCTTTGATTGTATTTGTTCATCACTTTATCCATCATTTGTAAAATGATTGGATCACTTTTACTTTGATCACTTGATCACTCCGCCGTGTGTGTTTTATTAAAAAAATGTTTTCAAAAGATTGCATGAATTTTACATTGAAAATTGCCAATTTTTAATGAACAACATTGTGTGCAAAACAATCCAATGTCAAAGGAATCCCAACAAAAGCTTCCAGCTAGGGAAATTGACTTGATAAAAAAGGCTCAGCCTGGGGCAATCAATTTGAAGGATTTGTTAATCATTTGTTACAACGTTCAGCTAATCAAAGCTAACCAGGTGAAGATTAGATGAAGCTCTCAATGAACAGTTTAGTCTGGGGTAAACCTTTTGCAGTTACCAGCTAGCAGGGGCAAGTTTGTTCCCCAGTCGTTACTTCCACAATCCGAGACTTTGTTGTGCAAGCACCATTAAACTGGGGCAATCACGTCGAGATTTGTAAATCTCTCTCTATAAGAGTTTAAAGACATTGAAGCATCTTTATGCTAGTTCTCTCGATGGTTTCTTCCCACAGACCATGTAATCTGGGGCAGAAAAGGTTAAAGACTATTTGTCGCAATAGTCGTTGCTCACTGAAAGAGGATTGTTATACTATCAATGGGGCAGAAAGATTTTGGTCTCATGATACCCTTTGTCAGCTCTCTGATTAAGTTGTTACTTCGGTTGATCTTGGAACTTCCCTTGGTGATTTTCCTTCAACAAAGAATTCAAACTCATGATGGCAATCCAAGTGAAGTCATGATGTTGTGTCCTAAGTAGATTACTCTCTCCCAGAGATGGTTGTAACTTTGAAGTGGAATTGTTGTTCTTCATGATCATCCCTTTGATGTCCAATTTTGGTTGGGTCTCCGTGTCGAGATGCTTATTTCATCTCCAGTTTTGTTTTGTCTAATTTGTCAGCATAAACATAAGCATGGCATAAAGCATATGCATAACATCCGTGCATTTTTGCTATCTCTGGTTGTCACTTGTTCCTGTTTCACTTTGATTCCCTCCTCGGTGAATGGGTATGTTGTCCCTCAGCAATAGAGTTGTCAGCCCTTAAGCATAAAATGTCCATCCCTTATCAATTCCCCACAGAGTTTAATCCTCGGGGATGATGGTTGCTTCAGTTATCTTTTTCCATGATTGGATAAGATGGGTCCCCATTCGAGTTCATTTCTCAATGGTTGGAGTCTTGTTTGAAAGTTTCTTTCTAGCTTGATCCTAGATTGAACTTCGGTCCCTGTCGGTCGCCGAACCTACCTAGACGTGCATTTATTTTGCACTATCTATCAAGAAGAACATTTTACACAGCGATAAGTGGCAGTCTCTGTAGAGAAGCTTATTCGTCATCAACAATAAGTGGCAGTCTCTGTAGAGAAGCTTATTCATCATCAACGATAAGTGGCAGTCTCTGTAGAAAAGCTTATTCGTCTTCAATGGTAAGTGGCAATATCTTGGGAGAAGCTTAACCTATATTCAGCGATGAGTGGCAATCTCTTGGGAAAAGCTTAACCTTCATCAACGATAAATGGCAATCTCTTCGGAGAATTTTAATCGTCTTCAATACGGTGAGTGGCAATCTCTTGGGAGAAGCTTAACCTTCATCAACGATAAATGGCAATCTCTTCAGAGAAGTTTAATCGTCTTCAGCAGGTGAGTGGAAATCTATTGGGTGAAGCTTAACCTTCATCAACGATAAAAGGCAGTCTCTTCGGGGAAGTTTAATCGTCTTCAATGGTAAGTGGCAATCTCTTGGGAGAAGCTTAACCTATATTCAGCGATGAGTGGCAATCTCTTGGGAGAAGCTTAACCTTCATCAACGATAAATGGCAATCTCTTCGGAGAAGTTTAATCGTCTTCAGCGATAAATGAAAGTCTCTTCGGAGAAGTTTAACCGTCTTCAGCGATAAATGGCAGTCTCTTCGGAGAAGTTTAATCATCTTCAGCGGTGAGTGGCAATCTCTTGGGAGAAGCTTAACCATATTCAACGATAAATGGCATTCTTTTCGGAGAAGTTTAATCGTTTTCAGCGATAAATGGCAGTCTCTTCGGAGAAGTTTAATCGTCTTCAACAAATAAGTGGCAATCTCTGAGGAGAAGTTTATCATCATCAAAAATAAGCGGCAGTCTCTTTAGAGAAGCTTATCATCCCAGCGATAAATGGCAGTCAAATTTGAGAAGTTTATCTTAAGGATGTCGACGCACGGTTGTGACTAGCATTGTTTGAAAATCTAGTGGATACCGATATAAATAATTTGGTGGTAACCAATCATATTTCAAGTAAGGCCCGTTGGTAATTGACATTATGAAAATCCATGGATAACAAATACTGACAATTTGGTTGTGTATCAGTCCAAACTAGTCACGATGGTTTCCATCCCAAGCTCAAGTTTCGTACCTTTGGAGATGTATTATACCAAGCTCAGGTTTCGTACCTTTGGAGATGTATTGTTTGATTCCAAGCACAGGTTTCGTACCTTTGAAGATGTTTGTTTCTATCCTGAGCACAGGTTGTGTACCTTTAGAGATAGATGTATTGTTTGATTCCAAGCACAGGTTTTGTACCTTTGGAAGAGGTTTGTTTCTGTCCCGAGCACAGGTTGTGTACCTTTGGAGATAGATGTATTGTTTGATTCCAAGCACAGGTTTTGTACCTTTGGAAGATGTTTGTTGCTATCCCAAGCACAGGTTGAGTACCTTTGGAGATAGATGAATTGTTTGATCCCAAGCTCAGGTTTTGTACCTTTGGAGATGTATTGTTTAACTCCAAGCACAGGTTTTGTACCTTTGGAAGAGGCTTGTTTCTATCCCGAGCACAGGTTGTGTACCTTTGGAGATAGATGTATTGTTTGATTCCAAGCATAGGTTTCGTACCTTTGGAAAATGTTTGTTGCCATCCCAAGCACAGGTTGTGTACCTTTGGAGATGTATACTTTGGATCCCGAGTTCAGAAGTTCCCAGAGACTAAAGTGGTTATGTTTGCATGAAGTGTTTCATATCCTAATGTATTGAGGATGTTCAACTTTCATATCCTAATGTACTAAGGATGTGCAGCTTTCTGTATCCTAATGTATTAAGGATGTTTCAACTTTCCTTCCTAATGTTTTGAGGATCTTCGTCCAATCCTAATGTGTTGAGGGTTGTATCTCTTCTATATCATAATGTATTAAGGATGTTTATCTTTTGTTCCTAAGGTATTGAGGGACATATTTGAGCTTCCTGGTCGTCACCAAAACTCTTTGAAAATCCAGTTCTTTCTAAATCCAGTGGTTATTAGCATTGTTTGAAAACTAATCGTTATTAGTACCGAAAGTTGATTGTTACCAACTTCCCCAACCGAAGTCCTGTGTTTTACCAATATTGTTTGGAAATGCCCAATTGTAATTGGAACTTTGATTTGGTCGTCACCATATCCCCAGGAAGTCTAAGTGGTATTTAGCACTTCTTGGAAACCATTGTTGATTCGGTCGTCACCATAATCCCCAGTAAGTCTAGTGGAAACTAGCACTGTTTGAAACTGTTTGTTGTTCTGGTCATCGCCAGTCTCCCCAATTGAAGCTTTTGATTTTTCCAGTCGAGTCTCGGAGAACTAGTGGATACTAGTTTCCCCGGCGCGTCCGGTCTTGTTTCTAACCTTTCCCTGAAGATCCCGTTTGAACTCTTCGTTATAGGAATTTTCTCATCTGGTTATCCCCAGTGAGATTCGTGTCTTTGTTCCGTCTTTTCCCCGGTGAAGCTTCGCTTCCCCAGTGGATTTTGTTCCCCAGCAAGTTTTCCCCAGTGGGTTCCTTCCCCAGTGAATTTTGCGCTTCTTTTCTTTCGTATCCCCAGTGAAGAATTGTGATCTTCCCCGGTGGACTTCCTCATCTGGTTATCCCCAGTGAGGTTCGTATCTCCTCTCCCCAATGAAGATGTGTCTTCCCTGGTGGAATTTGTGTCCCCTGCGTGAAAGATTCCCTTGAACAAACATCATTAGTCATATCTGAACTATCTTGCTTACTTCGCTCGGAATCTTTCCCCAGTGTATTGGGTCCTCGTGAGTGGTTACTCGTTGTTTCGCCGTTCTTTTATATTTGCCCGTGTTTCCGCATCTGTCTTGCATTCAAGCATCATATAGCATCATTTAGATTCATGGCATATTTGCGTTCATCCTTTTTGCATACCATCGGATCTAAGGGACAAAATTTCTGGTTTACTATATTTAAATACCTTTCACTGCGATTCTATGAGGATTGTCATCTCTCATCACCATCTAGTGAAGATATTTAAATAGGGGCAACTGTTGCACCCCAAATTTTGACCCCTTAGATCCTCATCATCATTTTAGGATCATATTCAGTTGATTAACTAACCTTAACCCATTTCCAGTTTATCTTTGTTAAGATGCAGATGAATTAGGGTTCCTTACCGTCAAAATCGGGATTTCAATGGTCTGACCAATCAATGTTTTGGATTGATTCAACTTCAAATAAGTCTCCACAAGATCAAATATACTCCATTGGATCAAGTATGAATTCAATTTGAGGTGGTCACCCAAGAATTGAGAACAGTGCAGTTCAAGACGCCCAATTAGGGTTTTCGATCAGGAAAAGTCAACTGTAGTTTGAATTTTGGTTTAAAAAGTGTTTCAATGGTGGGATCAAGGTTCATTAAGTTCCTATGGCTTAGTAAAGTCCATCCAAAGAGTTTCAAGTCTTCAGAATGTCCGGATCACCGACAGTCGACTCGGTAGTCACCGATTGATCGAACGGTTGACCGAAAAGTCAACTCTTCACTCATGAGGAATTTGACCTCAAGATGGGAATAAAAAATGGTCCTAATGATATATTATACCTACCCATGAAGTTTCATGACCATTGTATCAAGGGTTAGGGAGTAATCGCAAAAGTTGGGAAATCAAGGTTTTGAAAAGGGCAAAGTAATAACTCCTTAACCACACAAGGGTTTTTTACCTAGTTTCAAGAGGAATGAGTTCCTAACACAAGCATCAATATTGTAGTACCTAATTGGGGCTTTTTAAAAAGTACAAGTGGGTTCCATAACTCTTCCTGTTTAGAGAGAACCAAGGTTCACAAGTTGGCAAAAACTCATATTGGAAAAACCAGGTCAGCATGAGTTTTTTTTTTTTATTCCAAAACCTCTCCAAATCGATGTTAATTAAAGACTAAGCCTCATTTATGATGTTTATATTGATAATTATCATTTTAACATCAATTCCCACGAAAATGGCACAAAGATTAAAGGAAATCATTATTTAATGCAAGTTGCAAAAGTGAATAGTGAAGAAAGAGAAAAAAGGTGGCTACCATTGTCAAATCATCAACTTTAATTCAACAAGTCACCTCCTATCCTATGAAGCATGATGAAAAAATCTATAGGGAATGGGGAATATCTTAGTAGAGTGGCTTAAAGATAAAGGTGAAGATTTCATTGGAAAACTCAAAGATTTTCATGATGGAAGGTTAAAATTGACAATTTGCTTCACTTTTTCCCATACCTTGATTCTAGGCCTTTGGCTATAAATATAACTCACTTACTACATCAAAAACACACAAGTTCCATGCTAGAAACCAGCTAGAACTTTCTTTCTTACACAATCACAAGTTCTTACAAAATCTCATTAAGTTTCCAAAATCCCTCAAAATTTGCTTTTGAAAAACACCTTTCAAAACCATTTCCAAACTTCTTCCAACTAAAGAAACACTTCAAACACATAAAGTATGATGTATTGAAGCTATCCAAGTCACTTCCACACTTATGTAACAAGATCTTGGAAGAGCTCTCAAGATCTCTGGTTTTCTTATTGCTTAAGCTTGCTTCAAGAGGTAAACCTAAAACTCATAAATGTGAACTTTCCACTTGCATTCCACATGTTACCATGACTGTTTTTTTACCATGATGATCTTGAAAATTTTCAACTTGTAACTTGATTTTTCTTGTGAGATTGATCTTGTATTATTCTTAAAATTTTGTTAACATGTTTAAATAATCAAATTTGTTTGATTCATTGTCTTACCATGTGCATTTTATTCCTTTTATCATTTAGATTTTCATGTTTTGTTCATCCAAACTTCAAAAAATCATCACTCATCCATTTTTCATCATTTTGAACCCATTCTTTTTCCATTGTGTTTGTCTTGATGCCTACTTTCATGTGATATTTTTTAATTCCATGTTTGTTCATATTTTCATGCCTTTTGGTTGCTTGTAAGTTGCCTTTATATTGAGATCGTTATCTCACGTATGCAGATGAATTTCTTTTTCACCGTGATCATTTGTGTTATGATATTCACTCATTCTAATTTATACTATGTTAGTTAACATGTTAGGGTACTCTCCCTTGGTTGTTACCATTATTTCATATTGCTTTCCTCCTAAATTATGAGGTTAAACTAATTTGCTTGTATTTGATTGTCATCGATACATGTGGTTGTTACCTTCAATCTTTGTTAAGATATACCTTTAATCTTTGTTAAGATACGCTTTCATCTTTGTTAAGATACATGATCTTTGGTTGTAACCATGCCCCTTTTGTTTAAAGTATTGATTACTTTGTTAATTATTTCTTCCCCAAGTGATGGAACTTTTTTAGTTCTCATCCAAGTTGCCTCATCTCCTCCAAAGGAAAGTCTCTCTATTGACCCTTGGGTCATAGATAGCTCAATACCCTCATTGGCCTCGAAAGAGCCTTAACCCCCTTTTTGGTCTGGATAGAACCAATAGGATATAAACTCGTAGGTCTGGATAGAACCTTCTTCCCTCTTTTGGTCTGGAAAGAACCAATTGATCCTTATTCTGTAGTTCGTGCCCGAACTACGACCGCTCTGATTTCTCATTGGACAATGAGAATACGTAGGCACAAGATGCGATATCTTGACGAGCAACCTTCCCCCTCACTAGGAGTGTTTACAACTAGAACCCTAGGATAGAGTTGTTAACTCTATGTAAGGATCATGGATATGATCACTTACTTCCCCCTTTGAGTGTTACAACATAGACATAGAGAGTTTTGTGAAACTCTACACAAACATTATTATGTTTGTTCCCCTTTGAACCTTGATCGCAATCAAGCGTTCTTCAACCCTAGTGAGGTGAACTACGATTGCTCTGATTCTATCCTAGTTAGGATACGTAGGCAGAGGACGCGATGTCTTTGCGAGCAAATTTAGAAACAATCTTAGGTCTTCATCTATCATAACCTTCACCTTTTTACCCAATACCCAAACCTTAGCAAATATTTATCAAACTTAGCATACAAATAAACAAAAGGTTCCTGTAGAGTACTACAGATGTTTAGGATGTGAAATACCTACCCTATGCATAACCAACCCCCGATCCCCGAATCTCTTAGCGTTGTTGTAACATCGCGCAAAAGGTTCTTTCTTTCTTTAGACCTTTCCTTTGGATAAATTAAAGTCCGGTTGTGAATTTAAGAATTAAAGATTCAAGCTAATCAATAGCTTGGTATCACGATTCTCACCGCAACACATAACATCAAGAAAATGTCGTACATACAACGACTTCCAATACAACAACTCAAACAAAATTGACCTCTTCTTCCACCCACGCGTGACAAGCGTATGAGCAAAAGGCTTGCCAAACTTAGTACTCATATCTTTCACCTTTTTAAATATTTGTTCGCCGGTCAATGTAGGTGGAGCTCTACGTTGTTCTGAATTTCCATTGAATGTTTTTCTCCACCCACGGTAGTGATGATTAGAATTTAAGAATCTACGATGACCAAGAAAGACATTCTTCTGACCAAATTCCAACTGCGTCCAATCTGTGTTTTCTTCACAGATAGGACACGCACATTGACCTTTAATGTTATACCCCGATAGATTTCCGTATGCTGGGAAATCATTAATTGTGCCAAACAACATGGCCCTAAAATTAAAACTTTCTTTCCTATATCCATCATAAACCTCCACACCGTTCTCCCACAAACTCTTTAATTCTTCGATTAAAGGTGTCAGGTATACGTCTATGTCATTCCCTGGTTGTTTAGGGCTAGAAATTAACATAGATAACATCATGTACTTACGCTTCATACATAGCCATGGAGGTAGGTTATAAATCATTATAATTATAGGCCAGGTGGAATGTGAGATACTTTGCAGACCATGCGAATTCATTCCATCAGTCGATAACGCCAAGCGAAGGTTTCTAGCTTCTTCTCCAAAATCAGGATAATCATTATCAATTTTCAGCCACTTTGGTGAATCTGCCGGATGTCGATACTTCCCATCTATAATTCTATCATCTGCATGCCAAGTCAGGTGTTTTGCATCTGTTTCACTATGAAACATGCGTCTGAATCTCGGAATTATAGGAAAATACCATAAGACTTTTGATGGTGACAACTTTTTCTTATACCGAGATACACCGCATTTAGGACACTCGTTTAATGATGCATATTCATTTCGAAACAAAATGCAATCATTTGGACAAGCATGTATCTTATCATAGCTCATACCAATAGAACATAACATTTTTTTAGCTTCATAGGTTTGATTGGGAAGAATATTATCCTCCGGAAGCATCTCTTGTAGTAGGGCTAGCAACTCTGTGAAACTTTTATCCGACCATCCATTACCCGCCTTTAAGTTGTACAACTTTAATACCGCAGACAATCTTGTGAAAGTAGTGCAACCTTTATACAACGGTTTCTCTGCATCGCTTACCAACCTCTCAAACATCTTGGGACAATCTTGAAGATCTTCTTCAAGTGCTTCTGCAATCTCTTCGACTCGATCACAATCGTATGTATCCCTGCCATTGTCCTTTGAAGCAGAGGTCATATTATTCTGGGGTTCAACATTCTCGTTACTTATCTCACCATGTAATGTACAACATGTGTAACTTCAATCAATTCCATGTCTCATTAAATGAGATTCCAACTGAACCGCGTCAATTCGACGCCCATAACAGCAACCTAAGCAAGGACATGCGATCCTACTGGGGTCTTTGGCGTGTTCAACAGCAAACTTAACGAATTTTGATACCCCATTCTCGTACTCTTTTGATAATCGATTAATAGACATCTATTTTTTATCCATACTAATTGAGTAGTCTAAACTAAACTATGAAAGTTAAGCAAAAACAGAGAATACCTATAAAGAAATCACTAACTTCTAAGAAAGCTACACAGTAGGATGCTTGGAAACGATCACAACCTTGCTCTTCACAGGTAACCCCTATAACAGACAAAATATAAATTTTATTAAAATCATATTAATAATTAACCAAAACAAAAATACTAGATAATCCACCAAAACAAATCATATTAAAAATACTAGATAATCCTTAAATTAACCAAAATGACACCCTTACTAAACATTGAGAAATCCTAACTAAACATATAAAACCATAATAACATATCATATAAACATTGAGAAATCCATAATAACATATCAACATATAAAACCATCAACATATAAAACCATATCATATAAAACCATATTCATGTTGGCTACTCTCTTAAAAAATAGAAATTTTCAAACTATTAAAAAAACAATATGCTCTATCAAGTTACATTAATATTTTTAGCCATCATTATCTAATATTTTTGTTATATTCAAATTAGAAGAAAACTCATTTGTATGAGTGGTGCTAGATGAATTATCCATCTAAGTTCAAAATAGCAACAAAAGAAAAACAGCAATAACAGTAACAATAATATAAAACATTTTGAGTTTAGGCTTTTAACAACAACAACAACAACAAAAACAACACTAAAAACCTTAGTGTATACGTAACATATCTACACAAACCCAACAACATTAGTGTTAACATCATATCAAATATCATACTTGAACTCAAATTTACTTACATGTCCTCAAACCTTCAATGCAAAACAACACTAAAAACCTTCACTAAACCTTCAATAACTCAATAAAAACAACAACAACAACAACAATAATATTAAACCTTCAATGCCTCAATAACAACAAACCATCGCATTGCAACAACTACATCAAACCTTCAATATCTCAATAACACAAAACCTTCAGTTTCTTAATAACAACAAAAAGACAATAACATAAAACCTTCAATATCTCAATAACACAAAACCATTTATATCATCAGAACAAAAAAATCATCTATATCTTCAAATACCACAGTAACAATGGTGAAAAGATAAATAAACAAGAAAACCAGAGTAAAACTTCACATACCGTAACAATGGTGGAAATGCAATGCAGACAGACAGATGCACTCGAAAACGGACGGTGAACGGCGGCGAAATCCAACGGAAGAGGGAGATGGTCGGACGGAGGATGACGGGAACGGAATGGTTGTATAGGGCTTTCTTTCGTTCGCCAGAGGAGAAAGAAAGAAGAAAATAATACGCGACTGTTCTGTTTCTTTTAAAATTCTGGAGGGTATTTTAAAATTATAATACTAATACCTATAGCAGCGCTTTTTAAAGGCCTTTAGCAGCGCTTTAAAAGCGCTTTCATAGGGTGCCTTAGCAATGCCATATATCAGCGCTCTATAGAAAAAGCGCTTTCTTAGGGTCCCCCTTTAGCAACGCTTTTTAAAAGCGCTTTCTTAGGGTCCCCCTTTAGCAGCGCTTTTTAAAAAGCGCTTTCTTAGGGTCCCCCTTTAACAGCGCTTTTTTAAAAGCGCTGTCTTTGGTAGGCAATTTTTTTTCTTTTTTTTTACTGACCCTTTAGCAGCGCTGTCTTTGTATGCGCTGCTAAAACTAAATTCTGGTGTAGTGCCTTAAGGATTCTCTTGAAGATTCATCTTGGTTATTATTGATTTCATTTGATGTTTGAATTGTTATTGCTTATTTGGCTTGAGGCTTTACCCAAATGAGAGAATTCTTGATTGACTTATGTCATAGGGCTTACCATCTTTTTTTGGTTAGATCATTCTTTGTCCCTAGCTTTTATTTTATGTAATAGGATAGTCTCTTCATCTCCTCCGCATTCTTAAATTTTCAAAATCTCATATCTTTTTCAAAATCTTCATCTTTCAAACTAGAACATTTTTCTTAATAAACCTTGACTTTGTCATGTGCATTTTCAAATTTTTTTCTTTAATAAAATGCTAATCAATCTTAAGCGTACTTTGACCATTTTTCAAAAGACAAAAAACATACATAAACTCATTCAATCATTTTGTGCCTTTGCGCACTTTTTCTTTTAAAACTTTTCATAAAGTTTAAACATGAGTCATTTTCAGAGTTTAGATGTAATTCTCTTATCCCAATAGTATTAATGGTAATTCTTTTCCACTTGTGAGAGTCAGTGACATACTTGTTGATTTTTATCCAAGTTGGAGCCCTTCAACTTGTTAGACTATGGCACGGATCTAGAAGGGGGGGTTGAATAGATCCCCAATTAAAATTTGAGTCGGCGCTACCAATTTAAAATTGGTTTTAAAAATGTTTAAAGTGCGGAAGCCGCCGAGGAAAAATATAGTCTAAAACGAACGGTTATTGGAAAACCGGATATACGTAAGCCTATGGATTTATGACAATTCGGAAAAAATAGAATCACAACACAAACTATGCTTATCAATTATTTACTTCAATTTGCAAGGTTACCTAGTTCCAATGAAAAACAGGGCACACAAAAACTAGAAGCAAAATAAGACAATTTTAGTTCAGGACTTTTGTCGAACAGTTTGTGTGCACAAATATCACAAAGGATATTTATGTTGAGTAAGAGATTGGAAATGCCTTGGTACAATATTCTTATTGTACTTAGTAGTTAAAACAGAGTTTCAACACCTTACTCAATATGTATCACAGTTTGACAATAATCACTTAAGCTAGAATCACTTATTTTATAAGCTGAATTGAAAATGACAGAAAATGAAGAACACACGATTTGATGAGGCAGTTCCCCCATCGTCCTCGCTTTGGGGTACGTCTGCCCTCAATTCTAAAATTAGAATTGATATTATATTGAATATATATCACCTGTTGGAATGAACAGTTTACACAAGAGTTGATAGACAATGATACAAACAATCTCAAATGTTGTTGATGCTTGCTATCTCTTCTTGCACCTTGATTCAAGATGAATCAAGCCCTTCAATTTGTTGTGAATGACCTCCGGTTCCAGCCACCTTAATGAAAAACCTTACGTTGTTCAAACCTTCGGCTCGGCTGATCTTAAACACCAACAAATCAAACCCGGAAAGTCTTCAACACTTCAACGCCCTCGCTACTAAATTGATGAACCTTCCGTTGATCAATTACCTTCGCACCTGCTTGAATGTTGAACGAACTATTCCGTGACAAAAGCCCTTCAAAACCTTCTAGTCTTGATGGGTAAAACCCTCAAGGTTTTCTGCAAGAAACACCTGCCCCAATTTCCACTCGAACCGGATCTTCAATCAACGCGTTCGAACCTTATCACCCTTTGAACAAGACACTAATCTCAGCAAGAATGATTGTGTATATTTGTGGATTTGTGTGTTGTGTGAGGGATGAAGATGAAGAAATTTGTTGCACCTATTTCACGTTTCTTGCCCTGACAATTTACTCAAGGTTTTCAATTGTTAGTTGTTAAAAATGAACAAAACTCTATTTATAGAAATAACCAAAACAACCAACAGAACAGATTTTTAAACACAGAAGGAAAAATAGCACATCGCGCGAACGGTCGACCATAGGGTCGGCGTGCGCTGACCCGTGGGAAATCCTTAGCACCATGTGCTGAGTGGCACGGTCGACGCATATCTTTATGCGTTGAACCGTGGAAAATCAAAACACTCATGCGCCGACTGTACGGTCGACGCATAGCTTCAATGCGCTGAGCCGTGAGAAATGCCAGGCTTCATGCGCCGACTGTATGGTCGACTCACTGCTTAGAAACCTGCAAAATTAACAACTTTTTCCATTTTGCATATCCTGCTACATTCAGTAATGACACATATTAGGGTATAACGATTTAACACCGAAACAAGAGGTATAGCAATGAAAGCAGAGATATAGCATGATGCTTCTAATTCGTTTTGTC
Source organism: Lathyrus sativus (assembly GCA_963859935.3). Classification (NCBI taxonomy): domain Eukaryota; kingdom Viridiplantae; phylum Streptophyta; class Magnoliopsida; order Fabales; family Fabaceae; genus Lathyrus; species Lathyrus sativus. Next base: position 266,468,885 of record OZ012735.1, read on the forward strand.
ATCATCGAAAAACTCGGAGGCCTGTATTGTTCGACAGCTTGCCCTCACATTCTCCCCCTATTTGATGATGACAACCTGTTGAACACAACATGCGATGTCTACGCTCTCCCCCTTTCTTTTTCAGTCGAAGCAGTTGTGATGGTTGAAGCAGTTGTGATGGTTGACGCTTTCCTCCCCCTTTGACAACATCAAAAAGAAAACGAGAGCTATAAAGTCTTGATGGAGTAACAATATAACAAACATAAAATCAAGAGAAAAACCAATACAATATAGCCAACAGATGATAATTAAGCATACACCAAGATTAATACATAAGATTGATACGAAACATAAAGTAGTAGCACATAAAGTCTGGACAGAAATTAGGAATTAAACCAAACACCATAACAAAGTTTGCAAAACAAAACAACGAAAGAGACTATGATGCATGAACTTCAACACAGCAAATGAAAGCATAATACGGCGAACACAAGCTAATAACCCCGTCCATGTCCACGACCACGGCCACGCCTCTCATAAAAATAGGGGTGACGTTGAGGATGAGCTAAGTCAGTGAATTCTTCAGTGATGTTGTTCAGGAAATCCAGACTCTCAGTAACTGCTCGTTCTTCAGCTTGATGGGAGTGAAAGAGAATCTCAAAGCGAGCATCCAGCTGTGTGGAGATTCCACTGATCCGTTCATTTTGAGTTTGCAGCTCAGAGCGAACTTGTGCCATCCGTTCATCCTGACTTCTCATAAAGTTCTGTTGTTGTTCCTGCATAGTGGTCATGAAATTACGTTGGTCTAATTGCATGGACTGCATCATTTCCAGAATGTCGGAGTTGTTGGATGGCTATTGAGGAGATGGAGGTGCCTCAGAGCTGTATTGATAGGGCTGATAGAATCTCCCAAGAGTGGTCCACCCAGTGTATTGCCATTCACCCCAGCCTTGGTTGTTTTCCTCACTGTCAGTTTCTTGTTGACCCGTGTAAGCAGTCCAGTCATTATTGAGATTGGAATTTGGTGGCGGCTCTTGATAGTTGAGGTTGAAACTCGGTGGCGGCTCTTGATAGTTGTCTGGAGGCTCATAGGTTTGACGCTCTGTATGATCAGCTTGGTATGGTTGCATTGTGTCAGCAGCCTGTGTATCCTGTTCTTGGCCTTCTTCACTTTCATCTGAACCATCTGCACTTGCTTCATTCTCTTCACCTTCGGACTCATCTGCACTCTCTTCACTCGATGATTCTGACTGAGGCATGTTTGCGCGGCGATAGAACTTGTATTTCTGGTATTTACGTATCCAGACGTATCCCATCATTGAGAAAACTTTTGGACTGAATTCTTTGTCAGCGGAAATGGAAGTGTATGCAAAGGAGGGGTAATTCACATTTGCAGAATTCAGGACTTCTTGGATGAAGGATCCATAGGCGAGTGCCGTACTTCGTTTGGAGTCACGTAATTCATACATACGACTCGCAATGTAATATGGCCAGTTGATTTTGATGCCGTGACCCAGAATATGTAAGAGATGAACTTCAGCCTGTTCCACCCTCGATAATCCACCCTGTTTGGGCCGCAGAATGCGCGCCACAATCCATTGAAGAATTCTTGCTGAAGTTTTGTGTTTAGCTGAAGTGATAGATCGTGGGAAAGCCGCACTGTTCACAATGTGGTCAGGATAGGGTCGCTTAAGCATACCATTCAGAGCAGTTTTGAACTCATAACCTTCAATAGTGCGTGAATCAGTTACTTCAGCCAGAGGAGGTTCATTTTCCTCAACAGTCATATCAAAATATTTGGTCCAAATTTCAGAATTTAGAAATACCTGAGTGGGTCCTATAACAGAGTGGAAGTTTTCACCATGAAATTTATCATTGAGACCAGTATAGAAAATACGTACCAGGTCTTCACTGTACTTGGCATTGCATTCAAGAAATCTCTCAATGCCGTGATATGAGAGAAAGGTCATGATTTCTCCAAGATGCATTCGTTCGGCAACAAGTTCATAGAATGCAACTCCCTAGGAAGATGAATGGATGCATGTAACTACCATTTATGAGGAGACTGAAACAAACAACCAGAAAAACTGAATTTTTCAGCGAGCCGTCGACCATAGCTCTGCATGCGTCGACGCATGCTTTAAAAATTTCAATAATTTTAAAAGTTTAACAGCGTGCGTCGACCTATGTTCTGGTATGGTCGACTCAAGACCTGAAAATGCAGAATTTTGCCTGGTTTCATATTACATGATGATTAATGAATGCAGACAATAGTGCCACACCAAAAATGTTCAATCAAGCAATTTTAGATACACAACAGATGATTCATACATGCACCATAGTTAATATATTTTACTTTGAGATCACAAATAACACTTGTATGTATAGAAAGAGAGGGAAGAAGAACAGTATCACCTCAATGCCGGATAAGCTTGATAAACACCATACTTGTACTTGCAGAAACATCAAACTTGTTATAAGTACAAAATATAGATGCGAATGAAATAAGCTAAAATGAGTAGATTATGACTCGCGCTCCGAAATGTCGAGAATACCGAGTTCTCGGCGAATATGAAAGAAAGGTTCGGTGGCTAGCGGCTTAGTAAAGATATCCGCTAGTTGATTCTTAGTGTCAACATGTTCAAATACAACGTCCCCTTTCTCAACATGATCACGAAGAAAATGGTGTCGAATTTCGATATGTTTAGTACGAGAGTGCAATACCGGATTCTTTGTGAGATTAATAGCACTGGCATTGTCACATAGGATTGGGATACGTTCAAGTTTGAGGTTAAAATCCAATAGTTGTTGCTTAATCCACAGGATTTGAGCACAGCAACTACCGGCGGCAATGTATTCCGCTTCGGCGGTTGACAAAGCAACTGAAACTTGCTTTTTGCTATGCCAACTAACCAAAGAATTTGAAAACAAGTGACACGTACCACTAGTGCTTTTCCTATCCAACTTGCAACCCGTAAAGTCGGAGTCGGAATAACCTAACAACGAACAATCACTACCTTTGGAATACCACAAGCCATACTTTGGAGTACCGGATAGGTATCGAAGTATTCTTTTAACCGCTTTTAGGTGGGATTCCTTAGGACATGATTGGTATCTTGCGCACATACACACGCTAAACATAATATCAGGACGCGACGCAGTGAGATAGAGAAGTGATCCAATCATACCTCTATACCTTTTTACCTCTACGTCCTTACCGCTTTCATCCTTATTCAAATTTGCACATGTAGGCATGGGGGTGTTTATGGCCTTGGATTTTTCCATGTCAAATCTCTTGAGAAGGTCCAAACAATACTTTGTTTGACTCACGAAAGTTCCTTCCTTGAATTGTTTAATCTGCAAGCCGAGAAAGTATGTGAGCTCTCCCATCATACTCATCTCGAATTCACCCTGCATAAGAACAGAAAACTCTCTCACGAGATTCATGTTAGTCGATCCAAAGATTATATCATCAACGTAGATTTGAACTAATATCAAGTGCTTTCCTTGACGTTTAATAAAGAGGGTCGTGTCAACCTTTCCTCTTGAGTAACCTTGATCAAGTAGAAATTTACTTAGGCGTTCATACCAAGCTCTAGGAGCTTGTTTGAGACCATACAACGCCCGTTTTAGTTTATAAACATGATCGGGGTACTCATGAAATTCAAAACCCGGAGGTTGTGCCACGTAAACCTCTTCATTTATGTATCCGTTAAGAAACGCACTTTTGACATCCATTTGGAATAACTTAAAATCTTTCGCACATGCGAAAGCAAGAAGAAGGCGTATAGCCTCGAGTCGGGCAACCGGAGCGTAAGTTTCCTCATAGTCGATGCCCTCCTCTTGGTTATACCCCTGCGCGACCAAACGCGCCTTATTACGAGTTATTACCCTGTTTTCGTCCATCTTGTTCCTAAACACCCATCGGGTGCCGATTACTCGATGACCTTGCGGAGGAGGGACAAGGTCCCAAACCTCATTTCTAGTAAACTGATTTAGTTCCTCCTGCATTGACAGAAACCAATGTTCATCGAGTAGGGCTTCCTTAGGATTTTTAGGTTCCATTTGTGACACGAAAGCGAAGTGATAACAGAAGTTACTTAGCTTCGATCGAGTAGTGACTCCCTTTGTGATGTCTCCGAGAATGTTGCCAATTGGATGATCTTTAGAAGATTTCCAGGCTTGAGGGAGATCATCGTTTGTAGGCGGATGAGCTTCCTCGTTTGCTTCATGATATACATCCTTATCCTCCTCAACTTTGACTTTGTCAGGTTGATCAGTCCCTGTTTTGCCATCTTTGAGTATGTCTTCTGTGGATGTACCTGCACCATGAACAAACCTATCCTTTCCGACATTTCTCGGATAGGACTCATCAAAAGTAACATGCACAGACTCTTCTACAGCAAGTAATCGTTTATTATATATTCTATATGCTTTACTCGAGTGAGAGTATCCAAGAAAGATACCTTCATCGGCTTTGGAATCGAATTTGCCCAAGTTTTCCTTACCATTGTTTAATACAAAACATTTACATCCAAACACGTGCAAGTGAGAGACATTTGGCTTCCGCCCTTTTAAGAGTTCGTACGGTGTTTTGTTTAGAATGGGGCGAATAAGTACCCTATTCAAAACATAACATGCCGTACTAATGGCGTCGGCCCAAAAATATTTAGGTAAACCACTCTCATTAATCATTGTTCTTCCCAATTCTTCTAAAATACGGTTTTTACGCTCCACAACCCCGTTTTGTTGAGGAGTGCGTGGAGTGGAGAAGTTATGATCAATACCATGGTTACCACAATATTCTTCAAACAAATGATTTTCAAACTCACCTCCATGGTCACTCCTTATGGACACTATGTTTGTATTTAACTTGTTTTGGGAAAGCTTAGCAAATTTTTCAAAAACGGCGAATGTATCACTTTTACTTACTAAGAAGATGGTCCAACAAAACCTAGAAAAGTCGTCCACTATTACGAACCCGTAATAGTTTCCTCCGAGACTTTTGATCCTAGACGGCCCAAACAAGTCCATGTGTAGAAGTTCAAGAGGTCTCGTTGTTGAAATTATCTTTTTAGATTTAAATGAGATCCTTGTTTGCTTCCCTTTTTGACAAGCATCACAAAGGTGATCCTTGGTGAACTTAATTTTGGGAAGTCCTAAGACTAGGTCTTTTGAGACTACCTTATTGAGTAAATCAAAATTAACATGCGCTAAACGCCTATGCCATAGCCATGAGTCTTCACTCATAGTTACGAGGCATTTGTCGCTTGTTAATAATACTTCATTTAAGTCAAGCATATATACATTGTTTACTCTAAAACCATTGAGCATATTCGTCTTATCATTTTCATGCACAATTTTGCAACAATCTTTTGAAAAGGATACCTTGTATCCTTTGTCGCACAATTGGCTAATGCTAAGCAGATTATGTTTAAGGTTTTCGACAAGCAATACATCGGAAATCATAGCAGAGGCGGAATTACCTACACTACCCTTGCCTAGTATTGCTCCGCGGTTGTTATCACCATAAGTTAAAAACCCTTTCTTCTTAGCCACAAAGTCTATGAATAAGGATATGTCTCCAGACATGTGTCTTGAGCACCCACTATCGAGAACCCATCTTCTCTCGGTGGTCTCGACACATTTCACCTGTTTTTTCTTATTTTTCTGATTTGCGGAGAGGCATAGATTTACGGACTCTTCTTCATCACTAGAACTTTCATCAGAGGAGGAAGAGTTACTGTCACTTTCCCATGCTATGTATGCTCTCCTAGGCTTCGATGATTTCTTGTGTGATTTTGAGGATTCCTTATCCTTTCCCTTTTTATTCATTGGACAGTCCGGTTTGTAGTGACCGGGCTTTCCACACTTATAGCACGTCCCTCTGGTCTTTTTACCTTTCGAGTCATCATCCTTGGAGTGTCTTGATTGTTTCCGAAAGTTTACCAAATTCTTCTCGGAATGTTTTATGTCGTTCTTTCTCACGTAACGGTTATACCTTTTAACAAACAACCCCATATCTTCGCTTGTGTCTTCTTCTTCTTCGTCGCTCGAGGAATAATCATTTTGCTCTTTTACTTGAGACTTCGAAGAGGAAGTCTTGAGAGCTATCGATTTCTTTTCACTCACCTTCGCTTTGTCTTTCTTTTCCATTTTCTCACGTTGATCTAGGCTCAAGAGTACCTGTTCATGCTCTTGCAATTTGCCAAACAATGTTGTCAAGTCTAATATGGTAAGATCATTTGCCTCTTTGATGGCGGTTACTTTTGGCTGCCACTCCCTGTTAAGACATCTCAACACTTTATTAGTAGCAACATCATTGGAAATAGGCCTACCTAGTGAATGTAAGCGATTGATAAGATGAGTGAATCTCTTTTGCATGTCAGCAATGGTTTCCCCTTGCTCCATGAAAAAGAGATCGAATTCTTGTATAAGAGTGTTGATCCTAGCTAACTTAACATCGGTTGTCCCCTCATGGGCTATTTGTAGTGAATCCCACATTGCCTTAGCAGTAAGACAATGGGATACACGGTAATACTCATCTATACCTAATGAGGAGATTAGGATGTTTTTAGCTTTCCAATCATAATTGTATTTTTTCTCATCGTCATCGGTCCATTGTGCTTCAGGCTTTGGCACAACTACATTATCCGCATTGGTCATAGTAATTTCTATTGGACCATTAAGGATAACGTTCCATATTTTTCTATCTATGGAGTTGATATGCACACGCATACAGTCTTTCCAATAACTGTAATTTTCACCGTTGAAAACAGGAGCCCTATTGTACGCCCCTTTAGGTTCGTTTGCCATTTTCTATCTCGTTGTATTTGAAGCACCGAATAACCGGAGCTCTGGATACCACTTGTTAGACTATGGCACGGATCTAGAAGGGGGGGGGGGGTTGAATAGATCCCCAATTAAAATTTGAGTCGGCGCTACCAATTTAAAATTGGTTTTAAAAATGTTTTATGTGCGGAAGCGGCCGAGGAAAAATATAGTCTAAAACGAACGGTTATTGGAAAACCGGATATACGTAAGCCTATGGATTTATGACAATTCGGAAAAAATAGAATCACAACACAAACTATGCTTATCAATTATTTACTTCAATTTGCAAGGTTACCTAGTTCCAATGAAAAACAGGGCACACAAAAACTAGAAGCAAAATAAGACAATTTTAGTTCAGGACTTTTGTCGAACAGTTTGTGTGCACAAATATCACAAAGGATATTTATGTTGAGTAAGAGATTGGAAATGCCTTGGTACAATATTCTTATTGTACTTAGTAGTTAAAACAGAGTTTCAACACCTTACTCAATATGTATCACAGTTTGACAATAATCACTTAAGCTCGAATCACTTATTTTATAAGCTGAATTGAAAATGACAGAAAATGAAGAACACACGATTTGATGAGGCAGTTCCCCCGTCGTCCTCGCTTTGGGGTACGTCTGCCCTCAATTCTAAAATTAGAATTGAGATTATATTGAATATATATCACCTGTTGGAATGAACAGTTTACACAAGAGTTGATAGACAATGATACAAACAATCTCAAATGTTGTTGATGCTTGCTATCTCTTCTTGCACCTTGAATCAAGATGAATCAAGCCCTTCAATTTGTTGTGAATGACCTCCGGTTCCAGCCACCTTAATGAAAAACCTTACGTTGTTCAAACCTTCGGCTCGGCTGATCTTAGACACCAACAAATCAAACCCGGAAAGTCTTCAACACTTCAACGCCCTCGCTACTAAATTGATGAACCTTCCGTTGATCAATTACCTTCGCACCTGCTTGAATGTTGAACGAACTATTCCGTGACAAAAGCCCTTCAAAACCTTCTAGTCTTGATGGGTAAAACCCTCAAGGTTTTCTGCAAGAAACACCTGCCCCAATTTCCACTCGAACCGGATCTTCAATCAACGCGTTCGAACCTTATCACCCTTTGAACAAGACACTAATCTCAGCAAGAATGATTGTGTATATTTGTGGATTTGTATGTTGTGTGAGGGATGAAGATGAAGAAATTTGTTGCACCTATTTCACGTTTCTTGCCCTGACAATTTACTCATGGTTTTCAATTGTTAGTTGTTAAAAATGAACAAAACTCTATTTATAGAAATAACCAAAACAGCCAACAGAACAGATTTTTAAACACAGCAGGAAAAACAGCACAGCGCGCGAACGGTCGACCATAGGGTCGGCGTGCGCTGACCCGTGGGAAATCCTCAGCACCATGCGCTGAGTGGCATGGTCGACGCATATCTTTATGCGTTGAACCGTGAAAAATCAAAACACTCATGCGCCGACTGTACGGTCGACGCATAGCTTCCATGCGCTGAGCCGTGAGAAATGCCAGGCTTCATGCGCCGACTGTATGGTCGACTCACTGCTTAGAAACCTGCAAAATTAACAACTTTTTCCATTTTGCATATCCTGCTACATTCAGTAATGACACATATTAGGGTATAACGATTTAACACCGAAACAAGAGGTATAGCAATGAAAGCAGAGATATAGCATGATGCTTCTAATTCGTTTTGTCATCATCGAAAAACTCGGAGGCCTGTATTGTTCGACAGCTTGCCCTCACACAACTTGTGATGCAAAGTTCTCATTACTTGTGGGTGATTAGTTGTAGTATTCTTTTTAAAATGACAACTTGTCTCTTCATTTAAAATGAACCAAACAAACCATTTTTGTTACTTTTACCACGAACTGCGAGGCTTTGATCTTCCATTACACTTTGTGAATACATAGACACGAGACTCATAAAGTCTTGTCAAACACAAAATTATAAAAAAAAAAAAATTACTTTTTTTCTCACCTCTCTAATCCTTTACGAGCAAAATATTTTCAAAACAAAAAGCGTAGATATTTCAAAGAGGTTCCTATAAAGTACTATAGATGTTTTCGGTGCTAACACCTTTCCTTTGCGTAACCAACCCCCTTACCCTCTTTCTATTTATTTGTTCTTGTTTTAAAACTTCTTAGAGTTTTGTTCGTTATTTTCCCTTTCTGTTAAAAATAGTAAAAACGCACTGAAGACTCTTAATTAATAAGTTAAGTTAATCAATAATTTATATTCACAATTTTTACCACTACAGAAACCACCAAAGAAAAACCTGCTAAACATCCTCTTTGCGCTCGTAATTTTGATAGTATAATACCAAAGTCATTAAAGAAGCGCTCGTAGTTTAGTTAGTATAATACCGAAGTCATTAAAGAAGCCTTCTAAGGTGAATGAGTACAACGTGAAAGAAGCTTAAAGTGGAACATGGTAATAGTATAAGAAGCTTAAAGTGGTACATGGTATCTTTGGAAGTTACTTTTTCGGATATCACAATTTCCTGCCGAGTTTACTCTAAAATTTTCTATGAACTTTTATTTTCCAGAAAATCCCGAAGTTTATAAATTCCTGCAGATATATTTGCAATTTTTTTTTTCAGGTAATAGTATTGAGATTTTAACTTCTAGGCAAACTGCTTTATTTATTTTCTAAGTGAAATCAAATAAACAACATAGTACAAGATTCGTATGTTTTTTCAGAAATCTATAAAATTTCAGAAAAATTCTTAAGGTTGAATAAACTATTTTTTTTATTGATAATGATATGGCATCTAGTGTAAATTGGATTTTTGTGCCACCTATGAAACTTTACTAATTGAATTAGGCCTTTATGACAAATAGCATAAATCCATATCCATGTGAAAGAAAGATACAATAATACAGCTCCTAGAAACATGGTACAACCTGTTCTAACATGAGACATGTTGTTTTGTCTCTGGTTTTGTCCCTGCAATTACAGAACCAACCGTGATATAAAGTGCTAGTTGCATAAATTATTAGTACTATATGGGCCTTTGATATTTCCCCCACATAAATCATATGCTAAAACTCCCTACTCATCATAGAGTATTGGATTTTTGTGCCACCTATTGGAGTTATACTCCCTACTCATTATAGAGTATTGGAGTTATATATATGAAAGGTTATTTAATAACTTCAATTCATGTCACTTCAATTTATGTCTTAAAATTTTGTATTAAAATGTGTAGTTAAAAGTATTGAGTGTCCTACTTTAACGAAATTATGAGATTAAAGAAAATGTAGGATGAATGGAGAAGAAGAACATTAGTTCTAATTTATAAGAACAAGAGATATATATAAAATTGTGCAAATAATAGGAAATTAAACTTATGTATCATACCATAAAGTTATGATAAAAAGTTATTGAATAGATATTAAGAAAATAGACTAAAGTTACTCATAATCAATTTGGTTTTATGTTTGAAAGGTCGACCATAGTAGCGATCTATCTACTACGAGGTGTGATGGAGCACTATTGGATAGACCGATAAGACTTGCAAAAATTTTTTTATTTATTTGGAGAAGGTTTGTGATAGAGTGCCTAAAGTGTTTTGTGAAAAACCCTAGATAATTAATAACGACATTATGATTGCATAAAAGTGAGAAATCTAAGATGAAATTCTGGTATGCAGATCTCAGATCTCCTAAGAACATTGATCTCTGCTAAAACAGAACAAGGACAGAACATGGCCATTTTAAATTCCTTTAAGAATTAACAATGTCATGACATCGGTTGTAACATCAGCAGACTGACAGAACTATTTATCTAACCATTTAAGTTGTACAGAATTGTAAATGCTAATGTTAACCTAGTTCAGTGCAACATCACCTACATCTGGGGGCTACCAAGCCAGGAAGGAAATCCACTATTAGCAGAATCAATTCAGAGCTAAACTCACTTGTTTACAACCCCTCACTTAATCTCCACCCAATGCAATTTATACGTAGAATCCATTAGACAAGAGACACCTCTCACTCCCCACAATCACAGCAGTGATAAACAATTCAATACAAAAGAAGACTTTAGAAGACACTCTTCAAAGTCACAACACTTGATTTTGCTTAACAGCTTCAATCAAGGTCAATACACTCTTGCTTAAAAGCTTTGAGTGAACAATTAACAATTTACACATGTCTACCACGATGCATCCAAAGATACAAAGGGTGACTTACAAGGTCACACACAAAAGACTCTCAAAACCCTAAACCTTAATTTTACACTCAAGTTTTTCTTGTTGTGAGTGCTTGATTTCCCTTGCTTCTGCGCCTCCTTAAATAGTAATGCAGACTGGGCTTGGGTTGGTCAAAAGTAACATACATTAGGTTTAACCAAGTTAATCCAATCTCCACAATTCAAATGTTACGAATTAGGTCACTTCCATTGCATGTTCTGCCCAGCCCTGACTAGAATCTCGCCTGAGATTATTAAGGAGCCATAACATGTTCCCTAAAATCCAGCCTGAGCTAACTCGCGCATTACACCAGAAAAACCAACATGCGCCCTTGTTGTCAGCTACCTGATGTCATAACATTTAGCATGACATCCAATATACTCTGTAATTAATCTCAATCTCCAAAATAGCAATTGATATCCCGATCTTCTACATAATCTTCTTCATAACAATAGAAACATATATTGTATAATTTTCAAAAAAATCTCAAAGATCCTTTTTATAAACACCAATTAAATCTGCACTTTGTTCCTAATAAATCTCTTTGACCTGCACATACTGATGAGGTATATCCAACAGGATCTCATCAGACCAAAACACCTATGTCAAGAGATATAAAATAGCAGCTCCTGTTGTACCAGACAAGGATGTCATGACATCTGTTATAACATCTTGATTAAAGCACGTGATAACAGTTCTGTCTTGACATCTGTTGTACCAGACAAGGATGTCATGACATCTGTCATAACATCTTGATTAAAACACATGACAGTAGTACTGTCATAACAGTAGATGAAGATGTTATGACATCTTGCTTAACATCAGTGCAGAATCATGTTTCACCAAAGTTTAGCCAATCATAGAACCATGGACAATCATAGAATCATCGAACTAACAATCTCCCCCTTTGGAAAATTTTTGGCTAAAACAACCAAACAAACTTATCAGGGCAGCAACAACAAAACACTACTCTTCCCTTAGCAGTAGCATTAACACTTCACTCCCCCTTTGTTTAGCCAAAAAGTTGACAAAAATTGGAGTAAATGTACACACATCTAAACTCAGATGCACACATCAAACATAGCCAAACCCAAAAACTGAACCACAATCACCATGCTTCGAAGCAGGACTCACCATGCCTACAACTAGACTTACTACTGCCTGGTAATCCAACTGAAGATCTTCAGAGAACACAGCTCCACCAGCTTGATCAAAAACAACTCCAAAAGAAGTTATTTTTCCATAAACAACTTAGGGATTCAACCACATGCACCAATATATGAACAGAACCAGAACCTCCTTTGGTTTTCAAACAACTACCCTTCTGCTTGATGTCATAACATCTGATCAGACATCCTATTGGAGGGTTCAGGCATTCATTCTGCCACTTAGAATAACCTCCTTCAAATAGCAGAATAAGAGTTCCATGATGTTAAATTTGAGTAGACATCCTTCATCCTGTATTTTTGTACAGACACCTTAAGGAACTACTCTTTAGAGAACCCAAACATGCCAAGGCTTGATTCTTCAAAGAGGATTAGTCATAAAAGATCTTTACAAAAGGACTCCCGCTTTCCTTAAGTAGAGACTTCTTCAGAGATAACTGCCACTTATCCTTTACCTTCAAGATGAGAAAGGTCACATGCTCCTATGCACTTAGATCAGAAATAAACTGACCCAAGTAGTGTTATCACCAACACCATCTTCTAGACAAGTTTCTTGCCAGGAAACTTTCTAGCTAATATATTAGATGCTTCTAGTAGAAACTAGAACACATCTGTTGCACCCCAATACTCCTAGATTGGAAATAAACATATCAAAATGTCTTCATCTTCACTTCCATCATCACTACATTCTAGCCTTAGTTTCTTGCCAAGAACCTTACTAGAATAAAGACAGATCCAACTTTATCTATTTTGATATAGTGATTCACTCCTTGAATCAACAGAATTCTGCACAATCTCTGCTAATGGAATGTCTCAACATCTGGATGAACATTAGATCTTTGAAGTAGACCAAACAAATCAGGGGCCTGACACTTGCAACAACGGAAGAGACAACTTGATTATCAACTAAGGATAATTCATTAAATATTTGAGAATATCTCAAATAGCAAAGAATCTTAAATTCTTATAATGAATCCTTCTTTGAACTTCATGGATAACCAATTAAATATGTGTGTAGTCCACAAATAGCAACTGATCTTAAATCCACACAACTTATTGAGAAGACCATCTGATAGATATTTACACTTCACTAATACCAAAAGTATTCTTTAGTATAAGTATTTTTAATGTTGAAACATCAAGGATGACACCCTTGCCTCAACCTGCCTATGACTTCCTCTGCTGATACAACCCTTGCAAGTCATGAGTGGTGAAAATAAATCACCTCCCACTATTTTCTCTAAAACAATCTTTAGCAACTTTTAAAACAAACATCAGCAGCAGCCCAAACAAAACAGCATCCAGCAGGATCAACATCAGGTCAGACTAAATAGAGCAACAGCAAACACCATCTACACACCTGCTACAACCATATAACAAACTATATATAAGCCAATCTTATCCCAGGGCTACCAGAGTTCTTTCATCAGAAAAATATGCAGCGGAACCACCAAAAGAACATCTTCAACATGCCCTGAACAAGATGTCAGAACATCTTATAGGACATCATACAGAAGTAGCCACTCCTCCTTTGGCAAAACATTCAGCAGATCATAGAAGTTTCTACACCATAAGATAAATAGAATCCTTCACAAACTCCTCATTTGGCAAAAACAACAAATCAGCTGCAGCTTCTCCTTGTTTAAACAACCAGAAAGTATCTCCCAAGATCTCATCCAAAACAGACAGGATGCCTGCTCTAATACCGATTGAAATTCTGGTATGCAGATCTCAAATGTCCTAAGAAATTGATCTTTGCTAAAACAGAACAAGGACAGAACATGACCATTTTAAATTCCTTTAAGAATTAACAATGTCGTGACATCGGTTGTAACATCAGCAGACTGACATAACTATTTATTTAACCATTTAAGTTGTGCAGAATTGTAAATGCTGAAAGATAAATAACACAATGAATTGTTAACCCAGTTTGGTGCAACATCACCTACATCTGGGGGCTACCAAGCCAGGAAGGAAATCCACTATTAGCATAATCAATTCAGAGCTAAACTCCCTCGTTTACAACCCTTTACTTAATCTCCACCCAATGCAATTTCTGCCCAGAACCCACTAGACAAGAGACACCTCTCACTCCCGACAATCACAGCAGTGATAAACAATTCAATACAAAACAAGACTTTAGAAGACACTCTTCAAAGTCATAACACTTTATTTTTCTTAACAGCTTCAATCAAGGTCAATACACTCTAGCTTAAAAGCTTTGAGTGAACAATTAACAATTTACACATGTCTACCACGATGCATCTAAAGATACAAACGGTGACTTATATTGTCATACACAAAAGACTCTCAAAACCCTAAACCTTAAATTTACACTCAAGTTTTTCTTGTTGTGAGTACTTGATTTCCCTTGTTTCTGCGCCTCCTTAAATAGTAATGCAGACTGGGCTTGGGCTGGTCAAAAGTAACATACATTAGGTTTACCAAGTTAATCCAATCTCCACAATTCAAATGTTACGAATTAGGTCACTTCCGTTGCATGATCTGCCCAGCCCTGACTAGAATCTCTCTTGAGATTACTAAGGAGCCATGACATCCAATATACTCTGTAATTGATCTCAATCTCCAAAACAGCAATTGATATCCTGATCTTCTGCATAATCTTCTTCATAATAGTAGAAACAAATATTGTATAGTTTCCTAAAAAGTCTCAATGATCCTTTTTATGAACACCAATTAAATCTGCATTTTGTTCCTAATAAATCTCTTTGACCTGCACATACTAATGAGGTATATCCAATAGGATCTCATCAGACTAAAACACCTCAGTCAAGAGATATAAAATAGCAGCTCCTGCTGTACCAGACAAGGATGTCATGACATCTGTCATAACATCCTGATTAAAGCAAATGACAACAGTTCTGTCTTGACATATGTTGTACCAGACAAGGATGTCATGACATATGTC
Organism: Lathyrus sativus; assembly: GCA_963859935.3. Classification (NCBI taxonomy): domain Eukaryota; kingdom Viridiplantae; phylum Streptophyta; class Magnoliopsida; order Fabales; family Fabaceae; genus Lathyrus; species Lathyrus sativus. Next base: position 266,484,008 of record OZ012735.1, read on the forward strand.
ATAACATCTTGATTAAAACACATGACAGCAGTACTGTCATAACAGTAGATGAAGATGTTATGACTGACATCTTGCTTAACATCAGTGCAAAATCATGTTTTACCAAAATTTAGTCAATCATAGAACCATGGACAATCATAGAATCATGGAACTAACAATCTTCCCCTTTGGAAAATTTTGGGTAAAACAACCAAATAAACTTATCAGGGCAGCAACAACAAAACACTACTCTTCCCTTTGCAGTAGCATTAATGAAAGTAGTAAATGCGCCTAAGAGAGGGGGTTCAATTAGGATCTTTAAAAAATTGTTGCAATCTTGTATGGTTCCTTGGTTCTTTTTCTTGGTTGTTAAGTTATGACTTAAAAGTAAAGGCAGGAAAGAAAAAGGACACAAGAAATTTATAGTGCCTCCCCTCACACTCTGAGGGTACTCCACTCCCCTTTCGACTCGAAAGAGAGTTTCACTATAGTTCAGAATTATTGTACAGTCTAATCACACCACTTGTGATGCTTACTATCTAAACTTATAGGTAATTCCATGTGTTGAAGAACAATCCTCTTCAATACACTTCACTTGTTTCCAACAATCCTGGATAACAAGGTAATACACAAAAATGTTCTTGAGAAAATAATTGATGGAAAGTTGTTTATCAATCTTCAAGGTTGATCTTCTTCTCGAAAAAAATTATACTCAGATAAAATATACATGTGTTCTTTGTGAAAGAAAGCAGTGAGAGTGTGAAAATTAAATCAATGGCTTCTTTCAAAAATTTGGTTTTGAACACTTAGAATAAAAATTCAAAAAGGTTGAAGACAAAGAGTAATTTGATTAATTTGTTTCTTGATGGTTAATTTGATTTTGAAAAATGAAATCAATTTATATTGGTAAGAAACCTTTCCAAAAATGTGTGATTTTGGGCCAGTAAAAAATAGCCTGTAAGAAAACATAGAACAATACAATCCTCCATGAAAAGTTGCTATTTTTGCTCGCTGTTACAGTGTTAATCGGTTAACCAAATAGGTTAATCGGTTGACACCTTTCCAACGTGCAAAATATTTGAAATTTTCATGTGTTAATCGGTTAACCCCGCATGTTAATCGGTTAACACTGTTATGAAGTCCCAAAATACATAGTTTTGAAGTGTGTTAATCGGTTAACCAATACTGTTAATCGATTAACACTGAAGGTTTTGGTGAAAATACTTAAATTAAAATAGAATGAGTATTTTAAAAATGTTTTGAAAGTGTTGGGATAATTTTGCAGAGAAAAGTGATTTTTAGAACACTTGTATAAATATTCTAAGTAGAAAATGTTATACCGTTCCTTTGATTTATCATCATCACTTGTAGCTTGTAGACAAAGTTTTGATCCATTAAGTCATACGCGAAGGTACTTCCTTGATCTTGATGTTCTTGATTGATTGCTTGCGTCTCTTGCTTTTTGCGAAGAATTCAGAAGAAAGGTGCTTCTAATTTTATTTTCAATATATACCCCTACGGGTGTATAGTATAGGTATCTTCAATATATATACCCCTACGGGTATATAGCATAAGTATCTTGCGTACCAAGCTTGTATGAGTTGTCTTCATCAAAACACAAAGACCTTGAAGCTTGCTTCTACAATTAACACTTCACTCCCCCTTTGTTTAGCCAAAAAGTTGACAATAATTGGAGTAAATGTACACACATCTAAACTCAGATGCACACATCAAACATAGCCAAACCCAAAAACTGAACCACAATCACCATGCTTCAAAGCAGGACTCAGCTGACAAACTGCACATGATCTCCAAAAATCCAGTCATCTCACAATCTCCCAAGAGATACACAAGCTGCTTGATGTCTAATCAATATAAAGACTGCACAACTACAGGAACAATCTAGCAACAATCGATGCCTTAAACACAGCTGAACCAAGCTATCAAATACCATGCTTCATCAAGATGAAAAACACTCCTCCACAGTAAAAACTCCACATAGATTTTCCCTATGAGCATAGTCATTGAATCTTGAGTTCTTGTCTTGTCTAAAGCTGCACCTTCAGGAGTGCCAATAAAAGGATAATCAATTAATTACTTACTAAGGCCACAAGTAACAATTGATTTTAAATCCCCCTTCTGAACTGTAAAACCAAGGAGAGAAATAAACTCTCATGTAGCTTCCTCAGATACATAATGTTCTGACATCCTGTCTGACCTTACAATAAATATTCTTAAGAACCTTAAGAAATGATTCCTTCATCAATAAGTCAGACTACAAGCAGCAAGTCAATGAGAGAAACAAATTCTCCCAGATAATAACCAATGTTGTTTCCTAGGTCATTCATAAGAAGTAAGCACAAACCTAGTACAAACCAACAGTCTCACAAAGCTAGACCCATAGTCACCTTGTCAAGGTAGCAAGGGTACACCAGACATTACAATGTCAAGTCATCTTTACTGACATTACGACCTCACCAGTGGTCAAAGAACATAAGCTTGCCTGAGAACCAACAAACTTTGTACATGCTACAGAAATGCAGCTACATATCAGACAGATACACAGCTCCCCCTATCAAGCATAATCAACACTCCCCCTAAAAGAGAGAACCTAAACACATGAAGACTTACTTCAACATCTTCGTATTCACACACTGGAAGCACATGCAACTTTTCACCCCTTGATTCACAACCCATACTAGAACAAATAGCAGAAGTAGTTGCAGGATTACTATCTGGAAGATTTCTCATATTTAACTTTGAAAGACTAGAAACATCTCCAAAATGTCAGGGTTAAAGTCCTTCCATATGCACAAGATCAAGGCTAATGGTGTCTTGATCTTCATCTTCACCAGTCATACAAATACAAAACTCTTGGATAGAGGCCCAAATACCTGATTTGATCCATTGATACCCAAAGGCAGAACAAGAAAAACACTGTCAGGTTCACCATGAGCTAGAGCAGTAACATAATGTCACAACATCTGGTATGACATTCCATCCTCCTAGAGACTTAATGTCACAAACTGCTTGAAACCACAAACAATCTTGAGGAATAACTGTACTATTGTAGTAACAAATCCTAGATAGAAGTATAACTTCCCATATTAAGGATAACTAGTGCTCTTTTTCCAGAAGCACGTGAATGGAAAACATAAGACTCATTTTCATGTCTTCAAGAGCGCACTCCTTGTTCAACACACCTGCTGAACTCATTCACTCACTACTTGAACCACAAGCACATAGTACTCCCATCAAACAAAAGCTCTCCCCCTATCTTTTATTCAAGATGCTCCAAGATCATCACATTTTATCTCAAGACCAACTCCATGCTCATACAGTGGGAAGGTACCAAACAACTCCACTTCTTTCTAGAGTTACCACTTCTCCATAAGACTTCTGGCCTGAATCAGATAACAAGATAGACACCCCATAATCCAAGACATTCTTTCCTCACCATTCTCCCATATGATAAGTAAGAACACTTCTGGTTTAACTGGTGAATATTCACTTCCATATAACTCATCATAGTTGTTGCACCACAAATTTTGACCCCTTAGATTCTCATTATCATTTTAGGAGCATACTCATGAACTGTCTAACCTTAATCCAGTGCAAGTCTGTCTTTGTCAAATTGCAGATGAATCAGGGTTTCGTGCAGTCAAAATCAAAACTTCAGGGTTTGTGATTAGTCAGTGTTTTGGGCTCATTCAAATAAGAAACAAGGTCAAGGATATTACATAATGTCAAATGAGAAGCCAATTTGAAGAAATCATTTCAGAATCAAGAACAGTGCAGTCCGGAGGCCCCGATTAGGGTTTTTAACTAGTAAAAGTCAGCTGTGGTTTGACTTTGATGTTGGAAGGTGTTGTAATGGTGGGATTGAGGTCCATGGAGTTCATATAGCTTATTAAATTCTATTCAAGAAGTGTCAATGTCTCAGGATGTCCAGAATATCAACAGGCGACCCGATCGGCACCGATCGATCGTACGGTTGACCAAAAAGTCAACTCTCCAAATTTTATGAATTGGACTTCAAGTTGTGAAACAAAGTTGTTCCTTATGACATATGGGACTTGCATATCAATTTTCATGATCATTGGATCAAGGATGAAGGAGTAATCAAGAAATCGGGAAATTAGGGTTTTGAAAAGGGCTAAATCATAACTCCTTAACCACACATCCAATTGAGTTGGTTCAAAGCTCATTTGGAATCTCTTGACAAGTCCTACAAAAGTCCCTGAGTGGTCCATGATCAGAAAATGCATAGATTTTGAGTTATGGTCAAATTCATTTCAAGAAGGGAAAAAGACAGGAAAATTTCACTTTTTAAGCTCATTTTTAGCAACTTTGGAGGGCTTTTTTGGCCAAGTTACTTTGAGAAATTGAAACTCATGAAAACATGAATGTCTTAGAGCTGTGTGAGGGCTTTCTAAATTGTACTAGAACATCTCAAGAGGAGTTATGAGCAGCAAGTTACATGTGTTCAAAGTTAAGGGTTTCACATAATAGTCCCATATTGGCTGAATTTTCAAGATTGATTTCTTTCACCAATTTTGCCAAATATTCTTGATCTAACTTGTTGTATCTGATGTATGAGATGTATGTATCATGAAACAAAAGAGAATTATGCAGAATAGCCCAAAATCAAAGGTTTGAGTCCATTGCCTTGCAAGTGGAGCAAGTGGACAAGTTTGACAATTCCAACCATGAGGTGTAAAGTGAAGCTGCACCAGCCCTCCCCTATGGTTTCTAGCCCGCTAAAAACATCAAAAATCAGTGGGAAATGTTGACAAAATAGCCTTGTATCAGAACCAATGATGAAAACCCTCCCTTGAAGGTTTGCTCCAAAATATCACAAGTTTGCTTCATGATGAAGAAAGGTCCCTAGCAAGCACCTCAATCTCTTTTCCTATAAAAGGAGGGCTCATTCACCTCATTCCACACACAATTAATCTGATAAAAATCATAGAGAAGCTCTGTCACTACTCCTCCCACACCTTGCATCAAATTCTCAAAATCACCAAAGTTCACAAAAACTTCAAAAATGGTCATGAAGTGAAATCTGCCCAAATTCATTCCTATCCTTTCAAACACCTCAACCACCCTCCACACAACCTCTAAATAACATATAGAAGGTGTGTAATCCATTAAACCACCAAGAAACTTCAAAAATCAAAAAGTCAAACTTCTACCTACCATACTTTGACCAAAAGCCACAAAAATCACCAAAACTAGTCCTAGGCACATTCTTGGCATTCTAACCACTCTAAAACCTCACAAATGACATTTCTCAACTGTCCAAGCTGTTAGAAACCATTGGAAACCCCTATCTCTTCATTTGGCATCATAAGTGCATTGTTGCTTAAAGTAGAAGAAAAGTTCAAAGGCAAGAAAGTGAAGTAAGAGGTCTCTGGTTTTCTCAACTATTCTAGCATATTCAAAAGGGTCATCAAGAGGTATGTATCTGTTTCTTATTGGTTTTAGCATCATGTCTCATGAAATCACATTTTTGAGTGCTTTTGGTAAAATTTGAGATATGCATACCTTTTTGATTTTCATGATGTATGTTTTCAAATAAGTGGTAAGACTCCCATAGGCATTAGCATAAAGTGGTGAACATGTTTGTCATGATGGTATGCTAATTGATAGGCCATCCCAAACATTTGAACAAATGATTTGATCTTGGTTATTTGCTAAAAAATACAAACTTGTTAATGCTATTAAGATTTCTCTTTCATGATTCATGTTTAGTAACTGTTGCTATCAAGGCTTATGCTTGACATTCAAAATACATTGGCTCTTAGCTTTAAAAGCAGAAACCCCCAGCCTGCTGTCATGAAATTTAAAACTTGGTATTGAAAGTCAATTGATTTGATTCATTGTTGTTTTGCTGCTATTAAAAGAAAAGTACTGCTACTGTCAAAACAAATTACAAGTTGAAAATTCATTTTTTGCATAAGGCATCACTGACCTGATTTTATCTTGCAAACATGTTTCTATGTGCATTTTAGGTATGCCTATATATTTACATTGCTCAAATTGTGCATAGACTCCAAATTCATATGTTGCCACAAATGCTTCAAAACTCATCAAATCACTCAAAAACCATTTTTCCATACCAATTACTTTTTGCATCAAAATAACATTTGAACATCTCATAAATGTCATTTGAAGTATGTTGACATAGTTACTTTGACCTCAAGACAGCTGCCTCAAAAATTCATGTTTCAACACCACTTTTCACACACACTCAAACTACACCAATGCTACTTTTGGCATAAACTTGTTTTTCACTCAAACCACATCACATACACTTCATATTAGTCATTTATGAGATGTTGGAATGATCATTTTGCACTGAAACATACCGTAATGAAATCTCACTTTTCAAAATGCATGATTCTTCACAAAAGCAACACCTCACAAGCTACTTTTTACATGAACTTGTTTTTCCCCAAAGACACATTGCACACACTTCATATTAGTCATTTATGAGATGTTGGAATAATCACTTTGCACTAAAATTCACTGTCATGAAAATTCACTCTTCAAATGCTCATTTTCTTCACATAGTGACATATCACACACCATTTTTGCATCAGCTTGCTTTGAATTGAAAGGCATGTTCTAACAGCTCATGTTTGTCATTTATAATGTGTTTGTATGATCATATGACATTGAAGTTGTTTGGAACACATATCATACCCTCATGATGCATTTTCACATACACATGAACACAAAATCACCAAATTTCAAAACAGTCAGTACAACCTTTAAAATTCATTTGAAACTCATTCCTTAACTTATGTTAGAGGTGCACAGAAGGTTGTTATGATCAATGGTTACCTTGAACTTGAAATACCTACTTTCATGCATAATTTCATGTTAACTTTGCATCTTGTATGTGACTTTTCATAACAATGCATTTTTAACCACAAAATTGACTTGAATTCATTCATTACCATTTATCTATGATGTGTGCATGGTTGATATGTTTTGAACATGAGTGTGTGAGGCTACACATATGAAAATGCATCTCATTACACTTGAATACATCAGCTATCGGGTTTTGCAAAGGTTTGATAATTTTCAAAAACTGAGACCACCATTAGCTTCCTTGTTTGATTCTACCCCAAATCCATATAAATTTTGTTCCATTCCGATAAACGGTTAGGGAAATACGATACAAAACGTAAATGCCCGGTTATGTGTGTTCTTGCCCAGCCATAGAACCAACTTACCCTAATAATTAATTAGGGGTGGCTTCATAAATGGATGTATAGCCACCGCAGTGATATGACCATGCGCCTTTCACCCCTTGTTCCTGAGTTCGACCCCTGAGGAGGGCAACTCTTTTATCCATTTTTGTGATTTTTCACATAAACTTCGAAAATTCGTATCTCACTCGTTTCTCATCATTTTTCGTCCGTTCTTTTTCCGTTGTGCTCGTATTAATGTGTACTTTCATGCCATGTTTTTATTTTTCATGTTTGCATATTTTATAATTAATTTTGTTTATGTATAAGTGTGCGCGTTTTCGCAATCGTTTATGTAATTGCAGATGAATGTTTATGTGGTTCCCTTCAATATTTCTCTTGATAATTGTTTGAATCCATGCCTATACATGTTAGTTAACATGCTAGGATTTATTTATTGGTTGTTACCATTTTCTTTTGTTGATTTTCCTCAAGTGCGAACTGCCGTCGCAGTGTCGATTATTTCATCTGTTAACTGTTACCTTCATGTTTCATTTTTACCATCTCTCATTGTTTACTTGGTTGTCACCATGAATATTCTTTATCTTGATTTTTATCTTGGTTAGAATTTATTTTTTTTTCTCCCCAAAAGATGAAGCTCGTTAGCTTTCACCTGATTATTTCCCCAGTCTCCTCCAAAGGAAGGTCTGTCCATTTGACCCTCGATGTCATGGATAACTTAGTCAATCACACTATTGACTTTGTTAAGTAAATTTACCCCTAGCTTAAAAGCCTTTAGACTTTTCTTTGAGTCTAAGAAACCCACCTGTACTAGGAGCGTTCTTCAACTAGAACCCTAGGAAAGAGTTTGTCAACTCTGTGTAAGAATCATCGTCATGATTTCTTACTTTCCCCTTTTTAATACAACTTAGATTAGGGAGTTTTGTCAAACTCCACACAAACATTGTCATGTTTGTTCCCTCTTAAACCTTGATTGTCATCAAGTGTTCTTTTCCCTTGTGAGGCGAACTACGATTGCTCTGATTCTATCCTAGTCAGGATACGTAGGCAGAAGATGCGACGTCTTTGTGAGCAAACTTAGAAAACCACTTAGGCCTTTATTTATTTCTTTTATCCCAACCATAGCATATTTCACACTTAGCAAGCAATCGAACAAAAGGTTCCTGTAGAGTACTACAGATATTTAGGGTGCTAATACCTTCCCTAGATATAACTAACCCCCGATCCCCGAATCTCTTAAGCGTTGTCGTTACATCGCGAAAAAGGTTTTTCTTTCTTGAGACCTTTCCTTTGGATAAATTAAAGATCGGTTGTAAAAGAAATAAGGTTCAAGTTAATTAATATCTTGATATCCAATTTTCACCGCAACAGAAATGGCGACTTCACTAGGGACTTGCCTTTTGTTTTGAGGGTTTAGCCTATCTTGTTTGAATACTTGCTTATTTGTGAATACTTGTAAATATGTACATATGTGCTCTGGTGGTTCTTGGGAACTTTGAATGGTGAGACAACACTATACCCGTGTTTGAGCGTACTTATGATAGGACGGTGGTATATTCAAGGAGAGTTATAGGGAATTGATTCCCGACCACGTTGACTTGAGAAAACCACCACTCAGTAGAGGCCCTTCTGAGAGTTAGTATTGTTGATCGAGTATTCGTGAAAACAATGCTACTTTCTACGTAGGAGCCCGTGGTACTGAGGACCTTTAGATTACCTTTTCCCCCACTATGGCTTTATTAGGATGTAGTGCAATCACTATAAGGAAGTAATTCCAAAGTAGTTGATACGTGATACTACACTTGGACGAGACTCTCTTGAGAATATTATCGACCACCAATTATTTGGGAAATTGATAATATTCGAAAGATGGGTCGAAGACTCCGGGAACTCTTTTAGAACCTTGTTCTGCAGTTGTGGGAACCTTAGTACATACCTTTGGGGAGGGTAGACCTTGACTCCTTGCTCATATTCTCCAAACCAAAACCTTTATCTATCCATGTGTATATGTGAATCTGTGCTTACCTGTGTTTGTGCATTCATACATTCATGAACATCATATCATAAAGGTTTCATGGAACTCAGATCTTTTATTTGTAAACAATAGGATCATCATGGATAATGGAAAAAAGAAAACCATGAAGTACACTTACAAAGGTCCTAACTTGGCTGACATAGAAAGGTTGAACACTTTGATAACAAATATAGAAGGATTCAAGAACAGGTACGGGAACTTATTATCATTGTTAAGGATAAAAAGAAAGATGGATCTGGGACTTCTCTCCACACTCCTCCAGTTTTACGATCCACTCTATCATTGTTTCACTTTCCCTGATTATCAGCTGGTACCTACACTTGAGGAATATTCTTGCTTCATTGGTTTACCTATTCTTGAAGACTCTCATTTTCCAATCATGGAGAAGGACCCTAAGGAAGAAGAAATTGCTAAAGCAACGCGTTTGGGATTGGTAGATATTCAGAAAAATATGGTTACTAAAGGAGGAGTCTTTGGTTTGTCTGCAGAGTTCTTGGTCGGAAAGGCACAATATTATGCTGATCACTTGAGTATGGATACATTCGAAGCTATTCTTGCCTTGCTCATTTATGGAATCTTCTTGTTTCCAAGCTTTGATAACTTTGTGGATCTCAATGCCATCAAGATATTCTTGAAGAAAAACCCTGTGCCTACTTTACTAGCTGACGCATATCATTCGGTTCACTTGATAAATCTACATAAAGGAGGAATGATTGTCTGTTGTGTCCCATTGTTGTATAAGTGGTTTATTTCTCACTTACCTAAGGCTCATGCTTTTTGGAAAGAATGTTGGTGGTCTCAGAAGGTTATGGCTCTTACTCACTCTGACATTGATTGGTACAGCCGTAGTTACGATGGGATAAAAATCATTGACAGTTGTGGAAGCTTTGGTAACGTACCTCTTCTGGGTACAAGTGGAGGAATTAGTTATAACCCTGTTCTCGCTCGCCGTCAGGTTGGATATCCTCTGAAGGACAAACCAAACAGCGCTCATGTGGAGAATATTTTCTTTAAAGGAGAATCAGAATTGAAGAGGGAAATTCTAAAAGCTTGGGGACATGTACACAAGAAAGGAAAGGAAGACTTGGGGAAACCTAATTGCATCTCTCTCGAGCCTTATCTCCAATGGGTTCGAAAGAGAGCTATTCAGCTGAAGATGCCTTATTCTCAGCAGAAACCCATGGCTTTAGAGGAAGAGCACACAATGATCTTCATGTCTGAAGAGGAGAAGTTAAAAGTTGCTTTGAGGAAATCACAACAAACTGAAGTAGCCTGGAAATATAAGTACCAAGTAGTCGTGGAAGAGAATGAAGAACTCCGTAGACAACTGCAGGTGAAGGATGAGGAAATGGTTGCTTATAAGAAGAGGAAGACACAGGAAGGCTTACCTTCTTCCATCTCTCAGCCAACTCCATGGAAACTGGTCGTGGACAAACTCGTTCTCAAGAAGACTCAGATGGAAGAAGAAATCAAGAAACTCAAAGCAAAAGAATACTTCTATTTAGAACACTGTCATCCTTATATTTAGGACTTTTGTAAAATGTACTAGATGTTTTGTAATGCAATCTTGAAAATCAATGAAATGAAATGATGTTTTGATCTGAGTTCCATGAAACCTTCGCACTTGCATTTTCATTAATTAATCATTCAAGGAACTAAAGAATGTTTTGCAGATATTATAGGATGGATTCTAGAAAGAAAGAAAAGGTTGTGTTCCGAAGACCAAGATTGGAGAACTTGAAGAAACTGGTAAGTTTAGTAGAAGACCCCGAGGCATTCAGAGAAAGACATGGGAACATGCTGTCATTGCTGGAAGTTCAAGTGTATGAAGAGATGTTATCCGCACTCGTGCAATTCTATGATTCAACCTATCATTGTTTCACGTTTCCAGATTATCAGTTGCTACCAACTTTGGAAGAGTATTCCTCCCTAATGGGAGTAGGCGTTACTCCTAGCCCATTTTCTGGAAGGGAGGGGACTCCTAATGAAAGAGCAATTGCAGAGGCCGCGTATTTGGAGTTGGACGAAGTGCGATCTTATATGGGCGCTAAGGGAGGGTTGTATGGATTTTCAGCTATGTTCCTATATGAAAAAGCTCAGAGCTATGCCTTGTCAAAAAATACTGAAGCATTTGAGGCCATCCTGGTTTTACTTATTTACGGACTGTTCCTATTCCCAACTGCTAGTGATTTTGTGGACGCAGATGCGATCAATCTTTTCTTGATCAAAAATCCTGTACCTACCTTGCTGGCTGACACTTACTTTACCCTCCACCGAAGAAACCGTTATGGGGTTGGACGAATTGAATGTTGCACCGTTCTCCTGCACAAGTGGTTTATTTCGCACTTGTTAGAAATTTCAGCCATCTGGGATAAGCAAAATGGACTCTCATGGACAGAAAAGCTGCTATTGCTTAAACACTCAGACATTAAATGGTATGATCCTATGTATGGAGGAATTGCCATGATCCAAAGCTGTGGAGATTTCCCAAATGTACCGCTCATCAGCGTCAATGGTTGCATCAGCTATAATCCTATTCTGGCTCGTCGACAGTTGGGGCACCCCATGGAAGATGAACCAGATCCAGACTTTTTGAGAAGATTTTACTTGGAGGAAAGGAAGAATCCCGCTTATAGGGCTCGAATTGCGTATGCTTGGCGTTATGTCCACACAAGGGGAGTAACTTCCCTAGGCCCCCACAACACTACTGTTTCAGAATCTTACCTCTCATGGGTAAGAGAAGCGGCAATGAAGATGTTCTATACTCGCTTTGAGCCTGACTCGCCCAAGCCTACTCTCGTAGAAGAGTTGAAAGCTGCTTTGGCAAAAGCTGAGAAAGAAGGGAAAACGTGGAGAGATAAGTATTTCAAGGCTATGCAAGAGAAAGAAGAACTTCAAGAAGTGGTATATCAAAGTGGAAGGAAGAATTAACCGGGAGGTGAAGGGTCATCCAGTCGAAGGATCTAGAATTTGTTGTTGTTGTTTTTCGTATTTTGTAGAAGCTTGTATTTCCATTTCCCGTATGATGTTGTAAACTCTCCAGATGTTATCAATGAAGATTTGTCTTTTTTTCCTATTATTGTTATAATATTTGCAAATAAAGCTTTTATTCCCTTGAATGTTTAAAATCTGCATTTTGCACGTCTGCATTTCATAAGCATTGCATATGCATGTTCCTGAGTCGTGTCTCATCCCTCTGTCTTGTCTTCAGAATCACACTAAGACCTCGCCATCGATACAACACCCGAGCCCAAGCTCGCTTAAGGATGGAAGAACAGAACCTAGATGTGGACAGAATCGACAATGAACTCGGAGAGCTCCGAGGAGGCATGGGACAGATCAGGGAAGCCTTACAAGTCATTCGTGCAATGTTGGACACTCGAGCCACCATCGTCTCTGAAATCACTGCAGATCCAATCCCGACGGCTGTTACTATTGCAAATATGCCAACCTATGGGTTACCCCCAGGCTTTGTACCTCCACCAAGAGTCACTCAGCAGACAGTTTCCCTAGGGGGAGAAGTTCCTCAGGCAATTCCTACATATACTCCAGCTACTGTACAGATTCAGGCGCGCCATGTCTTTCATGATCCTCCACCAGTATACGAAGGTCTTGAGGGGTATGAAGAGGAGAATGAGTCACATGATAAATTAAAAGAAAGTGTTGAAACTATAGGAAGAAAGGTCCGAGCGATGGAAGGGAACGATATCTTTGGTACTGACGCCAGAGATATGTGTCTAGTATCCGGATTGGTGATTCCACCCAAGTTTAAAGTTCCAAATTTCGATCAATATTCTGGAGCAACCTGTCCTCTCACACATCTAATCATGTATTATCGAAGAATGGCTGCGCACGTTGAAGACGAAAAGTTAATGATCCACTGTTTCCAAGATAGTTTAAAAGGGGCTCCGGCCAAGTGGTATTTAAGTTTGGACCAATCGAGGATTCACAATTTCCAAGACCTGGATGACGCTTTTATGAAGCACTATAAGTACAACAAGGATATGGCCCCGGATAGAAGACAATTGTTAAGCATGTCCCAGAAAAGCACAGAATCATTCAAAGAGTACGCTCAGCGGTGGAGAGAAACAACGTCCCAGGTAGAACCACCTCTAAGTGAGAAAGAACTGACAGACTGGTTTGTTGACACATTGAGACCAGAATTCTACGAGAAAATGATCAGCAGCGTGTCTGCAAGTTTTTCAGACATTGTGGCCGTGGGAGTGAGGGTAGAATTGGGAATGAAAAGTGGAAAGGTAGCCAGCAGCTCCAGCAGTTATAACAACAGCAGTATCAAGAAAGTCAGCAGTGGGTTTCACAAAAAGAAAGAAGGTGAAACAAATGCCGTAATGGGAAGAAGAAATCGTACCGTGAGACCTCCATATCAGCCGGCTCAACAAAGTTTCATCCAGCCAATCCAACCTAACTATGTTCAACAGTTTCATCAACAAAGACCCGTGTACCCGGTACAATATGCCCCGCAGCAATATGTGGCAGCTGTGACCCCAGGATTCAACCATTCCATTTCAAACTATCAGTCAGGGCGACCAACGCCCATGTATCAGCAAAACCAGCAAGGGCATCAACAAGCGCCTAATGCTCCACCCTTTCAACAAAATCAGCAGCAGAGGGTACCACAACCCAGACAACAATATCAGAACCGGAGGCCGACCACAAAACCTCCACTCCCACAAATACCAATGACGTATACTGAGTTATATCCATCTTTGGTCCATCAGGGTTTGATCACGACAAGACCGCTTAGTCCGGATACCACATCTCCACATTATAACCCAAATGCCCATTATACTTTCCATGAAGGTGCCGCCGACCACGACCTAGAAGGGTGCCTTGCCTTGAAACATCTGGTGAGAGAATTGATGGAGAAGAAAATCCTGTCCTTTGATGATGTACCACCTAACGTCAAAAGTAACCCACTGCCAAACCATGGAGGGGTCAATGCCATTGAAAAGTCAGATGAAGAGATAATTAATGATGTGTCAAAAATCAGAACGCCATTGAAGACATTACATGATAAGTTGACAGAAGCAGGGTTGTTGGGAAGTGTTCATAACAATTGTGAAAAATGTATTGTTAGTTCCAGTGGATGTGATGTGATGCAGGAAGATATACAAAGATTAATAAATGAGGGGATGTTACAAGTATGTGGTAAGGTAAGGAAAGAAGAGGTTTCTGTAATAGAGCCAGTTTTCGACCTGTCCAGGAAAAAAGAGAAAGTTCCAGTGTTTAACAGGGGTGCAAGGCAAGTTTTCAACAGAGCTGCTATTGGTCAACCGCGACCAATCGTAGTTCAAAAACCAAGACCGTTCCATTATGACAATACAAGAGTTGTTCCATGGAGGTACGATGTGACCGTGGTGGACAAAGAAACGAGAAAGGTTGTTCAGACAGATAATCCGAAAGATGTGACCAACATTGCCGGCACTAGCAAGATGACCCGCAGCGGTCGGATCTATCAGCCGAAAGTATCAGTAGCTATTCCAAAAGAAGTTATTCCTGCTGTGGTAATCAAAGAAAAAGAAGCTCCAAGCACAGAAGAAGAAAATGATGAATTTTTGAGGATTATCCGAAGAAGTGATTACAAGGTGGTAGATCAGCTTCATCAGACGCCAGCAAAAATCTCAATTTTGTCACTTTTAATCAATTCTCCAGCTCATCGAGAGGCATTACAGAAAGTATTGAGACAAGCACACGTAACCAAGGGTATTTCACTTGGGCAGTTTGATTCAGTAGTGGCTAACATCACGGCGTGCAATACTTTAAGTTTCAGCGATGCTAAGTTACCGAAGGAAAAACGTGATCACAATCGTGCACTACACATATCCATCAAATGCCAAGAAGATACTTTGGCACGAGTACTGGTCGACACAGGATCCTCGTTAAACGTGTTACCTGCAAGATCACTGTCCAGATTAGCCTATACTGGGGCAGAGATGAAACCAACTTCATTAATTGTAAAAGCTTTTGACAGCTCAAGAAGAACGGTCATCGGAGAAGTAGAATTGTCGATTTTGGTAGGACCCCATGAATTTAACATTGTGTTTCAGGTGATGGACATAAGTCCAGCTTACAGCTGCCTACTGGGACGTCCCTGGATCCATGAAGCAGGGGCAGTAACTTCTACCCTGCACCAAAGAATGAAGTTTGTGGTAAATGATAAGCTAATAATTGTTCATGGTGAAGAGGAGTTAATGGTCAGTAATCTTTCATCGTTCCGGTACATTGAAGCAGAAGAGGACGCGCTAGAGACGTCATTCCAAGCACTAGAAATAGCAAACGCAGTGATGATAGAGGAGACGGTGGCAAAAAGTGGTCCAACTTTCGCATCTGCTCAAAGCGCCAAAGCTACGCTGGAAGAAGGCACTCCCGCGGGATGGGGAGAAGTCATTGAGGTAAAGCCGAAGATGAACCGTCAAGGGTTGGGTTACAAACCAACTCAAGATGAAGGATCAGAATGTAACAACAGCCGGCCAAAGGCTATTCAAGAAATATTTGTCAGTGGCGGTTTTCAAATCAACGCCGTGGAAGGAAGTCTTGAAGATGAAGACATAGGACAACTAGTGTATCATGACAAAGCTGCTTTGAACAACTGGGAAGCTGTCGAAGTTCCTGTAGTTTTTCCCGAGTTAAAGTAATTGGTTATTTTCTTTCTTTGTTGTTTTAAAATCTCCATAGTCGTGCCCAAGGCTATAGGAATGTTTTGTAAGGGCCCCATGCTTTCAAAGAAATATCAATGAAATGGACTATTTTGTTAAAATTCCTCGTGTTGTTCCTTTTACCGTCTTTTTGCTTTTAGTTTGAAAGAAAAAAGGCAATACAAAAAACCAAAACAAAAACAATTTTCTCTTTCTCTGTATGTGTTGCATTTGTTGTTATGTGTTTTAATAAAGTAAACCCTTCAAACATGCAATGATGACCATAACCACATTGAATCCTGTAACCTCGCATTTCCTCTAGACTTGGATTCCCCAATATACCAAGCCGAAGACGACGATGAAGATTTTGAAGTCCCTGAGGAACTGGTATGATGGGCACAGTCTGAGTACACCGAGTTTCATCCGCACAAGGAACATTTGGAAGTTATTAATCTGGGCACTGAAGAAGATGTGAAGGAAGTCAAAATTGGGGCAGCCCTAGAGGCAGAAGTAAAACAGTAGTTAAAGGAACTCTTAAGAGAATACGTAGATGTGTTTGCTTGGCCTTATCAGGATATGCCGGGTTTGGATACAGACATAGTGGTTCACAAGTTACCACTCCGACCTGAATGCCCGCCGGTTAAACAGAAACTCAGAAGAACCAGACCCGACATGGCTCTCAAAATCAGAGATGAGGTAAAAAAGCAGATTGATGTAGGCTTCCTTGCAGTGTCCAAGTATCTAGAATGGGTAGCCAACATTGTTCCTGTACCAAAGAAAGATGGAAAGGTAAGGATGTATGTGGATTATTGAGATTTAAACAAAGCCAGTCCGAAAGACGACTTCCCTTTACCACATATTGATACTTTGGTAGATAATACAGCTCGGTTTGCAGTGTTTTCCTTTATGGACGGTTTCTCTGGTTACAATCAAATCAAAATGGATCCTGACGACATGGAAAAAACAACCTTCATCACTCCGTGGGGGACGTATTGTTATAAAGTAATTTCGTTCGGTCTAAAGAATGCAGGCGCAGCTTATCAAAGAGCTATGGTGGCTTTGTTCCACGACATGATGCACAAAGAAATAGAAGTATATGTCGATGATATGATCGCCAAGTCTCAAAATAAAAAAGACCATCTAGAACATTTGTTGAAGTTATTCAAAAGACTCCGGAAATATCAGTTGAGATTGAATCTCGCAAAGTGCACTTTCGGAGTCAGATCAGGAAAATTACTCGGTTTTATTGTCAGCCACAAGGGGATTGAAGTGGATCCAGACAAAGTCCGTCCAATTCAAGACATGCCAGCTCCGCAGACCGAAAATCAGGTTAGAAGTTTTCTTGACAGGTTAAATTACATATCCAGGTTCATTTCCAATATGACCCCTACCTGTGAACCGATCTTCAAGTTGTTACGAAAGGATCAAACAGTTGTATGGAATTTTGATTGTCAAACAGCGTTCGATAAAATCAAAGGTTATCTCCAAGAACCTCCAATTTTGATACCACCTGTTCTGGGAAAGCCTCTATTTATGTATTTGGCAGTACTTGAAAATTCAATGGGTTGCGTTCTGGGCCAGCAAGACGAATCCGGACGGAAGGAGCATGCCATTTATTATCTGAGCAAGAAATTTACTGATTGTGAAAGCAGATACTCACTCCTAGAAAAGACTTGTTGTGCTTTAGCATGGGCCGCTAAGCGTTTGAGGCAGTATATGATTTGTCACACCACTTTGTTGATCTCAAAAATGGATCCAATAAGTACATCTTTGAGAAACCTGCACAAACCGGAAGACTCACCCGGTGGCATATGCTACTATCAGAATATGATATTCAATATGTGGCTCAGAAATCTATCAAGGGCAATGTGTTATCAGAATATCTCGCAGATCAACCTGTCGAAGATTATGAACCTCTGAAGTTTGATTTTCCGGATGAAGATATCATGTTAGTGAAAGATTATGAAGAAACAAGTTCTGACAAAGGTCAACAGACAGATATTTGGTGGAAGATGATGTTCGACGGTTCCTCCAATTATAGCGGACATGGCGTAGGTGCAGTCTTAATGAATCCTGAAGGTAGTTACACTCCATTTACAGCCAGACTAGACTTTGATTGTACAAACAACATTGTTGAATACGAAGCGTGTATCCTTGGTGTCGCTACTGCGAAAATCGGCGCCGGCTGACAGAAGAGTCGCCACCGTGCGTTATTCATCCCACGGGAGGGAAAGGAAACGCTCAGAGTAAACCTCGCACAACATGGGAAAGGTATGGTCGTCGCAACCAAAACCTGGATTCGGGAGTCGGTTACGCAAGGGGAAGGTATTAGCACCCCTCACGTCCGTCGTACTCGACGGGATCCACGCTTGTTTTCGGGTATGGATTGTTATTCTATCTAAACTATAGGTCAAGGGTTAAAAAGAAAATAAAATGAAAATAAAAATGACTCGGCAAAGTATCGCACTTTATGCCTACGTATTCTCGCCTGGAACAAGAAATCAGAGTCAACGTAGTTCGCCTACCTACGGGAAAGGAGGGGAAGGTTGCTCGCTAGGATATCGCATCCTGTGCCTACGTACTTTCATACAGCATGAAAGATCAGAGCAAACGTAGTTCGGGCCACGTACGACACAAGTCTGTCTTGGTTGATTTTATTCCTTCTGAAAAAGGTTTTTCTGATTAACAGTCCCGGCGGACAAAAATGACGGCTTGATGAGTTCACGTTCTTTTACGAAAGAAGTGTCTTTTATTGTGTTTGAAATCTTTATGATATTTTCCTGTTTGTTTTGAGAAAGAAAGAGACAGAACTCTAACCTATGGTAGCGAAGGGAACCAGACTAACCTAATGTTATCATGCATGGGTTAAGACCTAGAGTCTATCATGCTCCTCTCTTGCGCAGAGAGAAACGGAGATCCTAAGGGATAGGCAGAAACAGAAACAATACAGATATAATAAAGCGGTAAAATGCATGGGTGCAACAGTACAAGCAAGGCAAGGGAGTCCCACTCAACCTCGAACCTAGAAAACAATAGGCAAAAGTGAACAGGCTTCACCTTCAACCCAACAGGGTAAACAGCAAACAATACAGTCAGGAAAACCAAGCAATACATCAGAAATGAAATACAGCAAAAATAACCAGCTACAGCAGCTCTGCATCAACATCTGACTTCAAGGAATCTCCAAACAGCTACAAGCTTCAGCAAGCATCAATCTCCATCTCCACAGTCTTCAGCAAGATCTTGATCACCAGTCCTCAGTCTACAATGGGTTTTCTTCAAGTCTCAGGCTCCAGGATGAACATCAGTCAACCAGATGAAGTGAATGAATGTTAGACAGTTAATTACCTACCAAGGGTGGTTCATCAACTATTAACATTAAACAGAAAGTTTCTCTCAAAAGTTCTATCTTTCAAATACATTCACTGATCCTTCCAAAGGAAGGAGGTGGATATTTGAAAGAGACTTTGAATCATAGAGAAAGGATGGATGCAGACAAGGCATTCCATGTTTGAGAAACAAGCTTTCTAATCTAGGGCTCTGCCTAGCTCCTAAACCCTAACCTCCTCAACAGCTGCTAGCAGGAATCCCCTCTCCAATCTCTGGAAGTTGGTCTTTAGGCTCTGGATCTCCAATGGTCTTCATCTCCTCAAGTCTTCAGCTTCCCCAATCCCAGACAATCCCAATACCCACACAGACAAATCAATAATCCCCAGAGGGCACACCACACCAATCAATCAAATATAGCAGTAATATATCAATAGCAGTAGGGGAATCCTAGTGATTTCTAAGCGGAACTATCCTATACCCATAACCCCTATAGTCCATATCCCAAAAATCAAATGAAAATTTCCTAAAAGAATTAAACTATCTCACCTCAGTTGATTTAAAACCCTAATTTTGTTCAAGTTATTCAAGCCTAAACCAATCATCTAAAATTAATCTCTAAAAATATGAACTAAATTGCATATACAAGCTAACAATGTCTATTGATCAACCTAAAAAGAAAGAGTGAAAAATATTAAAGCCACTAATAGAACAAAAATTATCAAAATCATGTATGAAATGAAACACTTAAAATATGCATTTATTTGGAAAATATGGGAAAAATATCAAACAAAAATAAAATGCAATTTTTATATTTTATAATTTTCTTGACACTTTAAAGAAAATGTTAAAAAAAGAATGGATTAAAAATATGCAATTTCTAATTTGTTATGAATTTTCAAAAATGAATGAAAATAAAAAGAAATTGAAAAAGAAAATAGAAAGAAATAAAGGGAGGGGGTGTAACAAGCAGTCAGAATGAGGGGTGCAAATATGAATACAAGCCCAATGCCGCGTTAATGAAACGCTGCGTTTCACGTGGCTTTGTAATTCCCTCCAAAATGCAGATTGAATGCCAGCCCTTGATCTTGAAGTCAATTCAACGTTTTCTTTCCCATCCAACGGCCCTTGTGTTTCTTCCCCAAATGAAACCCTAGGTTCAGGTTTTGTCCATGCCATGCAACCAACTTCTAATGATTCGTTCTCCTTCCCCAAGCCATGAAACAACACGATCCAAAAACCAAAATTGATCCCCTTCTTCCCCTCTATCCATCCATGGCCATAGTTCATCTTGAAACAACCTCTAACCTTCAAACAGAGAGCACTAACACACGGGTACCACCATGAATACGTGTCATGCAACTTCATTAAACCTTGAAATTCTTGATGTTAACTTGTTCTACATGCCACCCTGAGTACACTAAGCTATAATACACGCTTTAAAACTCCATAACCAAAGCTTCCTTAATCTTGCAAGAATTGATACCATCTTTCGAAACTTCATGAAATGATCTTAAACTACTCATGGATGATCCCTAGATTGTCTCTATTGCAAATAACTTAAGATCTAACCCTAACAATGGCTAATCATGGTGATTCGAATCAAATTGCATTCTTACCAAATGGATATGGTGATGATGGTTATCCCTCGTTTCAACCCTTGCCACTTGTGCTAATTGATCCTTGGATGATAGTGATGATTCCTGTGAAGAGAATTGGTGCTTAAATCCCCTGAAAATGGAAATTCACACCTTCATGCAAGTTGGAGTGATGAATGGGAACCAACAATCCAGCCACGAATCCTTGAGCCTTCTTCTTGCTTTTTACTCCACAACAATGGAGGATGATGATGATAACAGAAATTGAGATGATTGATGAAGCTTCAATGGAGTTTGAAGAGAAAATGCAAATTGGAGTGAAGGATTCAAAGTAGTGTTTACAAGTTAAAAGAATCACCAACCCATGCACAAATAGCTTCATTTCCTTATATAGGAGAGGATTAACAGAATGAGAAGTTTCTAGATTGATCCTAGAGGGATCTAGAAGCTTATGGAACTTTCATGAATTTATCATTTGATGGCATTTTGAATCATATCATATCATGCTTGCACCTTGGGTAAACTTGAGTAAAAATCTCCTCTCATGAGATATTAGGAGTGTATGTATGAAAAACCAAGCTTTCCTTGCCTTGTGTTAAGCTTTACCATGTTGCCTTATGATGTAAGAAACAAATTTACAAAGGAAGTCCAATTTTTAAACCTAAACTCAAAAATGTGGCTGAACCAATGTCTTTAAAATGATGTTGGGAATCAATTTGGTTTATTGTATGACCCATATTGGCTTTTTAGATCTCTCAAACCATTTTCCAACTTGAACTTTTTCAAGTTATATGCCTTTTGTAAGTCATTTTTCACCACTTTTAAAATTCCATGCTCCAAGCTTTTCCAAACTTTCACACCTTCTTTTCTAGCCTTAAAATCCCATTTTGAACAACTTTGATGTTGTGAAGTTTTTCATTTGAAGCTTCCTTTTATGAGTTTTAGGCATATGCTATGAATGACCTGTAATCACCAAATGACCAAAATACCCTTTGCTTGCCAAGACCATAAGTAGAGTTCCACAAATCCTATGAAGGCATACCATACCATTCTAGAAAGCTAAAACAATGAGGAACAACTATTATGTTGACCAGAAATTTATTTGAAATCTCCTTGAGAGGTAAAAATCGCTTGGAAGTCAAGTCACTTTTACAGACAAAATTTCAGATACCTCAGATGACCTGTAACTTGCAAGGACCATAACTTGAGTTCTATAAATCTCCTTGATGTCTTCCACAACTCAAATTAAAGGTCTTGAGATCCTCTACAAGTTTCACGTTGACCAAGGATCCATTTGGAGCTTGAATTTTGACTTATCTTGCTTGGAAATTTGACCTAAACTAGGGGATTTTACACAGAAACCCTAATTTAGAACCTCCTCTTCTCCTTGATTTCTCTTGATTTATTCTTAGCATAACAACATATCTTTATTCTCCATGTCAAATGATGAACCCCACATATCTTCAATAGCCCTTAATGCCTTTCAATCAGTCAGTTGACCCAGGGTTGACCCAGATGAAACCCTAGTTGACTGTCTTCAACTGTAATTCTTGTGACTTCACCAATGACTTGTCTCCTTCTCCAAATGACTTTCTAAGTCCTCCAAGATGTCTAGATACTCTCCATGCCTCAATTCACAGCTCACAACTTCTTTGATGATCTTCAAATACACTCAAGATAGGAGAGAGACTCAAAGCTTGATCTATTGAACTCTCTACTTTCAAATTCTTTTCTGATGACTCGAATGGGATTGAATTAGGATAACAACCTCTTGATAGGCTCATAGAGATGAGAATAATGATTGGTCCCCTGTTAGCTGACTTGCTATGCTTATGCTATGCAGATGAGTAGGCCATGTACATGACTCTATATGCAAATGCTAATGATATTGAAACATAAACCAAGTGAATAAGGTTGAGCAAAATTTTTAGGGTGCAACAGCTGCCCCTATTCAAGCGACTTGGACCCGATTGGGTGAAGAGCCCGGAGCCTTCAGACATTCGCGGTACGAGACGGTTGAATACCAGTGAAACCAGAAATTTGCCAACCGCAGAAATAAACTATGCTCCTCCTTGGGGAACGACATTCATCAGCTGAATCTGACTGTTATGACAAACCACTGATCTCGTAGCGACCGTGCTGGGGACTATTTCCATCGTTCTGAAAAAGATTTTATCATCGCAGAGATAGAATTTTGTCCATATCAGGGCGCCTGCTTCGTCAATTCGAAAAAAACTTCAACACTTTGCTGGGGATGGCTCGTCTGCCTTCTCGTCAAAAATAGATCATCCCTGTTAGGAATAACACCGTCCACGTTAGGACTCACCTTTCCACGTAAGGAATAACCGTTCTTTCCATACCAGGAATCTCCATCTGTCCACGTTAGGAATTGATCCTAATCTGAATCTGTCCACGTCAGGACTAAACTTCTTCATGCCATTAATACATCGCCCACGTTAGGACTCACCTTTCCACGTAAGGAATCTCATTTTCTTTCGATCTGTCCCCGTAAGGACTCCAACTTGTTCCACGTAAGGAATCACATCTTTCCACGTAAGGAATCAAACTTGTCCACGTTAGGACTGCATCGTCCACGTTAGGACCCACCGTTTTGCGTAGGGAATAACCGTTCCACGTGAGGAATCATGACTTTTCCACATAAGGAAACCACAATCTGATTTGTCCACGTAAGGACTCCCATCTTGATATGTCCACGTAAGGACTCAATCTTTCCACGCAAGGAAATGTATTTTGATTTGTCCACGTAAGGACTCACATCTTCATCTGATGAAATAATAGAACCTGTCCACGTTAGGACTTGCGCGTCTTTGACTTGATGGGAAAATAAACCCCGTCCACGTCAGGACACACACTTTGCCAATAACACGAAGAAGGCTAAAATTGTCCACGTCAGGACTCTCGCGTTTTGCCAACACGAAGAACTACAAACTTGTCCACGTCAGGACGCACACTTCACCATCACGAATAAAGCTATCTGCTGGAAATAAATTGTCCACGTCAGGACACCAACACGAAGAGTAACGAACTTTGTCTGCGTCAGGACACCACACTCAATCAATACCGAGAACTCGAACCTGTCCACGTTAGGACTGACACACATCATCAACTGGAGGAAATGTCCACGTTAGGACTCCACATTCCAACAATCGTCTCTAGCACCACGAAATCCCGTCAATAAAATTGTCCATGTTAGGACTCATCCTTCCATTGGTCCGCGAACTTCTTATCACTGACGTTACAGCAACTTCGAGGCTGACTCTACTGGGGATATTTGGAAACCACACTACCGGGTGCCTGCTCTGATAACCGGCGGTAGCCTCTGAAATTCTGATTCATGAATCCTTTGATGACCAATAGCTCGGCTTGGGGATAAGGAGAAACTTATCCTGCTGACTCTGTGGGGAGTAGCGCCACAACTGACACTTCGTCGGATGTCTCACGTCGAGATCCTGAATGTTTATTGATTCATCTGAGCAAGGGCTCTCTCTACCTGCAAGAGAAACAATACTTGAAACAAAAGGTTAGCCAGCCTAGTTTATGTTTCAAAATTCATGCGTTCGACAGTGATGCAATGCTTCATTTGACATGGAAATGCCACGCTTTTATTTGGTGGATGTAAGTACGACCCTATATGCCGATGCCAATATGACACTATATGCCAATGCAAATATGACACTATATGCCAATGCAAATGCAGTCCCAAACTGCTGGGTACAGAAGCTGCTTTAGCAAAATAAATGCTGAAGACAATGCCGACTCCATTGGGGATAGCCAGATGCTACAGAATTTTTCCAGCAAAATAAATGTTGGAAGGATGAAGTCAACCCTGCTGGGAAATTGGGAACTTAACCCAAGCACCTCGTTGAAGTAACACCCTGCTGGGGAATATAACTCTGCTGGGGAATAATAGGTGTGCCCGGTATGATTGGACTTCTGCTGGAGAGTGAACGGTATTCTGACAAAATAAATGCCAGGACCCACAACCAACTCTTCCGGGGAGAGTCTTAATCTTCGAGTTCCATTGGGGGAATGGAAACCCTGGCAAAGAAATTCCACTAGGGATGGGATGATTCTCTTGGGGAAAATTAACTGACTCCACTGGAGGAGAGTAAATGACCCTGCGGGGAAAGGTAAACTGCCTGAATACAGCTCACAAATATTAATCTCTGTGGCTAAACCACTCTGCTCGAGATAAGGGAATCCTTCTGGGGGGACACCATACTATCTGAATACAGCCTTACGATCTTGGAATCGTCAATTCTGTTGAGGATAAATGACTTTGTTGGAGCATGTCCTTTGGATAAGCTACGACTAGCTGGGGAATTCTATCCTTCTTCAGGAAGAACATGCATGACCTGCGTGAGGGTCGAGTCTTTCGTTATTGCAATCTTTTGATCATCTTCCTCGTACGGTTGTGAAACCTGCAACAACACAAACAAGACAAAACAAGCCTATACAACCAAATCGATTCAGGTTAGTGACGTTATTTTCAGTTAATTCAAAGCTTTAGCAATTGTTGGCGAAGGCCAGTGATGTTATACACATGCTAGTTTCAGTAAACTTAGGCGTTTTATCAGGCACAAAACAGTTAAAGAACCAGCATCAAGTACTGAATAACATATTTTATTGATTGGGCCCCTGAATGGGCGGAATTTTTGTACACGGGATGTAACTCCTGAAAAGAGGAAGCTACGCAAATCAAACATACAAGTATGCACAAGAAGCATAAATATGTTGACAAACTAAATTTGTACACATGTCGGCAACGGGATGCAGACGAACACCACGAACTGATCCTCCCATGACTCGCCCGACTCTAATGCTTTCCCGGTATCCGCACTTCCGAAGAGACTGTATCTGATAATCGACCCCTCAAGTATATTCTCTCGCGCTGATACTCCATGCAGTATCAAATTCGGACCGCAGTCATTTGCTTTTTAAATCCCTAACTTTTGCGTGAACCGCCCTTTACGGGTTTTCAGTTCACCGGGATACCCCTTTTTGCCGAAGCCGCCCAGTGTGGGTTTTCAACTTCGCGGGTGTACATTTTTTCAATTTTATCCCTAATTTTTGCCCGAACCTTTCATTCTGTTTTTGGTTCGCCAGGATGCCCCATTTTTGCCTGGACTTTTTTTTTTCTGTCCAGCGGGTCAATTTCAAGCAAAGTATTTTTTAACTGCGTCCGAATTCACAGGCGACGTGAAGTCTTCACCGTCCATAGTGGACAACAATAAAGCTCCTCCTGAAAAGACTTTCTTGACAACGTATGGCCCTTCGTAGTTGGGGGTCCACTTTCCCCTGTGATCTGCTTGTGGCGGGAGGATCCTTTTCAGCACAAGGTCGCCCGTCTGAAAGCTTCGCGGATGTATCTTCTTATCATATGCTTTCTTCATTCGGCTCTGGTACAAACGACCATATGCTAGAGAAGCTAGCCTCTTCTCATCCATCAAACTTAATTGGTTCAACCTGTCTTTCACCCATTCTGCCTCATCCAGCTGAACATCTCGCAATACCCTCAGAGAAGGGATTTCCACTTCCAATGGTAATACCGCCTCCATTCCGTACACTAACGAGAACGGGGTTGCCCCGGTTGATGTGCGTACCGTCGTACGATAACCGTGCAAAGCGAAGGGTAGCATCTCATGCCAATCCTTATAGGTCACCACCATTTTCTGAACGATCTTCTTGATATTCTTATTGGCCGCCTCAACAGCGCCATTCATCTTGGGTCGGTACGGGGAGGAGTTGTGATGTTCGATCTTGAAATTCTGACAGAGTTCCTTCATCATTTTGTTGTTCAGGTTCGAACCGTTGTCCGTGATTATCCGCTCGGAGATCCCATATCGGCAAATGATATCTCTTTTGATGAATCTGGCCACCACTTGCTTCGTTACATTTGCGTAAGACGCCGCTTCCACCCACTTGGTGAAATAATCGATTGCTACTAAGATGAACCGATGCCCGTTAGAAGCTGTCGGCTCGATCTTTCCAATCATATCGATTCACCACATCGAGAATGGCCATGGCGATGACATCACATTTAGAGGACTCGGAGGTATATGGATCTTATCAGCATAGACTTGGCACTTGTGGCACTTTCTTGCAAACTTGAAACAATCAGTTTCCATAGTCAGCCAAAAATAACCTGCCCGCAACAGCTTTCTCATCATGGCATGCCCGCCAGCATGCGTACCAAAGGTACCTTCGTGTATTTCCTCCATGAGCAGCTTTGCCTCTCTTTCATCTACGCAATGCAACAACACCAAGTCGTGGTTTCTTCTGTATAATACGCCATCCGGATTCAAATAGAAATTACCCGCTAATCTCCTGAGAGTCTTCTGATCTTGACTGGATGCCCCAGCCGGATACTCTTTATTCTTCAGGAAATTAAGGATATCAAAATACCACGGTTTGTCGTCGGATGCTTCATCAATAGAAAATACGTAAGCTGGCCTGTCAAGCCGAGAGATAATGATTCTGGGAGCCTCGTTCCAGAAGTTGACTTTGTACATGGAGGACAAAGTGGCGAGAGCGTCAGCCATTTGATTCTCTGCCCGCGGTACGTGGTGCAATTCAACCTTGTCGAAGAAAGGCAACAATCTCCTTGCATAATTCATGTAATGTATCAAATTGGGCTGACGTGTCTCCCATTCCCCTTTGATCTGATTCACCACCAGAGCTGAGTCTCCGTATACGTCTAAATTCTTGATTCGCAAATCAATGGCTTCTTCAAGCCCCATTATACAAGCTTCGTATTCGGCTTCATTATTGGTAACGGCAAAGGTCAATCGGGCAGTAAACGGGATGTGCGACCCGTGTGGTGTAGTAATGATTGCCCCTATTCCGCTACCGTAAGCATTCACAGCTCCGTCAAATATCATCTTCCATTTGGAACCCAATTCTGGTCCTTCGTCTGGCAACGGCTCTTCACAATCTTTCATCTTTAGGTACATGATATCCTCGTCAGGAAAATCAAACCTCATCGATTGGTACTCTTCAATAGGCTGCTCTGCCAGATACTCAGACAGCACACTCCCCTTTATAGCCTTTTGCGAGACGTATTGAATGTCATATTCAGTCAAGACCATCTGCCAACGGGAAATTCTTCCTGACAACGCCTGCTTTTCGAATACATATTTGATAGGATCCATCTTCGAGATGAGCATGGTCGTATGATTCAGCATGTATTGCCTCAAACGCTTGGCGGCCCAGGCTAGCGCGCAACAAGTTTTTTCCAGCATTGAGTATCGAGATTCACAATCTGTAAATTTCTTACTCAAGTAATAGATTGCATGCTCTTTTCTCCCTGTCTCGTCGTGCTGACCGAGATCACAACCCATGCTTCCCTCAAGAACCGTCAAATACATGATCAAGGGTCTGCCCGCCACTGGGGGTATCAGAATAGGAGGTTCCTGCAAATACTTCTTTATTTTATCGAACGCCTTCTGACAATTTTCGTTCCATGTTATAGCTTGATCTTTCTTCAACAGCTTGAATAATGGTTCACATGTGGCCGTTAGGTGAGATATGAACCGGGCGATGTAGTTCAACCTCCCTAAAAACCCGCGCACCTCTTTTTCTGTTTTAGGCGTCGGCATTTCTTGAATCGCTTTTATTTTAGCAGGATCGACCTCTATTCCTCTTTCGCTTACGATAAACCCCAGCAGTTTACCCGATCTCACCCCGAAGGTGCATTTATTAGGGTTCAACCTCAACCTGAACTTCCTGAGCCTTTTAAATAACTTCAACAGATTCACCAGATGCTCTTCCTCCGTCTGGGATTTGGCAATCATATCGTCAACATAAACTTCGATCTCTTTATGCATCATGTCATGGAAGAGAGTCGTCATCGCACGCTGATATGTTGCCCCAGCATTTTTCAAACCAAAGGGCATCACTTTGTAGCAAAATGTTCCCCAAGGCGTTATGAAAGTGGTCTTCTCCATATCCTCTGGCGCCATTTTAATTTGATTATAGCCTGAGAAGCCATCCATGAAGGAGAATACGGAGTATTGAGCAGTATTATCAACCAGCATGTCAATATGAGGAAGCGGAAAATCGTCTTTTGGGCTTGCTTTATTCAAATCTCTATAATCCACGCACATTCGAACCTTGCCATCTTTCTTTGGCACTGGTACGATGTTAGCAACCCATGAGGGATACTTTGTCACAGCCAGGAAACCAGCGTCCCACTGTTTTTGAACTTCCTCTTTGATCTTCACTGCCATATCTGGTCGAGTTCTGCGAAGCTTTTGTTTGACAGGCGAGCAGTCTTCCTTCAGTGGCAGACGGTGCACAACCATATCTGTATCGAGCCCCGGCATATCTTCATATGACCAGGCGAATACATCACTATATTCTCGGAGCATTTCAACCAGTTTTCGCTTGATATCACCCTGCAGTGGGGCCCCGATACGAATATTCTTCTCAACCCCTTCCGACCCCAAGTTGATAATTTCGATGACCTCGTCGTGAGGCAGAATGGCTCTTTCCTCTTGCTTCACCAACCAAGACAGTTCTTCAGGAACATCGCTATCTCCGACACCCTCTTCTTCGGCCTGAAATACCGGGTGCTCAAAGTCGGGACGAGTCATAGGTGGTTCAAGGATGTCATCTGAAAATGTCATCCTGCAAAAGGAATGGTTAAGTGCTTCAAAATGCGTATAAGGCGAAAAACCACGTTGCCATTTTATTGAAAAAATACAAAACAAGAAAGACAGAGATTACAGTATTTGCACATAAAAAAACGCCATTTATTTAATGATTAACGCGCAATGTTTATAACAACACGGCCCTAAGCAAATCCTGATGCCCCGGGCATGACATCAGATTATTCAACAATCAATAAAGCAAAGCATTACTGTTTAAGAGTCACAGGAACAAGCTCCTGAATAGACCAGTTGCACAGTCCTTGTCCTGGCGTGCTTGGCTGAATCCAGGCATACATATCACAGTCGCTGTCCCCTTCGTCAGACTCCGAAGCAGCATTGACGGTCTCATGACACACTCCACCGGCAGAGATAGTTATTGGCCCTCTGAAACGGGGTGCCCCCACAGCGGGAGTTGATGACGACGGTTGGTACCCCAGCCCGAACATGTCCATCTTCACAGGAATATCCAGCACTTTGCCCCAGCCCTGGGTTTCTCCTGCCTCCACTAGAGCTTGAGCTTCTTTGTATGACGAAACGGCTATCTCCGACGCTTTGCTCGGCCCGAGACCTTTGTCCTTGATGCGCAACCCTTCAAATGCCTGGCAGGGCGTCTCGTGGATCTCTCCGTTGACTTCCACATATTTAAATGACGATAGATGGCTGACCAGGATGTCTTCTTCTCCGCATACGGTGACTACGCTGTCTCCGACCATACATTTCAACTTCTGATGCAGGGTGGACGTGACTGCCCCAGCCCCATGAATCCAGGGTCTCCCGAGCAGGCAGCTATACGCAGGCTGTATATCCATGATATAAAACTCAGTCGCGAACACCTCCGGCCCTACTTGCAGAGGCAATGTGATCGATCCAAAGACTGTTCTTCGCGTGCCGTCGAAGGCTCTAACTACCAAGTCACTGGGCGTGCACAAGATTCCTCTAACATCCAGCTTCATCATCGCCTTCTTGGGCAGCACATTCAAAGACGATCCAGTGTCGACCAATACATGCGACATTACTGATCCTCTACACTCAACAGATATGTGCAGCGCCATATTATGATCCCTCCCTTTATGGGTCAAGTCGAAGTCGGTAAAGCCCAAGCTATGGCCTGCATTTACATGTGCCAACACTCCTTCCAGCTGATTCACGGAGACGTCTTGGGGTACAAAGGAAGTATCCAGGACTTTCAACAGAGCATTTCTGTGAGCTTCCGAACACAACAGCAATGACAGGATAGATATTTTGGACGGCGTCTGCTGCAGATGCTCCACAATCTTATAATCACTTTTTCGAATTAAGCGCATGAACTCTTCTACATCCTTCGATGCCGATTCTTTTTCGCTTGCTTGCACTGGGACATTCTCAACCACTTTCCCTTTTCCTTTCGCTAGTCTTTCGGCCTCCACTTCAGGGGATATAAAGACCCTACCACTCCTTGTCATACCTCCTGAACCAACAACATTATCCACAGTCTCGGCTGGCTGCTTATTAGCATCAATCTTTATCCCGTCACAATACACCTCCAACCCATATGACCATGGGACTGCTTTCGTGTTCTCGTACGGGATCGGTCCGACCTTAGTTATGGTGATCGGTGGTCGCTGAGCTGGTGCTGCAATAGTGATTGTCTTTCGAGGAATTGTTACAGTGGCCACATCATTCTGATCATCTGCTACTGCCCTTGCAGGCTCTTCAGTTGCTGCTTGGTCAAACTGCAATGTGCCTCCCTCAATTAAAGCCTGAATGCCTTTCTTCAAATCATCACACCCCCCAGCCAGGGTCCAACATTCTAAGCAATACTCATCACATCCTGGAAAAACACCCCCTTGCAACAGTCTGCTTTTTATCTCGCCCAGCGGCGTCTTTAAATCATCGACATTCGTGATCAGATTCAACCCTTCCTCAGTCATAATGGCGTTCGCCCCATGATTAGGCATGGGTTTCTGCACTATATTCGGACCTGCCGTTCCGAAATTGATAGTCTTATTGTCCAAAAGATCCTGCACAACATGCTTAAAAGCATGGCAACCCTCTATATCGTGGCCCGGAGCCCCAGAATGAAACTCGCAGTGCCTGCTTGCATCGTAACCAAACGGGGGAGCTCCCGTTATCGGTGCCAGAGTTCTCTTCTCTACCAGGTTCAATCCCAACAATGTCTGCAATAAATCAGCATATGTCGTGGGAGGCTTCTCAAACACTCTTCTTGGTTTACCACCCTGGAACCTTCGCTGAGCCTGCGGTGCCCCCTGCTGAGACTGCTGCTGCTGCTGCTGTTACTGAGACGGTTGTTGTTGCTGAAGTGGTTGTTGCTGATATGGAATAGTAACACTCGCCACCTGCTGCGGCTGATGATATTGGTTTCGTCCCCTGCCTCGGCCTCGGCCTCGGCCTCCAAATACCGCGCTTGCCTCGCCCTGACGGCGCCCACCGAAAGCCTTCCTATTACTGCCAGAGGCAGTTGATTCCTCAACCTGGAACTTCCCTTGCTTAATGTTGCGTTCAATCTTTTCTCCCATCAGAATCAGGTCCGAAAAACTGGCCAGAGATGTGTGAAACAACATGTCATGAAACAAGCCTGTGAATGTGCCGACGAACATGTCATTCATTTCCTTATCTTCTACAGGAGGACGGACCCTGGCAGCCATATCGCGCCACCTTTGCGCGTACTCTTTAAAGCTCTCCCCCTTCTTCTGTGACAGCCCTGCCAATTGGACCCGATTGGGTGCCAGGTCGCTGTTATACTTGTAGTGAGCCACAAATGCCTCTGCTAATTGCTTCCATGTCTTGATATTAGTAGGCTCCAACCCCATATACCACTCTAGGGAAGGACCCGACAGACTATCTTGAAAGAAATGCATTAGCATTCTTTCATCAGTTGAGTACGCAGACATCTTTCTGTAATAGGCTCGCACATGCACTTTCGGACATGTGTCCCCTTTATACTTATCAAACGCAGGAGCTTTGAATTTGATTGGCACCCTCAAGCCAGGTACCAGACCCATTGTTGCCATGTCCAAGCCCACAGCACTTTGGTTCAGGACCCCCCTCATCTACTCTTCCAGCATTCTGATCTTCTGGGAATCATCCATCGGCCCTTCGAAACCTCCGCCGGAGAAGGCGTCCTCCTGCTGATCTTCTTGCCACATACCATTCCCAGCTCCATACCCATCATATCCATTATTTCGGCCGGCTCTAATCTGATCCATCCCCGGACCTCGGCCTCTGTTGCCGTACCCTTGAACACCTCCAGCAGGCCCAAAAGCCATAAACCCAGCGCCGTTTTCATTTCCAAAACCTCCGTAACCCTGATTGGCCATACCGTAACCATCTTGCCCAAAGCCTTGAGCATTGAAACCATATTTCCCCGTGTTATCGAATCCCTGATCGTTGAATCCGAATCCAGCATTGACAAAGTCGTTGCCTCCCATATTATCACCCAAGTTGGCATCACCAAACCCAACGTTATGGACAGCAGTCTCATTCCCAACTCCGACGTTACCATTCACAGCAGCGGTAGCGTTGTTGACATTAGCAGCGGGTATATTGACTACGGGTGGAGCCACTGGCGTGGGAGTGCCATCTCCATGAGCAGTGTCGACTCGCACAGACTGATGATCCTCGTTGCCGTGACCAGCATTCCGAGCCAACAGAGGTTGGACCATGGCTTGCAAATTTTCCTGACCCTTTGCAATAGCTTCCATGGTCTGCATGAAGAGAGCGAGCTTCTCGCGCACATCTTGCATCTCGTTCTGCATTTGATCCATGATTCTTCGACAGTTGGTGCGGGTAGAATAGCGGTGCGGGTGCTGATCTGCAATCCTGAAAAGTACCTGGTGCAGAGCAGGAAATAAGATAACATCCAAAGATTACCTGTAATGCAATATGAATATGAATGCAATGCAATGTGTGCCTGTGCATTAGGGAAATTCATTCCCCGATTCTAGTGTGAAGATGCCGGTGCAGTGACAGTGCTAGTAGTACAAAGATCGGAGCTGAATCATAGAAAGCCTCATATATTACTGAGAAAACTAATAGGCCAAGAATACAATATCACTGAGTACAATAAGAAGGCATGACCTCAACCAACAATCCTGGTGATGGTCAGCACTATGCAAATAAAGCATACAAGCTACTACATGAAGTGATCAAATCCTCCCAGAAGTCTGGTACTCTTCTAGCAATTTCTTGGTCTCCGGATGACTTGGTCGATCAAGCAGCCCTTCAACAAGTTGGTTTCTCTTCTTAAGAACACGGCGCACGTCTTTAGCAGCTTCTTCCCATGCCCCGTCTTCGAAGCGATCTTCTAGTTTACGCTTCTGAGACACGACTTCATCTCTGCCTTTGATGGCCTTGTTCAGTGCGTTCTGGAGACTGTACCGGGTCATCACTTCTTCTTCACACTTCTTGATGCTGGACTTTAACTGCTCTTCGAGGTCGGAAATTTGCTGCTTCAACTTATCTTCGCTCTTCTTATTGTTGGTGAGCGTAGCATTCCAAGTCTTATTGCAAGAAGAGATCTCTCGGTGAGCGATGTCAAGCGCTTTCTTCTTGGATTCAAGCATGTCATGGGAGCTTCTGAACTCTTGCCCCAGACGTTCGCGCTTCTTCCTCTCCTCAGTCAACTCAGCTCCTAATTTGTTCATTAGCTCAATCTGCTGTTGGAAGGCATACACGGCCTTGTTTTTCTCACTGTGTATCTGGGCTAGCTCCTGCTCTAACCCTTCGTTAATCTTCATCAAGGCTTCTTTTTCTTTCACAACTTGCTCGTAGGCTTCCCGAGAAACAGTAGTTGGCTCTGCTACCGGAATAGGATCAAGAACCGGTGCATCTGGAAATGGCATCCTCAATTGACTAGCTCTCTCCCGGATCCAAACCCTGTAAGGTTCATAGGCCTGACAGTCATTCTTCCCTAACAACTGTAACAGCCCAAATTTCATTAAATAATTAATTGTGTTAATTAATTGATTTATTTGGATTATTCTAATTATTTGAATAATTAGATGTTTGTTTAATGGATTGATAGATGTTTTGAGAAAGTAAATATAATGGAAAGAAAATGATAGAGAGAAAAGAAAAGAAAAGAAATAAAAGGATATAAAAAGGGGATTGGAGAGAAAGAGAAAGATAGAAAGAAAGAAAGAAAAGAGAAAGAAAGAAGAAGAGGAGAAATGAAGAGGAAAAAGGGAAAACTTGGAGGATCATCAAGAACCAACATCAAAGCTCCGATTAATCGAGGTAAGGGTGAGAAACATTGCTATTTAATCATTGTATGCTATTATGTATGTTAGGTTTGGGTTTGTGGATGTTTTTCATCACTTTCCAATTAGGGCAAATGTTGGATTAATCAGTAGAATGATGATTTAATCGGTTGAAACTGAGCAACAATGCCGTAGAATAGTCGGGTAACATGTATTGATGTTATTTGTACTGTTTGGATGTGTAAGAGAGGGTTGATGATGGATTGGTGAGGGAGAAGACAGAAGGGGATTTTGTTCTGCGCAGGTTCGCTGGCTCTCGCCAGGCGAGCGAAGGCGAAGCTTCGCCAGGCGAAGCCTAGCGAATGTTGGCGAATAATTATAATTAAATCCCAGTGGACTTCGCTGGCGAGTTCGCCAAGCGAAGGTGGATAGCGAAGGTTCGCCCAGCGAAGGTGCTGGCGAATAGTGGCGAATGAAGTCAGTAGCTACTGACTTGGGCTCGCTGGGAGGTCTCGCCAGGCGAAGCCTAGCGAATGTTTGCTGAGAGAGTTCGCCAGGCGAAGGCCAGGCGAAGGTTCGCTGCGAGGGTTCGCCAGGCGAATGAAGGCGAATGTGGCAGTATATTTTCTTTGCTGTGTTATCCAATGGTGATTGTTTGGTTGATTCGCATAGGTTAATACTTCTATGTTATGAATGAGTATGTGGACTCTTATGATAACATGTGTTGTGGGTAGCCTTCGGGCGTGAATCCTAGAGTTGTGATATGAATGATTAATTGTAATTGGTTAAAATACATGAGAACATAATGATGATTATGTGTGTATTAATTGATGAGTTTGTGAATGTTTGATTGTTGTGTACAATTATGTAATAAGTATGCAGGAGAATATTGTGGAAATATGTGTGCATAACTTATAATTGTATGATTGGTATTGTGATGTGTACACCTTGTATGAGATGGCATGAGATAAAGAATAAACATACTATGAAAAATGTGTTGTGGATGCATATTGTTTATATGCGATTGTATGTTAAAAATACATGAAGAATGCATGAGAGCATAATGATGGATATGCGTGCAGTGCTTGCTAAATATGATGTTGTATTGAATTGTGAATATTTGTGGATAATGCATGGGAACATATCGCGGATATGTGTGCATTGTTAATAATTGTATGAGATGCATGGGAACATATCGTGGATATGTGTGCATCGTTAATAATTGTGAGAAATGCATGGGAACATATCGTGGATATGTGTGCGTTGTGTGATAGTATTGAATTATGAATACGTTGATGATTATTATGATATGTTGTGTGTGCAATCATGATATAATTCACGAAGGGGTGAATTATTCGAATACATGGGAATATAATGATGAATGTATGTGTATTGTCTAATGAATTGTGAGTGCATATTTGTATGCGATTGTTGTGTAAATGCATGGGAACATATGTGATATGTGTGCATTGTTGTTGAATATGATGATGATGATGGGAGAAATGAATACATTGATAAATATTTGATATATGTTGTATGTGCAATCATAATGAAATTCTCGAAGGGGTGAATTATTCGAATGCATGGGATTAAGACGCGGGAACGGTCTTAAGTGCATTTATTGTGATTGGTTGATTGTACATGCATCATTCAGTCAAGAGGCAATGTCTGTTAGTTTCGTGGAAACTAGTGGCTTGTCCCAAACCTAGAAGGGTGGGTTTGAAGCCTAGGGGACGGGCTTGGTTGTTATCGGTCTAGAAGGGTGGACCCGGTTTAAAGTAAAAACCGAAAAATGATAACGAGTTATCGGTCTAGAAGGGTGGACCCGGTTTAGAGTGAAACCCGAAAAAAGATAACGTGAGTCGGTACCGCATAGCATTGAGTTGCATTGGATATGTTGAGTCACATTGCATAATATTGTTGTTGTATAAATGTGCTTGTGAATGATTGTGAAATTAAGCATGAAGGGATGTGCTTGTGGATGTTCATAATGTTGATATATGTGAACGTGATATGATTATGATTATGAGAATGAAGTGTGGTGAGAAATGTGAATATGTGTTATAGGATACCTATATATACATGATTTTATGCTTTGATTATTATGGTAATATTTCTCACCCTTCTGCTGTTTTATAATGCTCTATGAGGCATTGCAGATTAGGTTGCTGGAGGCCTTTATGAAGTTCTGCTTGTAGTTCGAGGTCGCTACGTGTGTAGCGGTTTAGTAATTAATTGTGGGTCGAGTCATGCTCTGGTAGTGTAACACGGGGATCGATTGCTTATGTTTTAGGATTATATTATGTAACCTAAGTTATGTTTTCATATTTGGAGTAATTGGGATAATGAGATGTTGGCCTTAGTGCCCAGAGATGTTGATTTTATATGATGAAAGTAAATGTTTCTTTTAAAGGATTTTCATTAATGAATCCGCTGCTGCATGCAAACTGAAATTTTGTAAAGCATGATTATTTATTGAAATATTAATGAGCATGACAAATTGTTTTGATGTGGTGCAAGTTTTGTGTGACGCCCTTTTTATTTGGATGCATGTTAATTTTACTCTGATTATGCATATATTTTCCGTGGGGTTTAGAAGGGTGTTACATTAGTGGTATCAGAGCAGGTAGGTCCGTCCGGCCAAGTTGTCTAATGTTATTTGTTCCCTTGTATGCGACATGTGTGTGAAAACACTGTCGATACATGTTGTTGCTTAACCTTGTCTAGAGAAGTGGGAATGATCTAAGTGGGGGAGAAGTTGTGCTTCTCCAAGATGCTGCAGGTGTAGAAGTTGTAGCTCAGTGGGTGGTTAACACTCTTGTGGTTTGGTAAAGATAGTCTATGCCCCATTATGGTTTCGGCTGTCTATCGACAAATTGAGGAACTGATCACCCTTAATCTCTTGTTGATAGTAGTTGGGATTGTGTTGGATGGGATAGATGTGTCTTGCAAGCTTAGATGGCGTGGTGTAGTGAATCGTCTTGAGTAAAGCCGAGCACTTGAGAGTTGTTTTGATGAGTCGGTGTAGGACAGTGATGAGATGTTTGATTTCGATGGAAATATTGAGTATTGATGGAAGTGGAGGAGTTGTCGGTTTACCGTTTGATTGTGGTAGTCTGAGAATTATCCTGACAAGATAAGGGTTAAACAGCCAAGACGTGAAGTTGAGTTGTGATCGACTTAGTTGCGGAGAATAATCAGATATTGGAAGCTCCATATTATACGTTTGTTTGAGTGGCCAAGGAATTAAGATTGATTGAGTAGTGTTGAGAATTATGTCTGGTGTGTGTGTTACGGCAACAGATTGTGGAGTCAAGTATAAGGGTGGATAATGACTTCTCGTGATTACTAAAGGAAATGAGATATGGAATACATGGTTGGTATAATCGGACCCTTAAGCATTTCAAGAGTTGGAGAGGTATTGGATGACCTTTGAGTGTGGAAGGGTTGTTTCCGTGATTTTGTCGTAACGGAAAACCGTAATTCGGAATGACGCAAGATTAGAAGCGTTGGAAGATATTACAGTGCTCTATGTGATGGGAAAGTAGTGACATGGAATTATGTATTTATTGGCGAAAAATGTTTGGATGTTATGGTAAGCGCGGAGAGTGCGGTTTGTGTTATCACCATGAGTTCGCAGCTGAGTGTCTGTTTGGTATAATGATTTTCCACACTTGATTGAGAGAGTCAATGGTTATGTAACCGATGGTGTTTGGATATGTTCGGAGAGTATAGGGGTTCATGTTGAGCGTCGGGAACTTGAGTTATTAGTATTGGGGAAGAGGCAGTGATGTACTACTGTGAAGAAAGTTCAAAGAGTTTTGAGAAAGCTGTCAACAGTTCGCGTATTGGTTTTGCCAAGTCCGACAGGATTGTCGTTGTGTTTTGAGATACTTTGTTGATATGATTAAGAGATGTGTTAAGTACAACATTAATGAGTTTTGGTTATGCTTGAAGGCAATATAAAGTACAGAGAGGGATTATCTGACAAGTAATTTGGAGTGGGTTGCTGTTGTGTGTTTGTACCAGAGTTTGGAAGCCTCAATTGTTTAGTTGAGATTTGAGATGGTTACTGACCTTAAGGTATTTGTTTTATTTGAGAGAGAGTCAAATATGAGACAGCGAAGTAATTGGAAATCCTGAAGGAGTATGGTTTTGGTTAAATTACCATTCGGATGAGACCAAGTGGTAGCTAAGATATCGAATCGGGAAATTTGGTATACACTAATGAAGATGGTAAGGAAGTTAGAACCAATTAAGCAAATTCAGATATGAGTTCGGCCTGTGAAGAGACTTCTTATGGAGTTGAGCCTTGGATGTTGAAATTGACTTTTGGTATTCTGATGAGGTTCGAGGAAATCGGAATTCTGAGTTGAGTTGATAGATTAATTGAATTTAATGGATAAAAGTCAGAGGGCTTATTTTCGGATTAAGGAAAATGGTATTGTGAGATGTCGTGATGAAGTGTGTATTCTGAATAGTGTGAGTTGGATAAGAGTACTCAGGGAGAAGTACATCGAGAAAGATGGAGTATCCGTGCGGGTACTAGGAAGATGCGACCGAATTTGAGAAATAGTTTTGGATAGCCATAGATGGAGAAGGAATTGATTGAGTTTGTATATGTTGATTAGACTTGCTGGGAATTGAAGTATGGACATTAGAGATGGTTGGATCTGATACAACTGTTGAGTATTTCGAGTGGGATGGGATAGTATTCCCATGGGCTTGTGCCGGGTTTTCTGATGAATTTGAGGAAGTATGATCCGATTTGGATAGTTAAGAATGGATTAACAAGAGTAACTTGTTGCCTACCAGTGAAGATGAATCATTCTGTTAGATGGGAACTCGAGTTTTTCGTTAAGATTATGGGAAAGATTACGAAAGCGGTTGGGTGCCATGTTGAAGATGAACTCTGACTAGCGTCCGTGAATGGCATGGACAAACGAAGAAAAATATCCAGTATGAAGAGGACTCGTTGAGAGCTTGTGTGTTGGACCAAGATGGATCTAAGGGTAGTTAATTGTCGTTGACAGAGTTGCCTATAATAACTGTTGCCAATTCGTATCGGAAACAACATCGTATGAAGTTCGTTGGGTAAGAGGGTATGACTCCTTTGTGTTGTTGCATGTCCAACGGGAGTGTTGTACTCGGATCAAAGACCGTGCAAGGGACGATGGAAGCGATCAAAGAATCCAAGTAAGGCCGTGTTTTGAGAGTTATGGTAGTAATTGGTGTTGGTCGAGCTTGAAGTCTCTTGAGCACCCTGTGTTTTGTTGATCTGTATCAGAGTAGCGCAGCGGAAGCGTGAGGCGGATAACATGTTAGACTGTTTTACTGCTGTCGCTTGAGAGGATTGCATGAGGTGTTCATATGTCTAAGTTGAAAAGGTACATTGATTCAGGTGGATGGTTTTCAAGTGAGAGGGAATTTGACTTCGGAGGCGTGGCTAGTTCTAGTTGTTGATAAGAAACAACTTCGAAGTGTAGAGGTTCCTTTGGTGGAAGTAGTTATGGGAGAATTGGGTTTGGAAGAATTGGAATGCGAGAGTCTTATCCAGAGTTGTTTGGATCAGATAACATTTTCGAGGACGAAAATTCCTAAAGTGGGGGAGAGTTGTAACAGCCCAAATTTCATTAAATAATTAATTGTGTTAATTAATTGATTTATTTGGATTATTCTAATTATTTGAATAATTAGATGTTTGTTTAATGGATTGATAGATGTTTTGAGAAAGTAAATATAATGGAAAGAAAATGATAGAGAGAAAAGAAAAGAAAAGAAATAAAAGGATATAAAAAGGGGATTGGAGAGAAAGAGAAAGATAGAAAGAAAGAAAGAAAAGAGAAAGAAAGAAGAAGAGGAGAAATGAAGAGGAAAAAGGGAAAACTTGGAGGATCATCAAGAACCAACATCAAAGCTCTGATTAATCGAGGTAAGGGTGAGAAACATTGCTATTTAATCATTGTATGCTATTATGTATGTTAGGTTTGGGTTTGTGGATGTTTTTCATCACTTTCCAATTAGGGCAAATGTTGGATTAATCAGTAGAATGATGATTTAATCGGTTGAAACTGAGCAACAATGCCGTAGAATAGTCGGGTAACATGTATTGATGTTATTTGTACTGTTTGGATGTGTAAGAGAGGGTTGATGATGGATTGGTGAGGGAGAAGACAGAAGGGGATTCTGTTCTGCGCAGGTTCGCTGGCTCTCGCCAGGCGAGCGAAGGCGAAGCTTCGCCAGGCGAAGCCTAGCGAATGTTGGCGAATAATTATAATTAAATCCCAGTGGACTTCGCTGGCGAGTTCGCCAAGCGAAGGTGGATAGCGAAGGTTCGCCCAGCGAAGGTGCTGGCGAATAGTGGCGAATGAAGTCAGTAGCTACTGACTTGGGCTCGCTGGGAGGTCTCGCCAGGCGAAGCCTAGCGAATGTTTGCTGAGAGAGTTCGCCAGGCGAAGGCCAGGCGAAGGTTCGCTGCGAGGGTTCGCCAGGCGAATGAAGGCGAATGTGGCAGTATATTTTCTTTGCTGTGTTATCCAATGGTGATTGTTTGGTTGATTCGCATAGGTTAATACTTCTATGTTATGAATGAGTATGTGAACTCTTATGATAACATGTGCTGTGGGTAGCCTTCGGGCGTGAATCCTAGAGTTGTGATATGAATGATTAATTGTAATTGGTTAAAATACATGAGAACATAATGATGATTATGTGTGTATTAATTGATGAGTTTGTGAATGTTTGATTGTTGTGTACAATTATGTAATAAGTATGCAGGAGAATATTGTGGAAATATGTGTGCATAACTTATAATTGTATGATTGGTATTGTGATGTGTACACCTTGTATGAGATGGCATGAGATAAAGAATAAACATACTATGAAAAATGTGTTGTGGATGCATATTGTTTATATGCGATTGTATGTTAAAAATACATGAAGAATGCATGAGAGCATAATGATGGATATGCGTGCAGTGCTTGCTAAATATGATGTTGTATTGAATTGTGAATATTTGTGGATAATGCATGGGAACATATCGCGGATATGTGTGCATTGTTAATAATTGTATGAGATGCATGGGAACATATCGTGGATATGTGTGCATCGTTAATAATTGTGAGAAATGCATGGGAACATATCGTGGATATGTGTGCATTGTGTGATAGTATTGAATTATGAATACGTTGATGATTATTATGATATGTTGTGTGTGCAATCATGATATAATTCACGAAGGGGTGAATTATTCGAATACATGGGAATATAATGATGAATGTATGTGTATTGTCTAATGAATTGTGAGTGCATATTTGTATGCGATTGTTGTGTAAATGCATGGGAACATATGTGATATGTGTGCATTGTTGTTGAATATGATGATGATGATGGGAGAAATGAATACATTGATAAATGTTTGATATATGTTGTATGTGCAATCATAATGAAATTCTCGAAGGGGTGAATTATTCGAATGCATGGGATTAAGACGCGGGAACGGTCTTAAGTGCATTTATTGTGATTGGTTGATTGTACATGCATCATTCAGTCAAGAGGCAATGTCTGTTAGTTTCGTGGAAACTAGTGGCTTGTCCCAAACCTAGAAGGGTGGGTTTGAAGCCTAGGGGACGGGCTTGGTTGTTATCGGTCTAGAAGGGTGGACCCGGTTTAAAGTAAAAACCGAAAAATGATAACGAGTTATCGGTCTAGAAGGGTGGACCCGGTTTAGAGTGAAAACCGAAAAAAGATAACGTGAGTCGGTACCGCATAGCATTGAGTTGCATTGGATATGTTGAGTCACATT
Organism: Lathyrus sativus; assembly: GCA_963859935.3. Taxonomy (NCBI): domain Eukaryota; kingdom Viridiplantae; phylum Streptophyta; class Magnoliopsida; order Fabales; family Fabaceae; genus Lathyrus; species Lathyrus sativus. The sequence goes on from OZ012735.1 coordinate 266,526,497, forward strand.
GCATAATATTGTTGTTGTATAAATGTGCTTGTGAATGATTGTGAAATTAAGCATGAAGGGATGTGCTTGTGGATGTTCATAATGTTGATATATGTGAACGTGATATGATTATGATTATGAGAATGAAGTGTGGTGAGAAATGTGAATATGTGTTATAGGATACCTATATATACATGATTTTATGCTTTGATTATTATGGTAATATTTCTCACCCTTCTGCTGTTTTATAATGCTCTATGAGGCATTGCAGATTAGGTTGCTGGAGGCCTTTATGAAGTTCTGCTTGTAGTTCGAGGTCGCTACGTGTGTAGCGGTTTAGTAATTAATTGTGGGTCGAGTCATGCTCTGGTAGTGTAACACGGGGATCGATTGCTTATGTTTTAGGATTACATTATGTAACCTAAGTTATGTTTTCATATTTGGAGTAATTGGGATAATGAGATGTTGGCCTTAGTGCCCAGAGATGTTGATTTTATATGATGAAAGTAAATGTTTCTTTTAAAGGATTTTCATTAATGAATCCGCTGCTGCATGCAAACTGAAATTTTGTAAAGCATGATTATTTATTGAAATATTAATGAGCATGACAGATTGTTTTGATGTGGTGCAAGTTTTGTGTGACGCCCTTTTTATTTGGATGCATGTTAATTTTACTCTGATTATGCATATATTTTCCGTGGGGTTTAGAAGGGTGTTACAACAACGGCTTCCCCCTTCGGATAATACGCGTTCAGGCATGCTGCAGCTTGGCTAGTAACTCCCCCTTCACGTCTCCGGTGAAGTACAGAGATTCCTGTACTTCCTCCTCCTTTGGCGGGTTCTTCAGCGCATATCCGAACTGACGGACGAACAGAGATGGGTTGTAGTTGATACACCCTTTCCTTCCAATCAATGGGACATTAGGGTACCCCGGACAACTGAAGATAAGTTCAGACCCCAGTAGGTCTCTGTCAAACCATCCAATGTCTTCGGAAGATAGCCTCATCAGGCGTTCTGACCAGCTAGCAGTGGTTGCACTTTCCACAAAGGACCCCTTCATTGGAAGATGACTTTTGAACCACATATTCAATAAAGGAGCACAGCAGTAAACAACTTTTCCCCTTCGGTTTTCGTTCTTGTAGTGCAATGAGTGGTAGAAGTCCCCGATCAACGTTGGCACTGGATTGCCGGCAGCGAATAGATGGAAAGCGTCCAGGTCTACGAAGTTGGGTAAGTTAGGGAACAGCACAATCCCATAAATACAGAGAGCCAAAATAGCATTGAAAACCACCCAACATCCGCTCTTGGCATACTCCTGAGCTTTGCCGACCAAGAAATCAAGAGAGAAACCTGATACCCCAAGCCAAGAAGTCAATAACAGTTCTGCAGCATCCATATGCAAGGCTTTGGCTAAGTCCTCCAACTTGGGCTCAGCAGCAGAGTGAATAAAGGGAACCTTGTTCTGCACCGGTAACTCAGTAAACTCCATATACTCCTCAATGGTAGGCCCTAGGATAAAGTCAGCAAACGTAAAACATCTCAATGCGGGGTCATAGAACTGCATCAAGGTGTACAGCCCGTTCATCTCATCAGTAGTGGGCTTGCAGACTAATCTCAGTAATCTTCCGTGACTCATTCTGAAGCTTCTCCTAACCCCCTCATCAGCAAGAGATATCAGACCAAGCAAAGAAGTAATATCAGGTGAAGGCAGCTTATACGCAACTGTTTTCCTCAAACCGGCCATGATCAATACTCAGAAGTCTGGGCACTAGAATCGGAGGATATGCAAATGCACCTGCAGCACAGACATACGTTAATGGGATGCAATGATAATGGGTATGCAAACAATGCAATGCAAGTAACATGCAACAGGGACCATCTGCCGTAGCTGAATAGCCTGAACCATATCAAGAAGTCTCAGATAGACTCTATAGAAGTCCTCAAACCCTGGTCTCAGATAGACCTAAAACAAAGCTCCAACAATGGTCTCTGACAGACCTCAAACCAAAACTCCAACTGGTCTCTGGCAGACCTCAAGACTCTCAACTGGTCTCTGACAGACCTCAGAACACATCTCCAAATGGTCTCTGACAGACCTCCTAACTCTCCATAAATACCCAGGATCTCTGATCAAGAAATAGCCGGTAGTCTGAAGGTCTAGTTACCTGCATAACCCCAAACCCCCTCACAGGTGGATGTCCTAGTAACTGACAAAGGTATGGCATCCTATGCGGTCGTCGGCGTCACAGACTTTCAGGGTTAATGATACGATTCCCAGAAGGAGTGGCATCATCAAATCCTGAAGAGGCCTCACTTAGCCAACTTCCAAATGATCGGTTCCCGGAGTCGACAATTCAGCTGACCAACAACCCCTTCGACCCAAAGGGTAGAAAAAGAAGCCAACCAGAAGAACCTCGTCCGAGTGTAGATTTCATGAGACACTAATGCAAGCAAAGCCGGCACGCGCCCACTACTCTCTACTCTAATTCTAGGTGCACTCAAGCCCAGGTCCGGCTTCTCACTCAATATCAGAACACCCGTCACACCCCAATACAGTAATAATAAACAATATATATAATGTTGAAAATAAAGGCCAGAAATATAAATCCATACAAAATCCTCGACGGGAAAACAAGCGTTGGGATTGACTCTCTTAAGGGACGTTGGATCCCAAATGCATAAGAACCATCGCAGTCCGTAGCAGCCAGGGGACGTTGGCTCCCCAGCTGAGTCGCCAGCTGTCGCTACTGCGAAAATCGGCGCCGGCTGATAGAAGAGTCGCCACCATGCGTTATTCATCCCACGGGAGGGAAAGGAAACGCTCAGAGTAAACCTCGCACAACATGGGAAAGGTATGGTCGTCGCAACCAAAACCTGGATTCGGGAGTCGGTTACGCAAGGGGAAGGTATTAGCACCCCTCACGTCCGTCGTACTCGACGGGATCCACGCTTGTTTTCGGGTATGGATTGTTATTCTATCTAAACTATAGGTCAAGGGTTAAAAAGAAAATAAAATGAAAATAAAAATGACTCGGCAAAGTATCGCACTTTATGCCTACGTATTCTCGCCTGGAACGAGAAATCAGAGTCAACGTAGTTCGCCTACCTACGGGAAAGGAGGGGAAGGTTGCTCGCTAGGATATCGCATCCTGTGCCTACGTACTTTCATACAGCATGAAAGATCAGAGCAAACGTAGTTCGGGCCACGTACGACACAAGTCTGTCTTGGTTGATTTTATTCCTTCTGAAAAAGGTTTTTCTGATTAACAGTCCCGGCGGACAAAAATGACGGCTTGATGAGTTCACGTTCTTTTACGAAAGAAGTGTCTTTTATTGTGTTTGAAATCTTTATGATATTTTCCTGTTTGTTTTGAGAAAGAAAGAGACAGAACTCTAACCTATGGTAGCGAAGGGAACCAGACTAACCTAATGTTATCATGCATGGGTTAAGACCTAGAGTCTATCATGCTCCTCTCTTGCACAGAGAGAAACAGAGATCCTAAGGGATAGGCAGAAACAGAAACAATACAGATATAATAAAGCGGTAAAATGCATGGGTGCAACAGTACAAGCAAGGCATGGGAGTCCCACTCAACCTCGAACCTAGAAAACAATAGGCAAAAGTGAACAGGCTTCACCTTCAACCCAACAGGGTAAACAGCAAACAATACAGTCAGGAAAACCAAGCAATACATCAGAAATGAAATACAGCAAAAATAACCAGCTACAGCAGCTCTGCATCAACATCTGACTTCAAGGAATCTCCAAACAGCTACAAGCTTCAGCAAGCATCAATCTCCATCTCCACAGTCTTCAGCAAGATCTTGATCACCAGTCCTCAGTCTACAATGGCTTTTCTTCAAGTCTCAGGCTCCAGGATGAACATCAGTCAACCAGATGAAGTGAATGAATGTTAGACAGTTAATTACCTACCAAGGGTGGTTCATCAACTATTAACATTAAACAGAAAGTTTCTCTCAAAAGTTCTATCTTTCAAATACATTCACTGTTTGAGAAACTTTGAATCATAGAGAAAGGATGGATGCAGACAAGGCATTCCATGTTTGAGAAACAAGCTTTCTAATCTAGGGCTCTGCCTAGCTCCTAAACCCTAACCTCCTCAACAGCTGCTAGCAGGAATCCCCTCTCCAATCTCTGGAAGTTGGTCTTTAGGCTCTGGATCTCCAATGGTCTTCATCTCCTCAAGTCTTCAGCTTCCCCAATCCCAGACAATCCCAATACCCACACAGACAAATCAATAATCCCCAGAGGGCACACCACACCAATCAATCAAATATAGCAGTAATATATCAATAGCAGTAGGGGAATCCTAGTGATTTCTAAGGGGAACTATCCTATACCCATAACCCCTATAGTCCATACCCCAAAAATCAAATGAAAATTTCCTAAAAGAATTAAACTATCTCACCTCAGTTGATTTAAAACCCTAATTTTGTTCAAGTTATTCAAGCCTAAACCAATCATCTAAAATTAATCTCTAAAAATATGAACTAAATTGCATATACAAGCTAACAATGTCTATTAATCAACCTAAAAAGAAAGAGTGAAAAATATTAAAGCCACTAATAGAACAAAAATTATCAAAATCATGTATGAAATGAAACACTTAAAATATGCATTTATTTGGAAAATATGGGAAAAATATCAAACAAAAATAAAATGCAATTTTTATATTTTATAATTTTCTTGACACTTTAAAGAAAATGTTAAAAAAAGAATGGATTAAAAATATGCAATTTCTAATTTGTTATGAATTTTCAAAAATGAATGAAAATAAAAAGAAATTGAAAAAGAAAATAGAAAGAAATAAAGGGAGGGGGTGTAACAAGCAGTCAGAATCCAGTTCAACGCGTTGGGCCCATCAAATGAGGGGTGCAAATATGAATACAAGCCCAATGCCGCGTTAATGAAACGCTGCGTTTCACGTGGCTTTGTAATTCCCTCCAAAATGCAGATTGAATGTCAGCCCTTGATCTTGAAGTCAATTCAACGTTTTCTTTCCCATCCAACGGCCCTTGTGTTTCTTCCCCAAATGAAACCCTAGGTTCAGGTTTTGTCCATGCCATGCAACCAACTTCTAATGATTCGTTCTCCTTCCCCAAGCCATGAAACAACACGATTCAAAAACCAAAATTGATCCCCTTCTTCCCCTCTATCCATCCATGGCCATAGTTCATCTTGAAACAACCTCTAACCTTCAAACAGAGAGCACTAACACACGGGTACCACCATGAATACGTGCCATGCAACTTCATTAAACCTTGAAATTCTTGATGTTAACTTGTTCTACATGCCACCCTGAGTACACTAAGCTATAATACACGCTTTAAAACTCCATAACCAAAGCTTCCTTGATCTTGCAAGAATTGATACCATCTTTCGAAACTTCATGAAATGATCTTAAACTACTCATGGATGATCCCTAGATTGTCTCTATTGCAAATAACTTAAGATCTAACCCTAACAATGGCTAATCATGGTGATTCGAATCAAATTGCATCCTTACCAAATGGATATGGTGATGATGGTTATCCCTCGTTTCAACCCTTGCCACTTGTGCTAATTGATCCTTGGATGATAGTGATGATTCCTGTGAAGAGAATTGGTGCTTAAATCCCTTGAAAATGGCAATTCACACCTTCATGCAAGTTGGAGTGATGAATGGGAACCAACAATCCAGCCACGAATCCTTGAGCCTTCTTCTTGCTTTTTACTCCACAACAATGGAGGATGATGATGATAACAGAAATTGAGATGATTGATGAAGCTTCAATGGAGTTTGAAGAGAAAATGCAAATTGGAGTGAAGGATTCAAAGTAATGTTTACAAGTTAAAAGAATCACCAACCCATGCACAAATAGCTTCATTTCCTTATATAGGAGAGGATTAACAGAATGAGAAGTTTCTAGATTGATCCTAGAGGGATCTAGAAGCTTATGGAACTTTCATGAATTTATCATTTGATGGCATTTTGAATCATATCATATCATGCTTGCACCTTGGGTAAACTTGAGTGAAAATCTCCTCTCATGAGATATTAGGAGTGTATGTATGAAAAACCAAGCTTTCCTTGCCTTGTGTTAAGCTTTACCATGTTGCCTTATGATGTAAGAAACAAATTTACAAAGGAAGTCCAATTTTTAAACCTAAACTCAAAAATGTGGCTGAACCAATGTCTTTAAAATGATGTTGGGAATCAATTTGGTATATTGGATGACCCATATTGGCTTTGTAGATCTCTCAAACCATTTTCCAACTTGAACTTTTTCAAGTTATATGCCTTTTTTAAGTCATTTTTCACCACTTTTAAAATTCCAAGCTCCAAGCTTTTCCAAACTTTCACACATTCTTTTCTAGCCTTAAAATCCCATTTTGAACAACTTTGATGTTGTGAAGTTTTTCATTTGAAGCTTCCTTGTATGAGTTTTAGGCATATGCTATGAATGACCTGTAATCACCAAATGACCAAAATACCCTTTGCTTGCCAAGACCATAAGTAGAGTTCCACAAATCCTATGAAGGCATACCATACCATTATAGAAAGATAAAACAATGAGGAACAACTCTTATGTTGACCAGAAATTCATTTGAAATCTCCTTGAGGGGTAAAAATAGCTTGGAAGTCAAGTCACCTTTACAGACAAAATTTCAGATACCTCAGATGACCTGTAACTTGCAAGGACCATAACTTGAGTTCTATAAATCTCCTTGATGTCTTCCACCACTCAAATTAAAGGTCTTGAGATCCTCTACAAGTTTCAAGTTGACCAAGGATCCATTTGGAGCTTGAATTTTGACTTATCTTGCTTGGAAATTTGACCTAAACTAGGGGATTTTACACAAAAACCCTAATTTAGAACCTCCTCTTCTCCTTGATTTCTCTTGATTTATTCTTAGCATAACAACATATCTTTATTCTCCATGTCAAATGATGAACCCCACATCTCTTCAATAGCCCTTAATGCCTTTCAATCAGTCAGTTGACCCAGGGTTGACCCAGATGAAACCCTAGTTGACTGTCTTCAACTGTAATTCTTGTGACTTCACCAATGACTTGTCTCCTTCTCCAAATGACTTTCTAAGTCCTCCAAGATGTCTAGATACTCTCCATGCCTCAATTCACAGCTCACAACTTCTTTGATGATCTTCAAATACACTCAAGATAGGAGAGAGACTCAAAGCTTGATCTATTGAACTCTCTACTTTCAAATTCTTTTCTGATGACTCGAATGGGATTGAATTAGGATAACAACCTCTTGATAGGCTCATAGAGATGAGAATAATGATTGGTCCCCTGTTAGCTGACTTTCTATGCTTATGCTATGCAGATGAGTAGGTCATGTACATGACTCTATATGCAAATGCTAATGATATTGAAACATAAACCAAGTGAATAAGGTTGAGCAAAATTTTTAGGGTGCAACACTTGGTCTCGAAGCAGCCATTGATCTCCAAATCAAAAATCTCGAAGTCAGTGGAGACTCAGGTTTGGTTATCTACCAAGTCACGGGTGAATGGGAGACAAGACATGAAAACCTAATCCCTTACAGAGCTTATATCGTTGAAACGATCAAGTATTTTGACGAAATCACCTTTAAAGATGTTCCAAGAGCAGAGAATCACATCGCCGACGCATTAGCCATGCTGGCCTCGATGTGGAAAACTAGAGATGTCAACGATGGCACACTTATCAAAATTGAATGCAAGACAGAGCCTGCTTACTGTCAAATGATTGAAGAAGAAACCGATGGCAAACTCTGGTATCATGCTATAAAGAATTATCTGTTGAAACAAGAATATCCCGCAGATGCTACAGCACTTGACAAGAAAACGCTGAGACGATTAGCATCCAAATTCTTCCTCAGCAATGGTGTACTTTACAAAAGAAATCATGATATGGTCTTACTCAGATGTGTTGACAAAAGAGAAGCGGACTTGTTAATGAAAGATGTTCATGAAGGAATGTTTGGTACTCATGCCAACAGATACGCCATGTCCAAAACGATCTTGAGAGCTGATTATTATTGGTTAACTTTAGAAACCGACTGCATTTAGTACGCCAGAAAATGTCACAAATGTCAGATCTACGCGGACAAAATGCATGTGCCTCCAACACTGTTGAATGTACTGTCGTCACCATGGCCTTTCTCTATGTGGGGGATTGACATGATTGGGGCAATTGAGCCAAAAGCTTCAAATGGACACCGTTTCATTCTAGTTGCCATCGACTATTTCACAAAATGGGTTGAAGTTGTATCTTACACCAATGTCACACGTCAAGTGGTGGCTCGTTTCATTAAAAAGGAGATCATTTTTCGTTACGGGATCCCAAGCAGAATTATAACAGACAACGGTACCAATCTGAACAACAAGGTCATGAAAGAATTATGTGATGATTTCAAAATCGAACACCACAACTCTTCCCCTTACCGTCCAAAGATGAATGGAGCTGTGGAAGCTGCAAATAAAAACATCAAGAAGATCTTGCAGAAAATGGTTAAAACTTACAAAGATTGGCATGAAATGCTACCATTTGCCTTGCACGGATACAGAACCTCCGTCCGCACTTCCACAGGGGCAACTCCCTTTTCTCTGGTATATGGAATGGACGCAGTTCTTCCCATCGAGGTCGAGATACCATCCCTCAGAGTCATCATGGAAACCAAGTTAGAAGAGGCAGAATGGATTAAAGAAAGATTTGATCAGCTGAATCTCATCGATAAAAAGCGCATGTCTGCGATGTGTCACGGCCAGTTGTATCAAAAAAGAATCAAGAGAGCGTTCGATAAAAAGGTCCGTCTCAGAGAGTTCCGCGAAGGAGAACTTATGCTCAAGAAGATCTTACCAGTTCACAAAGACGTAAGAGGGAAGTGGATGCCTAATTACGATGGCCCCTTTATTGTGAAGACAGTATTCTTCGGAGGTTCACTGATCCTTACTACCATGGACGGAGAACAACTCACACACCCGATAAACTCTGACGCAGTTCGGAAATATTACGCCTAAAAAGTACCCGATAAACCGGAAAATCCAAAAGAACGATTTATGCAAAAGTTAGGGTAAAAAAGACAAAAGAGAAGAAAAGAAAAAGAGAAAAGAAATCAAAAAGCTCGCTAAGTTGAAAACCTGAAAGGGCGGCTTAGGCAAAAATGAGCGTCCTGGTGGATTGAAAACCCGAAAGGGCGATCCAGGCAAAAATTAGGGATAAAGGCGTTTCGTTGCATCAGACGAAGTCATCAACACTGCAGACTCAACAAAGATTCATCTCAACAGCTCTCGTCAGAAGCAAGGATCTTGGAGAATTCTAGTCTTTAGGGATAGTTAGGTCACAGGATTCAATGTAACCTTATCCACTTTTGCCATTTTTACTTGTAAAATTTCCATGGAATATTGTCATTGGGAAGATTTCATCCTTTAAATAAAATCAGCCTTTTGAGCTTTTCTTTCTTGTGCAAATTATCAGTTCCTTATTTTCTCTGTTATGCAAAATTCCGTTCGTTAGTCAACGATTGTTTTTGAAAGCATTAAAGTCCAAATTTTTGAAAATAACTTAGAAAGATTTAACAAAATGTTTTAACTTGTGGAAAGACTCGAGGAAAATCGTACTTCCCCGAAACTTCAGGGTAGCAGGAGTCTTGATACACAGTCAGAATTTACATTCCCCAATGAAATGCTAACAAGTTGAGCGACGAAGAGTCCTTTGGCCATGTATGGTTATCAAGATTGAAGATTATCCCTCAGGACTTCTTGTGATGATATGAAGGTTCTTTCCCCAGCGAAGTATTTCTGGACATCTGTTTGAATTCACCTCAGCAAAATCTACCTACAGGCCCTATTCCCCAGTAGGTCTTCGGGTTTATTTCCCAAGTCTACGTACACCCCTCATCATGGGATCAGTGTGATTCATTTGTTCCCCGAGTCGGTGACATCTATCAATCCCCGTGAAGTCTAAGTTATTACTTGCTTCATTTCCAAGTATAAGTCCAGTCGTAACTGGCATTTTGTTCAAACCAATTGTCGTTGGCATTCATTTGGTCGTCACCATCTATTTCCTTTTAAGCCCAGTCGTCACTGGCATTGTCTAAATCCAATTGTCATTGGTATCTCGTTAGTCGTCACTAACAAATCCACGTATAAGTCCAGTCGTCACTGGCACTGTTTAAAAGTCCAATTGTCATTGGCGCCTCTTGGTTTGGTCGTTACCAACCTTTCCCCGGGGAATCCAGTCGTCACTGGTATTGTTCCAATTGTTATTGGTATATTGTTAGTTGTTACTAACTCTCCCCATGAAGTCCAGTCGTCACTGGCACTGCCTAAATCCAATCGTCATTGGTATCTTGTTGGTTGTCACCAATTTTTTTTCCCTTTGAAACCCAGTCGTAACTGGTATCATCATCTAGAGTCCAATCGTTATTGGAATCTGTTTCGTTTTGGTCGTTACCAACACCCTAGCTAAGATCTAGTAATCACTAGCATCCTCGTAACCAATTGTCATTGGTATTCCCCAACATGGTCGTCGCCATCTTCATTAAAAATCCAGTCGTAACTGGCATTGTTTCATAATCAATTGTCATTGATACCCTGATTTGGTCGTCACCAATCACCATTAAAAGACCAGTCGTCACTGGCATTACTTGGAAGTTCTGGTCGTTACCAATTTCCCTAGGACGTTTCTTGATTACCAGCACTGTGTGAACTATTTGCAGAAGCTGAGGATATATCCCCAGTGATCCATGTTCCCAGTCAAGTCCCGGAGATCTAGTCGTCACTAGTATCCCCAGTGTGCTTAGTCTTGTTTCTAATCCATTCCTGAAGATCCCGTTTGAACTCTTTGCTATAGGAAGTTCCTCATCTGATCATCCCCAGTGAGGTTGTATCCAGTCTTTTGCTTCCCCGGTGAAGTCTGCTTTTCTCCTTCCCCCCAGTGGAATTAAGTCTCCATCCCCCTAGTAAGAATATTTCCTTTCCCCCAGTAAAAGTCTATTCTTCTCCCCGGTGAAGTACTTCTTTTCCAAAAAAAATTGTCATCTTTATTGGATTTGCCTATTCCCCATATGAAGTTTTCCTTCTTACATTATCAGTCATGTCTGAATTGTTAATTTAGTTTTCCCTAGTACGAGTCCCCAGTGTCGAGTCCTTGCATTTGTCATTGGTTGTTTTACTGTTTCTTTTATTATTATCTTTGCGTCTGTGTTGTTTGCATTCAAGCATCATAAAGCATCATTTAGAGTCCATGGGATGTCATAACTTGTCCTTTAGCATGACATCAGATCTAAGGGACAAAATTTTTGGTTATCTATATTTAAATACCTTTCACCGCGATTCTACGAGGATTGTCATCTCTCAGTTCCATCTAATGGAGATATTTAAATAGGGGCAACTGTTGCACCCCAAATTTTGACCCCTTAGATTCTCATTATCATTTTAGGAGCATACTCATGAACTGTCTAACCTTAATCCGGTGCAAGTCTGTCTTTGTCAAATTGCAGATGAATCAGGGTTTCGTGCATTCAAAATCAAAACATCATTGTTTGTGATTAGTCAGTATTTTGGGCTCATTCAAATAAGAAACAAGGTCAAGGATATTACATAATGTCAAATGAGAAGCCAATTTGAAGAAATCATTTCAGAATCAAGAACAGTGCAGTCCGGAGGCCCCGATTAGGGTTTTTAACTAGTAAAAGTCAACTGTGGTTTGACTTTGATGTTGGAAGGTGTTGTAATGGTGGGATTGAGGTCCATGGAGTTCATATAGCTTATTAAAGTCTATTCAAGAAGTGTCAATGTCTCAGGATGTCCAGAATATCAACTGGCGACCCGATCGGCACCGATCGATCGTACGGTTGACCGAAAAGTCAACTCTCCAAATTTTATGAATTGGAATTCAAGTTGTGAAACAAAGTTGTTCCTTATGACATATGGGACTTGCATATCAATTTTCATGATCATTGGATCAAGGATGAAGGAGTAATCAAGAAATCGGGAAATTAGGGTTTTGAAAAGGGCTAAACCATAACTCCTTAACCACACATCCAATTGAGTTGGTTCAAAGCTCATTTGGAAGCTCTTGACAAGTCCTACAAAAGTCCCTGAGTGGTCCATGATCAGAAAATGCATAGATTTTGAGTTATGGTCAAATTCATTTCAAGAAGGGAAAAAGACTTAGGAAAATTTCACTTTTTAAGCTCATTTTTAGCAACTTTGGAGGGCTTTTTTGGCCAAGTTACTTTGAAAAATTGAAACTCATGAAAACATGAATGTTTTAAAGATATGTGAGGGCTTTCTAAATTGTATTATAACATCTCAAGAGGAGTTATGAGCAGCAAGTTACATGTGTTCAAAGTTAAGGGTTTCACATAATAGTCCCACATTGGCTGAATTTTCAAGATTGATTTCTTTCACCAATTTTGCCAAATATTCTTGATCTAACTTGTTGTATCTGATGTATGAGATGTATGTATCATGAAACAAAAGAGAACTATGCAGAATAGCCCAAAATCAAAGGTTTGAGTCCATTGCCTTGCAAGTGGACAAGTTTGACAATTCCAACCATGAGGTGTAAAGTGAAGCTGCACCAGCCCTCCCCTATGGTTTCTAGCCTGCTACAAACATCAAAAATCAGTGGGAAATGTTTACAAAATATCCTTGTATCAGAACCAATTATGAAAACCCTCCCTTGAAGGTTTGCTTCAAAATATCACAAGTTTGCTTCATGATGAAGAAAGGTCCCTAGCAAGCACCTCAATCTCTTTTACTATAAAAGGAGGGCTCATTCACCTCATTCCACACACAATTCGTCTGATAAAAATCATAGAGAAGCTATGTCAACTCCTCCCACACCTTGCATCAAATTCTCAAAATCACCAAAGTTCACAAAAACTTCAAAAATGGTCATGAAGTGAAATCTGCCCAAATTCATTCCTATCCTTTCAAACACCTAAACCACCCTCCACACAACTTCTAAATAACATATAGAAGGTGTGTAATCCATTAAACCACCAAGAAACTTCAAAAATCAAAAAGTCAAACTTCTACCTACCATACTTTGACCAAAAGCCACAAAAATCACCAAAACTAGTCCTAGGCACATTCTTGGCATTCTAACCACTCTAACACCTCACAAATGACATTTCTCAACTGTCCAAGCTGTTAGAAACCATTGGAAACCCCTATCTCTTCATTTGGCATCATAAGTGCATTGTTGCTTAAAGTTGAAGAAAAGTTCAAAGGCAAGAAAGTGAAGTAAGAGGTCTCTGGTTTTCTCAACTATTCTAGCATATTCAAAAGGGTCATCAAGAGGTATGTATCTATTTATTATTGGTTTTAGCATCATGTCTCATGAAATCACATTTTTGAGTGCTTTTGGTAAAATTTGAGATATGCATACCTTGTTGATTTTCATGATGTATGTTTTCAAATAAGTGGTAAGACTCCCATAGGCATTAGCATAAAGTGGCGAACCTGTTTGTCATGATGGTATGCTAATTGATAGGCCATCCCAAACATTTGAACAAATGATTTGATCTTGGTTATTTGCTAAAAAATACAAACTTGTTAATGCTATTAAGATTTCTCTTTCATGATTCATGTTTAGTAACTGTTGTTATCAAGGCTTATGCTTGACATTCAAAATACATTGGCTCTTAGCTTTAAAAGCAGAAACCCCCAGCCTGCTGTCATGAAATTTAAAACTTGGTATTGAAAGTCAATTGATTTGATTCATTGTTGTTTTGCTGCTATTAAAAGAAAAGTACTGCTACTGTCAAAACAAATTACAAGTTGAAAATTCATTTTTTGCATAAGGCATCACTGACCTGATTTTATCTTGCAAACATGTTTCTATGTGCATTTTAGGTATGCCTATATATTTACATTGCTCAAATTGTGCATAGACTCCAAATTCATATGTTGCCACAAATGCTTCAAAACTCATCAAATCACTCAAAAACCATTTTTCCATGCCAATTACTTTTTGCATCAAAATAACATTTGAACATCTCATAAATGTCATTTGAAGTATGTTGACATAGTTACTTTGGCCTCAAGACAGCTGCCTCAAAAATTCATGTTTCAACATCACTTTTCACACACACTCAAACTACACCAATGCTACTTTTGGCATAAACTTGTTTTTCACTCAAACCACATCACATACACTTCATATTAGTCATTTATGAGATGTTGGAATGATCATTTTGCACTGAAACATACTGTAATGAAATCTCACTTTTCAAAATGCATGATTCTTCACAAAAGCAACACCTCACAAGCTACTTTTTACATGAACTTGTTTTTCCCCAAAGACACATTGCACACACTTCATATTAGTCATTTATGAGATGTTGGAATGATCACTTTGCACTAAAATTCACTGTCATGAAAATTCACTCTTCAAATGCTCATTTTCTTCACATAGTGACATATCACACACCATTTTTGCATCAGCTTGCTTTGAATTGAAAGGCATGTTCTAACAGCTCATGTTTGTCATTTATAATGTGTTTGTATGATCATATGACATTGAAGTTGTTTGGAACACATATCATACCCTCATGATGCATTTTCACATACACATGAACACAAAATCACCAAATTTCAAAACAGTCAGTACAGCCTTTAAAATTCATTTGAAACTCATTCCTTAACTTATGTTAGAGGTGCACAGAAGGTTGTTATGATCAATGGTTACCTTGAACTTGAAATACCTACTTTCATGCATAATTTCATGTTAACTTTGCATCTTGTATGTGACTTTTCATAACAGTGCATTTTTAACCACAAAATTGACTTGAATTCATTCATTACCATTTATCTATGATGTGTGCATGGTTGATATGTTTTGAACATTAGTGTGTGAGGCTACACATATGAAAATGCATCTCATTACACTTCAATACAGCAGCTATCGGGTTTTGTAGAGGTTTGAGAATTTTCAAAAACTGAGACCACCATTAGCTTCCTTGTTTGATTCTACCCCAAATCCATATAAATTTTGTTCCATTCCGATAAACGGTTAGGGAGATACGATACAAAACGTAAATGTCCGGTTATGTGTGTTCTTGCCCAGCCATAGAACCAACTTACCCTTATAATTAATTAGGGGTGGCTTCATCAATGGATGTATAGCCACCTCAGTGGTATTACCATGCGCCTTTCACCCCTTGTTCTTGAGTTTGACCCCTGAGGAGGGCAACTCTTTTATCCATTTGTGATTTTTCACATAAACTTCGAAAATTCGTGTCTCACTCGTTTCTCATCGTTTTTTGTCCGTTATTTTTCCGTTGTGCTCGTATTAATGTGTACTTTCATGCCATGTTTTTATTTTTCATGTTTTCATATTTTATCAATAAGTTTGTTTATGTATAAGTGTGTGCGTTTTCGCGATCGTTTATGTAATTGCAGATGAATGTTTATGTGGTTCCCTTCAATATTTCTCTTGATACTTGTTTGAATCCATGCCTATACATGTTAGTTAACATGCTAGGATTTATTTCTTGGTTGTTACCATTTTCTTCTGTTGATTTTCCTCAAGTGCGAACTGTCGTCGCAGTGTCGATTATTTCATCTGTTAACTGTTACCTTCATGTTTCATTTTTACCATCTCTCATTGTTTACTTGGTTGTCACCATAAATATGCTTTATCTTGATTTTTATCTTGTTTAGCATTTATTTTCTTTTCTCCCCAAAAGATGAAGCTCGTTAGCTTTCACCTGATTATTTCCCCAGTCTCCTCCAAAGTAAGGTCTGTCCATTTGACCCTCGATGTCATGGATAACTTAGTCAATCACACTACTGACTTTGTTAAGTCACTTTACCCCTAGCTTAAAAGCCTTTAGACTTTGCTTTGAGTCTAAGAAACCCACCTGTACTAGGAGTGTTCTACAACTAGAACCCTAGGAAAGAGTTTGTCAACTCTGTGTAAGAATTATCGTCATGATTTCTTACTTTCCCCTTTTTAATACAACTTAGATTAGGGAGTTTTGTCAAACTCCACACAAACATTGTCATGTTTGTTCCCCCTTAAACCTTGATCATCATCAAGTGTTCTTTTCCCTTGTGAGGCGAACTACGATTGCTCTGATTCTATCCTAGTCAGGATACGTAGGCAGAAGATGCGACGTCTTTGCGAGCAAACTTAGAAAACCACTTAGGCCTTTATTTATTTCTTTTATCCCAACCATAGCATATTTCACACTTAGCAAGCAATCGAACAAAAGGTTCCTGTAGAGTACTACAGATATTTAGGGTGCTAATACCTTCCCTAGATATAACTAACCCCCGATCCCCGAATCTCTTAAGCGTTGTCGTTACATCGCGAAAAAGGTTTTTCTTTCTTGAGACCTTTCCTTTGGATAAATTAAAGATTGGTTGTAAAAGAAATAAGGTTCAAGTTAATTAATAGCTTGATATCCAATTTTCACCGCAACAATAGTCCAGATTTTTATGCAATGAGCCACTCCAGTCTTGTATAATACCTTCACATCATACTCCAAGACTGTCCTTTTACCTCATCATTCTCCCGTATGACAAGATAGAGTACTTCTTAGTCAAGATGTGAATCACAAGTTCCACAACATATCTTCAAGTCCTTCCCCAAGGAAGAACAAATCAGATGATACATATCATAGACACAACCTCCAATGGTTCTTTATATGCCCACAACTGGACTTACTACTGCCTAGTAATCCAACTGAAGATCTTCAGAGAACACAGCTCCACCAGCTTGATCAAAAACAACTCCAAAAGAAGGTAATTTTCCATAAGCAACTTAGGGCTTCAACCACAAGCACCAATATATGAACAGAACCAGAACCTCCTTTGGTCTTCAAACAACTACCCTTCTGCACAAGAGTAATTTTCTCCAAGCATATTACTTAAATAACCAACTGCCACTGTTTGGTTACTCAGCATCTTTCATAGCTCTAGAAAATCTTCTGACCCACCAAGCAAACTTTTTCTTCAAGTTACATACTCTGCTTCCTCCATAGCAAGGCATCTTAGATACACCAAGATTTGAACCTGTAACATCTACTCCTTCTCACAGCACCTGCAAACTGCATGAGGTAGCATTCATACCTGAGAAGATCAACCTATCTTCAAATGATGTACCATTACACAAAAAAACTGAAGTTTCTGCTTGATGTCATAACATCTGATCAGACATACTATTGGAGGGTTCACGCATTCATTATTCCACTTAGAATAACCTTCTCCAGATATTAGAATAAGAGTTCCATGATGTCAAATTTGAGTAGACATCCTTCATCCTGTATTTTTGTACACACACTTTAAGGAACTACTCTTTAGAGAACCCAAACATGCCAAGGATTGATTCTTCAAAGAGGATTAGTCATAAAAGATCTTTACAAAAGGACTCCCGCTTTTCTTAAGTAGAGACTTCTTCAGAGATAACTGCCACTTATCCTTGACCTCCAAGATGAGCAAGGTCACATGCTCCTAAGCACTTAGATCAACAATAAACTGACCCAAGTAGTGCTATCACTAACACCATCTTCTACACAAGTTTCTTGCCAGGAAACTTTCTAGCTAATATATCAGATGCTTCTAGTAAAAACTAGAACACATCTGCTGCACTCCAATACTCCTAGATTGGAAATAAACGGAGCAAAATGTCTTCATCTTCACTTCCATCAGCACTACATTCTAGCCTTAGTTTCTTGCCAAGAACCTTACTAGAATAAAGACAGATCCAACTTTATCTCCTTTGATCTAGTGATTCACTCCTTGAATCAACAGAATTTTACACAATCTCTGCTGATGGAATGTCTCAACATCTGGATGAACATTAGATCCTTGAAGTAGACCAAACAAATTAGGGGCCTGACACTTGCAACAACAGATGAGACAACTTGATCATCAACTAAGGATAATTCATTAAATATTTGAGAATATCTCAAATAGCAAAGAATCTTAAATCCTTATAATGAATCCTTCTCTGAACTTCATGGATAACCAATTAAATATGTGTGTAGTCCACAAGTAGAAACTGATCTTAAATCCACACAACTTATTGAGAAGACCATCTGATAGATATTTACATTTCACTAATACCAAAAGTATTCTTTAATATAAGTATTTTTAATGTTGAAACATCAAGGCTGACACCCCTGACTCAACCTGCCTATGACTTCCTCTGCTGATACAACCCTTGCAAGTCATGAGTGGTGAAAATAAATCACCTCCCACTATTTTCTCTAAAACTGTCCTCGGCAACTTGTAGAACAAACATCAGCAGAAGCCCAAACAAAACAGTCTCCAGCAGGATCAACATCATGTCAGACTAAATAGAGCAACATCAAACACCATCTTCCAACCATCTACACACCTGCTACAACCATATAACAAACTGTATATAGGCCAATCTTAGCCCAGGGCTACCAGAGTTCTTTCATCCGAAAAATATGCAGCGGAACCACCAAAAGAACATCTTCAACATGCCTTAAACAAGATGTCAGAACATCTTATAGGACATCATACAGAAGTAGCCACCCCTCCTTTGGCAAAACATTCAGTAGGTCATAGAAGTTTCTACAGCATCAGATACATAGAATCCTTCACAAACTCCTCATCTGGCAAAAACAGCAAATCAGCTGCAGCTTCTCCTTGTTTAAACAACCAGAAAGTATCTCCCAAGAACTCATCCAAAACAGACAGGATGCCTGCTCTGATACCAATTGAAATTTTGGTATGTAGATCTCAGATGTCCTAAGAACATTGATCTCTGCTAAAATAGAACAAGGACAGAACACGACCATTTTAAATTCCTTTAAGAATTAACAATGTCGTGACATCAGTTGTAACATCAGCAGACTGACAGAACTATTTATCTAACCAATTAAGTTGTGCAGAATTGTAAATGTTGAAAGATAAATAACACAATGAATTGTTAACCCAGTTCGGTGCAACATCACCTACATCTGGGGGCTACCAAGCCAGGAAGGAAATCCACTATTAGCAGAATCAATTCAGAGCTAAACTCCCCCGTTTACAACCCCTCACTTAATCTCCACCCAATGCAATTTTTGCCTAGAACCCACTAGACAAGAGACACCTCTCACTCCCCACAATCACAACAGTGATAAATAATTCAATACAAAAGAAGACTTTATCAGACACTTTTCAAAGTCACAACACTTGATTTTGTTTAACAGCTTCAATCAAGCTCAATACACTCTTGCTTAAAAGCTTTGAGTGAACAATTAACAATTTACACATGTCTACCACGATGCATCCAAAGATACAAAGGGTGACTTACAAGGTCACACACAAAAGACTCTCAAAACCCTAAACCTTAATTTTACACTCAAGTTTTTCTTGTTGTGAGTGCTTGATTTCCCTTGCTTCTGCGCCTCCTTAAATAGTAATGCAGACTGGTCTTGGGCTGGTCAAAAGTAACATACATTAGGTTTAACCAAGTTAATCCAATCTCCACAATCCAAATGTTACGAATTAGGTCACTTCCGTTTCATGTTCTTCCAAGCCCAGACTAGAATCTCGCCTGAGATTACTAAGGAGCCATAACAGGTTCCCTAAAATCCAGCCTGAGCTAACTCACGGATTAAACCAGAAAAACCAACATGCGCCCTTGTTGTCAGCTACCTGATGTCATAACATTCAGCATGACATCCAATATACTCTGTAATTAATCTCAATCTCCAAAACAACAATTGATATCCTGATCTTCTGCATAATCTTCTTCATAACAGTAGAAACGAATATTATATAGTTTCCTAAAAAGTCTCAACTATCCTTTTTATGAACACCAATTAAATCTGCACTTTGTTCCTAATAAATCTCTTTGACCTGCACATATTGATGAGGTATATCCAACAGGATCTCATCAGACCAAAACACCTCTGTCAAGAGATATAAAATAGCAGCTCCTGCTGTACCAGACAAGGATGTCATGACATCTGTCATAACATCTTGATTAAAACACATGACAACAGTTCTGTCTTGACATCTGTTGTACCAGAAAAGGATGTCATGACCTCTATCATAACATCTTGATTAAAACACATGATAGCAGTACTGTCATAACAGTAGAGGAAGATGTTATGACATCTTGCTTAACATCAGTGCAGAATCATATTTTACCAAAATTTAGACAATCATAGAACCATGGACAATCATAGAATCATGGAACTAACACAAGATATATGTGTATGGCTATTGACCGGTGAACGCATACAGGGTGGAGACACATATGATTTGCCCATTACAATAGAATTGCACCAACGTTTAACTTTAAACTATTACGTTTTACTTGAATTTTTAATTTACTCACACAACATATCAAAGAGGTAGCACCAATATATATTTTTTTTTGCAAACGATATAGTCATACTTGGAGTTTCAAATAAGGATTTAAGTAAGAGGTTGTAGACATGGATACGAGCCTTAAAACGCATGACTTTTGCTAATTAGAGGTAATACGAAACGTTCCTAACTTAGAGGTGAAACTAAGAAACCTCATCATCCTACATGTCATGTAGTTTAAATATATCTTGGGTTTGTAATACAAAGAAATGATGTAAACCATATAATTTAATTGAAATGGGTTAAATAAAGGAGGACTTCAAGGGTTTTTTGGGACACAAATGTACTGCTAAAGTTGAAGAGAAAAGTTTATTTGAGTGTGGTAAGACCTACGATGTTGTATACGATAAAGTGATGAGCTATTAACAATCAACACGAGAATAAGGTAAGTTAATCAAAGATGATGATATTTTGGTGGATTTTTGTAAGACTATACGAGAGAAGATTGGAAATGATAATTGTTTTGTGCCAACCATAATGGACATTGACCGACCATCTAGAGGGAGTGTAATTAGTCTAGAGTACTTGCCCCATAGAAGAACCACATTATGAAAGAATAAAAGTGATGCAGATCCAAGATACATTTAACGGCTTTCCGCAATACACGCCTATCAAATAATGGGTTGTTATAAACGTTCCACTATATAAAGGATATTCATGAAGACTTCGCATAATCAATTTCAAATTCAAAATTCATTTACTTCTCTCATATACATAGTGACTTAAGCATTGTAGTGTTAATCTTATAGGTTAACCCCCTCATCTTCTGTAGTGAAGTTCATACCAATCGTGGTTCACCACTGTCGCTACTGCGAAAATCGGCGCCGGCTGAATAGAAGAGTCGCCACCGTGCGTTATTTATCCCAAAGGGGGGAAAGGAAACGCTCGAAGTAAACCTACCGCAAAGACGGGAAAGGGATGGTCATCGCAACCAAATCCTGGATTCGGGAGTCGGTTACGCAAGGGGAAGGTATTAGCACCCCTCACGTCCGTCGTACTCGACGAGATCCACGCTTGATCCACTGACTTCTCTAGGTTTCAATTTCTTTCTGATGACTTGGATAGGCTTGAATTTGAATAAGAACCTCTTGATAGGCTCATAGAGATAAGAATAGTACTTGGTCCCTTGTTGGATGATTTGCTATGCTATGCTATGCAGATGAATTATGTATATGATCTACTATGCAAATGACAATGCAATTGAAACATAAACCAAGTGAAGTAGGTTGAGCAAATTTTAGGGTGCAACAGCTGCCCCTATTCAAGCGACTTGGACCCGACTGGGTGAAGCGCGAACGGCCTTCAAACATTCGAGGTACGAGACGGTTGAATACTAAGAACCTGAAAATTTGCCAACTGCAGAAATAAATTGCACAACTGCTTTGGGAACGTTATCTACAAATATGATTTCATCATTATCTCGTCAATACTGGAACGAACTCATTGACTTCACTGGGAGAAGTACTTCTGTCAACACAACATGATCCTGCCACTGATACAGGAAAATAACACCGTCATCACTACGGGAAATACTCTGCCAAATACAGGAAAACAACTCCGCCTTTGCTACGGGTAAACGCTCTGTCAAATACAGGAAAATAACTCCGCCTTTGCTACGGGTAAACGCTCTGCCAAATACAGGAAAACAACTCCGCCTTTGCTACGGGTAAACACTCTGTCGAATACAGGAAAATAACTCCGCCTTTGCTACGGGTAAACGCTCTGTCGAATACACGAAAATAACTCCGCCTTTGCTACGGGTAAACACTCAGTCACCACTACGGGAAAATAACTCCGTCACCACTACGGGAAAATAACTCCGTCACCACTACGGGAAAATAACTCTGTCACCACTACGGGAAAATAACTCCGTCACCACTACGGGAACATAACTCCGTCACCACTACGGGAAAATAACTCCGCCACCAGGAAAATAACTCTGTCACCACTACGGGAAAATAACTCCGCCACCACTACGGGAAAAATAACTCCGTCACCACTACGGGAAAATAACTCCGCCACCACTGCGGGAAATAACTCCGTCACCACTACGGGAAAATAACTCCGATACAACTTTTCTGTCTATCTTTGCAGCAGCTAGCTCTATCAATCATATGGGTAACACAATATGAGTCTAGTCTTCCAATTTTCAGTGCTGACATGGCAGCAAATCTGAGAAGTACTCTACCGGGGATTTTCTGAATCCACACTGCCAGACACCTATTTTAACATAGAAGGCAACTTCCAAAAATCGATTCACGAAATCTTTTGATGCTGTCACAACAACAACCTTGAAGAAATACTCCGCTGGAGGGGTAAGAGAAACTTTAAACAAGCAACTCTGTGGGGAATAATGCCACGATTGACATTATCATTACATGTCTCACGCCGAGATCTTGAATGTTTGGAAATTAATTTGAGCAAGAGCTCTCTCCACCTGCGTGGGAAACAATACTTGAAAATAAACGGTTACCCAACCTAGTTTATGTTCAAAATGCATATGTTTGACAATGGCGTAATGCTCCATTCGACATGGAAATGCTACGCGTTTTTTATTTGGTAGATGCAAATATGACACTATATGCCAATGCAAATGCAGACTCGAACTGCTGGGATACAGAAACCGCTTCAGCAAAATAAATGCTGAAGATAATGCCAACTCCGCTGGGGGTAACCAGGTGCCACAGAATTATTCCAGCAAAATAAATGCTGGAAGAGTGAAGCCCGCTTCACTGAGGAATAACTGAATGCGCCAATCAGGATTGGACTTTTTGCTGGGGAGTGAACGGGTATCACACGGTATTCCGGCAAAATAAATGCCAGAACGCACAACCAACTCTGTCGGGGAGAGTTTTAACCTTTGATTTCCACTGGGAGGAAAAAGAACACTTGCCGAAAAGAGAGAACTCCGCTGGGGATGGAACGATTCTCTTGGGGAAAATCAACTGACTCCGTTGGGGGAGAGCAAATGACCCTACTGGGAAGGGTAAATTGCCTAAGTACAGCTCACGAGTTGGAAATGTTAATCTTCTGAGGCTAAACCACTCTGCTCGGGATGGGGGATCCTTTTGGGGGACACCACGCTGTCTGAATACAGCCTACAATCTTGGAATCGCCAAACTCTGCTGAGGATAAACGACTTTGCTGGAGAACATCCTTCAGCTATGCTGCGACTAGCTGGGGAATTTGATCCTTCTTCAGTAAGGAACATTGTTATCTAGGAAGTGCGACCTGCGCGGGGATTGAGTCTTTTCGTTACGAACTTCTGGTCAGTACTGCAATCTTTTGATCGTCCACTTCATGCAGCTATGAACCCTGCAACACCACAAACAAGACAAGGCAAGTCTATGCAACCAAATCTATTCAGGTTAGTGTCAGTGACATTATTTTCAGTTAATTCAAAGTTTTAACAATTATCGGCAAGGGCCAGCGACGTTATACATTTGCTAGTTTTATTAAACCTAGGCGTTTATCATGTACAAAACAGTAAAGAACCAGCATCAAATACTGAATAACATGTTTTATTGATTGGGCCCCTAAATGGGCGGAGTTTTGTACACGGGATGTAACTCCTGAAAAGAGGAAGCTACGCACAACAAATATACAAGTATGCACAAGAAGCATAAATATAATGACAAATCAAATTTGTACACATGTCGGCAACGGGATGCAGACAAACATCATGAACTGATCCTCCTATGACTCGCCCGACTCTAATGCTTTCCCGGTATTCACACTTCCGATGAGATTGTATCTGATAATCGACCCATCAGGTGTATTCTCCTGCACCAATGTGCACCGCAGTATCAAATTCGGACCGCAGTCATTTGCTTTTCAAATCCCTAACTTTTGCGTGAACCGCCCTTTTCGGGTTTTCAGTTCACCGGGATACCCTTTTTTGCCGAAGCCGCCCAGTGTAGGTTTTCAACTTCGCGGGTGTACATTTTTCAATTTTATCCCTAACTTTTGCCCGAACCTTTCATTCTGTTTTTGGTTCGCCAGGATGCCCCATTTTTGCCTGGACTCTCTTTTTTTTTGTCCAGCGGGTCAATTTCAAGCAAAGTATTTTTTAACTGCGTCCGAATTCACAGGCGACGTAAAGTCTTCACCGTCCATGGTGGACAACAATAAAGCTCCTCCTGAAAAGACTTTTCGGACAACGTATGGCCCTTCATAGTTGGGGGTCCACTTGCCCCTGTGATCTGCCTGTGGCGGGAGAATCCTTTTCAGCACAAGGTCGCCCGTCTGAAAGCTCCGAGGATGTATCTTCTTATCATATGCTTTCTTCATTCGGCTCTGGTACAAACGACCGTATGCTAGAGAAGCTAGCCTCTTCTAATCCATTAAACTTAGCTGGTCCAACCTGTCTTTCACCCATTCTGCCTCGTCTAGTTGGACATCTCGTAGTACTCTCAGGGAAGGAATCTCAACTTCCAGTGGTAGTACTGCTTCCATTCCATATACCAACGAGAACGGGGTTGCCCCGGTTGATGTGCGTACTGTCGTACGATAACCGTGCAAAGCAAAAGGCAGCATCTCGTGCCAATCCTTATAGGTCACCACCATCTTCTGGACGATCTTCTTTATATTCTTATTGGCCGCTTCAACAGCGCCATTCATCTTGGGTTGGTAAGGGGAGGAGTTGTGATGCTCGATCTTAAAACTCTGACACAGCTCCTTCATCATTTTGTTATTCAGGTTTGAACCGTTGTCAGTAACTATCCACTCGGGGATTCCATATCTGCAAATGATATCTCTCTTGATGAATCTGGCTACCACCTGCTTAGTCACATTTGCGTAAGATGTCGCTTCCACCCACTTGGTGAAGTAATCGATCGCTACCAGAATGAACCGATGTCCGTTAGAAGCCGTCGGCTCGATCTTTCCAATCATATCGATTCCCCACATCGAGAATGGCCATGGCGATGACATCACATTCAGAGGACTCGGAGGTACATGGATCTTATCTGCATAGATCTGGCACTTATGACACTTCCTCGCAAACTTGAAAAAATCAGTCTCCATAGTTAGCCAAAAATAACATGCCCGCAGCAGCTTCCTCGTCATAGCATGCCCACCAGCATGCGTACCAAATGTACCCTCATGTATTTCCTCCATGAGCAGCTTCGCCTCTTTCTCGTCTACACAACGTAGTAGCACCAAGTCGTAATTTCTCTTGTATAAGACACCGTCCGGGTTCAGATAGAAACTACCCGCCAATCTCCTGAGAGTCTTCTGATCGTGAATGGATGCCCCAGCCGGATACTCTTTATTTTTCAGGAAATTAAGGATATCAAAATACCACGGTTTATCATCAGCTGCTTCGTCAATGGCAAACACGAAGGCAGGTCTATCAAGCCGAGAGATAACAATTCTGGGAGCCTCATTCCAGAAGTTGACTTTGTACATGGAAGACAAAGTGGCCAGGGCGTCAGCCATCTGATTCTCTGCTCGCGGTACGTGATGCAATTCAACCTTGTCAAAGAAAGGCAACAATCTCCTTGCATAATTCATGTACGGTATTAAATTGGGCTGACGCGTCTCCCATTCTCCTTTTATTTGATTCACTACCAGAGCTGAGTCTCCGTATACATCCAGATTTTTGATTCGCAAATCAATGGCTTCTTCAAGCCCCATGATACAAGCTTCGTATTCGGCTTCATTATTGGTAACTAGAAAGGTCAATCGGGCAGTAAACGGGATGTGCGACCCGTGTGGAGTAGTGATGATTGCCCCTATTCCGCTACCATAGGCGTTTACAGCTCCGTCAAAGATCAACTTCCATTTGGATCCCAATTCGGGTCCTTCGTCTGGCAACGGCTCTTCACAATCTTTCATCTTTAGGTACATGATATCCTCGTCAGGAAAATCAAACCTCATCGATTGGTAATACTCAATAGGCTGCTCTGCCAAGTACTCAGACAATACACTCCCCTTTATGGCCTTCTGCGAGACATACTGGATGTCATATTCGGTCAAAGCCATCTGCCAACGGGAAATTCTCCCCGATAACGCCTGCTTTTCGAATACATATTTGATAGGATCCATCTTTGAGATAAGCATGGTTGTATGATTCAGCATGTATTGCCTCAAATGCTTGGCGGCCCAGGCTAGCGCGCAACAAGTTTTCTCGAGCATTGAATATCGAGATTCACATTCAGTAAACTTCTTACTCAAGTAGTAGATCGCATGCTCTTTTCTTCCTGTCTCGTCGTGTTGACCGAGAACACAACCCATACTTCCCTCAAGAATTGTCAAATACATAATCAAGGGTCTCCCTGCCACTGGGGGTATCAAAATAGGAGGCTCCTGCAAATACTGCTTTATTTTATCGAACGCCTTTTGACAATTTTCGTTCCATGTTACAACCTGGTCTTTTTTCAACAGCTTGAATAGCGGCTCACACGTAGCCGTCAGGTGAGATATGAACCGAGCGATGTAGTTCAACCTCCCTAAAAACCCGCGCACTTCTTTCTCTATTCTAGGCGTCGGCATCTCTTGTATTGCTTTTATTTTTGCAGGATCAACCTCTATTCCTCTTTCGCTCACGATAAACCCCAGCAGTTTACCCGATCTCACCCCGAAGGTGCACTTGTTAGGGTTCAGTCTCAGCCTGAACTTCCTAAGCCTTTTGAATAACTTCAGCAGATTCACCAAATGCTCTTCCTCCGTCTGGGACTTGGCAATCATATCATCGACATAAACCTCGATCTCCTTATGCATCATATCGTGGAAAAGAGTTGTCATCGCACGCTGATACGTTGCCCCAACATTCTTTAATCCGAAGGGCATCACTTTGTAACAAAATGTTCCCCAAGGTGTGATGAAAGTAGTCTTCTCCATGTCTTCTGGCGCCATTTTAATCTGATTATAGCCCGAGAAGCCATCCATGAAGGAGAATACGGAGAATTGAGCAGTGTTGTCAACCAGCACATCGATGTGGGGAAGCGGAAAATCATCTTTCGGGCTCGCTTTGTTCAAATCACGGTAATCTACGCACATCCTCACTTTACCGTCTTTCTTTGGCACTGGTACAATGTTAGTGACCCATGAGGGATATTTTGTAACAGCTAGGAAACCATCATCCCACTGCTTTTGGACCTCCTCCTTAATTTTCACTGCCATATCTGGTCTAGTTCTGCGAAGCTTCTGCTTGACCGGTGGGCATTCTTCTTTTAACGGCAGACGGTGCACAACCATATCTGTATCAAGCCCAGGCATGTCTTCATACGACCAAGCGAACACATCACTATACTCTCTGAGCATTTCAACCAGTCTTCGCTTGACGTCGCTCTGCAGCGCGGCCCCTATACGGATGTTCTTTTCAACCCCTTCCGACCCTAGGTTAATGATTTCAATGACCTCCTCATGAGGCAGAATGACTCGTTCTTCTTGCTTTACCAACCAAGACAAATCTTCGGGAACGTCGCCATCTTCAACAATCTCTTCTTCGGCCTGACATACCGGGTGCTCAAAGTCGAGACGAGTCATAGGCGGTTCAATGATGTCATCTGAAAATGTTATCCTGCAAAAGGAATGGTTAAATGCTTCAAAATGCGTATAAAGCGAATAACCACGTTGCCATTTTATTGTAAAACACAAAACAGGAAAAACAGAGATCACAATATTTGTACATGAAAAACGCCTTTTATTTAATGATTAAACAACGCAATGTACATAACAGCACGACCCTAAGCAAAATCATGATGCCTCGGGTAAGACACCAGATTGTTCAACAATTAAGAAAACAAAGTATTAATGTTTGAGAGTCACAGAAACAATCTCCTAAATAGACCAATTGCATAATCCTTGTCCTGGCACGCTCGGCTGAATCCAGGCGTCCATGTCGCAGTCACTGTCTCCTTCTTCCGAATCTGAAACAGCATTGATGGCCTCGTGAC
Organism: Lathyrus sativus; assembly: GCA_963859935.3. Taxonomy (NCBI): domain Eukaryota; kingdom Viridiplantae; phylum Streptophyta; class Magnoliopsida; order Fabales; family Fabaceae; genus Lathyrus; species Lathyrus sativus. The sequence continues at coordinate 266,554,738 of OZ012735.1, forward strand.
ACACTCCACTAGCGGTGATGGTTATCGGTCCTTTGAAACGGGGTGCCCCTGCAGCAGGCGTTGATGATGACGGTTGATATCCCAGCCCAAATCGGTCCATCTTCACAGGAATATCCAGCACCTTGCCCCAGCCCTTTGTCTCACCAGTTTTCACTAGAGCCTGAGCCTCCTTATATGACGAGACGGCTATCTCTGACGCTTTACTCGGCCCGGGACCTTTGTCTTTGATGCGCAACCCTTCAAAGGCTTGACAGGGTGTTTCATGAATCTCGCCGTCGACTTCTACATACTTGAATGATGACAGATGGCTAACCAATATATCTTCTTCTCCACAGACTATGACCACACTGTCCCCTACCATGTATTTCAACTTTTGATGCAAGGTAGATGTGACTGCCCTAGCACCATGGATCCAGGGTCGTCCGAGAAGGCAGCTGTATGCTGGCTGGATGTTCATAATATAAAATTCAGTTGCGAAAACCTCCGGCCCCACCTGTAGAGGTAATGTTATGGATCCAAAGACTGTTCTTCGTGTACCATCAAATGCCCTGACCACCAAGTCACTAGGCGTACACATGATTCCCCTGACGTCCAATTTCATCATTGCTTTCTTGGGCAGCACGTTCAAGGAAGATCCGGTGTCTACCAGTACATGAGACATGACTGAGCCCCTACACTCAACTGAGACGTGCAATGCCATGTTATGCTCTCCCCCCTTCGGGGTCAAATCAAAGTCTGTAAATCCCAAGCTATGGCCTGCGTTCACATGTGCCAACACCCCCTCCAGCTGACTCACGGAAACATCTTGGGGCACGAAGGACGTATCCAGAACTTTCAACAATGCATTTCTGTGAGCTTCGGAACATAATAGCAACGACAATATGGATATCTTTGACGGCGTATGTTGAAGGTGCTCAACAATCTTATAATCACTCTTACGAATAAGGCGCATGAACTCTTCCACATTCTTCAACGACGTTTCTTTTTCATTCCCCTGCACCGGGACATTCTCATTCACCTTTCCTTTTCCCTTCGCCAGTCGTTCAGCCTCTACCTCAGGCGATATAAAGATTCTCCCACTTCTCGTCATCCCTCCGGTACCGACGACATTGTCTACAACCTCACCTGGCTGCTTACTAACATCAATTTTCACCCCATCACAGTACACTTCCAACCCATAGGTCCAGGGGACTGCCTTAGTGCTCTCATAAGGGATTGGTCCTGCCTTGGTGATAGTGATCGGCGGTCGCTTGGTCGGCGCCGTTATAGTTATCGTTTTTCGGGGAATCGTCACAGTAGCTACATCACTTTGCTTATCTGCTAATACCTCTGCAGGTTCCTCAACTTCCGTTCGGTCGAATTGTAATGTGCCTCCATCTATTAAGGTCTGAATACCCTTCTTCTATTTAGCACACCCCCCAGCTTGGGTCCAACATTCTAAACAATACTCGTCGTAGCCTGGATACACACCTCCTTGCAATAACCTGCTCTTTATCTCGCACAACGGTGTCTTGAGGTCGTCAACATTCATAATCAAGTTCAAACCCTCCTCGGTTAAAATAGCGTTTGCCCCATGGTTGGGCATGGGCTTTTGCACTATGTTCGGACCTGCCTGTCCAAAATTGATAGCCTTACTATCCAATAGATCCTGCACCACATGCTTGAACGCGTGGCAACCCTCTATATCATGGCCCGGAGCCCCGGAGTGGAATTCACAGTGCTTGTTCGCATCGTAACCGTACGGAGGCGTGCATGTTATTGGCGCCATAGTCCTTTTCTCCACCAAGTTCAAACCCAGTAATGTCTGTAGCAATTATGCATACGTTGAAGGAGGCGTTTCAAACACCCTCCTTGGTTTGCCCCCCTGGATTCTGCGCTGGGCAGGATGTACCCCCTGTTGTGGCTGCCGTTGCTGTTGTTGTTGTGGTATTGGTTGTTGCTGAAATGGAATGGTAACACTTGCCACCTGCTGCGGCTGATTGTACTGGTTTCGACCTCTGCCCCGGCCTCGGCCTCGGCCCCCAAACACTGCACTTGCATCACCTTGACGGCGCCCACCGAAAGCCCTTCTGTTACTGCCAGCTGAATTGGATTCTTCAGCTTGGAATCTTCCCTGTTTAATGTTGCTTTCAATCTTCTCTCCCATCAGGATTAAGTCTGAAAAACTGCCCAAAGAAGTGTGAAACAACTTGTCATAAAACATACCGGTAAATGTTCCTATGAACATATCATTCATTTCTTTGTCCTCTAAAGGAGGATGAACTCTAGCAGCCATGTCGCGCCATCTCTGCGCATACTCTTTGAAGCTCTCGCCCTTCTTCTGGGACAACCCCTGCAATTGGACCCGGTTGGGTGCCAAGTCACTGTTGTACTTATAGTGAGCCACAAACGCTTCAGCCAGCTGCTTCCATGTCTTTATCTGTGTTAGTTCCAATCCCATATACCACTCAAGGGAAGGACCAGACAAGCTATCTTGAAAGAAATGCATCAGCATCCTCTCATCGTTTGAATACGTCGACATCCTTCTGTAGTATGACCGCACATGCACTTTAGGACAGGTATCCCCCTTATATTTGTCAAATGTGGGAGCTTTGAATTTTATTGGTACCCTCAGGCCAGGCACCAGACCCATTGTAGTCATATCTAAGCCAACAACGCTTTGATTCACGACCCCCTTCGTCTGCTCCTCGAGCATCTTGATTCTCTGAGAGTCATCCATAGGACCTTCGAAACCTCCACCGGAGAAAGCATCATCTTGCTGATCTTCTAGCCAATTACCGTTCCCAGTTCCGTATCAATCGTACCCGTTGTTACGGCCAACTCTAGTCTGATTCATTACAGGGCCTCGCCCCCTGATACCATACCCCGGAGCGACTCCTGCAGGTCCAAAAGCCATTAACCCAGCGCCATTTCCATTTCCAAATCCGCCATAACCCTGATTAGTCATACCAAATCCATCCTGTCCGAAACCTTGAGCATTGAAGCCGTACTTCCCAGCATGATCAAACCCCTGGTCATTGAAGCCGAATCCATTATTACCAAAGCCATTACCTCCCATATTATCACCCAGGTTGACATCTCCGAGCCCAATGTTGTTGACGACAGTCTCGTTACCGATTCCAACGTTACCGTTCCCGGCGGCAGTGTCGTTGTTCACATTAACAGCAGGTATGTTTACCACAGGTGGAGCCACCGGTGTGGGGGTACCATCCCCGTGGATAGTGTCGACTCGCACAGAATTATGGTCTTCATTTCCGTGCCCAGCATTTCTTACCAACAAAGGCTGCACCAAAGCTTGCAGATTCTCCTGGCCTTTCGCAATGGTCTCCATTGTCTGCATGAAGAGCGCCAGCTTCTCACGCATGTCCTGCATTTCATTCTGCATCTGATCCATAATTCTTCAGCAGTTGGTACGAGTGGAGTATCGGTGCGGGCGCTGACTTTCAATCCTGAAAAGACCTGGTAGAGTGCAGGAAATGAGATACAATTCAATAATCACCTGTAATGCATTATGAATGTGAATGCAATGCAATATGTGTCTGTGCATTAGGGAAAATCATTCCCCGATTCTAGTGTGAATGTGCCAGTGCGGTGACAGTGCTAGCAATACGAAGTTCGGAGCCGAATCATAGAAAACACCTCATATATTGCAGAGAAATCCATTAGGCCAAGAATACAATATCAATGCGTACAATAAGAGGGCGTGACCTCAACCAACAATCCTGGTGATGGTCAGCACAAATGCAAATAAAGCATACTCATTAATACATGAAATGGTCAAGTGCTCCCATAGGCCTGGTATTCTTCTAATAACCTCTTAGTCTTTGGATGACTTGGTCGGGTAAGCAGACCCTCAACAAGTAGATCTCTTCGCTTGAGAACACGTCGTAAATCACCAGCAGATTCCTCCCATGCCCCTTCTCCGAAGCGATCCTCTAGCTTCCGCTTCTGAGACACAGCTTCTTTCTTGCCTTCGATGGCCTTGTTCAATGCATTCTGGAGACTATACCTTGCCATTACCTCTTCTTCATACTTCTTAGTGCTAGCCTTTAAATGTTCTTCGAGTTCAGATATTTGCTGCTTCAAGTTGTCTTCCCTCTTTTTATTGTTGGTTAGCGTAGCATTCCACGTCTTGTTACAAGAAGAGATTTCCCGGTGGGCGGCATCGAGTGCTTTCTTTTTGGACTCCAACATGTCATGAGAGCTTCTGAACTCTTTCCCCAGGCGCTCACGCTTCTTTTTCTCTTCAGTCAATTCAACACCTAGCCTGTTTACTAATTCAATCTGCTGTTGGAAAGAATGCACAACCTTGTTCTTCTCACTACGCATCTGAGTCAGTTCCTTTTCTAACTCTTCATTGATCTTCATCAAGGCTTCTTTTTCTTTCACAACTCGCTCGTAGGCCTCCATAGTAACAGTGGTTGGTTCTTCTACCGGAATATGAACAGGGACCGGTGCAGCTGGAAATGGCATCAGCAACTGTCTTGCTCTCTCTTGGATCCAAACTTTGTATGGTACATAAGCTTGACAATCATTCTTACCCAACAGTGGTTTCCCTCTTCTGTTGATACGCATCCATGCGTGCTGAAGCTTGGCTAGTAACTCTCCATTCAAATCACTGGTGAAGTACAGAGATTCCTGTACTTCTTCCTCCTTGGGTGGGTTCTTCAACGCGTATCCAAACTGGCGAACGAACAGAGATGGGTTGTAATTGATGCACCCTTTTCTTCCTATCAAAGAAACATTAGGATACCCAGAACAACTGAAAATGAGCTCAGACCCCAGCAGGTCTCGGTCAAACCACTCAATGTCTTCAAAGGATAATCTCATCAGGCGCTCTGGCCAATCAGCTGTAGTTGCACTATCTACAAAAGGTCCCTTCAGGGGGAGATGGCTCTTAAACCACATGTTCAGCAGCGGCGCACAACAGTAAACAGTCTTTCCTCTTCTATTTTCATTTTTGTAGTGCAATGAATGATAGAGATCTCCAATCAAAGTGGGTACCGGGTTGCCAACAGCAAACAGATGAAATGCGTCCAAGTCCACAAAATTGGGTAAATTGGGAAACAACACTATTCAGTAGATGCACAGAGCCAAGATAGCATTAAAGACTATCCTGCACCCACTATTGGCGTATTCTTGAGCTTTGCCAACCAGAAAATCAAGGGAGAAACCTGGAACCCCAAGCCAAGAAGTCAGTAATAGTTCAGAAGCGTTCATGTGCAAGGCCTTTGCTATGTCCTCCAGCTGGGGCTTAGCGTCACGATGGATGAAAGGAACCTTATTTTGTACCGGCAGCTCGATAAACTCTGCGTATTCCTCCATGGTAGGCCCCAAAATAAAGTCAGCAAACGTGAAACATCTCAATGCAGGGTCATAGAATTGCATCAAGGTGTACAGCCCATTCATCTCAACAGCAGTTGGCTTGCAGACCAATCTCAACAATCTTCCATGACTCATCCTGAAACTTCTCCTAACCTCCTCATTAGAAAGGGACATCAGACCAAGTAGGGGAGTAATGTCAGGTGTAGGTAACTTGTACGCAACTGTTTTCCTCAAACCAACCATGATTAATAAGCAGAAGTCCGGACACTAGAACCAAGGAATATGCAAATGCACCTGCAGCACAGACACACGTTAATGGGATGCAATGGTTATGCAAACAATGCAATGCAAATAAAATGCAACAGGGACCAAATGCCATGGCTGAGAAGCCTGAACCATATCGAAAGTCTCAGATAGACCCTCCAGAATTCCTCAAACCCTGGTCTTGGACAGACCCAATACAAAGCTCCAACACTGGTCTCTGATAGACCCCATATCATAACTCTGACTGGTCTCTGATAGACCTCATATCATAACTCTGACTGGTCTCTGATAGACCTCTCAACTGTCCATAAATACCCAGAATCTCAGATCAAGAAACAAATCGGTATCTGAAGGTCTAGTTACCTGCATAACCCCAAACCCCTCTCACAGGTAGGTGTCCTAATAACTGACACAAGGTATGGCATCCTATGCGGTCGTCGGCGTCACAGACTTTCAGGGTTGATGATACGATTCCCAGAAGGAGTGGCATCATCAAATCTTGAAGAGGCCTCACTTAGCCAACTTCCAAATGATCGGTTCCCGGAGTCGACAATTCAGCTAACCAACAACCCCTTCGACCCAAAGGGTAGAAAAAGAAGTCAACCAGAAGAACCTCGTCCGAGCGTAGATTTTGTGTGACACTAATGCAAGCAAAGCCGGTACGCGCCCACTACTTTCCACTCTAATTCTAAATGCACTCAAGCCCAGGTCCGGCTTATCTCTCAATCATAGAACACCCGTCACAACCCCAATACAGAAATAATAACAATAATATAATGCTGAAAGTAAATGACATAACGTAAATCCATACAAATTCCTCGACGGGAAAACAAGCGTTAGGATTGACTCGCTTAGGGAACCGTTGGAGTCCCCAGCAGAGTCGCCAGCTGTCGCTACTGCGAAAATCGGCGCCGGCTGAACAGAAGAGTCGCCACCGTGCATTATTTATCCCAAAGGGGGGAAAGGAAACGCTCGAAGTAAACCTACCGCAAAGACGGGAAAGGGATGGTCATCGCAACCAAATCCTGGATTCGGGAGTCGGTTACGCAAGGGGAAGGTATTAGCACCCCTCACGTTCGTCGTACTCGACGGGATCCACGCTTGATCCACTGACTTCTCTAGGTTTCAATTTCTTTCTGATGACTTGGATAGGCTTGAATTTGAATAAGAACCTCTTGATAGGCTCATAGAGATAAGAATAGTACTTGGTCCCTTGTTGGATGATTTGCTATGCTATGCTATGCAGATGAATTATGTATATGATCTACTATGCAAATGACAATGCAATTGAAACATAAACCAAGTGAAGTAGGTTGAGCAAATTTTAGGGTGCAACAACCACAATCACCGATTTTCTTATCAATTCTTATTCTAATATAGAACAATAATATTAAAGCAAGTGTTGGGGTAGAAGCAATAGTAAAAATGTTAGTGGAAACTAGGTTAGGTGGTTTGAACATGTATAGAGAAGACTTGTAGATTCTATTGTAAAGAGAGAAAATCATATAGAGATAAGTCAAACAACTAGAGGTAAATGAATACCTAAAGCACTATTAAAAATATATTATGAGATTAATGAATTGAATAGAAACATAATCTATTATAAACTATTTAGCAGGATTTGATTCATATTGTCGACCCCACTCAGTGGGATAAAACTTGGTTGTTGTTGATTATGTGAAGTTAAAAGTTTTTTGGTGATTTATCGATTTTTATTCTATTGTTTCTTTCGTGCACTCTTAGACACACTACACTCTTAGTCTATTGTTTACAAACTTAAATGTTTACCTAGAATATTACATTATTTACACAAAATATTAAAATAAAAATTAATTTATCCCTGAAGACCATATGTTGGATCTTCGACTCCTTGATATTTGGGAAAATGCTTCATTTAGCAATTATTTTATTCTGATATTTAAAAAAAAAGTATATAAAAATAAATGATTTTCTGCTTAAATTAATATTTAAAAATACAAAATTTATACTCAGATAATTTTCTGTACTTTCCATTCATTGCTAATGAAAAAAGTTAAAGTGGAGGATATAGATAGATTTAATCGCTTCATGACGTTTCTTAACAAATTTAGATATCATAAAGCATTTATAATGGAAATTTTTTAGGTATCACGCATATTACTAATGGTAGTTTCTTGAGCGTTGATAATCATGAAATGAATGACAAATAGTTGTTTAAGAATGCTAAGTTATCCCCTCGGTTTCTATAAAAATTAAGGAGAAAATTATTATTTTAAATTACATTGTTTACATAGAATATTGAAAAAAACAATATAACAAAATCATAATTTTGGTGTAAGAAGTTATCTGGTCCAAATATTACACGCATCCAATTTCTAAAGAGTTATCTTGTCCAAATATTACACGTATCCAATTTCTAAAGAGTTATCTGGTCCAACCATTCAATGCATTCAACTTCTATTGAAAATTTGTTTTTATGCACTTGCAATCTATCCTAGAGAACTTTTACAAGCTTCTAAATACAACAACAACACTATTTTGTGAGATGGATCTCAAAAGAATGATGTGATTTCTACTTTTAACGAGTTTGGAGCGGCTACATATAAGTTAGGGTTATGGTAAAGTATCTCTAACGAGTGCGTTTATAGTAAAATGTTACGTATATTATACCTGTTATTAAGGAAACCGACGTAATATATCATTTAGTTTACAAAAAGACTTATAATAAATAAAAATAGTTTCTTGAATTATTTTTACCCTCAGAGTTTTTGAAAAACCAAGATAATATGTGATATCTACTTCTAAAAAAATAACTCATGGCGCGCATTAGAATCATATCCCCTATAATAGAAATGATCATCCATATTAAAAAATGTAACATATCTTTTGGATTTTCAAGGCGTTTGAGCTTCTCTGATTGTTTCACTTCCTATTCTCCATTTTATTTAAACATTATTTATTGTTTCAACGTTTCATTTCCAACTCTTGTGTCTTCTAACCTTGTTTCAAAGTTCTTTCTTTTCTTCAAAAATGTCTTTAACAACCTTAGGTAAAAATCTTTTGTTCGTAATCAAAGAAAAGTTTGCCGATTTTGATGATTTGAAAGACAATAGTTGAACGGTTACTTTGACATTCTTAATGGATCCAATGGCTTTCCTGTCATAATTACTCAATCACTTATTGCTCAGACAATAAGATGTGAAGAAGAAGGTGTTTATGTTGAACATTATAGATTCAACAATGTTTTTAAAGATCACTTTTGCCTAATTTATGCAACCAACGATAATCTCAGTAGTCCTTGTAACACCCTTCTAAACCCCACGTAATAAATATAAATAATCAGAGTAAATAATCATGCATTTACAAAAGGGTGTCACATATAACTTTCAAAACATCAAAAACACCTGTCATGCTCATTAACACTTTAATAAATAATCATACTTTTCAATATTTCACTTTGCATGTAGCAGCAGATTCAATTTATATCATAATTCTCTTAACAGAAACATTTGTGTTCATCATATAAATCAACATCACTTAGGCACTAAGGCCAACATCATAATATTTCGATAAATATAAAAACATAGCGTAGAGTACATAATGCATCTCTAAAACATAAACCAAACGATCCTAGTGTTACATGACCAGAGCATGACTCGACCAAACATAATTAAAATACTAAACGGCTGCACCAACAACGACTTTGCAACTACGAACAGTTCTACTCTTGATACCTGCACGATGTCATGTAGGACATCATTCCAGCAGAAGGGTAAGAATTCATATCAATATTGAAATCATAAGATAATGAATAATGTAAGACATGTCAGGATAAACACCAATATTCTCACACTTCAATTTTCATCAGCCAATATCATTCAATAACCACATATTCACAACTCTCAATTCAACAAGTCATACACATACGTATACTTTCATACAACAATCATATATTCACAACTCTCAATTCAACAAGTCATACACATACGCATACTTTCATACAACAATCATATATTCACAACTCTCAATTCAACAAGTCATACACATACGCATACTTTCATACAACAATCATATATGCCATGTGACTCAATATGACTCAATGCAACTCATGTCATGTGGTACCAACACTTGTTATTATTTTTTGGTTTTTACATTTAAATCGGGTCCGTCCCCTAGACCAATAACAAACAAAAGCCCGTCCCCTAGGCTTTCAAACCCCACTCTAGGTTTGGGACAAGTCACTAGCCTCCACAAAACTAACAAGCATTGCCTCTTGACAACAAATGATGCATAAGTAATCAACAACCAATGCACTTAAGACCGTTCTCACATCTTAATCCCATGCATTCTCAAATTATTCATCACACAAGAATTATAACATGATTGCACATACAACACATTTCATAATAATCAAAGTAGTCATACTTTCAACATCATCACTACATTTATCAAGTAGTACACAAGAATCAATTAGATTCAATCACAATTCACAACACAAATCAATGATTACACATAGGACAATCAATCCATCACCAATAATTGAATTCAATATTCAATATACAATCAGCTTGTTAAATAACAATTGATATCTCAATAACCAACCAAGATTGATAATCAATTAATAATCAAGTAAACAATCAATAATCATCTCAATCCATCCATGTGTTTAGTTAAGATTTAATTAAACAATGCCTCTGTGTAATTAAACTTTCAGTACATGCATTTTCCAATTTTCAGCTTTTATACAACATGCAATCGATTGCAGTTATTGTGCAATTGATTGTATGACTCAATTTTTCATATTTTTAGCTATTGTTTTACTGTGCAATCGATTGACATCTTAGTGCAATCGATTTCTCCTTTGAAAATTCATCATTTTTGCTACAGTTTTGCTGTACAATCGATTGACATATTAGTGCAATCGATTGCTCAGCTAAAAATCCAGTTTTCCAGCAGTTTTGTTAAATGTGCAATCGATTGTAGCCTTAGTGCAATCGATTGCTCACTGTGCGTTTTCGAAAAATTATGCAGAAAATTATATTTTCACCAACCATTTCCCTCTTTGCTACCATAATCAATCCCCACATGTTAGGGTATTCACCAAACTCGAAAATCCACTAAATCATGAGAATTCTATGGGTTTTCTTCCTACATAAACTTCTACTCATTCACCATTAATCCATAATTTCAAATCTAGGGTTTCCCTACACAACTTCTACCCATTAATCATTATCCCAAAATCCCAATAATGAGAGAACGCCCACCCTTACCTTAGGTTTGTTATGGAGAAGAATCTTGATTACTTGAATGCTTGAAATATGAGTTTCTCCATTTCCTTCTTCTTTTTATCTTGCCTCTTTCTCTTCTTCCATTCTCTATTCTCTTTTTCCCTTCTCTTACTAACTCCTCTATTCTCTACAACCCTAATTCTTTAATCATTTCTATTGGGCTTTACCCAACTCCTCTCACTTTCTATTCACACACCTCAAACTAGGCCCAACTAACTAATCTAGCAATTATACACTATTCTATCGAATAGAATAAATCAATTAATTCATTTAAATCAAATAAATCACATAAACTAATTAGTTAGTACAAATAATTAATTATTAAAAATTGGGTTGTTACAGTCCTGCTATTTTACGACTAATTAGAAAAGTTTTGTATCAACTTCTAGTGTCAACTCTCTGTCCAAGAGAGAAAGAACTGGAAACGCTTACTAGGAATTACAAGCATCTATTGTTATTCCTTACCAAGAACATCATACTTAATCTTCCTCTTACCATTTTTAATTTCTTAAAAGAAATGATAATCCTCTATATAGATTAAAGAACTTTTCTCATACCATATAGAAGAGTTCTTTTTGAAATTTTCTCTAAGTTAGCGATAGTTAATAATGATACTATTGAAGTTAAGTGGAGTCAGAAATTTGAATATGTGGAATAGTTATTTGTTGTCCCGTTTTTAATTAATCAATTATTTCTTTTCATATTATTACTTATTTGTATTTATTGATAACAAATTTTTTTGAGAATTACTAATTAATACGAAAAAAAATGAATTAAAAAAAAGGGAAGATTGGAAGGCGACAAGTGAGAAATCACTGGAAAAAAATCTTAAATGCAGTTACTGGGATTCGAAACATGTTCCCTAATAGCTATGTTACCTCGGTTTTTAAAAAACACCGACGTATTAGGTTTAATATTATCTTTTTTTCAGAAGATTTGACGTTCACTTATTAATGTATTATCTGAGGGAAAAAGATGTTTTTAAAAAAATAAAAATAAATATGTCACTCCCAGGATCTATAAACTCGTTTTTTGGCATGTTCGAGGTGAAACCTTCGTAATAAAAAATATTATTTTTAGTAGTGTTTATGAATGATGTCTCATTGTTAAACACATAATTTTTACAAAATTTAAATTAGGTTAACACAACAACAACAATATTTAACTTTCAATCTCTACAATAACAGCAACATAAATAATTTAGTAGCTAACAACAATAATAAGAACTTAACAACTAACATAAATAAATTAAATATATATGGATAAAGTGATTACCTTAAACCATGAATCCCTAATGCCTCCAAACACAATATCCAACATATATTTCATAACATAATATCCAGACACATATATGTTATGTTCTCTCTGCATCTACAAATATTTGTATATACTGGTTGATACATACAATGCACAAGTAATACATTAGTGAAAATATAAAGAATGAAGCAAATAATACCACTTACTTTTGCAAAAATGAATTTTGGATTTTATTTTTTTGATTACGAGGCATGATATTGTATCCCTCAATAGCTCTATACGTTTGAAAAATTAAACATAAATAAAAAATTATTCAAAAATAAATGAACGTCTTACTATTAATAACAATATCACTTACTTGCTATAGAGTTACTAACGCCCATAGAATAATCACATGATTTTGCTTGGGACAAATAATTATTAGTTGTCAATGACCACTACATAATAATCTAGAATAATTAGTAATGGGTAAAAAATTGAATAATAAGTTATATAAAACACAAATCACATATACTTGCGAATAAATAAATGATCCTACGTAAAAATATCTTATCTCTTGAATTAACTTATTTTGTATGTGCGTTTGGATATTATTTTATGAACATTAGAAAAATTAAAGATGGAATTCATCCAAGAAACCATACTTTTCTTATTCTCTTTATGCATAAAACTGATGCTTATACCTAAATGATGTTAACACCAAAATATGATAATAAAAGTATTTCAGAACGATGATTATAAACCAAAATCACCCTAAAAATAGTATTTACATTCACCAAATTTAAAGTACATTTATGTCAAGCCAATTAGTACCCTCCACAATTTCCCTAATACAACCCTTTGATATTAAAAGTAATTGTCCTGGTTCATGTTGTAATTGTATTTGGAATGAGTCACTCATCTTCTTTATTGCATGTTTGTCAGTCTTTGTAATAGATTTGGTTGAGGTATTGGAGTCTCAATCTTCTGATAGGGGACTGAAGGCAAACAACTACATTTTGTACTTGCACCATCCAAAATAATTTTATCAAATATTTCTAATTGATTTAAATTTGGATGGATAAATATACCAATCGATTTCAATTGCTTCATCATAAAAAACAACAACAACAAAATACATAATTTTAAGATCACAAACAATAAAAACACACAACACATATTTTTAATCAGATAAACGAAAAATAAAGTTCCTAAACCAAACTTATATTAATCGAAATCATATCTCGAGCCACAATCTCCTGCATCTCCAGGATCACACTCTCCCGCACCTCTTAGGTCACCCTCTCCTGCACCTCCTAGGTCACCCTCTCTTGCACATCCTGGGTCACTCTCTCCCTCATAGCCTTCAGTTCCTTTTTAATGTTGCCTCTATTTTCCACAACATCTTCTACTCTTTCTTCTGATCTACTAGATCTTAAATATTTTTTGTGCATTTTTCACTCTTTAACGATGATTCAAAATATAACCACAAATTGAAGCCTCGTCCAGCTCCATGGACACTCCCACCATGCTCATTTTTCCAATAACTTATACTAATATGTCATGGCATCATTCTGGAACAAAGGTACCAACATTAGTTTTTTCAACCGACGATTCCTATAATATAAATAAAAGTTTATTACCAAATTAAATAAACTACAATAAATAATTTTGAAAAAAGAGTCTACTTACAATCTTATTAGGAACTAAGCGTGTAGCCTTTGATGTGAACTCACTACCTAGTCTTTGACATGCTCTCTTACATTTTTCATGGCGTGATAGTGGGGATGGGCTATAATCAAGGTTTATAGAAGGATCTCCCAACTCCTGTTCTCTTTGTTTTCTTTTTTATTTTATCATTATCTCTTCTAGTTTATCATATCCTCCACGAGACAATCTATGAGGATATATTATTTCTTCCTTTTTCTCCTATCTTTTTTTACTCTTAGTCAAGAAATCAGAAGTATTTCAAGACTCGACAAAGCTCCCATAAGTATCCTTATCAATAATACTATAAGTCTCATATGAAGGGCTTAAGTCAATATTCTTTGGATTTGTAATTTAATTCATTGTGAATTGTGCCTTAAATCCCCTCCAACACTCACTGGCATATGATATCCATTTCTTTGCCAACTTATCATCATTTGGAATAATAAAAACATTCTACATTTACTTAATAAAGTTGGTATTAGTATTTAACAAATCATATACTTGTAAAATAAATCATGAAAGTTAAAATAAATATCCCCAAGATCTTCCCATATACATGATTTCAAGTCACTATCAACCTAGCTCAAATCATTTAACAAAATGCTCACTTTTTCTTCTACCAAGTAATGTCATGTAACTCTTAAAATTCATAGCAATTTCACCATAACACTTACTACTTTGTAAAAAAAAATCAACCAACAACCTAATAACGGTGTTGCTTCCTTTTGTCAACTTCGCCATCATCGTGGAACCTTTAGAACTTCTTTTATTTTTATTCTTACTAGATGTGGTTGCAGGAGAGGTGGTGGTTGTAGGATAGGTGGCGGTTAAATTGTTCATCTCTATTTAAACAAAAACAACAACAATAAACATTTTACTTAAGACAACATCAACAAATCATAAGAGCACTTCATAAGTATAACCTCATAATTATTTTACATAACATACCAATAACAAAGAAACCTAAGAACTGCATCAACAAACACACCTAATATGATATTCATGGTACATATGGTATATATTGCTTAACACATTCCTAACAATACTTCATTAGAATAGCATCATAAACATTTCACTTGAAATAAATATTGTGAAAGTGATGTCTAAAAAACAGAGTATAATTAATTTCTTGATTGATCCAATTCAATATGCTAACTTAAACAACAAGCTTAACATATTTTGACAGTTATACCATCTCTTCGACTTCAACAGAGCTCTTCGAGTTCGATAGAGTTTGCTACAACACTAGGTTATAACCAATAAGGTACAATAACGTCAACAAATCAACACTGAAAAAGAAAAACATATTTTACTTAATTCATGGTACACGTGAACTTTACTTAACTCGTGGTATATATGGATTTTGACAACTTCAACACAAAAAAGGAAAAATATATTCTCATTTTTATCTACATAATCAAATAACAGAATCTAAAGCAATGATCAATCTACATAATAAAAACTAACATTTCTAAGTTATGTGCATGGATAAAGTGAGTGAGATGCGTATCGAATACATGATGAAGAAGAAAAACCATGGTGGAAGAAACCTTGTTGAGATTTAATTATCTTTCTTTTGTTGCAAGCTAGGTTTGAACTTCAATAGCGTTATGGCATTTAAAGGGAAAAAACATACATGTGTTGGAAGATTTGATGTTCAAACACTTATGTGTTTTCGAAGGAATGAAGTTTTAAAAACAACTATGAAATACAGGTTTAGATGTTAGGGCATTTAGATGATGAATATGAAGATGAAAATCGTCTATGGTATATTTTCGTAAGAAAAACGTCTGATTTCATCGTAGAGTGAAGATGAATTGAGTATTGAAAATTAAATGAATAACTAGAGTCTAACTTTGTGAAATACATGTAAATGATATTTTCTCTCGATTGGACAATGCAAGTTTGAAAATTGATATATTTTAAATTAAAAAAAGAAAAAAAGAAAAACACATTTTAAAATAGATAAATGGTATTTTCTCATGATTGGACAAGCCAACAGAAAGAATAAATATATTTAAAATAATGAATGTGTCAATTTAAAAATAATAATAGATAAATTTAAAATTAAAATTAAAAAAAAATAATAACTAAAAAAAGTTTTTAGAAAGTAAAATAGATATATCATAAAACAAATAAAAATTGAAAATGCAATAGTTGGGATTCGATGCGTGGGATATGAGTCACATTTTCTTTCGATTTATTGTTAGAATTGAGAAAATAAGTGATATATTTTTTAATTTAAATTATAAAAAATTATATACTTAAATTAAGATATTTAAGAGAAATAATTGTATTTTGGTTGATTAGTTCATCGAGATAAATTTGTATTAGAAAATATAATGTTTATAGGAGTGGTGTTTAGTCTCATATCGGCTGTCCATATCTTATAGAAAGAAGATATATAAAATATTTGATTCTTATAAAAGATTTTTAATGCCGTAAAGTGGAGGTTGTTCAATGTCTTTATGTGGAGCCATCATGCCAACCAGAAAGTTGCAAAAAGCCAAACACAAAAATATCTATAGAGCAACAACACCTTATAGGAAGTAATTCACTAAACAAGCATGAAACATCAATTAGCTGTTGTTGGATGCTAATTATTATTTTGTTTGAATATATTTATTTATTCACTCTGGCATTCTAGAAGATTAAGATATTATACACTAATAATTCATTCAACTAGCATCATATCAAGGTTGTTTCTGTAATTGCATTTTTATCTCTCAATTTACAACATATATTTTTATAGTTTGCTTTGTATATTTAAAAAAAGACTAACTCTTGGAAGGCTTACAATATAACCAAAATTGAATATTCTCTTTTCCGAAAGAAAAAAATGGAGCACTAGATCACTAAAAGAATATGGCTGCAAGATTTTCTTGAAGCAATTGCAACTTGCAAATTTTGATTTCCTTGCATTCACACCGATATCGATTTGAGGTTTTAAATCAAGATTGAAACGCTCGATTTGAATCATCAAAGTCGAAACACGAGTTGTGGTATTTTTATCCAATAGTCCCGATCTTGTGACTATAGAAATTTCTGATTCCTTCACGCCGAAATTAATCTTATAACTATATGTCTAAATCACTCTCTGTGAAGGTCTGACTCTATAAACATGTTCTTCACCGGTACATTTATCAACCTTCACAATCCACCGACTTCGAACACTCTTCCTCATTCGAGATCCATATTTATGATTAATAGAAGTGTTTTCTCCAAATCTTGTCACCAACAACCCTTCTCCAATTGGAAGCAATTGAGTTTTGGATCCACAAGATCTCCATGACCCTTTACATCTAAATGCATTATAACCAACAACAACTACACCCTTTTTCTTATTACTATCAAGGCCAATTTGTAGTAATTTCACAATCTCTTCATGGTTAGCAAGATTACAATCAATTACCACAAAATCAGCTTTGTGTAATACCTCTAATTCCTGTGCTTCTTTTCCAATCATGAACTCAACTGGATTAGCAGCTCCTCCTAGCAAATTCTTGGATGCAATTAGATCTTTATGGTTGGGAACAACGCAAACAACATTTCCATTAGTTTGATTAGCAGCAGCAATTAGTGCAAGTGTAGTTGAATCAGCTGCAGCAGCACAAGCAACAACCATTAACTGTGCATTGTTTCCTGCTGCTAATGCTGATATAAATTCAGCTACAGATGGTTCTTTAGCCTTTTGATCCTGTTGAAATATAACCAAAAGTAAATCAGAAAAAAATATAAAAAAGAAAATATATAAATTGAAAAATATTAGCTACAAATTATTGTTGAGTACTACTCACCATTTTCAAAGTGCTGAGATAGGCTTTGATGGCATTTTCTGCAGACCAAGAAGCCATTGTTTTAATTTATGTGAAATTTTTCTTTGATGACTTTGGAGGTTGGAATTGAGGATCTTCAAGCTTTTATGCAAATGTTGTGTGTCTTGACTTTGAAGGTGGAGGTTATATATTAATAGGAGGAAAAAAAAACATGGAATTTGATATAAAACAAAAATACAAAATAAAATTTAGGTACATCTTGGGTAGGTTTGTCTAAGAGTTTCATTTTTTTTTTTTGTTATTTATTTGATTAGCTTGCTAGAGGTCAAAATATTCTTCTTTTGCAAAATTTCAGCTTAGAATCCTTAACTTGAAAGAAAATACAATTTCTTTTCTGTTTTAAAAATGGAAAATACAGTGTATTTTTTTTTGGAAAATACTTTTTTTTTCCAAAGTTTGAAACAAAAATGGTAAATTATCACACAAAGACAAGAACGTGTTCTAACCGTGTTTTGAGTCAATTAAACGCACTATTTTTTTTTTTTACCATGGTATATCTTATCACTTAAGTATTGTGTAATATATATTTAAAAGTTACAGACTATCATAAAAATTGTAAAATAATAATTAAATATTCAAACTTAAGAAATATAAAATTAGTCCCTTAAAATAAAGAATGCAAATGTAACTTATTTTATATTTTAATAAATTTAAATAATTAAAATTAATAAATTAATAGAATTAAGTTATTTTTTAAATATATTTAGTTTTTAAATTCTTTAACTTAATTTAATATTTTGCTTTAATTCTTTAACTAAAAACACGTTACACGTTAGTTCTTTAACTTTATTTTTGTTATCTTATTTGATTCATTCCGTCAAATTCTGACACAAAACGTTAAGTTCTGGTTATATGGATGTACAACCAGGTAATTGGTACAAATCTAAGTCAATCTTTGTATTTAAAAAAACTTATATACTAATAAAACTATGCGATTTGGTTTTTGGAGGTTAAAAATTCCACAAATCGTTAATAATGTGTAAAAGAATATACATGAAGAGGTTAATGTATTCATATCATTATATTATAAATATCAAACCCTGATGGTGTTGATAACAGGGATTCAAACGCAGTCGAACATTATGGTTAACGAACAAACCTAAGTCATTGGTACTGATAAAAAAAGGACATTCATGCAAATATGCAGAATTTTTCACAACAAATTATCAACTAAATCTAGACTCTTTAAATTTATATTTTTGCATACAACATACCATATTAATTTGGTTCCTCACAGAAAGAAAAGTAAATGAATTTGAATCACATGTCAATAAAACTCCAATCTAAACATTATGTGATATATCTATAATTACACAACAAAATAGACACTTTCTAACAGAAATATGTTGGAATTAATACAAAACTTTGAGTAATTCCGAATCAATCTTGATGAACAAGATTAAATCACACTGATCGAAATCTCATGTTCTTCACTCTTCACTTTAGTGAATCAATCAACCGTGGTTGCAAGATGATTATTTATACACAATAACAATGAAAGAAAGAAAATTGAGTAAAAAGAAAGATTAGGGTTTGACAGAAATTGGGGAAGATGATTTCTGCAGAGTCTTCACTCTTCACTTTAGTGAAGATGATTTCTGCAGAGTCTCTCTCTGTCCACAACCTGATCCCATTAATTTTGCAACTGCAAGTGATTACAAGATTATTATTTAAAATAGGGGTTACTCCCACTATTTATAATTGAGCTAGCTTGCTCTCTAAGCTAAAACTCAAAAATACAAAAGCACAAAATACCTATTTTGGTCTAAGTCGAAATCATGTATCAAGCAATTTGATTCGACAGTTCGACATCTAATACTACTCGACACGCACTACAGGTTTTAACTCATCCTTGTTTCTGTCGAGCACTACCCGCTTCGACACAAGAAATTACATTCTCAACGCACCAACTAATTCATTGTGTCTAAGCTATCTATATTCATCATAGACATTAGCTTCTTGAACACTTTGACTTGCACTCCTTTCGTCATGAAATCTGCAATATGATTCTCAATTCAGCAGAGTCCCAAGTTCATCTTCCCTTCAGCTACATGCTCTCGAAGATAATGGAACCTCATAGAAATGTGCTTACATCATCCATGTGCTATCGTATTCTTCGCCAGATTGATAGCAGACATGTTGTTTATCTTCATGTTAATTGCTTCATGATTCTTCCATGTAATTTCTTCGACCAAATTCACCATCCATGTTGCTTGACATTCACAAAGAAGTAGCTATGTATTCTGCTTTACATGACAACAATGTCACTACTGACTCCTTTCTTGAACTCCAAGCAACTGGTGCACAACCTAACATAAACACATAACTAGTTGTGAATTTTCTATCCTCATCATCACTACACTAGCTTGAGACGGTGTATCCTATTAATTTGAATTATTTTCCTTCATCGATTGTAGAAAACAAAATGCCATTGTCGAGAGTTCCTTTCAGATACCTTAGTATCCTCTTCGTCGCTGGTAGGTGTGATACCTTTAGCTTCTGCATGAATCTACTCACTATTCCTACATGGTATGCTAGATCATGACTTGTGTGACAAATAGGATATTGTGTTGTATTGACATCATGCTCATCTGTGTCTTTCGACAGTTGCAATCTAAGCTCAACTGGAGTCGAAGTTGGGTTGTAGTTTTGCATCTCAAATCTCTCAAGTATTTTGCCTTCATATCTTCTTTGGTGCATCATCAAGGCTCTACTTATCTTGTAGAATTTGATGTCAAAGAAGTATGAGAGATTTATCAAGTCTGACATTTCAAACTCCTCACTTAGGTCATGTTTAAAATCTTCAATCTCATTCTTGCAACTTCCTGCTATCAACAGATCATCGACAAAAAGACATAGTATAAGCAATTCACTATTGCTTCTTCTTACATATACTTCATGCTCAGTTGTGCATTTCACAAATTTCTTATCCCTTAGAAAGCTATCTATCTTCTTGTTCCAAGCTCTTGGAGCTTGTTAAGTCTAGACAGAGCTTTATGCAGCTTGTATACCTTGCTTTCTTCGCCTTGCTTCATAAACCCAGCTAGTTGTGCTACATAAACTTCTTCACCTAAAAGGACATTCAAGAATGCACATTTCACATTGATCAAACACATCTTCCAGTTGTTCATGTTTGTTAGACCAACAACCAACCTGATTGTTTCGATCCTAGCAAAAGGTGCAAAAACCTCGTCGAAGTTGATTCCTTCTTTTTTAAGAAATGGTGTCGCCATAAATCTTGTCTTGTGTCGAGTTACTTCTCTTTTGAGATTCAACTTCACCTTATATACCTACTTCACATCTATTTTCTTCTTTCTTTGAGGCAATTCGACAAGAGACAAAATCTCACCTCAAATGACATTTTCAATTTTCATGCAGATTTTTCTCCATGCTTTACTTGGGTAATTTACTAATTTTACTCCTAGCTTTACTTGGGTAAGTTCCTAATTTTAATGCATTAATTAATAATTTTTTTACATAATTTTTTATACAATAATGTATACACATTTTCTTTAAGATCACATTTTCTTACATTAATTTAAATATTTTCTAAACAGGACAGTGATAGATCAATATTTATACTACGCTTGATTGAAATTAACATCTCCAACTTTCTCATGTGCAATATGCTTCCTGCCATGACCTTCGCAATCGCGATTTTATGCCGGTAAATAATTATTTAAATTCAATCTATTTAAGTGTTTTTAAATTTTTAATTTTAATTTTAATTTTAATTTTTCTTATTAATAAATGGAATGATTTTATATAAAAAAAGTATGGAAATTATAAAAATGAAGAAATTGAGATGCCAAACAAAGGTGGTTGGAACTTTATTAATTGTGGCAGGAGCAATGTTGATGACATTATACAAAGGTCCTATTTTGGATTTGCTATGGACTACATATTCACCTCATAATAATCAAATTTCAACAAACATTACAAGATCCTCAAGCAAAAATAATTGGCTCATTGGTTCCATTTTACTCATTATTGTTACACTTGCATGGTAATCCCTCTTTGTGTTACAAGTAAGCCCTAATTTATTTTAGATCTCGATTCTCATCAAAATTCATCATTCGATTTTTTGTGCAATTGTTTAATCAACAAATTTTCACTTTTTTAAAATGAACAAAAGAGATATCACGTGTTTAAATCCAATTCATTGTAATTTGATGTCAATGTATATATATTATAAGTTGAATTGATTTAACATGACATCTCATATTTTGATTTTAGTAACATAAAAACGTAAAATTGAAATGTGAATTGTCTAATCTTAATAAATAGTTGATTATATGTTGTGTTATTGATTTTATTATTTGTTGAAATTATATAATTAATTACATTTATTTTTTTATTTTATTTTGTTGGACAGGCTAGGGCTATAAAAATATACAAGGATGATCAGCTAACACCCACATCATCACTTATATGTTTCTTTGGGACACTTATAGCTTTTGCTGTAACTTTGGTTATGGATCACAAAGTTTCAGTGTGGACTATTGGTTGGGATATGAATTTAGTAGCTTCTGCATATGCCGTAAAAACATAGAATAATTCTTCATTTAAAATTATATTTTTTTATCATTTAAATGGTAACAATTTTAGGAAAAAATAAAAAATAAATGGTAACTATATAATAATAAAATAATAAAAATCAGAATTTAAATATAGTCAAAAAAACATTAAAAAATACAATTTTATATATATATATATATATATATATATATATATATATATATATATATATATATATATATATATATATATATATATATATATATATATATATATATATATATATATATATATATATATATATATATATATATATATATATATATATATATATATATATATAATTTTACACATTTAAAAAATTAAATTAAAATTTAAATAAAATTATAAAATAAAATAAAATGACACATCATCATTATTAAATATCACATATGTTTCATTTGTGTCACAAAAATATTTTTAAAAAGGATATTTTTAAAAAATCAACGATACAAAAATTACTTAACTTAAAAGACCTTAAAAAATATTTGAAAAAAATAACTTTATATTTTAAAATTACGTAAAAGAACTGGAGAGTATTTTCGCCCTAATAACCTTAGAGTTTAGTGTATATTTGATATTTGACTAGAAAAAAGAGCAGGATCTACGTCCAAAAAAAAAAAAGAAAGTATATTTGATGTTGTGTCAAAAAAAAAATATAATCAGTCCCTTTATATTCCATCGTAGTAGCTGTAATCTCCTACTGATAAAGACACAACATCAATACAATTTATTTTTTTGTTATTATTTTTATAAAAAGACAAAATAACATCCTATCAGCATCAACTAATAAACACAAAATAAACAAATAAACAATCGCCACGTGTTACTAGCAGGGGCATCAATATATATTAGATTAAGTGTTTTTCTCACATTTTCACTGTAAAAGTATCTTGATATTAACGACATACCTTGAAAAATACGATCTTTTATGAAATGTATTGTGCACTTTAGAAAAACAATTCGAAAAAATTGTTGTCGAACTTTATTTATTTAAATGAAGGAAAAGGAAAATATCGATAAAGAGTTTTAAAAGAAATTGGTCGTCGCAACTAAATTTGAGTTCAGATTTCGATTATGTAAGGCAATGGTATTAACACCCTACACGTACGTTGTACTCAACGGAAACCTTTTTGTTAGATTTGCGATTGAAATGTTAGCTTATGTTATTTGTTTTCTTCAAGTTATCAGAAGTGTAAACGGGAAAAGAAAATGGGTTGCAAAAAGATTTTTATTCTTGTGCCTGATTGATGGGAAACCAGAAATCCAGAATATCAGAGTAACTATAATACCAAAATACCATAACCAAAAGTCCATACTGATAGTAAAACCAGAAAACCGAGTAGGTTGAAAGTCAAGGTTTCCTACAAAACCATATCTCTCTCAAATGTGGGTTCTAGTCTTATATAGAGGCATCCTATGCAGGTCATTAGTATCACAGACTCTCAGGTCGAGAAATGATGATGCGTTCACCATTTCTGGTTTGGCATCATCATCAATCAACGAGGCCTCAACTGACATCTCATGAACGGTCTCCATAGTCGTAAGCTCCCAAAGGAACACCCTGGTTACTGTATAGGCATACAGATCAGAGCATATCCCAAGAGAACCTCGTATGAACGCATATCTCGTGTCAACAGTACGTATTAAGCGTTACGCATGCCAACAAAAGCCCACTCTAGTCCTATGTGTATACTCAAGCCTGGGTACTAGGCTAGTCTCTCATGAAACAATCCCACCCAATAGCCCAGTAGCAGCAGAGCAATATGATAATAATAATCAAATGCAATAATATGCAACAGATAATGCACATAAAAGCATAAAATAAACACCCAAAATATAGAAACAGACAAGCGCTAGGATTGACTGACATACGGAACCAGAGTCCCAAGTAGAGTCGCCAGCTGTTGCAACTATGAAAAACACCTGGCAGAAAAAACAGAAGAGTCACCACCATACATTATTTATCCCATCGACGGAAAGGAAACGGTCGAAGAAAGCCTGAAAAAGGGAGAAGACATGGTCTCACAACAAAATCCAAAGTTTGGGAGTCGGTTACGTGAGAGGAAGGTATTAGCACCCCCTCGCGTCTGTTGTACTCAACAGAATCCACACTTGTTGTCTAATCAAACAGTGTCTTATCTAAAGCCTACTGCTAAACAAAAATGAGAACGAAAAGGGAAAAAACAAAAAGGAGACTCGATAGGACTTCGCCGTCTTAGGCCTATGTATTCCCTCGTGCAATAGAAAAGTTATAGTCAATATAGTTCAGAAAACTACAGGTGAAAGGGGAAGATTGTTCGCCAAGACATCGTCGTCTTGTGGGTATCCTCATCTGGTATGAGAAATCAGAGCAGCTGTAACACCCCAATTTTGGTAATTATTTATTTAATTAAATTAATTGATTAATTGTGTGATTTTGTGTTTAATTGAATTAACTAATTTATGTGATTTGTTTGAATTAATTAAATTAATTGACTTACTTGATATATTTGAATTAGTTATTTTTTGAATTTATATGAAATAGTTGATTTATATGAATTAATTGATTTATTAGATTTATGTAAATTATTTGATTTATTTGAGTTGTTTGGATTAATTGATTTATTGGACATATTTGGAATAATTGATTTAATTTGATTATTTAATTTATTTGATATATTCTATTTGGTAGAATAATATAAAATTGTTAGATTAATTAATTGGGCCTAGTTGGGTGTGTGAATAAAAATGCGTTAGTAAGCCCATTAAAAATTATTAGGTTTTGAGAAATTGTGAGAGTTTAAGAGAAAGAGAAAGAGTTAGAATAGGAAGTTGGTAAAGGAGGCTAGAGAGAAAGAAGAGTGGAGAAGAAGAACCAAGAGAGGGAGCTCAAGAATTCATCAAAAACTAAGGTAAGGGTGAGTTTTTATATGATTATTGGGATTGTATGATAGTGTATGATGGGCAGTATCATATTTAGGATAAAAATCCCTAATTTTCATGGTTTTGAAATTGATGATTACATGATTTATGATGGTAGGATCCTTAAATATATGTTGTGGGCTGTTATAATTATCATATAATAGTAGTATTTTGAATTCTGGAACTAGGGCTTTTTACAGAATTGAAATCGGAGGTCCGGAAGGCCTCCAAAGGTGAAAAATGCAGAAAATTTTGCATAATGCACTGTTTGCGTCGATGCATCCGTCGCAGAGGTCGATGCATACTGAATGCATTTTTCTGGATTTTTTTCGGCCTTCAATGCGTCGACTGATCCCGTCGCTAGCGGTCGACCCAATGCTATGTATTGGTAAAAAAATTGTTTCGACGATTTTGGCCATGACTTTTGATCTGTAAGTCTGTTTTGATCCCCGTTTGAAGCGTTGGAAAGCTAATAAATAGATATATAACATAGTATAGATAATATATTTGGTTTCCTAATATTTGTATATCTAATATGTTTGGGAAGTCAATTGTGTATATGTTATAGTAATGGATTATTGTGTTGTTTGCTGCCAGTTGTTAAATTATTTGTAGATAATTTATCGAGTAATTGTGTGTGTGCTTGTATAAGTATATTTTAGTGTGTGACAACATGAATGCATAATGTTTATTGCTTGTTGTAATGATAATACAATTTTAATTGTATTCTAAAATGTGTTGCATACCATTTGAAAGTGAATTGTGTGTGGATGATTCATAAAAATGTGCAAGTATGTGTAATTGTATGGTAATTCAAGTGTGATGACATATTGAAGATATGCATGAATGTTAAGATTAGGGAATGTTCTTAATTGCATATGGTTGTGAACTTACACATGCATCATTTGTGTCAAGAGATAATGCTTGTTAGTTCCGTGGGAGCTAGTGACTTGTCCCAAACCTAGAGCAGGGTTTGAAAGCTTAGGGAATGAGCTTTTTGTGTGTTATTGGTCTAGGGAACAAACCCGATTTAATGTAAAAATCGAAAAATAATAACAAGTGATTGGTACCACATGCATGAGTTACATGAGAGTCTTGCATTGAGTCATATCATGTATATGTTTGCAATATGAGATTATGCGAAATATGTGAAATTGATGAATTGACGAATTATAGAATTGTGAGTATGTACTTGTGAATAGTATGGTAAATTGAATGATAATATGTTTATGAAGCTTTTGGAGTGTGAGAATAATTATGTTATGTTTATATGCCATAAATTGTATATTATTATATGATTTCGATAATTATGTGAATTCTCACCCCTCTGTTAGAATGATATTTTATACGACATTGCTCAGGTACCGAGGAGTAGAGTTGCTTCTAGCGCGAGGTAGCCGTTGGAGTAGCTTGATTTGTGTCTTTATTTATTTTCGGTCAGGTCATGCTCTGATTATGTAACACTGGGGAATATTTCGATTTCATGTTTTGAGAGATACTTTATGTACTCTACTTCATTATGTTATTGTTATTTTGAACTATATGAAGTAATGGCTTTTATGCCTAAGTATTGATTATGAATGAGATGAGCATGAGACTTTCATTATGTCTATTATGATTAAAGTAAATCCGCTTCTACATACTAATATGAAAGTGTACGAAAAGCATGAAGTTATTTAAGTGTTATTAAGCATGACAGGTGTTTGTGTGATGTTTTAAAATTATATGTGACACCGTTTTGTGAGATGCATGATAATTACTCTGATTACTTATATATATTCCGCGGGGTTTAGAAGGGTGTTACAACAACCGTAGTTCGGCTCACCACAAATTTCTTAGTGTGTTTTTTAGTGACGTTAAGTTCCCATCCCAGCAGTTAGGGTCGATGCCTGTTTGTGGTAGAACGGAAAAATAACGTACTCTTTCTAAAAATGAGTTTGACAAACGATCCCGAAGGATAAAAATGATTTCTATTTGTTTGTGAGTTTTGGAGAAGTGAATTGACTTTATTTGGAATATGCATCATACTAAAGTCTATGACATATGATTGAATACTCCGCGCTAATGATCCAAGCTTCTCGTGCACAAAGTATCCTAAGATGAGGTTAGAAATTCATATGCTCACCTTTTCCCATGTACTTAAGGCTCGTGGCATACAATTCACATTATCTTTATTAAGTGTTTTAATGTTGTTTTGAGAGAGAAGAGAAAGACGCACAGAAGGTCTAAGGAGAAACTCGGTCCTAAAGTTGTCATGCAAAATGGCCCTAAGGTCGGGATGCAGAAGGAATCTCTATCCTAATGTTAGCATGCAAAAGATGGACCTAAGGTTGAGGTTAAAAGGGACTAACATAATGTTATCATGCATGGATTAACTCCTAATGTCTATCATATTCCAAGCTTAATAAAAAATTAAGTTGGACTAGAAGGCCCTAAGGGAGCAGTCAAGAACAAACCAAATCAGAGAAAACAAAACAAAAACAACAGCTACGATAATGCTTTAGCTTCAGAACAACTATAAAAATATAGCAACTAACACAACAACATTTAACATCCCATGATTCAGCATATAACAGGTATAAAAAGTAGTAGGCAGAATAGATGCACATTTAACAGCATGTGAAAATCCAGAACAACAGGTGTAAAAGGCCAGGCAACAAGCATACGTCAATCATGAAGCAACACATCAAGCAAGCAATGATCATAAACGAGCATGTATAACAAGCTAAACCAAGCATCAAGATTGCAATCAACCAAGATTAAGCAATAATTATCCTGTGATGAAGTTATCCAAGAACAACACATGATTATGTATCCACAATTCAACAAAGGCATATGACATCATGAGGATCAATCGTGAACATGCATCAAGCAAAGTCAAGTGATGAACATGTATTAACAATTAAGCACAAGCAAGTGCGATGCACAACGAATCATTTATCAAGAATATCATGCATATCTAACACCAATTAATCGATCAAACAAATATGCATTTGCAAAATCGGAAACAAACATAAGCACGTGTCATGTATCCAGCAAGATGAATATCAATGATCAACAATTTACATGGTACAAGCAATTATGCAACATGATCATCACATCAAGAATGCAACACAATAATTAAAGATATTCAACAATGAAAACCAAAGGTCACGCATCAAAGAAACTCAAGCATGCTATCAAGAACAATGCAATAGGCCAAAAACAGTCCACATATATGCATCATATCAATCCATGAAGGTTAGAAATGCAAAAAAATCACATTCTACATCAGTCTTAATCGATTAACCATTTGCAATGTAAAAGTGGTTAATCGATTAACCATCTTTAAAAAGCCAAAAATATTGAAAATAACACTGGTTAATCAATTAACCAGTTCTGCACTTCAACTGGTTAATCGATTAACATTGATGTAGTAGCAGAAAGTCACCAATTTAAATGCACTTTTCAGCAATTAACCACTTATGTATCTATTCACATGCTTAAGCAATCAAATATGCACAAAAAGTATATCCAATTACATCAATGAAACATCAATTGGATCCAACAAACCCCAAAATCAAAGATCAAAACAAGCAATGGATCAAATATCACCAAAAAGTCAAGGATCTACATGGTGAAATGCAAGATTAAGCAAAATAAAGCTAGATCTAGTATTTACCAACCTACAAAGCTGAGATTTGCTTTGGTGAGTGTTGTTAAACTGCAATTAATAGATCCAAGTAAGAAATCCAAGGATCTATGTAGCTTTAGCAAGAAAACTTGAAGTTCCAAGCAATAATCCACAAATAAGCAAAAGCTCCTTCAAAAGTGATTCCAACAACTTAATTCAAGATCCAAATAAGCTTTCACACCAGAATTGAACCAAGGATGAAGGTGCAATGAAGGTTTAGCTCAAGAATTCACAAATTGCAATGAAAAAATTGTGAAGCTTTTGGCTATGGAACTTTTGTGAGGGTTTGGGAATGAGAGAAAAGTTGAGAGAATTGAAAAGACATGTGTAGAAAAATCAGAAAATGAGTGAAAATTATGAGGTTTAGAGTGAATTTATTTAAATAATCCCTAGGTTAGGAATTAAATGTGACTTGGAGTGTGGGTTAGTGTGAGGAATGAAAATTAGAAGTGTAATTAGAAATGGAAATATTTGAAATTTGGAGGGAATTTGAATTAATTGAAAAATAAATTAAATTTGAAACCACTTCTAGATCCTTCTACTGGTGTGAGAATTGAAATTGAGTTGAAATTCGGCAGTGCTGAAAAATGAACATTCTGGGCAAATTTTGCACTGGTTAATCGATTAAAACTTTGCCAGGCAAAAAGTGTTAATCGATTAACACATAGAAAATTTGAATTTCTTGGCGCCACGAGGAGGGAAACTTAGGGA
Source organism: Lathyrus sativus (assembly GCA_963859935.3). Lineage (NCBI taxonomy): Eukaryota > Viridiplantae > Streptophyta > Magnoliopsida > Fabales > Fabaceae > Lathyrus > Lathyrus sativus. Next base: position 266,584,221 of record OZ012735.1, read on the forward strand.
ATCGCCCGTTCTCACCCGTTTTGAGCATAGTTTGGCCTCTGAAACTTGTCTTTTGATATTGTACCTTTATAATGCCTGAAATACACTGTGAACTGTCTCGTGTGCTCAAAATAACCTGTTGAAAAATATAATCTGGTGCCCGATTGCTGAACAAAATAATTTCAGAAGCCTCTGATGCTTGCTGCTTGCAAACTTGGAATAAAAGAAAACTTTGAGACATAGAAACACCCTGATCCCATGTCTCAAGAGCCAATGCCATAATACGCATAATGATAAGGCAGATGAGCAAAACATAATCCATTTACGCCTAAAAACAAAAAGGCAAGTTTTGAGGTGCTACACACATCATCTAGCCTAGAAGATCCAACACATTCCAATTTTCCAATACCTTTTATTTCTCCTTTCACACCACCATAAAATCTTACAGAACCTATGGACTGAGATTTCATATCTACTAGCAACTCCTGAGCCCTTATAATATGTCTAGAACATACACTATCAAAGTACCAGTCATCTCTAGTTGAAGCTCTTAAAGAAGTGTGAGCTACAAAATTCACCTCCCTATCTCTGAAGCTCCTATTTTTGATTACTTGATTAACCTTGACATGAACAGTAGGTTTCTTATTTCCATACAATTTATAGCGAAAAGGTTTTATATGTAACACCCTCTTTTATACCCCCAAATAACAAATAAATCACATAATAAAATTTCATCAGAGTAAATTTAAAACATGGTATAAAAGAAGTATGCCACATCATGCACAAAATAACATACAACACCTGCTCTATAAAAGACATGTAACAGTGGGGTAGCTCAACAGAGGAACTTAGTCCTTACACCCACATCTCAATATTTAGAATTTAAGCGGAAAATCTCAACATTGAATTACTTAAAACATGTAATCATATTAATACATATCATTCAGTTTGTTTCATCACATCATTCATGTTTACATAAACATTTACCATCAGATACATATACGAAATGTATCCCTAAAAGAATACTATACAATCCTAACTACCCAGTGCTACATATCAGAGCATAACCGACCAAAAGAATGAAGCTATACTTCACAAAAGAATTCCATCAAAGCTAATCTACAATGCCTTGTAGAGCATTACAAAATAGCAGAAGGGTGAGAAATATTATCATAATAATCAATGCATATAATTATATATACATGCACAAGCATAAAATACACATATTCCGCATTTCTCACCGCAATTTATTCATAACTCATCATACATTTCACAACATGTATAAGCACACATGGATAATCACAAAACATGTTTCATCATTCACATATCCATAGTTATCAACTCCATAATCCACACACAAGCATATTTCATATAACAATGATATCCATGCTATGTGACCCGACACAACTCAATGCAACTCATGCCATGTGGTACCAACACTTGTTATCATTTTTCGGTTTTTACACTTAAATCGGGTCCACTCTTCTAGACCGATAACAATAAAAGCCCGTCCTCTAAGCTTTCAAACTCACTCTTCTAGGCTTGGGACAAGTCACTAGTCTCCACGAAACTAGCAAGCATTTCCTCTTGACTAAATGATGCATATGCAATCAACAACCAAATGCACTTAAGACCGTTCTCGCATCTTAATCTCATGCATTCTCAATAATTCATCACATAATAATTATAACATGATTGCACACACAACTTATTTCACATAATCAAAATATTCATACTTTAAATCATCATCACCATATTATCAAGCAATGCACACATATTCACTAATATGTTCTCATGCATTATTCACATACAATTACAAGCAATGCACACATATTCACAATATGTTCTCATGCATTATTAATAACATCATGCTAATGGCAACAAACTCAATCACAATCATCATGCACTTTTAATCAATTTAAATAATGCATATATTGTCAAAAGACCACATTTCATAATCGATTTCACAATCTAGGATTCACGCCGTAAGGCTACCCACAACATATCACCCCATAGTACACAACTATTTATTCCGATAAAGATCGAACACAATCGAACCAAACAGTAAACATCGGATGGAATCACAAAGAAAATGAAATGTTGTCACACTCGTTGGCTTGCTCGCCTAGCGAGTCCCTAGCGAATATTCGCTGTCTGTTCGCCTAGCGAACAAGCTCGCGAAGGCAAACAGAAGCTACTGACTTCGTTCGCTTCTTACTCGCTGCAGTGAGGCCCTAGCGAATCCTTCGCTACCTCACTCGCTACCAGCGAACCACATCAAATACATTCTGTCCAAGTCTGGGACCACTCGCTAACTTGCTCGCCTAACGAGTTGTTAGCGAACACTCGCGACCTGTTCGCCTAGCGAAGGTGCTAGCGAACGTCTGCGAACTCAAAAACTCTCACTGCCATCAATCCTCAACTCTTCACAAAATCAACCGATTCTCACTAAACCAGTTCCTATAGTCTTAGTCTAACATCCCTCGACTAAACTACACACTTTATTCTTGATTCCAACCGTTAAAACCTCGATTCTACCGATTAAAACTCATTATGCCCTAGAATGGAAAGTGGAGAAAACATTCAAACAATCCAAACCAATCATACATAATCATAGACATTGATAGAATAACAACATTTCACACCCTTACCTTGATTAAATTGGAAGCTAGGAGTCGTTCTTGATGATTCCAAGCTTTTCCTTCTTCTCCTTCTCTTTTCTCCTCTTCATCTTTCTTTCTCTCCTCTTTCTCTTATGTTTCTATCTTTTCTGTTTCTTTCCACTTTTCCTTATATGCCTTTCCATTCTATTTCCTTCCATAAATTCTCCTCTCAAATATCTACCAATAATTCCAATAATTAAAATTATCCAAATAAATTAATTAATTAACATGAATAATTAATTATTGAAAAATTGGGCTGTTACATTATATGCCTATACTTACCACAATGATGACATCTCCAAGAAGATTGGTAATTAATTTGATGTTCACTACATTTGCCAAGATGTTGTACCCTGTGGTTAGACATTGCGACCATCTTCTTCCTTTCTTGGGAAAAGAACTTCCCTAAATACAATATCCTTTGATTGTTAATAGATTGATAATGCACTTCTGTGTCTTCACCCTTCTTCATACTTATCACAAAGTTTGTTGCACTACTGAGCTTGGAATTCAAGAGAGATATCTCATTTTGTAGATGAAAAATAACACCTAGGAGTTCCCTCTTCTCACTTTCCAATTTAGCTATGACTTTTTTTCTGGTTTTCTTCTGTCTTCTGATATACTTCACACTTGTTGGAGGCTTTCTTGTAGTCAACCTCGAGATCTTCATAGAAATCATTTTCATCACATGCTTCCATTTTATCAGCCAGTCTTCTAGAGAGAGCAGTAGCAGGTTCAACAGATTCTGAGTTGGATTCATCTTCAGACTCATCATCATCAAACCAAGAAACAGCCAATCTTTTTTTTCTGCTTCTTGAGATAGTTGGGACACTCTGGCCTTATGTGACCAAATCTTTCACATTCATAACATTGAATCCCTTTTAATTTGATCTTACTTCTCTTCAGTTCTACAATTATTTTGCGAATCATAATTATTTATGATGTCATAGGTGATGTCCTTGACACCAGGTTTTCCTCTTCCATCCATTCTCTTTAGAATTCTATTGAACTTCTCCCCAAGTAGCACAATAGTATTTGACAGTCCCTCCTCAATGTCCAGGTTAGCTAGTCCCTCTTTATCTTCAGCATTGGATACAAAAGCAATGCTTTTGTTCTTCCTTTCAATTCTCTCATTCAAGGTCAATTCAAATGTTTGAAGTGATCCAACTAACTCATCCACCTTCATACTGCTAATGTTTTGGGCCTCCTCTATGGCAGTGACCTTCATGTCAAACTTCTTAGGAAGAGACCTAAGAATTTTCCTTACCAACTTCTCATCTGATATCTTCTCTTCCAAGGCACTAAAGGCATTGGCTATTTCAGGTATATTCATGTGAAAGTCATGAATACTCTCATCCTCCCTCTTCTTAAAGTTCTCAAATTTGGTAGTGAGAAGCTGAAGTCTTGACATCTTAACCTTGGAGGTTCCTTTATGAGCTGTCTTGAGAATTTCCCAAGCATCCTTAGCCACAGTATAAGTGTTGATCAACCTAAACATGTTCTTGTCCACTCCATTGAATAAGGCATTCAAGGCTTTGGAGTTTCCAAGAGCTATCTCATCTTCCTCCTTGATCCAATCTTCTTCGGGCTTCAGGGTTTCTTTTTCATCTTTATCTTTAATCACAGGGTGCTCCCAACCCTTAATGATAGCCTTCCAAGTTCTGCTATCTATAGATTTTAGGAAAGCCACCATATGTGCCTTCCAATAGTCATAATTTATGCCATCCATGACTGGAGGCCTGCTAACATTTCCTCCTCCTTCCTTGTCCATAGCACTAGAATAAAAACTCCCTGGAGCTCACCAAAAAATAGAACAGGGTGACCTGCTCTGATGCCAATTGAAATTCTGGCATGGAGATACCAGATGTCGAGATATATGTCACAACACTGGGATCAAAACACAACTCGAACACACAAAAATCAAAAAGTGTAAATTGCAGAAAATAAATAACACTGAAGTTATTAACCCAGTCCAGTGCAACTCATATACATTTGGGGGCTACCAAGCCAAGAAGGAAATCCACTATTAGTAGAATTAATTCGAAGCTAAACAATCTCAGTTTATAACTCCTTACTTAATCCCTACCCATAACAACTTCTACCTAGAAATTACCATCTAGATATGAGAATCCCCTCTCACTTCCTAAATCACCTCAGTGGTATCGAACAATCACAATCCCAGTGATTGTATACAAAACAAACAATAGAAGATCACACTTTCAAAACAATACTCGGTTTTGCTTAAAAGCTTCAACTAAAAAAAATACACTATTTGCTTAAAAGCTTAGAGTGAACAACGAACAATCAGTCAAACTCAATGCGTCAGAAGATACATGAGTGACATATAATTAACAAAAAAAACCCTAGGGACCAACCAAAACAATGGCTAATCCTAATTACATAAGATTCTCACGTTATGCTATATTAATCCAATAGGGTTTTTCTTCTCTTTAAATAGCCTTCAGACCTACTGAACTTAGGCTTCTTAAGGTGCAAAAATAGCAGCAATTAGTATAAACTGACTGCAAATCAACCTGCATAATAGTAGGAGAAAAATACAAACTTTCCTAAAAATGCTCAAGGATCCTTTTTATGAAAAGTAACCGAATTTTCAATAACAGAAATTCGCACAATATACTCCCACAAAAGTCGCTCACTTATGCATCAGAGTACACTTAAAAATCATACTAAAATTACCAAAATAGACATGCCATAACTACTTGGTATAACATGTCATGGAATATGTTACAATATCATGTAAAACATGATGTCTGACTTACAAGGTAGAACATCAGGTTCAACATCTTGATAACATCATGTTGTTTTACCAAAGTGCAGTCAATCCAAAAATCACATGACTTACAAAATAATCTAGTGTGTCTAAGTTGTGTAGTTTTCGAAGTGTCGAAGGAGTTAGCCTCAACATGAATTTCGGCTTAGACCTAATTTTGTAATGTTAGCAGAATTAGGTATTTTCGGCTTTACTTAGGGAGCAAACAAACCCAAAATCTATAAATAGGGAGTAACCCCTATTATTGTATAATTTTTTTTGCAGTTACAAAGAATAATATTTAGTTTTGAATAACAGATAGAAACTCAACAGAAACTCACTTCTTCCATATTTGGTTCAAACCTAATTCCCTTTTCTTCCCAATTTAATTTTTCTTTCTTCTTCCATTAACACTTACTGCACAAAATCATTCTTGCAATCAAGGTGTGATTGATTCACTTGAGTGAAAAGTGAAGAACAAGAGAGGGATTCAATTAGTTGATTGAATCTTGCTCACCAACATTGGTTTAGAATTCTATAAGATTAGGTTAACTCCAACAGTTTCCTGCATCGGCTAGGCCAGAATTAAAAGAAATCATTTTATCTTTTTTCTAGTGTATTGTTTGTTGGGTTCTGTGGTTGAGTAAAAATTCTATTTTATTTAAGGAGGGGGTTTAGCTAACTTAGATATTTTCTCAAGTATTAAGAGAATTGTTTGGGAGTGATATCAAGTTAAATATAAGATGTTTTTAAACCACTCCTAAGGGTTATCTGCCTAGAGCTCTTGTCTCATCTTTCATTGCGCTTATCCCCAAGAATGATAATATCAGAAGTTGGATGAGTATAGACCTATTAAAGTGGTAGGTTGTGTGTATAAATTGATTTCTAAATTAGTGGCTGCTAGACTAAGAAAGGTAATAGAAAGATTGGTGTCTTGTTCTCAAATAGCGTACATCCCAGGATGCCAAATTTTAGATGGGATTTTGCTCACCAATGAATTTCTTGATCTTGCAAAAAGGAGTAAGAGAAGTTGTTTAATATTCAAGGTTGACTTAGCGCAAGCTTACGCCTGTGTTGAATGGAGTTTCCTTGAAGATTTGATGCTACAAATGAACTTATGCAGAAAATTGCGTGAATGAATAAGAGGTGAGGCTCAAAATTGCTATCTACCGGTCTTGGTAAATGGAGGTACAACGAGAGACTTCAAGACTACAAGGGGTCTAAGGCAAGGTGACCCCTTGTCCCCCTTCTTGTTTGCATTGGTTGTTGAGGGATTCGCAATGTTGGTTAGAAAGGATAAACAAAAAGCGATATTCAAAGGCTTTTACATTAATGAGAAGATTCTTTAACCCTTGTGCAATTTGCTGATGACACAGTTCTGGTTAGTGATGGTTCATAGTCAGACATTTGGGGAATCAAATTTATTCTGAAGGGTTTAAATTAATCTTGGGATTGAAAATAAATTTTTGGAACAATTGTCTATTTGGCATTGGTTTGCAAGGCTCCTTTTTATCTGCTACAACCAAATTTGTAGCTTGTAAATCAGCTACACTGCCGTTTACTTTTTTGGGTATTGATGTGGAAGAAAAGCATAGAAATGTGGAGTTTTCAAAGCCTTTTTTGAAATGTATAAGAGCAAAATTATCGAGCTGGAAGGGAAGGATGCTTTCGTTCAGGGGAAGAGTGACCTTGAGAAATTTTGGGTTAACCAACCTTCCAATCCATCATTTTTCTTTCTTTAAAGTCCCTGCGAAGGTTGTGAAAAGATTGATAGCCATTCAAAGGAAAATTTCTTTAGTCAGGAAATTGTGATAAGTATAACATTTCTTAAATAACTTGGGATAACGTATGCATGCCAAACAGCAAGGGTGGCCTTGGAATCAAGGATTTAGTGAGCTTTAACAAAACCTTGATATCAAAGTGGCTATGGAGGTGTATTTATGATACCAATGCATTATGGAAAGTCCTTCTTGTGTCAAAGTATAGGTTTTTAATCAATAGAATCATGGTGAAGAGGGATCGTAGGAACAAGGTAGTTGAATCACAATGGTGGCGTGAGTTAATGAGATTGGGTCATTCAATGGACGAGGGGAGTTTTATGAGTCAAGTTTCCTGCTAGATTGGAGATGGAAACCTTGTGTCTTTTTGGCACACCTGGTGGCTGGGACAAAAGTCGTTAAGGTGTGCTTTTCATGACCTTTATTATATGTCTGCTTTGAAAATGGGATCTATCATGGATATGGGAGTTTGGGTGGTGGGAGTTTGGAAATGGAATCTTCAATTTGGGGATCAAGATTTGGTGGGAAATTTGATGGAGGAATTTACAAAATTGAAGACCTTACTAGCGGAGGTTAGGTTGCACCAAGATGTCAGGGATTACTTTTTTTGGAAAGGTAATAACTCACAGTTTTTCATGGTTAAAACATGTCACAATGCGTTGTTGAATGCAAGTGTAGTGGTTTATTCGGAGATTAATCTCAAGGTTGTTTTAGATTTTATTTGGCAGTCGAAAATTCCATTAAAATCCTGAATATTTGGTTGAAGATTGACATTGGATAGACTCCCTACGAGATCAAATCTGGTGGTCAGGGGAATAATCTCAATTCCTCATTAGTTGGTATGTGTGCTATGTTTTAATGTTGTGGAGGATTATTATCATCTTTTTTGTTCTTGTCCGCGTATATGTTTGGTTTGGAAGAAAATCTTATATTGGGTGGGAATCGAGTAGAGGGAAGGAGATACGGTCTGTAATCATATGTTGGGGTGGTTCTTGAAGCTAGTCAAAATCAGTTCTAAGTCTACAACTTGTATGATTTGGATTACACCATGTTGAGTTATTTGGTGGACGCGTAACCAAATTATTTTCAACGACGGGTTTTAAAATCCTTCAGAAATAGCTCTTTAGGCGATCCATAGGTCATGGTAGTGGGTAGATTATTGATCTTCTTCTAACATATGTAATTAGTATGATTGGGTCAAATCTCCTACGGAATTTTTGAAATGTGGAGATCTTTATTGATAGTTAATTTTTTACAGGTCGGCTATTGCTGTTGGTACTGCTAGTAATTGGAATCGGATACCTCTAATACCCCTTTGAGTATATTATTGCTTATAAAAAAAAGCAATCCAGAGCGATTGAGAAACAAATTCGGATTTTTATTTTCATTCTTAGATGATACTGAATCTTATGTTATCTTGTTTTGACTCTTTTATATTTAAAGATTGAATATCCTTTATACTAAAAATGCTTTTTTTTTATTTATTAAAAAGACAAAATAGTCCCTATATACTCAGTCGTAGACTCGTAGTAGCTCTAATGTCCTTCTGATACAAATACACAACAACAAAACAATTTAATTTGCTGTTTTAAATTTACTGAAAGACAAAATAAGATCCTATCAGCAACAACTAAAAAAGACAAAATAAACAAATAAACAATGGCCATGTGTTATTAGCCAAGGCATCAATGACAATTAGACATACACAATTATACATTGGGTTAAGTGTTTTTTTCTCACTTTTCTTTGTCTCCATAAAACTATAATGGAAATAAATTGTAATTTCTTCTTTTAAGTTAACATATATTTTGTAATATTTTCTTGAAGTCACATTTAAGACACTGTAAAAAATTCTTCCATGAAAAATTAATTTAAAATTTTAATTTTAATTCTGTATTTTATGTTACGTTTATTTTTAACATTTTGCATTTGAAAGTTGTATATAACTTTTTGTTAATAAATTTTTTATAATACTCTAAATTTAATATAAAAAATAATTTTAAAAAATTAAGTTATATGTTATAAGACTCAAAGTTGCTTGTTCTACCAAACACATTAATAGCAACGGGAACCCCATGATTTATTTTTTGGTCTAGTATGTCTCTGATAAATTTCTTAATTAATTTGTATTATATAAGATAGTACACAGTTTGAGTTTTCTGGTGAAGATGCAAGCAATTAATAGGTGGACCACGTTCATTTTTTAAAATATTTTATATACAAAATTAAATTCCATGGTTTCCTTCTTAGTTTCAATATCAATTATAAAAATTTAATAGTAAGCGGACAGGGAAAATAAAAGTGTTCAATATACTTCCTTGATTATTAAAAATGATGGGTGTATACTTATAAGACTTTTATACTGTTATGCTTCAAATCTAAAAAAAGAAAATTCTCAATATATTATATTTTACTCATATTTATATAGAACATTTAAATAAATTAGTCAATTATTATTTTATTATTGGATTGCTTAAGATAAAGTTTGTCAAAAATAAATTAGGTGATACTTTTCAAAAGAGAAAACAAACCAAATAAACTTTCAAATCTAAGAACGTGATGTCCACTTCAAAGTCACTACAATTGTTGCATACACTAGTACAAAATACACATTCGGTAACATAATATTACCACATTCATTCCATCCATCGTTGTAATATATAAAATTGGATGCACCTAATGCTTATATATTTTTTTGAAAGTCATTTTATCACAGCTAATAGACACAATCGTGGTGATAGAGTGAGTGGTACATGGTTTGAATTCTGACATCTACATTTTTTTTCTTCATTTTTCCTATTACAAAAAGCATGTGTCACTTATATTCATAAATAAATAAGAAGTTGAAAATTATTTAATCACGAATTTAATATACAATTGTTGTAATATTATCTATACAACCTTTGCACTTTCCTAAAGACAAAAACACTCTTCTCAACTATAATGATGATTAAACAATTTTTTCAATTTTCAAAACGGTCACAATGTCATTCAAGAATATCAACCATTGAAAGTGATGAGAGAGTCATATATTATGAAGATTCCTTTGCTGCTAGAGGTTATTGTTCCGACATTGACAAAATTATGTAATGAAATAATATATGTACTCTGCCCTCTTAGTTTTCTTAATGAAAATATTTATTATTGTTATATATATTCTTTCATTTATACAATATTATTATTTTACAAAAAAATAGTACAAGCCAACAAAAATAAAAACAACAATCGCAATAGTAATAAAAAATAACAATAACAATAATTAATACCTCTAACAATTGGATTCATAAATAAATAAATAATTGTGAGAGATTTAACCACGATTTTACTAAAGAACAATGGTAAAAGGGATGTATTACATCACGATTTTTCTTTCTAATTGTGATGAAATGTGATTTTTTTACTTTATAAGTGAAAATATCTATCGTTCAGTACATAACAATCGTTTCTCTCAAATGAAAACCCTAACATATTTCACTTTTCTCTCTCATAACATAACCCTGACATCCATGTCACTCTTTAAACTTTCTTAAACCTTCAGATTCGTATTCAGCAATCGTTATGATACTCTTTAATCATATACCAGGTTCGTTCGTTAAACTTTTGCTTCGATTTCGTTTATATTTCTTGTTAAAAATGGATTCTCATTTTTTATTTGGTGAATGTTCTCATTTTTTCAGATTCTTCTTCACCACCTTAACAAAGCATATACTTTGGCTATGATACATATGGTTTGTGTAGCTATAAAGAAAAACACAAGAAGTATGAAGTTATTGAGTTAACTTCATTCACCTTGTACTTCTTCTTCATAGCTTCATAAACTAGATGAAAATCATAATTTGTTCCAGATCCAAGATTAGTTTAAAAAAATGTGCGTTCTATACAAATTACATAATATCTTATGTTGTTGTATTTGTTGTTGTTGTATGTTGCTATTGTTGTTCTTGAACATTGTTTTGTTGTATGTTGTTGTGTTTTTGATAAATGTTGTTGTATGTTGTTGTGTTTTTGATAAATGTTGTTGTATGTTGTTATTGTTGTTGATTAATGTTTTAAGAATTTAAAGAACAAAACATTGCTAAGTCACAAGAAAGAAGCTTCTTGTGACTTAGCAATGTTTTGTTCTTTAAATTCTCAAAACATTACATAGTATCTTGTGTTGTTGTCTGATGTTGTATGAAGTTGAGTTTGTTATATGCTACGTAGATTGTTTGTTTCACTAACCCTGTACTGAAAATACATTTCATTTAAATTGACATAGAAACTTATAATTTAAAAATTTAGTTGTATTTGAAAGCCAACTTATATCAATCAATATTTTCCGAATTGCATCCGTCTCATCGTTCATCTCAGTCTGTTTAACTTATAGAATGTAGGTCAATGATCTATTTCCTTCAATACATCCATATCTTCTCTTATAATTTAATTTGAATAACAAAAATTTATTGATATTATTCAAATTAAACTAGAATATAAGTAATTGATGTGATGAAGGACTTAGACCATTGAACCACATTTGAAATTTTAAACAACGTGAGATGAACGATAAGACGGATGCAATTCGGAAAATATTGACTTGTTTAAGTTGACTTTCAAGAATAGTTTAATTTTCAGATTATATACTTCTTTATCAATTTGAATGGTTTTATTGTTGAGATTTATTGAAAAACAAACAATCTACATATTATATAATAAACCCTGTGTACTTTCAAAAACAGTTATTTATAATAACTGTTATAAAATATTATTTCCTAAAGGTATATACCACCACGATTAGTTAAAGAAACAATGATCATATATAGCACGCATTCAGGTTTCCTACAACGGTCGTAAGACTGTGGTTGTAAGTTGCGCATATACAACCACACCCTATGTAACAATGGCATGTCACGCATGATGTTATCCTTTTTCTAGCCGTTGTTGTATATGTTTTCTATAGTAGTGATATGAACTTATTTGGTCCATCAAGAACAAGAAGCTTCAGAGGTAATGTATATGCTTTAGTTATTATTAATGATTTTTCTATATTTTCTTGAACATTCTTTTTAGTGCAGAAAAGTGATGCATTCAAGGCGTCCAAGAAGTATGCAAAGAAAATTCAAAATTCAAAATCCCTAAAGATTTTCTCCATAAGAAGTGATTTTTGTGAAAAACATGGAATCCTACATAACTTTTCAGCACCAAGAACTCCTCGATAAAACAGAGTTATGGAGAGGAAGAATAGGTCTCTTGTTGAACTTGCAAGGACTATGCTTAGTGATTCAAATCTTCCGAAATACTTTTGGGCGAATGCGGTAAGCACGACATGCTACGTAAGTAATAGAGTTATTATTAGACCTATTTTGAAAAATACCTCGTATGAACTTTTCAAACGTAGGAAACCAAACATTTCTCTTTTTCACATTTTTGGTTGTAAATGCTTTGTCCCAAACAATGACAAAGATAATCTTGGTAAGTTCGATGAAAAACTCGATGAAGGAATTTTTCTAGGATAGTGTCTTACTGGTAAAACATATAGAATATACAATAAAAGAACTTTAACAATTGAAGAATCTAACCCCTCCAAGGAGGATATTATTTTGTATGATAATGATGTTGATTTTGTAGAGGTTCCTAAGGAAGATACTCTAATAGAAAACAATAAAAATAAATCGAAACATCAAAATGAACCAATTAAACAAGAATCAAATAATAATGATTCACCTAAGGAATGAAGAACCCATTGGGATCATCCAATTGATAAAGTCATTAGTGATATAAGTCAAGGCGTTGCAACAAGATTAAATCTTAAAGATGCATGTCTTAATATGGTGTTTGTCTCACAAATTGGACCTTATAAATTCAAAAATTCCCTAGATGATGATCAATGGATTCTAACCATGCAAGAAGAGCTTAATTAGTTTGAAAGAAATCAAGTTTGGGATTTAGTTCCTAGACCAAAAGTGTCATACCCAAAATTTTGACCTTAAGATACCCACATAAATTGCATCTCATACATACATTTTTATGCATCACTAAACCATTTTTAGAAAGTCAAGATTGTTGCTTGTTTCATTATGATCTCCAATTAGGGTTTTTTAGCTCTACAGAGAATTCAGGAAAAAGATCAATCAAGAATTGGCATGATCTTTAACTTATCAAGTCCCTCAATAATCGATGGAGATGAAAAAGATCCTATTAACTAAGAATCAAGGACAAGATTACATCATTTCAATATGGTCAAGCCTCGAGATCATCTGCATCACCAAATTAGGGTTTTGACCTAATTCAACCCTTAAGATGACTTATGGAGAAAGGTATGATCCAAGACTTCAAGATATGTTTCAAGGACCTCAAATACATCATATTAGTCATTTCAAATGATTGGATTTATCCAAATAACTTGATTCATAAACAATGCAAGAATTCAAATTCGTTTGAGCCACAAACTAGGGTTTTAATAAAAAGTCAACCATACCTCTGAATTCAAATGTAACCTTGATGTACATTCATAAGTTTAAAATCACATTAGGACATCCATTCATAGAAAATCAGTAATTAGGGTTTCTCTGCACAAAATTCATCCAAGACCCAAAGTCAAAGTTTGACTTTTTGGCCAAAAATGTTCATCATGGACCATTATACAAGAAAACATGATCCACTGTTGAATTTGAACAAGATTGATCAGGAAATCAAGGTAACTTGTAAAAAGGGCAATATTGAGAAAATTGAAAATTTCACTAAGTTACGGAAAACATGATTTTTTCCTAACTTCCAAAGGTCATAACTTGTGATCCAATCAACCATTTTCTTGGATCCAAAGCTCAAATTATAGATCTCATCACATATAACAAGATTGATGGGATGAACCATCCATACAAAATTCATAGATTTTGAGTTACAAGGCCATGAAAATAGGGTTTCATGATGTTTTGAACTTTAACACTTAGTGAAAATTCTGCCACGTTTTCAGCATGAAACATCAATTTTCAAGGACATTTTTCATTGTGATCCAATATGAATCAAGTACAATTAAGAACATCAAATTTGAAGTACATCATATGAGATTTCCAAAGAATACAAGAACACCATCAAACTCCACTTGAGCAAAGCGTTATGGATGGATCAATATACCTTGCTGCAAATTATTTTGCAAAATTAGTTTTGGTCATTTCTTGCACTACATGATTTTGGAGTCAAGTGAAATGATCATGATTATACCAATTTAACATGGATCAGAATGAGTCGCCATAAACCTGCAAGATCAAGTGATAAGTCTAGAAAAATCACATTATGGATTAATGGATTTTGTCATATTATGCCTTAAATTCAAAGTGCATTTATGTGCAATAGTGCACATTCAACAAAGGTACTCTTTTCAGTAAAGATGCTCACATAAACAACAATAAAAATGATTGAGGAATGTGGAATTGGTCAATTGGTAGCTATGTTATTTGGAGGAGCTATTGTACCTTGCATAAGAAGTAATGACACAAATCCAAAACCATTAAACTTAACTCTTATCCTTCAAGCTGCAACTATTCATCCAAGAAAAATCAATTCTTCTATAAATAGAGCTCACTTTTGAGCATTTAAAACACACCAAAACAACTTCAATCCTTGTTTTCTGAAAAATCATCTTTGTCTCAAATTTCAAAACACCAAGTGAGGAAGAAATCGAATTTCTTAAACTAGAGCAATTCCATCCAAACAAATGATCCAAACACCTCACATACATCATATATGAGTGTTCCAAATACTTAAACATCATCTATAACATAAAATTCATCAAGATCATAGTTCATCCCAAACCAGCTACAATTGGATTCGAGCCCATCAATCCAGAAGGTTACCCGCTATTCAAAGCACATCAATATATTCCTTAAGGTCTAGGGAAGTTGTCCAGGTCATCATTTCACATCTGTAACACCTGCAACTGAGGATTCGATTTCCTCTTGCACAGGTAAGCCTAAAGTTCCCAAACTCCTTGAAACATGCATCATTTTCGATATTTCAAGTTATCAACATGTTTCTGCATATATATAGAATGTTTTTCCTTAATCAATTACTATGTATCAATCGTGTATCGGATTTCATAGTGTTCTTGCAAAACTAAGGGTTCATTTGTTCATCACTTGATAGCTCACTCCACACTTAAAAGAAATGAAATTAATTGATACCATCCTGTTCTTGTTCAAAAACGAGCAACTTTAATGTTTACATCTTTTAATATCATTACAAATTGAGAGAGATGTGAAAGGTTTTGCAAATCTAATGATGGGGTGGGGTGCGAGGAAGAAGATGACCTTGGCGCCATAATTCAAATTTTTGAGTTTTTAAATATTTTTAATATTTTCATATTATTTTCAAAAATTGTTTTCTACATCCAATTTTAATTATTTTCAAACTAACTTTTGGACAAATATCATCCATATATTTAAATAATTTATTCATCAAAAAAATAGAAAAAAAATATTTTATATATATATATATATATTAATTATATAATTTTTAATTGTTTTAAATATTTTAAAATAATTTCTTTCCTTAACTTTTCTTAAACCAAAATGATTTTAAATATTCATGTGGATAAAATACCTTTTTCACAAACTTTAATCATTGTTTATAACATGATTAACATATTCGTTTGATAAATTATACTTTTTTATTGAATTTTCTATGAAAAATATCTTAAAAAATGAAATTAGGGTTTTACTTTGATTCTATTTTTAAAACTTTATTTCAACATATATGGGCCTCTATTAGAGTGTTAGACCCAACCCTCTTTGTAAATAAACCATTTCATGGGCCGCTGCTACAGTATAAGTCCCATAATGCTTTTTAAAATCACGGTGTGATCACTATTTTCCCAATGTATCTGGGCCTCTAATAGAGTGTAGTCTCATCCCTTTGTACATAAATAAACATTTTAGGGCCTTTACTATAGTATAAGTCCCTCCTCTCAGTATTCAAAATCATTGTGCTTTCAAATTATCAAAATCTTGGGCCTCTTCTAGGAGTGTAAATCCCAACCTTTTTCTTTCAAAAATCATCCTCTGTTCTTTTCAAAACAAGATAATCATTTGGGCCTCTGCTAGGAGTGTAAGTCCCATCCCTCTTCGTATTTTCAAATTCTCCTTCATATTTTCAAAATTTCAATCTTTCAAAACTTTCAAATTTTATCTAAGTTTAGCATCCATTCTCAACAATACACTTGGGCCTCTCCCTGAGTATAATACCCAACACCCTTTTGTAAATATTTTAGCCTCATTCATCTTGAGCTTTATACAGGATACAAATCATCTGGGCCTCTATCTAGAGTGTAAGACCCAACACCTTTTCTCCTCTCCTACTTAAGGTCAAGTCATCTTCAAATTCAAATTCAAAATCTTTTCAAAACTTTCTTCAATTCCTCAAAACCCTAATTCAATCTTAAAGAAAACATTTAATCAATCACAATACACTTGGGCATCTATCCAGAGTGTAAGACCCACCACCTTTTCAAATTCAACTCATACTTGTTTATATACTTGTTCATATATCTGTATATATATACTTGTGCATGTCTTGTTAAGTTTCCCTTGACATTTAGATCATCCTTAGTTTAGATTAGCTCAAATAATATGATCCTTTTAATCATTATAACTTAGCTCCAACAACTAGTTCCCTCTTGTACAAAGGAATTCTTCTCGTTAGTACAGTCCGCCTCCTCTTGGGCTTTGTTTAATTTACTTAACCTTGAAACAGTTCAGGAAAGAGAGGATTATTTCTCGGTGAAACCTCTTATTTAAACCCTTTTAATCATGGAACAATTCAACAAAGAAATGATGATTTCCCGGTGAAACCTTTCTTGAACTCTTCTTAGACTTGGAAAGTCTCAACCCCTAGCCTCCTCTTGGACTTCATACAAGGACCCATAGGCTTCCTAAAAAGCATAGGATATATCCTAGTCATCTCTATCAATACACAAAATCCTAGGAGAGTCAAAACCTATAAGATCTTCAATCTCATCCTTTGAGCCTTTTTCTAAGCCTCAACAAGGATTGGCTTTCACTTAACAATCCCAAGCCAGGGTCAATTTAGAATCAGTAAATACCCAGAAGAATTAAAGTCCTTGTGGCATTTACTAATTCAATTTTCTTCTAATCCTCATCAAGAGCCAATATCCATTTAAAGTCCCTTAGCCTCCTCTTAGGCTTCATATAATGATTTCCCTAGTTAGCCTCAATCTTGGGCTTTGTACAAGACAAATATAACACTCCCTAGTTGAGTCAATTTTCAGTTCTTTCAGCTTCAACCTTGGGCTTTGATCAAGGCACAAAATTCAACATCCCCATAGATGAGACTATGAGTCCTCTGTGTAGGAGGATATCCATTCTATACATCACATTTTAAATCAAATCAAACATTCAAACCCAACTATTTTGCATAAAGAAGGACGTGACATTGCTCTGGATATTTCAAAATCCAAGTTAAAAGCTTCTTCCCTCATGCTAAAACTCATGAAGAAATATGTGGCATTGCTCTGGATATTTCAATGTCCAAGTTCAAAGCTTCTTCCTTCATGAAATTGTACTTCTCCTATAAAGGAAGATGTGGCATTATTGGATTCTGCACAACCCAGTTAAAGCAACTTTTTTTATAATCATTTTCTTGAATGTTTGTGATGAATAGGTGATATATCTCCCTTTAGAGATGACAAATTCTCTCTCAATAAAACTTTTAGCTCCAGTCTTGGGCTTTGAGCAAGACACAAATACTCTTTTAGCTTCAATCTTGGGCTTTGAACAAGACATAAAACAATTTCCTTCCATAGATTTAGGAGGAACTGTGAACGCTCTGATTTTGTCAGTTTCCTTTTTGAGAATACGTAGGCATGTGATTGCGAAATCTTAGCGAGCACATTAATAAAAAAACTTTAGGTCCCGATACCTTCCAAAAACAATAGAAAACCATAAAACAACAAAAACATTTCCTCAATCCTCACAAAGGATAAACTTTCCCAATTAAAATAACAGACAAACCTATACAACAGATAAACTTTCCCTTAGTATAACCAAACCCTGATTCCAGATATTTTAGCATTTGTAAGAAAAACATTTGCGAGCAGGGTTTGTTTAAGATATCTTCCTTTTCCTTTTAAGCATCATTGGATAATTATTAGAAATCAGAAAGTAGCGTTAAATGCGGTAGTGGTCGCGTCACGAAAACCGGAGCTACAAAAAAATGGTGACTTCAATGGGGAAATAATTCTGCCTAGAGGGTTAAGCTTTACATTGCATACATTTTACTATTTCAGTTGCTTATTTTCTTTTTCATCTTCTTCTTACCGTCATATTATCTTCTTACTTGTCATACTTGTTTAAATTGCTTTCATCTGGGAATGCGATTAATACGCACGTGGTGAGTCAAAAAGTCCTCAATAGGCTTGAGAGAATATTCTAAGGTAGGAGGTGGCAAATTCAAGAAGGATTATAGGGAATGAGTCCTAACCAAGCTCACTTGAAAGTCCACTAAATCAGTAGAGGTACCCTTTTGGAATTACTGATGTTGAGCGAGCAAGTCACAAATACATTAATTTTTCCATCAGGAACCCATGAAACTGAGGATCAGTAAACATTTAACAACTTGGCCTTTTTAGGACGTAGTACGGTGACTATCAGAAATAGTTGATTTGCTGGTAATATCCTAAAGAAGGGTCAATGATTTTGGGAACTTTTGTTAGAACCCGTTCTACAGGTACAAAACTTGAACCCCTAGTACATACCTTGGGAATGGGTAGATCCATGGCTCCATGCTCGTGATGATGAACCCTTAAACCCATGTTTTCACATACTTGTGTTTGCTGCATTCATACATCATAAAAAAATTTCAAAAAAAAATCCTTTTCAAACTTTCCAAAAGAATTAAAAAACATGGTTATTGCAAATATCAGAGAGAGAGAGAGAGAAATTATGCTATGGATTTTGGTAGAAGAAAAACTCAGAACTACACCTTCAGGAGTCAAAAACTGGAAGACCTGCGAAAATTGGGAAGGTTGATTACCAATCCTGAAGCTTTCAGAGCTAAGTATGGAGAACTTTTGTCTTTTTTAATGGTTAACATAGTAGAAGGAGTCCTATCTACATTGGTTCAGTTCTATGATATGGTATACCACTTCTTCACATTACCAAATTACCAGCTCACACCAACATTGGATCACTGATCAAGACCCTTTCTTCGGTCTGGAAGAAATTATCAAAGATCAAACCATTGCAAGAGCTACCTCCTTGGAAGTATCAGATATTAAAACTCACATAACCACCAAGGGAGGAATTCAAGGTTTACTAGATAAATTCTTAATGGAGAAATCCCTATACTCTGCCAGCGTAGGGAACATGGTTGCTTTCAAGGATATCTTTGTTCTACTCATCTATGGGTTATTCCTTTTTTTCCAACATCGACAACTTCATCGACATCAAGTCTATCAAAATATTCTTAATCGGGAATCCGGTCCTAAATTTGCTTGCAGATGCTTATCACTCAGTGCATCTGAGGAATTTGTACAGTGGAGGAATGATCACAAGCTGTGCCCCGTTACTTTACAAATGGTTTATTTCTCACTTACCGAAATCTGCTACATTTTGGGATCTCAAAAGTGGTCTGCAATGGTCACAAAAAATTATGTCCCTCATTCATTCTGACATAGATTGGTACAATCGGGTCTATGACAAAATAAAGACGATTGACAGCTGCGAAAATTTCCCAGTGTACCACTCATTGGTACTAAAGGAGGAATCAACTACCACCCAGTTTTAGCCCGTCGTTAGCTTGGTTACCCGATGAAAAACATACCATACAACATTCATCTAGAAGGTCTTTTCTTTAAGGAGAGAGAAAATGACAGAGCACTCAAAGAAGAGGTCGTACATGCCTAACATCATATTCATAGGAGAGGAAGTGAATCTCTGGGAAAACCAAACTGCATCTCTACGGAGCCTTATCTCTAATGGGTACAAGCTAGAGCCATCAAGTTAAAGATTCCTTACCCTCGTCAAGAAGTATTTCCCCTAAAGGAATCTATCCTCTACTTCATGAACGACATAGAGAAACTTCAGGTTACTTTTAATAAAATCAGCGTGAAAAGAAGTCTTGGAGGAACAAGTACCAAATTATCAGCTTAGAGTGTGCAAAGATTCAAGAGCTACTGAAGGAAAAAGATGCTCTAATTGAGATACTAGAACAACATGTTGTAGAAATTCAAGAGGAGCGGAAAAGTTTACTCTCTCCTTTCACCTGACAAAGGATCATCGACCCATCAACAGTTGAGGAAGCCCAATCAAAGAAATGAAAAGGGAATCAGCAGCCAGCGTTTGGACCTTTGTCCAAAATTCCTTAAGATTCATAAGCCGAGTTTCCCTTCCTGCACTTTGTAAAATAATATAATTTTCTCTGTAAGATATTGTAAACCTTTGAATTCAATAAATAATTTCCATCATTGGATGATATTTGCAACATAATTGTTTAAAAGTTCTTTTGAAAACTAAAAAAAAGCATTTGCATTTTTTTTGCACATCATGCATCATCCTAGAATTCCACACACTCTTCATAAAAACTTAAACTTTCATCACACTTTAGAGTCAAACTATCTCATTCGTACAATACTTGGGCCAATCGTCAGAAGAAAATGGACGATCTTGAGAAAAGAATAGAGAGTTGAGAGAAAAGGTCACTGGTCTAAAAGAAGGTATGGAAAGACTTAATGGCATGATTGGATCAATGGCAACAACTCAGGATCAACCAGCTCAAAGGACCATAATTTTAGAAGTTGTGTCTGCACCAATGTTTGAGGTACCCGTCATCCTTCCTCAGTATAACATGCCTAAAGGTTTTCCCTGGGGCATGCCTTTCAATTTTCTACCTGAAGGATATATACCTCCGGTCACTGAAGGCCTAGAAGCTACTACCATAATCTCAAGGCCTGAATGTTACAAACTTCAAATAAATGAAGATGTAAAAGCTACAACAGAGATTCTTATACCCGAAGGTTACAAACTTCAGATCACAGAAGCGCCAAGAGTTGTATCAATAATGACTATGCCACAGCCGGTGGTACATACCATTCCAAAAGAGAAAATCTTTCATGCTACTCCAAGAAAATATGTAGAGGTATATGAAAGAATTAATGAATTTCAGGAACAGTTCTTAGAAATGCAGAAAGAACTCCACCCTATTCGTGGGCAAGACATGTTTGGGAAAGATGTTGCTGACCTCTGCTTAGTCCCAAACGTCAAAATACTGCACAAATTTAAGGTGCCCGACTTCGGAAAGTACAAAGGCAACTCTTGACCTCAAAGTATCTTGGTAATTTATGCTCGAAAAATGTCTACCCAAAAGGAAAATCAACAATTACTGATCCAATACTTTCAAGACAGTTTACTTGGTGTTGCACTCAAATGGTACATGGGGTTAAACCATATAATGATCAATACATTCAGAAATCTTGGAGAAGCTTTTGTTTAGCAGTACAAATACAATTTGGATATGGCGCATGACAGAGATTAACCCAGAGCTATGTCCCAAAAAGATAAAGAAACCTTCAAGGAATACGGGAAGAGATGGCGTGAAATTGCCGCCCAGATTTGTCCTCCCCTCGAGGAAAAGGAAATGACAAAAATCTTCTTGAAAACTTTGATTTCATTCTATTATAATCGAATGGTCGCCAGTGCACCTAGTGACTTCACTGAGATGGTAAGTGTTGGCTCCTAATTTTCGATGCTAGGTGAGACCAAAGCTATCTTAGGTCAAAAAATACCAATACTTGGTGCATAGAAAAGTTTCGACCCAATCAAGGAAAACTTCAAGTCGAAGAAAGATGAACAAGGGGCAAAAAACGCTAAGTGTTGGAAAATGCTCGACGAGGACTATGCTAAGGAGAGCAAGGAGGCGGTTTCGCCAAATTGGAGGGAATTGCAGAATATTCAAAATTCAAATCAAGTGGAAAAGAACGTGTGGGCGGTTAAGAGCATAAAGAAGCACCAAAAAGTATACCAGAAAGTCTCAACCGCTATGTAGTAGTTATTCTATAGCACTATAAATAGGTGTAAATTTTATGTAATAAGGGTGTTCATTCATTATTGTACTAGTTCATACAACTCAAAGTATCCGCGTGTAGAGAAACGAGTTAACGAGAATGTACGTGATACAACACCAAATCCTTTCTTATCAATGCAACTTATCTTTACAATTCACTTGCCATTTTTAACTTTCAGTTTTTATGTTCAAAACTGCCCTTTACACTTTTCTGCCCGTTTACTTTGCAAAGACCCCCTAGTCGAATGTGGAGTACCGATTAGAGTTATTTTCCAAGCAATTTACTTGCATCTTTATTTTCAAAAGTCATTTAGTTTTCGAAAGAAGTACGTCGAACATGGCGTTTGACAGTAATCTTTGTCGCCTTTAAATTCCAATAGTTCTTTTAAAGCCATTTACTTTCAACTTTACTTTTCAAATCCATTTACTTCTCGTGCACCTTTAATCCTTCGTCCAATTATTTTCAAAGTCATTTACCTTCTCGCTATTTAACTTTCCAAGACTTCAAAGTCGAACGTGGAGTTCTCGTTTGAGTCTTTTGCATGTTTAATTGCAAAGTCATTTACCTTACAGCCTTTTACTTAAAGATCCCCTAGTCGAGCGTGGAGTTCAGATTGGAGTTATTTTCAAAGCTATTTACTTTCTTTCTTTTTTTAATCTTCGAGCACCTGTTACTTTACCAAAAGCTTGTAGTCGAACGTGGAGTTTGGTTATAATCTTTCGCCCTTTACATTCTTGTCTTTATTATCAACACCTTTTTAGCTTTCATAGTCGAACGTGGAGTCTAGCTTAGGGAAACTTAGCACACGCTTAACACATGTTTAACAGATTTAGTATGGTCGATCCTGCAAGTTAGTCAATTTACCCTAAATTGATAGACCATCGGTTGTTTACCAAAATTCATAGTAAACAGTAAGCATGGGAGTATGCCTTGAGGAGGCAGTCCGAGAAGGTCGATTGGTCAAAGATCCAGAATCAATTAGTAGTAACAAGAGGTATGGAAGCACTTTCCAAAAGAAGGAAGAGCAAGAGATAAGCATTATTTCACAGGGTAAACAAAGACAAACATACCAACCTCGGAAGGTAGCAATGGTATGTCTTGTTATCAAGCCAACTTCAGCTCTAGCATATTAGCTGCAGATTCCTCAGAATCAAAATCAGCAACCACAGTATCAGCAAAGGCAGCAACATCCTCTTCAGCAGGCTCACCCACAATATAATAATAATCGTATCACAAGGTCGCCAAGTATCTATCTTATCTCGATGCCATATGCGAAGCTATTCCTAGTGTTGCTCGCAAAAGGACACATTCAAACCAGGGCTTCTCCTGTCATTCCTGAAAACCTCCCTTGTTGATTCAAGGCTGACCAATTATATGTTTATCATCAAGGAGCACCGAGACATAACATTAAGTCTGATGTACAAAAACTCGTAAAAAATGGAGTTTTATCCTTCAAAGATACAAATTCGAACGTCCAAACGAATCTGTTACCACAACATGAAAAAGCTTCAGTAAACTTGGTAGATGAGGGGTCTGGCAACAGTTATCAAATTCTTGATGTGCGCTTCCTGATCGCGACTTTCTATGTCTAATACAACTTAACTGCAAGTGCACAGTCTATCGCGTAGTAATAAAAGATAGCGATCCCACAGGGACTCGTAATCAAACTAGTGTTCTCGGGAGTTACTATGTTTAGCTAGGTAGGTAATGTTTAAGGGAATAATTTTTTTTGTCACTAAAGGGAACTAGAAATGTTACTTGAATTATAATTACGTGAATCAATATGCAGTAATTATGTTCTTCGGGGATTTGACAAGTTACCGGTATATGAAATATTTTTCAGAATTTATTTAAGCAGAAAATAGTGATATGAAGACTTTCGTCTCACGATGGTTGTTGACGCTAGTCATAATTCTAAGGTCCGGATGTACGCTTTCGCTGTCCCATTCGGGGTTAAAACTACTTTTTGGAAATCTCTAAGTTCTAATTCATTTTAAAGTGCTTTCGCTGTTATTAAAACAAATGCCTAGTGTTTACTATCTGGTCTTACCGTAGCTGTCGCTTGTTGGTTCGTACCTTAATTAATTTCCCACTGTCGTGGCAAAACTACTTTTAAATAAGTTCTCACTTTCGCGACGAACGTTTATTCAGTAAATAAGTTTAAACACTCAGACCATAAACAACTTTTGAAAAAGAAAGTTTTCAACCGGTTATTATCAAATCCCGTCTGAATTATTATTACATATCGATTACTTTGATTTAGCTAGACATGGATTTGGGAAAGGTAAAACATAAATAAGAACAGAAACTTAGAACATTCATATTACTGAAAATTAAAGTTACAATTAACGAAATAATGAAAAAACTGTAACGTATCCAATTGGCTTTTGGCCAAATCCCAACGATGTCGGCAGGATTATGTCTTTAAACCAATAGAGCGCACAAACGAATATTGTCGAAATGGAATACAGGAATAAGGAAAGGAAACAAAAAAATAGAAAGAATAAAACTAAAGTTTTGCTCTGGAAATAAAATGGGGCAGCACTTCGTTGTCTGAATGCGTCTTCCTTTCCCAGCTCCCCTGCTTCCCCTTTTATAGAAATAGAATTCTAACGGTTGTCATTTGAAGAAGGTGGAATTGGAGGCAGAAATATCAGGGAGTAGTGGTCCATTATTTGGGACTTGGAACTGCATTTTGCATGTTCATTTGATGTTGTGTGTTTTTGCCTGCATGACGGTCGTCATGGTGTGTGACGGTCATCACCCGTGTGACGGTCGTCATGGAGGTGTGACGGTCGTCACAGCAGCAAAATATGCATTCTGCGTTTTTCATGTTGTTTTCATCTGGTTTTCGTCCATATTTCATCTGTAATTGCTTCTTTTCTTCATATTGCTTTGTTTATACATGATTATCAAATATCTGCAAAATATCAGACAAATAACATGGAAAGAACCCAAAATCGGATCGAAAACAGTCAAACATCAGTTGAATTATGCATCAATATATATATACGAATTCGTGTTATCAAACTCCCCTAAGCTTGAATCTTTGCTTGTCCTCAAGTAAAACAGGAAAAGGTCGGCAAGCACGAGGCAGCTTCCTCATTCACAAAGTTGGGAAAAATCGGGATTCTTAGTAAGAACAAAACGAGTACGGTGACGACACTGGACTACAAGTCTTCGGAGGTCTCCTTCTTATGCACATCGGTTCCAGTCATGCTACTGTAGCTTGGTATCAAGTTTCTCGCGTCAAGTTCACCCTATTTGTTCTAGCGCAATCACATTAAGCCCGTTGTCCATACACTTTCATGGCAAGTCAACCTGTTAGTGAATATGATCTCGTTTCTGTTTTGATCTTTTTCATTGCTCATAAGCTTATACCATTGATTTTTTTCAATGAGTTTTTGTACCATTGGGCTAAATGCTCGGGTGAGGAGCACCTAACTTAGAGGGAACGCGTCTTTATATTTGGGCTAAATGGCTTTCTTTTCATGATTTTTCATCTTTTTGGAGATCATACACTTATTTGCATTGGTCGCTCGCTTAGAAGTGTTTTTGGATGGTGCTGACTGCTAGTATAAACTACTTGAGGCTGAGTTTGCGTAGACACTTGAAACTTTGGTACACGTAGGTAGTGAAACCGACTCGTATAAACCGGAGATCTAAGGTGTCAGGACGGTACTGGTTTTGTTAGAATTGTCGTCTCGGAGTTTCAAAACTTGGTTTGAACTTGGGCGCATTCTCGTGATGCTTTTGCTCTTGAGGAACGAACGAAAATTTTTTGGTTATGTCGAATAAAGCGGGGATGTTTGCGTAACGGAAGAAGATATATAAAAGAGCTTTTATTTGCTAAAACGTGAAAATGTTCGAATTAAAATTACGGAATTAAAAGTACAAGGGAATGGGAAATAAACGCTCCGCTCCCACACTATCTCAATCAGTGTCCCCACTGATTTGAAAGAATGCGAGAGGGAAATACAAGGGAAATGAAAATACAAAGAAACTGAAAATATAGTAAACAAATAAGGAAAGAAATAACTAATCACGGCCTCTGCCTCGGTCACGTCCTCTCTCGCGTCCTCTGGCTCTGACTTGGTCGTGACGGGCCTCAAGGTCCAGTGCTCCAGTGTGATAGACATAGTCGCGGAGTCCTTCGAACTGCAAGGTAAGATTCGCCAAGTTCTCAGTAATGGTTTCCTGGCCGGTTTGGAGTTGTTGCATTTGGGTCCGATGCCAAGCTTCGAACTGCTCTGCTCGCTGATTCTGCTGCTGCATCATAGCGAGTATCTGGGCCTGCTGGTCGAGGGATCGACAAAGGTCTTCTTTAGAGTAGTCGGGCTCTGGACGATGGCGGCGGCGGCGGTAGGATGTGCCTTCAGAAGGAAGTGGTTGCGATGCCTCCGGTTGCTCAGTTCTGTCCAACTCATCTTGGATTTCGTCACCAGAACCTTGGGTGTGGGTCTGAGTTGGAGCAGCGGCAGCAGCAGGGGCATTGAGGTCAAATAGCCAGTTGGCACGATCCTGTGGGTGCATCCGGGTGCGTGATGGCAGGATGCTACTTCTGACGGTTTTGCCACGCACGACCGGGTGGTATTTGCCGTCGGCCCTGGAACGAATGAGGTGAGAAGCTCTGCAGTGGTCGGTGTCGAGGAACACCGAGGGAATGGCATGGAGATGATGGAGGCGGTCACCGAGGTTCAGCCCGAGTGCAATGGAAGTAACAATCCCGCCAAAGCAAAATGGCTTAGAGCCACGGTTACAGTTGGCCTGAATGTGGGCCAGGAGGAACGGAGCGGCGTTGATGGGCTCGTTGTTGAAGACACAGCGGAGAAAGAAGATCTCTTTCGAGTTCACCTTATGGTTGCTATCCCGGGCGAAGATGGTGTTGCTCAGTGCTCGGTGGAAATACCGGATGGTCGGGTTGTGGATGTGCGTTGCATGCAGAGAATCCCAGCCATCGGCATTGATTCCGGTTAACTGGTACCAGAGCACAAAGGCTTCGTGCTGGAACTGTTCGGTGAGGCGGCGGTGAGCATTGTCGCCGTGAGGGAATTGTAAGATGGCGGCAATCTGGTTCTGGTTCAGTTGATAGTTCGTGCCGAACATACGGAAGCATGCGGCACTGGAGTGTTGGCTGAGGTCGCCGCTGGAAGTGAAGTAGGTGAACAAACTGAGGAACTCGAGGGTGAGTTGTTCGTACGTCGGCTGCGGATTTATGCAGAGGTTCCAGATGCCGGCTCTTTGGAGCATCCAAGTGACGCCGTCAAGGAGGCCGAGCTCCGTGAGCGATGGGATATGCGGGTAGTGGGTTGGCTGTAGCGACCGTTGATGGAAGGCGATATAGTTGGCTCGCTGTTTGTCTCCGGAGTCGTCGTCGCTGAACACGATGTTGCTGAGGTCTGGGGTTTCATTGTTTCTCGCCATTGTTGGAGGATGCTGAGGAAATGTGGAGTGAAAAATGTTACAGAAGTGGATTAGGAAGTTGAAATGGGAGTTGGAATATATGGGGCAAGGTGGGAAAATGAAAATTGGAAGTGGGGTTTGAGTTTATGATGATTGGGAGTTGAAAGGATATGAGTGGGAGAGAAAATGCAACCCCTGTTATAGCAGATAACAGTTTTGGGCTCGTGACGGTCGTCACCCATGTGACGAGCGTTAGGCTTCTGTGACGGTCTTCACCCGTGTGACGAGCGTCAGGCGTCTGTGGCGGTCGTCACACCAGCAAAATCTGCAGAACGCAGAATTTTGCTATGGGGGTGTTCTTGCAATGAATTTTAGGGGTATAAATGATATGGCAATGTATTATATCGGCCAATAAACAAAGGATAACGTAAAAAAACAGAATCGATGAATAAAAAATGGAAATATCATGTAATTGAAATGATTGTTTGTAATGTAATACATAAGGGAAATTAACAATGCAAAAATCAAAATAATTGAAAACGGACGGAAAGTAGAAAACTAAACCAAACTAAACTAAAGCTAATATCTAGTCTTTTCGTGCCTTCAATTCATCAAACTTCCGGGCGTAGTAGTCGAGATGGTCACAGACTAAGTCCATGAAGACTACGAGTTCGCTGTGTATGCTTGTGATGTCTGCTTTTACGGTGGTCAGAGCTGTGTCAACGTTGTCTAATCGGTGCAGGACAGTATCCATTTTGTCGGTGGTTTCCTCAGGAATGGGCTCAGGGTAGGTGTTGTAATGCGGAGGGGTCATAGGGTCTACCTCAGCTTCTGATATAGCATCCTCATAGTACATATAATCATGTGCTTCAGAGATGTGATCACTGTCGTACATGTAATTCTGTGGTGTTGATTGAGGTGAAGGAGGTCCCATAGGCTCATCCAATTCATAAACCCAGTTGTCCTTGTTATGGATACTTGTCATCTGATGATTTGGAAATGTGAATAGCTGGACGGGTTTGTCATTGATGAGGTACTCGTAAGGTCCAGGTCCCATAGTTCTTAAAATGCGCCTGTTAAAGCAAAACTGGATATTCATGGGTCGGATGGTGCCAAAACTAGTTCTTGCATTTAGGTGGAATCTGCCAAGCTCGTGGGCAATCATTGTCACGAGGCCTCCTATTAGAATAGGTGATTGTGGGTCCTGAGTGAGGCGTCGGAAGGATCTCATCATAAACGGTACTGCATTCACTGTACGGCCCTGAGAAGCACAGAACATGATAAATAACTCTTCTTTAGATACTGTAGTAATATTTTCTTCTTTTCCGAAAAGGGTGTGAGCTAGTATCTTATGAAAGTATCTGAAAGCTGGGTTATGAATCTCATCATTATACATGCTGTTTGGGTCAGGGTGATAGTCGCCTGTGATTCTACCCCAGAACTGGTTGAGTTCAAAATCAAGATCGTCATCTTCAGCACTGATGAACACATGTGGTCCGCTAGGAAATCCTAGGAGGTTAGCTAATGACATCCAGCTATGGGTTTGGTCCATTCCAAACATCCTAAAGGTGATCAGCTCTGTGTTGGATCCAAAACCATAGTTGGGTAAGTACCTAAAGGAACTAAGGAATTCGCAGGTGAGGTCCTTATAGGTAGCAAAACGGGTTTTCAAAGAAGTGTTCTCCCAGCCTAGTTGATTAAACAGGTATTGGATGCTATCAGTAATTCCTAGTTTCTCCATGGTAGACTTATCATAATACAGTGTTAAGGCTATTTCTCTTTCAGTTAATGCTTCAAATCTTGCCTTTTGAGCTAATCCTCGAAAATGAACCTTTGTGAAGTCGTACGCGGCCATACTCGCAGGTAAGTCGGAGAAAAACAGGAGGAAGGTTTGAAGACTTTTAAAATCCTGAAAAGTTTAAAACAGAAATTTGAAGTCAGGATTTTTAAAAACGAAAGGCGGTAAAAACAAAAAAATAAAAGAGAAAAATAAAATAAAATATGAAAATAAAAGAAAGTAAAAATAGTAGCAATTTTAAGTTTAGAATTTTTGTTAAAGTTTCAAAGTAGAAATTTAAATAAAAATGAGAATGAAATACAGTAACGAGGAAAATGCGGGAAAAATTGGGTTGCCTCCCAGTAAGCGCTGTTTTTAACGTCTAAAGCCTTACGATAGCTTGGTGACAAGCTATTCGGGTGTTTGAGCTGGAAGCTCAAGCAATGCTATACTGCAGACTTGAGGGCTGTTTTCGTTCTTATTATAATGTTTTAGACGTTTCCCATTTACGATAAACGGTGCATTCGTCTTATTGGTAATTTCAACAGCTCCACTCTGAAGTACTTTAGTCACTTCAAAAAGGTCCAGACCACCTAGATTTTAGTTTACCTGGGAAGAGTTTTAATCTTGAATTAAATAGCAGTACGATGTCTTCCACACTGAATTGTTTCTTGACTGAACGTTTATCATGCCACTTCTTAGTTCGTTCTTTGTAGATACGGGCATTTTCGTAAGCGTCCAATCGAAGTTCTTCTAATTCGTGTAAGTTCAAGATTCGTTTTTCTCCTGCCTCGGTGTAGTTGAAATTATGCGTCTTAATGGCCCAGAAGGCCTTATGCTCTAATTCTACAGGGAGATGACAGGATTTACCGTAAACTAATTTGAAGGGTGTAGTACCTATTGGTGTCTTAAAAGCGGTCCTAAAAGCCCATAAAGCTTCATTTAGCTTTGATGACCAATCTTTCCTTGAGGTAGCGACAGTCTTTTCCAATATCTGTTTTATTTCCCTGTTCGAGACCTCTACTTGTCCGCTAGTTTGCGGATGATAGGGTGTAGCTACTCGGTGTCGGACTCCATATTTAGAAAGAAGTTTATCAAATATTCGCGATATGAAGTGTGATCCGCCGTCACTAATGACGAGTCTGGGTACACCGAATCTAGGAAAGATTGTGTTTTTGAAGAGTTTGATTACTACTCGTGCGTCATTTGTTGGAGCAGCAATGGCTTCTATCCATTTAGACACATAGTCTACAGCGACGAGTATGTAGTTATTACCAAAAGAAGGTGGGAATGGTCCCATGAAATCTATTCCCCATACGTCAAAGATTTCTACCTCTAAGATTCCTTTCTGAGGCATTTCATCGCGTCGTGAGATGTTGCCAGTTCATTGGCATCGATCACATTTTAGCACAGCGATGTGAACATCTTTCCAGAGGCTAGGCCAAAATAAGCCGGCTTGGAGAATCTTAGCGCATGTCTTGGATGTACTAGCATGACCACCATATGGTGCTGAATGGCATTGGGAAATGATATTTTCTATTTCTTCCTCTGGGACACAGCGACGGTATATGTTGTTGGCCCCTCTCTTGAAGAGTAGAGGTTCGTCCCAATAATAGTGTTTCAGATCGTGGAAGAATTTCTTCTTTTGCTGATAAGTGAGATCCGGTGGAAGCACGCCTGCAGCTAGGTAAGTAACAATGTCAGCATACCAAGGTAATATGACTTGGGCATAGACGGCTTCTACGGCTTTTTCGAGTTCTGGATCTTCCGAGATTAAGTTAGGCATGTCACTTTCTAATTTGGCTATCAGATGTTCGTACGGGAAATCGTCATTTATCGGTACTGGTTCATGTTTGATGCCTTCTATTCGGGATAAGTGGTCTGCAACAACGTTCTCGGTTCCTTTCTTATCTTTGATTTCTAAGTCAAACTCTTGTAATAACAGGATCCATCTCAATAATCTTGGTTTGGCATCCTTTTTTCTTATTAGGTACCTAATGGCAGCGTGGTCTGTGTATATGATAATTTTTGCTCCTACTAGGTAAGAACGGAATTTGTCAAGCGCAAATATAACTGCTAGAAGTTCCTTTTCTGTTGTAGCGTAGTTCATTTGGGCAGGATCTAAAGTTCTACTGGCATAATAAATGGCATGGAGTTTCTTGTCCTTCCTTTGTCCTAGAACTGCGCCTACGGCATAATCACTCGCATCGCACATGATTTCGAACGGTAGTCGCCAATCGGGTGGTTGCATAATCGGTGCGGTGATAAGGGCTGATTTTAATGTTTCGAATGCTTTTAGACAGTCGTCGTCAAAGACGAACTCAACATCTTTCATCAACAGGCCGGTCAAAGGTTTTGTGATTTTTGAAAAATCTTTTATAAATCTTCGGTAGAAACCGGCATGTCCTAGAAAACTCCGTATTTCTTGTACGGATTTTGGAGGTTGGAGATCTTTTATAATTTCTATTTTAGCTTTGTCGACCTCAATTCCTTTATTTGATATGACATGTCCTAGAACTATTTCTTGTCGGACCATAAAATGGCATTTTTCCCAATTTAGGACGAGGTTCACTTTTACACAACGTTCTAACACCATTTCTAAGTTTTGTAGGCATCCTTCGAAACTTTGTCCACATACCGAGAAATCTTCCATAAATACTTCCATGATGTCGTCTATGAAATCTGCGAAGATTTCCATCATGCATCTTTGGAAGGTTGCTGGAGCATTACAAAGTCCGAACGGCATTCGGCGGTAAGCAAAAGTACCATAAGGACAGGTGAATGTAGTCTTTTCTTGGTCATCAGGATGAATGAGAATTTGGAAAAATCCTGAATAACCATCTAGATAGCAGAAATATGAATGTTTGGCTAATCTTTCCAACATTTGGTCTATGAAGGGTAACGGGAAGTGATCTTTTCGTGTGGCTTTGTTAAGCTTTCTATAATCAATGCACATCCTGCTTCCAGTCACGACTCTTTTTGTTATTGATTCGCCTTTTTCGTTCTTAACTACTGTGACTCCTCTTTTCTTTGGTACGACATGAACTGGGCTAACCCATTCACTATCGAAGATTGGGTAGATGATTCATGCATCTAGCAATTTCTTTACTTCATCTCTGACTACAGTGCTTAGGATGGGGTTCAGTCTCCTCTAATGCTCTCTAGAGGTTTTACAGTCTTCCTCTATTGTAATTCAATGCATACAAATTGAAGGGCTTATACCTTTTAGATCGCTTATGTTATAGCCTAACACGGTGGGGTACTTCTTTAGGACTTTTAATAGCTTTTCGGTTTCTAGTTGTCCTAATTCGGCGTTGACTATCACTGGTCTTTTTAGTTCATCGTCTAGGAATTCATATCTAAGGTTTTTGGGTAGTGTTTTGAGTTCTAAAGATGGGGTCTTCGGACCTGGCATATGGTTTGGGGTCAGTGCAAAGCTTTCGCTTAGGTTGTCGTCTTTATACGGTTTACGCCAATCATCGTCTTCAGAAATATCGGGTATTTGAATCTTTATTATTTCTGAATACGTGGTCTCTTCATTTTCAAGCTCTCTTATGCATTCGTCAATTACATCTACTAAATAGCATGTATCGTCTATGGCTGGTGCTTGTAAGAACTTGGTGAGAATGAACTCTATCTTTTCTTCTCCTACTTCGAATGTTAGCCTTCCTTTCTTCACGTCTATAATAGCTCCGGCTGTAGCTAGGAACGGTCTTTCTAGGATAATTGGGGTAACAGAGTCCTCCTTGATGTCCATGATTATGAAGTCGGTTGGGATGTAGAATTGTCCTATGCGTACTGGAACGTTTTCCAGTATTCCGACGGGATATTTGCCTGATCGGTCAGCTAATTATACAGACATTTTGGTTGGTCTTAGATCTCCCATATTCAGCTTTTTGCATATAGATAAGGGCATAACACTGATACTGACTCCTAAATCGCATAGAGCTTTGTCTATTACAAACTTTCCTATGACGCAGGGTATGGAGAAACTACCTGGGTCTTTTAATTTAGGAGGCATGCGGTTTTGAATAATAGCGCTACACTCTGCAGTAAGTGTAACTGTTTCGTTATCCTCGATCTTTTTCTTATTTGACAGGATTTCTTTGAGAAATTTAGCGTATGACGACATTTGAGTTATCGCTTATGTAAAAGGAATAGTGATATTCAACTGTTTAAGGAGCTCTACAAATTTCTTAAACTGTCCTGAAGTTTTGGAGTTTATTAATCTTTGAGGATAAGGGATAAGTGGTTTATATGGCGCTGGAGGTGCTTGAGTTTTTTCACTTGCGGTATCCTCCTTCTCGTTGTCTTCCTTCTTCTCTAACTCGGATTCCTTTTCTGCTTGTTCAGTTGGTTTTTGTTGCATGGCTGAGTTTTCGGTCCTCGGATCGATCGGTTTGTCCAATTCTTTTCCACTTCTCAATATTACAGCATTTGCTTGACCTTTTGGATTCTGTTCGGGTTGTCCAGGAAATGTGCCAGCGGGAGCGGCAGCAGAGGCTTGTTGTTGAGCCACTTGTGATATCTGTGTTTCTAACATTTTGTTGTGGGTGGCTAAAGCGTCTACTTTTCCGGTCAGCTGTTTAATTTGCTCGCTAGTGTGTATGTTTTGATTCAGGAATTCTTTGTTTATTTGAGCTTGAGTAGCTATGAATTTTTCCATCATCAACTCGAGGTTTGATTTCCTAGGTGCAGTCTGAGCAGCGGCTGGTTTCTGATATCCTGGCGGAGCAGTAGGCATTTGCAATGCATTATCGCTTTTGTAAGAAAAGTTTGGATGATTTCGCCAACCTGGGTTATAGGTATTTGCGTAAGGATTTCCTTGAGCATAATTTACTTGGTCTGGTGGGATTCCGTCCAGCAATGGGCATTCGGGTGCATTATGAGTGGTGCTTCCACATAACTCGCAGTTTGGAGTTAAGGCAGCGACGGTTGCAGTGGGGTTAACGGTCAGACTGTCAATCTTCTGTGTTAGAGCATCTACTTTAGCGTTGAACTTTTCAAGGCAGCTGATCTCGTACATCCCACCTTTCGCTGCGGGTTTCTCTGTTGGAGTGCGTTCACCTCCCCATTGGCAGTGGTTCTGAGACATGTTTTCGATTAGTTGATAGGCTTCGTCGTATGGCTTATCCATAAGTGCACCGCCCGCGGCGGCGTCTACCGTTAGTCTGGTATTGTATAAAAGCCCATTATAGAAAGTATGGATTGTCACCCAGTCTTCTAGACCATGGTGAGGACATGTTCTCATCATATCTTTGAATCGTTCCCATGCTTCGTAAAGAGATTCTGTATCTTTTTGTCGAAATCCGTTGATTTGAGCTCTAAGCATAGCAGTTTTGCTTGGCGGAAAATATCTCGCTAAAAAGACGTTCTTCAACTGTTCCCACGTCGTAACGGAGTTGGATGGTAAGGATTGTAACCATGTCCACGCTCTGTCTCTAAGAGAGAAAGGGAAAAGACGAAGTCTTATTGTGTCTGGAGTTACTCCATTTGCTTTCACTGTGTCTGCATATTGTACAAACTTCGTTAAATGTTCGTTTGGGTCCTCAGTTGCATTTCCTGAGAATTGGTTTTGTTGTACAGCTGACAGCAATGAGGGTTTCAGCTCAAAATCGTTTCGAGTAATAGCTGGGGCAGCACTACTTCTAGGCTCCATCTGAGAGGGTGTAGCGTATGCCTTCAGCGGTTTGTTTTGAGGTCCTTCAGCCATCTTTGATTCTTCTTTGGATTTGGGAATGGGAGTGAGAGGATCGGGAATGTTATGTTTTAGTTGGTACTCTATGATGCGACTTCTTAAATGTAAGAAGCGCTCTAGTTCTGCGACTGAAGGTTTTAAGATATCGCCTTGTGGGCGATTACTTGGCATACAATCGACAGAACTAGTAAAGGAAAAATGAAATTGTTAACCTAGTCTATATGGCGTAACAGAAGGTTACACTATTGACTAAACGGGTCCCCGACAACGGCGCCAAAAACTTGATCGCGACTTTCTATGTCTAATACAACTTAACTGCAAGTGCACAGTCTATCGCGTAGTAATAAAAGATATCGATCCCACAGGGACTCGTAATCAAACTAGTGTTCTCGGGAGTTACTATGTTTAGCTAGGTAGGTAATGTTTAAGGGAATAATTTTTTTGTCACTAAAGGGAACTAGAAATGTTACTTGAATTATAATTACGTGAATCGATATGCAATAATTATGTTCTTCGGGGATTTGACAAGTTACCAGTATATGAAATATTTTTCAGAATTTATTTAAGCAGAAAATAGTGATCTGAAGACTTTCGTCTCACGATGGTTGTTGACGCTAGTCATAATTCTAAGGGCCGGATGTACGCTTTCGCTGTCCCATTCGGGGTTAAAACTACTTTTTGGAAATCTCTAAGTTCTAATTCATTTTAAAGTGCTTTCGCTGTTATTAAAACAAATGCCTAGTGTTTACTATCTGGTCTTACCGCAGCTGTCGCTTGTTGGTTCGTACCTTAATTAATTTCCCACTGTCGTGGCAAAACTACTTTAAATTAAGTTCTCGCTTTCGCGACGAACGTTTATTCAGTAAATAAGTTTAAACACTCAGACCATAAACAACTTTTGAAAAAGAAAGTTTTCAACCGGTTATTATCAAATCCCGTCTGAATTATTATTACATATCGATTACTTTGATTTAGCTAGACATGGATTTGGGAAAGGTAAAACATAAATAAGAACAGAAACTTAGAACATTCATATTACTGAAAATTAAAGTTACAATTAACGAAATAATGAAAAACCTGTAACGTATCCAATTGGCTTTTGGCCAAATCCCAACGATGTCGGCAGGATTATGTCTTCAAACCAATAGAGCGCACAAACGAATATTGTCGAAATGGAATACAGGAATAAGGAAAGGAAAACAAAAAAATAGAAAGAATAAAACTAAAGTTTTGCTCTGGAAATAAAATGGGGCAGCACTTCGTTGTCTGAATGCGGCTCCCTTTCTCAGCTCCCCTCCTTCCCCTTTTATAGAAATAGAATTCTAACGGTTGTCATTTGAAGAAGGTGGACTTGGAGGCAGAAATATCAGGGAGTAGTGGTCCATTATTTGGGACTTGGAACTGCATTTTGCACGTTCATTTGATGTTGTGCGTTTTTTCCTGCATGACGGTCGTCATGGTGTGTGACGGTCGTCACGCGTGTGACGGTCGTCACAGCAGTAAAATATGCATTCTGCGTTTTTCATGTTGTTTTCATCTGGTTTTCGTCCATATTTCATATGTAATTGCTTCTTTTCTTCATATTGCTTTGTTTAGACATGATTATCAAATACCTGCAAAATATCAGACAAATAACATGGAAAGAACCCGAAATCGGATCGAAAACAGTCAAACATCAGTTGAATTATGCATCAATATATATATACGATTTCGTGTTATCACTTACTAGGCACAAACCTAGTAAAGATGCATTGAAGACAAAGTAGGTACGACCACGTACCACCTCACAACTATCATCAATGCGACATTTGTTCCAATAACAATCAAGGGTGCATCATTGTGCAAGCATCTCTTCAAGAGAAGATAGATCTAGGCTGGATCCAAGATCATAA
Organism: Lathyrus sativus; assembly: GCA_963859935.3. Lineage (NCBI taxonomy): Eukaryota > Viridiplantae > Streptophyta > Magnoliopsida > Fabales > Fabaceae > Lathyrus > Lathyrus sativus. Next base: position 266,621,230 of record OZ012735.1, read on the forward strand.
AATTCGTGGAAAAAATATGGTCTATGAACATCTATGCATTATTCAAAATCATGACATCCATACAATGAATGTCAATCTAGAGGCAATGCACTCAAGACAAATCCAATATCACAATCTACCGCTGCACGGCTACATTGCTTGCTCAATTTTCTCAAGAGACAATCAAGGGTGTTCCTTTGTAGAAAAAACCTTCCAGCGTCAAATGGATCTAGGATGGATCCAAGACTACCATGGAAGGGATGATTACCAGGTCAACATGATTCAGATTTTCGACATTCATTTAATAAATACCAACTTGGTAGAACTACATGCTAAATAAGTCAGACTTGGTTTCCTATCATCACATGATTATCAACATTGCAAAGATTGCTCCGAAAATGATCAAGGTTGTGCACTTGTGAAAAGAACTCTTTAACATCTGTTGGACCATTAGTGGCTTCCAATCTATAGGGATGAGAATACACACCATGTCAGCTTGACCGACGAAAACCCGAGTAGACACCAAAGTTGTGACATCTGCTTGCTGGAAACATATTTGGTAAAGATGCACTGCATATAAAGTGGACACGGCCGCGTGCCACCTCATAATTATGAACGCTGTGGAATATGTTCAAAAAATAGCCAATGGTGCTACCTTGTGCGAGTAGCTCTCCAGAATCAAGTAGACCAAGGGGAAAACCAACTACACCTGAATTTTCAGTCAATCAATATGGTGCAAGGGTGCCCGGGGAAGTATGCAGTCTATGAAATTAAAAACATTGAAACATCCTTGGTCAAATTTCACAAATGCTTGAGCGAACTTGACTACTTTGGTCCAGACCACCATGATCACTCAACTTGCAAAGAATGCTGCAGAAGCCATCAGGGTTGCCTCCTTATCCGAAATGCGATTCAAGAATTGTTGGATCAAAGAACCATCATAGTTCTCAATACAAGAAAGCCTATTAATTACGGGGTTAACGCTGTAATTTCTTTGCTCAATGAACCAAAACACTTGGAGATCTTGCTTGACAGTGGAAAAATTTCCATCACCCCCAAGCTGGATCCAATTGAGGTTACTTATGACAGTCGAAAGAACCAGATAATCCCTTTGGTCATCTACTTTTTAGGACCAGTGCCATACGAATCAGATAAAGCTATTTCATACAGGTACGGTGCGACCATAATAGAAGATGGAAAGGAAGTTCCGCTGCCATCCATTGTCAACATTGCTAATATCAGCCTGGTCACCCGAAGTGGTCGAATCTTCAATAGAGGAGTTAGGGGGCCTGCAAAATGAAAGGAACCTCAACCTAAAGTTCCTAACCAACAAGTTAGTCAATCAAGCTACGCAAAGCCTGAGAGAAATAACGATGAAATTTTAAAACTCATCCAGAGAAGTGAATACAACATTGTGGATCAACTATTACAAAATCCTTCTCGGATATCCGTGTCATCTCTCCTGCTCAGTTCAGAAGCTCACAGAGAAGCTCTACAGAGATTTTTGGAACAAGCCTTTGTAGAACAAGATGTAATGGTGGGTCAGTTTGATAACATTATTTCCAATATCACAACATGGCGCTTAATATCACAATCAGTTGTCAGGAAGATGCTTTAGCCAGCGTTCTCGTAGAAACAGTTTCATCCTTGAACGTCATGCTAAGGTTGAATCTGGTACAATTATCTTTTCAAGGCACCCTCATGAGAGGCAGTTAGATCGTAGTCAAAGCTTTTGACGGATCTAGAAAAGCAGTTATCGGCGAAGTTGATCTTCCCATAACCATCGTACCTCATAATTTTAAAACCACTTTTCAAGTAATGGATATCCGAGAAGCTTACAGTAGTTTATTAGGACGACCTTGAATCCATGACGCAGGAGCAGTCACTTCAATACTTCACCAAAAGGTAAAGTTTGTAAAAAAATAATAAAATGCTCACAATATGTGGAGAGAGCGCTTTAATCGTAAGTAAGTTATCGTCATTATCATACTTAGAACTAGAAGAAGTAATTGGGACTCAATTCCAAGCACTCTCTGTGAGAAATGAGAACCACCAAGAGAAAGGAACGTCGATTTCCTCATACAAAGGCGCTCTCCAAGCAATAGGAGCCCGTGACATAAAAGGATGGGGCAAATTATAGTTCCTGTTGATAATAACATGAGAAAAGGTCTCGATTTTTCTCCAGCATTTACCAAGACTACAGAGAAGAATGAAGGCATTCGTCCTATTCAAGATTTCTTCCACAATAGAGGCTTCCTCCACCCAATTTCTCAAGAAGTCCATACCATCGAAGAAAATAATTCTTTCGGTAGAGATGAAGAATGGAAATCATATCTCACCAATGAAGGATATATATCTCAGGAAGAAACATATATGCCATTTTGCTCTCCGAAGCAAGGTCCCAGATATATACCAAGATCAGATGTCAGGATGATTTACGGAAATTGTGATCCTGAAGGATGTTGTGCTCCTCCTAACTCATTGGAAGAGGATACTCTGATGAAAGACACTTTCGATTACAACATATATGATCCCATGGATGATTTTCCCATTTGGGAGCCTTACATGGAAGATCCAGGGTATAAGAGTCAGCTAGAGAATGCATATCTGCTGAATAAATTTGAGAAAAGTCCACCTGTTCTCTCAGAGTCATGGAAACCTTACCAAGAAAATTTTGGAGATGTCAAACATCATGTTGATGAAGTTTCAAGAATTTTTGGACAAGAATTTATCAACTTTGCATTTCCAAAAGTCAATGTCATTGAGGAAGACGATTCATTTACCCCCTTAGAAACTTGGGATACTTTGGGACAGCCAAGCGGCAAATACGACTTTCTAGTGAAGTACACTGCTCCTGAAAGCTCCCCATCATATATGAAGACATACCACCAACTGGATGGGGAGATTCTCCTAAAAATGAAGATAATAATACAACGGAAAAGACCTCTTATGGTAACACTACATTAAAATATGACCTCACTGATCAGACTCCTCCAGAAAGCAGTACTATTACTGAAGACAATCCAGGAAGGAAAGTGCCAGACTTTGTAATCTATAGAGGAGTTCGTCACAACTGGGTTGCTGTTGATGTCCCAAATATTATTCAAATCTCAAAGTAATTGCCTCGTCTTTATTTTGACCTCTCACCTAGCCCTGGTGAATAGTGCATACTTTTCTGTAAATAGTCCCTCTCTGCCTCGCCCAAAGCATATGAGTTTTTTTATAAGGCTTGTGTTTCAAGAATCAACAAATCATAAATAAGAATGTCATTCTGAACTCCTGAATTCATTGCTTTTTTTGCTTTTTTCTTTTTCAGAAATGGTAATCCTAAAAAACAACCCAAAATAAACAAACGTTTTCAAAATACACTGCACACACTTTTTGCATTTCCCCCATCTTTTCTAAAAAGAATCACCTCATTATGCATATTAATTGTTTTAAACCCCATGGAAACATATGATCCAATGCCTTCTCCCAACTTTGAGTTCCTGGTATTCGAAACTGAAAATGAAGAAGAAGAAGAAATTCCGGATGAGATCTCTCGACTACTCAGACACGAGGAAGAGTCCATTCAATCTTACAAAGAACCATTGGAAACGGTCAATTTGGGTTCCAAAGAGGAGAGAAAAGAAGTTAAAATTGGAGCACTAATCAGTCCAACCGTCAGAGAAGGCCTGATAAAAATTCTCAAAGAATTTCCAAATGTGTTTGCTTGGTCCTACCAAGACATTCCAGTGTTGGATACCGATATCGTGGAACATCACTTGCCACTGAAGCCAGTATGTCCTTCGGTAAAACAAAAGTTGAGAAGGACTCACCCAGATATGACCATCAAAATTAAGGAAGAAGTGCAGAAACAGATTAATGCAGGTTTCCTTTCCACCTCAGAATATCCTCAATGGTTGGCCAACATAGTGCTAGTTCCCAAGAAAGATGGAAAAGTCAGTATGTGGATAGACTACAAGGATTTAAACAAAGAAATTCCAAAGGATGACTTCCCTTTCCCACACATTGACATGCTAGTTGACAGCACAACAAAATTAAAAGATTTTTCCTTCGTGGATGGGTTCTCAGGCTATAATCAAATTAAAATGGCATCAGAAGATATGGAGAAAACCTCATTCATCACCCCATGGGGCACCTTTTGCTACAAAGTCATGCCATTCGGACTAAAAAATGCAGGAGCAACTTATCAAAGGGCTATGACAACTTTGTTTCACGACATGATGCACAAAGAAATTGAAGTGTACGTCGATGACATGATTGTCAAATCTAAAACAGAAGAAGAACATGTAAAACACCTATCAAAATTATTCTAGCGTCTGAGAAAATAAAAAACTCTGTCTGAATCCTAATAAATGCACATTCGTTGTTCGTTCAGGGAAGCTCTTGAGATTCATTGTCAACTAGAAAGGGATTGAGGTTGATCCCGACAAAGTTAAGGCCATTCAAGAAATTCCTTTTCCAAAGACTGAAAAATAAGTAACAGGATTTCAGGGACGTCTGAATTACATCTCGAGATTCATATTTCTCATGACCGCGACATGCGCGCCAATCTTCTAACTACTCAGAAAAGACCAAAGTTGTATGTGGACAGAAGATTGCCAGAAAGCATTCGAAAACATCAAAGAATATCTGCTAAATCCGCCTATTTTGTCTCTTCAAGTGGTAGGAAAACCACAGATCATCTACTTAACAGTCTTGGAAGATTCCATGGGTTGTGTGCTTGGCCAACAAGATGAAACAAAAAGAAAAGAGTTTTCCATTTATTACTTAAGCAAGAAGTTCACAGGCTTTGAAACTCGATACACCATGCTCGAGAAAACTTGCTGCGCTCTAGCTTGGGCAGCTAAACATCTTCGCCAATACATGATTTGTCACACTACTTGGTTAATCTCCTAAATGGATCCAATCAAGTACATCTTTGAGAAGCTTGCTTTAACAGGAAGGATTGCCCGTTTGCAGATGTTGTTATCAGAATACAACATTGAGTATCACGCTTAGAAAGCCATCAAAGGAAGTATTCTAGCCAATTATTTGGCTCATTAACTGATTGAAAATGATGAATCAATCAAATTTGACTTCCCAGACGAGGATGTGATGTACCTAAAAAAGGAAATATTATGATGAAACGCTACCAAACGAATGGCCAGAGGCAGGATCCCAATGGGGATTAATATTTGATAGAGCAGTCAACACTTATGGAAACATAATTGGGGCAATCATCATCACTCCTCACCATACCCATATTCCTTTCACTGCCAGATTTACATTCAAATGTACAAACAATGAGACCGAATACGAAGCTTGTTTCATTGGTCTCAAATAAGCCATTGACTTAAGGATCAAGAATCTAAATGTATATAGAGACTGAGCCTTGGTCATAAACCAGATCAAAGGAGAACGGGACACACACCTGATTGAATTAATTCCTTACAAAGATTACGCGAGAAGGTTGTTACCATTCTTCAACCAAATTGATTTTCATCACATTCCTCGTGAAGAAAACAGCATGGCCGATGCACTCGCTACCCTATCCTCCATGATTACTGTAAAATGATGGAACGACATACCCAAGATTGACATAATGTTCCTTGACACACCAGCTTACATATTCGTAATAAAGGTAGTCATCGATGACAAACCTTGGTATCACGACATCGAGGTTTTCCTTCAAAGACAAGAACACCCGCCCAAGGCATCAAGAAAAGATAGGAAGAGTCTTAGAAGACTAGCTGGTAACTTCTTCATGAACCACGATGTACTCTACAAAAGAGACTTTGTCATGGTTTTGCACATATGCATGGATAAAAGAGAAGCAGACATGTTAATGAAAGAGACTCACAAAGGGTCCTACGACACTCACGCCAATGGACATACAATGTTAAGAAAAATTTTAAGAGCAGGATATTATTAGATGGAAATGGAATATGATTGCTATAAGTACATGAGAAAGTGTCAAATATACACAGGCAAAATTCATGTACCGCCAACACATCTCAAAGTTCTATCTTCTCCATGGCCTTTTTTATATGGGGAATCGACATGATTAGCATGATTGAACCCAACACTTCAAACGGACATCGGTTCATCCTGGTAGCCATTGATTACTTCACCAAATAGGTCGAGGCAATTTCATACGCCAATGTGACCAGACAAGTGGTGGCCCAATTTATCAAAAATAATATCATCTGTCGTTATGGTGTTCCAAGCTAGATCATTACTGATAATGGATTAAACTTAAACAACAATATAATGAAGGAATTATGCGCTGAATTCAAGATTGAACACCATAACTCATCTCCTTACCGAACAAAGATGAATGGAGCAATCAATGCAGCTAACAAGAATATCAAGAAAATCATTCAGAAGATGGTTGTGACTTACAAAGATTGACACGAGATGCTCCCTTTTGCTCTTCACGGTTATCGCACATCCGTCTGCACTTCAACAGGGGTGACCCCTTTCTCCCTAATGTATGGCATGGAAGCGATGCTCCCCATAAAGGATGAGATCCCGTCAATAAGAGTATTGATGGAGGCCAAGCTAATGGAAGTCGAATGGTGTCAAAACAGATACGATGAAATGAATCTGATCGAAGAAAAAAGAATGAAGACTTTATGCCGTGGTCAGTTATACCAAGAAAGAATGAAGAAAGCATTCGACAAAAAGTTCTAACCTCGTGTATTAAGAGAGGGAGACCTCGTGCTCAAGAAGATCCAACCATTTCTTACTGATTCTAGGGGTAAATAGACTCCAAATTATGATGGTCATTATGTTGCTAAGAAAGCCTTCTCAGGCGGTGCCTTGATACTCACAACCATGGATAGAAAAGAGTTTACCTATCCCGCAAATGTTGATGCAGTCAAGAAATACTCCGCCTAAAAAAAACAATAGCTCGCTAAGTTGAAAATTCAAAAGGGTGACTTAGGCAAAAAAGAGCTTCTCGGTGGACTGAAAACTTGAAAGGGCGGTCTAGGCAAAAATTAGAGACATAAAAAACAAAAACAATCATCCTGATAGATTGAAAACAAAAATCTAGGCAAAAGTTAGGAATTTATGGCAAGTAACTACATCCGACAAGACTGGATCCATAGAAACAACGTCATCTATCAAAGAATCATCGATCAAAGTCACTCTCAACAGAAGCCTAAGAATACTAAGAATTTAAAGATGGTAAAAAGATAATGGTCATTACGTTTCAATGTAACCCTTTCCCTTTAAATTAGCATATTCTAACTTTGTAATGCTCTATGGAATCAAGCATTTGGCTGATTACCATTCTATCAATGAAGTTTGAGCCTTCACTTATTTGTTTGCAATTCTCATTTTTTCGTTCTGCCTTACAAAATGACATTCTTGTTTTTTGATATTCATTCTTGAAACGAAAAAATGAATTTACTTTTTCTTTTAAAATAAAGATGGAAATTTATTTTGAACTAAAAAAATAAAAGGGAAATATCGATAGTTTCTCCAATAGCGATCAAACTTTGAAGAAGCAAAAGTCTCAAGTGTTGCCAAATGATGATCTTTATGGACATCTCATGCATCGTCCCCCAGAAAAGTTTGAAGTTCATAAACTCCGCTAAAAAGGGAAAATCAAGATTAGGTTTTTATCCCCAGCGGAGTTTTTACCTTCAAGGATTGAAATGAGAAGATAAATCCTTTATCTCTAATGAAGTGTTGTCTTCGAAATCTCTAGTGATACTTCCATTCCCAGATTGGCCGAGTATTCGATGTTATTCATCATTAGTTTGAGTGACGTGTCTATTTTGTCAGCATAAGCATTCAACCTGCATGATTAATATTCATGTTCATATTATACATCTCATTCACTCCGGTCATGTTTATCCCCAAGTGATAAATACCGTCTTTCCAAGAAAATTGTCAGTTTTAGGCAGAAAGTATTTACTTTTTTCTAATTCCCCACCAAGTTCGATCCTCAAGAAAATTTTTCCCCTAGTTCATTCTTGAATCAAAGACGGCCCTTGATCATTTTGATAACTTGAACTTCTAAAAAGAATGAAAAGACATCTATTGGGACTTTGCTCTTCCTCGAAGAAACCTGAATTGCTTTCCCGGATAAAAGGAAAAATCCCCTAAAAAATCCCTTCAGTAGGAACTTTTAATAACGGTGCCGCTTCCCGTAAAATCCCAGTAAGTCGACAAATGATAGTCTCTTTCCGAGAAATTTGCCTCTTTTACAAAAATTCATCAGCACCTCAAAATTAAATCACATCACATGGTATCTCTCCTAAGAAGTCTCGGAGGGGATTATGATGAAGATTCTCCAGCAAATGGCATCTTGATAGAGAAGTTTGCAAACATCTGCATTTCAGACAATGGTGTTCCCCTGAAAGTCTAACACCAGATTGTCAGTTCATCCTATGAAATCTCTCGAAAGAAGCCTCGAAGAGAAGTATCATGCAGTCAATTTTTCATCAAATGGCTATCTCCCAGTAAATCTCGGCGAGAAGTTTGGTAAAGACCGTCATAGGTTGTGTCTCTTTATTTGAGAAATATATCCCACAAGATAACTAGGCCACATCTCCTCAAAGATTCCTGGTGAAGTTATTGGTCCAACAAGTGATCACCCTTTCTAGAGCTTGTTATCTCAACCTTTTCAAGAGAAAGACTTGATAAGAAGAAACGAAGACTAGTTCCATGGCTAAAAAACATGATCAATGGGAAGTTTATTTTTGAAACAAAGACTAGTTCCATGGCTAAAAACCAGGATCGAGGGGAAGTTTTCATGGCTCATTATTAGAAACGCGAGGAAGTTTTACCCTTTCTAAGTAGGATTTCTTACTTAAAGAAGATGAGTAGGCATGTTTCGACAGTAGTAACCTGTTGCCATTAAAATTATCAAAATCATAGTCGTGTCCCCTAGCAGAGTTGGTACCTCAGTAATCAGTAAAGACACTTCTTTATTTCCCAACAGGTTGCATCCTTTGTCCTAATTTGTGTTCCACAATGGAGTTAAATATTTCCTAAAAAGTTAAGTTAATATCTATCTCTTATGATGTCAACACCACAAGTCTCATATCAAGCGTTCACTGTCAATAGTGGCATCTTAGGATCCAAAATTCCGGGTATTCTGATATTTAATCCTTTCTACCTTGAATATCGGAATATCTTCACCATTCATACCTTCAAGTCCAAGAAGATTAAATAGAGGCATCTGTCATACCCAAAATTTTGACCCTAAGATACCCACATCACTTGCATCTTATACATACATTTTTATGCATCACTAACCTATTTATAGAAAGTCAAGATTGTTGTTTGCTTCGTTATGATCTCCAATTAGGGGTTTTAAGCTCTACAGAGGATTCAGGAAAAAGATCAATCAAGAATTGGTATGATCTTCAACTTATCAAGTCCCTAAATCATCAATGAAGATGAAAAATATCCCATTCACCAAGAATTAAGGACAAAATTACATCATTTCAATATGGTCAAGCCTCGAGATCATCCGCATCACCAAATTAGGGTTTTGACCTAATTCAACCCCTAAGATGACTTATGGAGCAAGGTATGATCCAAGACCTCAAGATATGTTTCAAGGACAATAAATACATCACATTAGTCCATTCACATGATTGGATTGATCCAAAGAACTTGATTCACAAACAATGCAAGAATTCAAATCCATCTGAGCCACAAACTAGGTTTGGATAAAAAGTCAATCATAGTTCTGAATTTTGGACAAGACATGATCTCAAACCTTGAGATATGATTAAAAACACTCAAATTTACCCTTGATGTCCATTCATAAGTTTAAAATCGCCTTGGGACATCAATTCATAGAAAATCATGAATTAGGGTTTCTCTGCACAAAATTCATCTAAGACCCAAAGTCAAAGTTTGACTTTTTGACCAAAAATGTTCATTTTGGACCATTATACAAGAAAACATGATCCATTATTTTATTTGAACAATATTTGATCAAGAAATCTAGGTACCTTGTAAAAAGGGCAATGTTGAGAACATTGAAAATTTCACTAATTTATGGAAAAACATGATTTTTACCTAATTTCTAAAGGCCATAACTTGTGATCCAAGCAACCATTGTTTTGGATCCAAAGCTCAAATGATAGATATCATCATATAAATCAAGATTTCTAGGCTGAACCATCCACAAAAAATGCATAGATTTTGAGTTACAAGGCCATGAAGTTATGGTTTCATGATGTTTTAAACTTCAAGACTTAGTGAAAAATTTTCCAAGTTTTCAGGAAGAAACATCAACTTTCAAGGACATTTTTAATTATGATCCAAGATGAATCAAGTCCAATTGTGAACATCAAAGTTGAAGTACATTATATGAGCTTTCTAAAGAGTACGAGAACACCATCAAACCCACTTAACCAAAGAGTTATGGATGGATCAACGTACACTATCCTGCAAACTGTTTTGCAAAATCAGTTTTGGTCATTTTTTGCACTACATAATTTTGGAGTCAAGTGAAATGATCATGATATAACAATTCAACATGGATTAGAATGAGTCACCACAAACCTGCAAGATCAAGTGATGAGTCAAGAAAAATCACATTGTGGATTAATGGATTTTGTCACATTATGCCTTGAATTTAAAGTGCATTTATGTGCAATAATGCACATTTAACAAAGGTACTCTTTTCAGTCAAGATGCTCACATAAAAAAAACATGACTGAGGAATGTGGAATTGGTCAATTGGTAGCTATGCTATTGGGAGGAGCTATTATACCTTGCATATGAAGTAAGACACAAGTGCAAAACGATTAAACCAATCTCTTACCCTTCAAGCTGAAACTATTCATCCAAGACAAATCCATTCTCCTATAAATAGAGCTTACTTCTGAGCATTTAAAACACACCAAAATAACTTCAATCCTTGTTTTCTGAAAAATCATCTTTGTCTTAAATTTAAAAACACCAAGTAAGGGAGAAATTAAATTTCTCAAACTAGAGCAATTACACCCAAACCAATGATCCAAACACCTCACATACATCATATATGAGTGATCCAAACACTTAAACATCATTTGTAACATCAAATTTATCAAGATCATAGATCATCCCAAGCCAGCTGCAGTTGGATTCAAGCCCACCAATCCAGAAGTTCTCCAGTCATTCCAAGCACATCATACATTCCTTGAGGTATAGGGAAGTTGTCCCGGTCATCACTTCACATCTGTAACACCTACAACCGAGGATTCAATTTCCTCTTGCACAGGATAAGCCCGAACTTCCCAAACTCCATGAAACATGCATCATTTTTGATATTTCAAGTTACTAACATGTTTCTGCACATATGTAGAATGTTTTCCCTCAATCAATTACTATGTATCAATCGTGTATAAGATTTCATAGTATTCTTGCAAAAATTAGGGTTCATCTGTTCATCACTTGATAACTCACTCCACACTTTAAAGAAATGAAATTAATTGATACCATTTTGTTCCTTGTTCAAAAACGAGCAACTTTCATATTTACATCTTTTAAAATCATTACGAATTGAGAGAGATATGATAGGTTTTGCAAATATGATGATGGGGTGGGGCCCGAGGAAGAAGAAGATGGACATGGCGCCATCATTCAAATTTTTGAATTTTTAAATATTTTTAATATTTTCATATTATTTTCAATAATTATTTTCTACATCTAATTTTAATTATATTCAAATTAATTTTTGCACAAATATCATTCACTTATATAATTAATTTATTCATCAAAAAAATCATAAAAATATTTTTTATTTGATATATTTTTAATATATTTAATATGTTATTTTTAATTGTTTTAAAAATAATTTCAAATGTTGATTTTTCTAACAAATTAATTATTTTTAATCCTAATTTTTTCACACATGTCATTTAAATACCTTATTATTTTAGTCCACAAAAAAATCACAATTTTTTTTGGATTTGATATATTTTTAATATATTTAATATATTATTTTAAATTGTTTTAAATATTTTAAAATAATTTATTTCCTTGATTTTTTTAAAACAAAAATGATTTTAAATATTCATGTGGATAAAATACCTTTTTCAAAAACCTTAATTATTGTTTATAACATGATTAATGTATTAATTTGATAAATTATACATTTTGATTGATTTTTCTTAGAAAACTATCTTAAAAAATGAAATTAGGATTTTACTTTGATTCTATTTTTCAATCTTCATTTCAACATATTTGGGCCTCTATTAGAGTGAAAGACCCAACCCTATTTGTAAATAAAACACTTTATGGGCCTCTGCTACGATATAAGTCCTATGCGCTTTTCAAAATCAAGGTGTGATCATTATTTTCACAACGTATTTGTGCCTCTAATAGAGTGTAAGTCCCATCCCTTTGTACATAAATAAACATTTTAGGGCCTCTACTATAGTATAAGTCCCTCCTCTCAGTGTTCAAAATTACTGTGCTTTCAAATTATCAAAATCTTGGGCCTCTGTTAGGAGTGTAAGTCCCAACCTTTTTCTTTCAAAAATCATCCTCTGTTCTTTTCAAAATAAGATAATTATTTGGGCCTCTGCTAAGAGTGTAAGTCCCATCCCTCTTTCTATTTTCAAAATCTCCTTCATATTTTCAAAACTTAAATCTTTCAAAACTTTCAAATTCAATCTAAACCTAGCATCCATTCTCAACAATACACTTGGGCCTCTCCCTGAGTATAAGACCCAACTGTTGCACCCCAAAATTTGACCAACATTTCTTTACCTAGCTTGTGTTCATCAAGAGGTATGAGTACCAGTCAAGACTTTGAAGCTAGCCAAGAAGGTTATTCAAATGTTCAAAGGTTGATATCTTTGTCAGAGAAGTTGAAAAAGCCTCAGAAGGATTGGTTGAAACCAAGGTTATGTGCCCCTAACTTGAGAGTTGTGGGAGCTCCTTAGATGATTCTGAAGCTATGAGGATGGACTTGAAGCTTTGAGAGAGCTTATGAGATGTCTTGAAAGCCATCATAAAGACTAGAGAGGTCATTGTACAAGAATAAGAAGACTCAGCCATGAGTGGTGTAATTAGGGTTTGACTGGGTCAACCCTAGGTCAACTGATGATTTGAACAAGGTTGAGACCTGATTCAAGAGCCATGTGATCATGGATTGATGCATTGAGATGCTATAAGGATGATTCCAAGGTCAAATCATCATGATTGAGGAGTTTGAGAAGTTTCAAGCTAGGGTTTCTAAGGCTTGACAGTGTAAAATCCCCTAGTTTGACCCCTATCTTCAAGGCAGTTTAGCTCAAGATGTGATTGTCATCTCATCTTACCCCCAACATGATTGTTGTAGAGCTTGTTATTAGCTTTAATTTTAGTACTATAAGTCCTTGATAGGATTTGTAGAGCTCAAGTTATGACTTTGGCAAGTTACAGGTCATCTGAGGTATGTGAATCTGGGTCGTTGAAAGTCACCCAACTTGCATCCAACGTTTGCCCAAGAAGGATAATTCCTATGAACTTTTGGTCAACATGAATGTTGTTACTCATCTTCTTAGCTTTCTATAGAGTACTATAAGTCCTTTATAGGATTTGTAGAACTCAAGTTATGGCTTTGACAAGTCAAGGGCATTTTGGTCATTTGGAGATTATAGGTCATTTCAAGCATAAGGCCATATCTCCTATTTCCAAGCTTCAAATGGAAAAATATTCAACATCAAACTTTCTTAGAATGATGTTTTAAGGCTAGTAGGGAGGTCATGAGATGTTGAAAAGGCTTGTAGCAAAAAGTGATAAAAATGACCTAAAATGGAGGCATAAGTTAAATAAGTCCAAGTTGGAAATTGAAATTTCCAAGTTACACATCCAAACCATGGCATATGATAGGTCATTTTGACTCCAAAGAACATTTTAGAAACAATGGTTCAGCCACTTTTTTTATTTGAGGTTTAGATCATGGGGTTGCTTTGGAAATTGGTTGCTTGCATCTTAAGGTACAAATGCAAAACTCAAGGAAAGGCAATGTACAAGCTAGCTAAGTGTCTTAACACACCATATATCTCATCTAGGGAAATTTTCATGTCAGTTACAAGGGCTGCAAGAGCTATGGCATGAGATGATACATGAGATGGATGAATTCATAAACTCATGACATGAGAATCCCAATTTCTCATTGGATGGTTCCAGATGGTTCTAGATGAGTCTAAACCATTCTATATATGATTTAGAACTTGCTCAGATGCAAGGTTGGTGAGAGATTAGAGAGAAGAGTGAGATAGCCATTTCAATTGCTTCCATTGCAAGTTGAAATCAAATTCCACATTCTGATCCATTTCCATTCCTTCTTTCAATCCAAACACATTCCATTGATCACACTGAAGCTGTGCAGACCAAATTGGAGGCAAAACCATGGAGAATTGAAGAGATAGCACTTGGATTTTGAAGGTTGCAAGTCACAATCGGGTTTGGAGATTCAAGCTTTCTTGGCCCAATCTTTTGCAAACAGAAGCTTTATCATCATTCAAGGATTGATTCTAAAGAATTTGAGAGCTTGAAGTGGAGGATTACCCTATCTGGTGTTCAAGATTTGACAGCTTAGTAAACTTTCTTCTACACCATGATTTAGGCATGATTAGGGAGAATTGTTAGGTTAGAACGGTTAGAGACAATTATGTGATGGATTCTGGGAAGTTTGGGATCAATTGGTGAAGTTTCAGTTGGTGACACCATTTTTGTTTTGACCAAGAACATGAGATATAGTGAGCTATAGCATGAGTTTGATATCAAGAATTAACCAGTGTGAGGTGGTGATCATTTTGAGGTAATTAATTTCAAGAATTGTGAGAATTGAAGTTTGAGCATGATTTTGATCTTGGATCAGGTTCAGTGATTTAGGGCACTTCAATTGATTTTGAGGCCATGGTTGTGATCAGCATGGAATTTAGAGTAGATTAGGGTTTTGAATCATGGCTTTTGGTTGAATTTGGATGGATTTCGAATTGGGGTTTGGAGCTCTGCAACTATGGAGCTTTCCCTCCATTTCCATGGCTGAAGGTAGAAGACGAAGTGCTGGCCGTGTGATCATGCGTGGACCCTTTGACTGAGTGGTGATCCAAAGGCTGAGATTTGACTTCGCGTGTGAAGAGAAATTCTGAAGACACCCAAAACGCGTCGTTTCATTAAAAGGGGTTTTGGGCTCAATTGATATCACCACCCCCTTTCATGGCCCACTTGGATTTTGAACTGAATTTTGTTACTTTATGCACCGCTTCTTTTTCTTTTTCTTCATGATTTTAAATTGGTTTTCTGATTAAGTAATTGGGCCTAGAGCGTATTGTTGTTTGCACCCCCATTTTGAGCCCATTTGCATTTTATACTAAAAATAGTTGCTATCTGCACCCAATATTTCTCATTTTAATTTCTTTTTCTCCATTTTTCATTAACCTTTGAAAAATCATAATAAATAGAAAATTAATGATTTTTTCAAGGGGACTTTTTCTCCCATTTCATGTTCATGTCTAGAAAATTATAAAATAAAAATATTTGCATTTCATGCATTTTTAATATATTTTGTGTATTTTCTCTTTTAATAGCATTTTATTCCTTTTATGTTGATGCATAGATTTGTAGAATTTTGTTTAGCTAGTTCCCTTTGAATTTTTAGGCCATTCTTTTTAGGATAGTTAGATTAGGACTTTATCTCCCCTCTGGATTTATTCCATAATTTTGTGATTAATTTTTGATTAGTTTTGGTTAGATGACTTTAGGTTGTGTAGATTTAGGTTAATCATTAACATAGGTCCACAATAACACTAGAATTTTGGGTTTCTAGGTCAAGTTAGATATTGGGACACATAGGGTATTAAGGGCAGGTATATAGGATCCCCTAGAAATTATACTAGATTTTAATATATTAGTATCCTATTTTTAATTGATTTTTGCAATTGATGGTTGTTTGTGTTGCCCTTGTGGGCTTATATTTTGTTTGCTTTGCTTTGTGGGCTTGGTGGGCTTGATCTTGCTTTGAGGAGCATGGAGGAGCATAGTAGAAGACTTGGAGATTGAAGAAGGAGCTTGAGAGCTTGTAGTCTTGTTTGTTTTGTTGTTGTTTTAGGGTTAGGGATTAGGAAGAGTTTAGACCTAGCTAAGTTCTTTCTTAAACATGGATGGTATCTTTCACCTCCATTCCTCCCTGTGATTCAAGGTCCTTCCATGGTATTCACCTCCCTCCTTTGGAGGGATAAGTGATGGTACCTAGGAGGTAGAACCTTTGAGGGAACCCTTCTTTTGATGTTAAGCCCTTTAGGTCACCTTTGGTGGTCAATAAGCAGTTTAACACCCCAGCTTATCCAATTAAGTGATTTCTCCTGGTTTGAGTATCTTGAGAGATGTTAGGCTTGAGTTTGAAGATGAAGACTCCATTGAAGAGTGTGGAAGAGGATGATTCCTTGAGCATTTCCATTTCAGCTGAAGCTTGAAGAGCAAGAAGGGCAAGTTGATACTTGAAGACCCAATGATGATCCAGTAGAGATTGAAGGATGAAGTTGACAATTCTAAGCAATTGAGATTAACTGAAGAGCTGAAGCTTGAAGATCAAAGGATAAGTTGATACTTACTTTGAAGCTTGGAGATCCTGAAGGAATCAAGTTGATACTTGTGGTTAAGGGTGAAGCCTGAAGGTGGAACTGATTAAGGAAAGCTGAAGCTTGAAGAAGAGAATAAGTTGAAACTTATGTGGAAGGGTTGAAACCTGGAGAAGCAAATTGATATTTGTCAAGAGTGATTGAGGTCTGAAGACTGAGTTGCTGTTAGAAGAGCTGAAGCCTGGAGTTGAGAGAGGAGTTGATCTGCTTTCTTCTTTGTTTCTTTTCTGTATTGATGTGCCTTGTTTGACTTGCTTGATGCATTAGAATAAGTCCATATCTAGAATAGCTTTAATCTAGGAGAATGATTGCACTAGAGGTTGAGTTGCTCCCTCTGCTTGTACTGTTACTGTATGGCTTTGCTTGCGGGTATTCGGTAGAGCCCAGCTCCCTTGCCCATGTGGTTTGTCTACTTGATAGCATGATTTCTTTTCTTCTGTATGATTGTAGTTTACTGTATTTTGCTTGATAGCATGTTTTATTTCAGTATGATTACTGTTATTCATTCTGGCTTGAGGTCGAGATGAGCTTGTGGAGGCTGATACCCCACACACATTTCCTCCCTCACTTGCATTGCATGCATTTTACCGTATTACTGTTTACTCATTAAGCTGATGCTTTATCTGTTTCTGTGTATCATTTACATGATCTCTTAGGGCTCTCATTTCCTTTGATAAGGAAGTGATGATAGAACTTTAGGTTGAAACCTATGCATGACAACTTCTAGGAGTTCCCTGTTTCGAACCTCAACCATAGGATGAATCCTTGGCATGACAACAGTAGGACTTGATAGTCCCCCTCCTAGTTGAGCCCGTTCTCTTCTCATCTCAAAACAGCTTAAGATACAGTAATCATGAATAATTTCTTTCGCACGTCACGAGCCTTAAGCTATCTGAGAAAAGATTGTGGGAGAGTTTCTTTTCCATAGTCTGGATGTTTAGTATGGTACCCTTTGGGTGACATGCGACGCATTCACTCTCAGTTCATAGTCTGTAGTGCGATTGAAATTGCAAACACAATAAAAAACACTTCTTCCGTAAAAGACATGAAATAATCCGTAGTGTCCCGAACTACGTAAGCTCTGATCTCTCATACCTATTGAGAGTACGTAGGCACAATACTGATGTATTAGCGAGCCACCTTCCCCGTAACCCGTCGTAGGCCGAACTACATTGACTCTGATTTCTCGTTCTCTGATGAGAATACGTAGGCATAAAGTGCGACGCTTTGCCGAGTCATTTTCTTTTCTTTTTAAGCCAGCCTTGATAGGTAGATAGATAAACCAACTCGTCCAGTAAACCCAACAAGCGTGGATCCCGTCGAGTACGACGGACGTGAGGGGTGCTAATACCTTCCCCTTGCGTAACCGACTCCCGAACCCAGACAACGGTTGCGATGACCTTGTCTTACCCTTTTTCGTTAGGTTTTTTCCGATCGTTTCCTTTCCCGCTCTGAGGGATAAATAACGAAAGGTGGCGACTCTTCTGTTGTGCCGGCACCTTATTTTCGCGAAAGCGACAGCTGGGGACTCTGCTGGGGATCGAACCCAGAATCTCTGGTTCTCCGGTTCCCCTGTGAGAGTCAATCCTAGCGCTTGTATGATTACTTGTTGGGTTGTGTTTATCTCTTGCATTTTATTTCCCGCATTTTATTTTCAGTATGATATGATTATCTGTGCTGTTGTGGGAGGGGCATTCTGATGAGTGAGAAGCCAGACCCAAGCTTGAGTGCACCATAGCATTAGTTGTGGAAATTAGTGGGCGCGTGCTTGCTTTGTAGGCACTAGTGTCTCATGAAATCCACTCTCAGACGAGGTTCTCCCGGTTGGCTTCTCTTTCAACCCTTTGGGTTGAGACGGTTGCTGGTTTGGTGGATTGTCGACTTTGGGGACCAATCATTTGTGATTCAGCCGAGTGAGGCCGCTTCATGAGCTGGTGATGCCACACCTTCTGGGTATCGTATCACCCCTCTTGAATGTCTGTGACGCTGATGAACCCATAGGATGCCGAACTCGAGTCAGTTTAGGTTCATACCTGTGAGCAGGGTTGGGTTTGTTGCAGGAAACTTTGACCTTCAGACCACCTGGTTTTCTTGATAGTGGATCAGTTTTGTTGGGATCTGAGGTTCTCATCTGCAGATATGTATTTGTTCTTGATAGAGCAGGTTTTGATCAGAGGATCTTATCATCAGATGTGTATTTGTTCTTGATAGAGCAGGTTTTGATCAGAGGATCTTATCATTAGATATGTATTTATTCTTGATAGAGCAGGTTTTGATCAGAGGATCTTATCTGCAGATATGTATTTGTTCTTGATAGAGCAGGTTTTGATCATAGGATCTTATCATCAGATGTATATTTTTTTCTTGATAGAGCAGGTTTTGATCAGAGGATCTTATCATCAGATGTGTACTTGTTCTTGATAGAGCAGGTTTTGATCAGAGGATCTTATCATCAGATGTGTACTTGTTCTTGATAGAGCAGGTTTTGATCAGAGGATCTTATCATCAGATGTTTTGTTCTTGATAGAGCAGAGTTTCATTATCAGATGTTTGCTCTTGATAGAGCAGAGTTTTATTACCAGATGTTTGTTCTTGATAGAGCAGAGTTTTGGTCATCAGTTGTTTGTTCTTGACAGAGCAGATTTATGGTTGGGGTCTGAAGACCTCATCAGCAGATGTATGTTTGTTCTTGATAGAGCAGATTTCTTGGTCCTATATAAGAGGCCCTTATTATCAGGCATTTGTTCTTGACAGAGCAGAATTATGATCCTATGTATATGGCCCTATCAGATGATTGTTCTTGACAGAGCAGATTTCTGGTCCAACACTAGGGTTTTCTTCTTATCAGTGGTTGTTCTTGATAGAGCAGCGTTATGGTTTTGTTGATACAGAATCTCCACAACACAGTTTCCTTGATCTCCTATTGCATGATTGCATTTTGCATTAGTTTGCATACTCATTTGCATTTCATTAACGTGTGTCTGTGTTGCAGGTACCGTTTTCCCCGATCCAGGATTTCTTTCCTCCTATTGTATTGTTATGGGTTCTCTAAGGAAGACCGTGGCTTACAAGTTCCCTACCCCTGATGTGGTTAAGTTGATTGGTTTGATAGCTTTAGCAGATGATTCTGTGAGGGATGAGTTCAGAAAATCTTACGGCAAGTTGCTCAGTTTGGTTCGTAAACCTTCTGTGTTCGAGATGAATGGGTTGCACGCTCTGCTGCAGTTCTACGACCCTCCGTTGAGATGTTTCACTTTCCAGGATTTTGTTCTCGCGCCCACGCTAGAGGAATATGCTGATTTGTTAGGTGTGCCTATCAAGAGGCAGATGCCTTTTGTTCATATGGACGCTGAGCCTGATCTGGCTGGTTTAGCTCCTTCACTTCATCTGGATGCCTTCGAGCTGGTATTGACTAGTTGGAACAAGGTTCCTGGGTTCTCCTTGCAGTTTTTAGTGGGAAAGGCTCAGCAGTGCGCCAAAGACGGATGTTGGGTCGCGTTCAACGCCATTCTCTCTTTATGCATATATGACATCATTCTGTTCCCCAATATGCCCGATTTTGTAGACTTCGATGCATTTCATATCTTTGCTTCAGGGAATCCAGTCCCTACCTTGATAGGAGATGTCTACCATTCAGTCCACTACAAAAACGAAAACAGGAGGGGCAAGAATGTCTCATGCTGTGTACCCTTGCTTTCTAAATGGCTTGATAGTCATCTGCCCAAGAGGGGTCCTTTTGTCTCGTTTGCAGCCACAGCTGAGTGGTCCGAGCGTCTGATGAGTTTATCTGCAGAGGATATTGACTAGTTCGACAGAGAGAGGTTGGGTACTGAGGTGATCTTCAGCTGCAGCGGGTTTCCAAACATGCCTTTGATGGGCAGGAAAGGCTGTATAAACTGCAATCCGTCCTTGCTGGTCTGACAGTTCGTGTATGCTTTGAGAGCTCCGCCGAAGGATGAAGAGGTGCAAGAATCTCTATACCTCACTGGTCTTCTAGAGGGGGGTCTGTTATCCAAGCTTCAGCGCGCCTGGAATGGTATCAGTAAGCGAGGAAAACCGTTGCTGGGGAGAAGCAACAATCAAGCCTACCCTCCGTATGTGACTTGGGTCAGAGCCAGAGCAGATGCTATAGGGATGCCGTTTCCTCATGCCAAGCCAAAAAGCCCTCCAATGATTGAAGAGCCTACTACTGTGCCCGTTCATCAACATAATCAGGTGTTAGCTGAGCGAGATGAATTGAAGCGGGCGAATGAGGAACTGGAGAAGGAGTTGGCTCAACTCCGAAGCGAGAGGAACGAGGCCATTCATGCTTACAAGAGGCAGACAGAGCTGGTGAACCAGCTAGGTACAGACCTGACTAAGCAGATAGCCGAGCGTGAGCGCATGGGCCAAGACTTCAAAGCTGTCAACGACGTACTGGCTACGAAGAAGCAGCACTTAGACGAGGCATATCGGAGGATATCCAAGTTCAACCAGCACTGGAAGGCTTCCCTGGCCACCAGGAAAGAGAGGGAGGATAAGCTGATGCTACAGATCTCCAAGCTGGAAGCCCAGGTGAAGGATGTTAGGAAGAGGTTTGATGAGGAAACCGCTCGCAGATACGCCGCTGAAGGCCAGCTTAACAGAGCTCTCGCTAACCTGAAGGAGCACAAACTGACGTTTGAGTCCAAGAAAAGGAAGTTGGAAGATTGCTTCGGCGAAGGAGCATGGGAAGGTTCAGTCGAAGGACTTCAGTATACCATTGTGCAGAGGGAATTACTCGTCGAGGGGTTACTCACTCTGCCGGATCATCCAGAAACGAAGGAGTTGTTAGAAGAGTATCGCGCCCGTGGCCGTACTTGACTATTTGTATTCCTTTTGTTTTGGTCATTGTTGTATGCTGACCATCACCAGGCTTGTTGGCTGAGGTCACGCTGTTGATTCATCTTGTACTCGCTGATGTTGTGTACTGCCTTGATGGACTTTCTTTATATATAAGATTGTTATTTCCATGATTGGACTTGGACTTCTTATTATTATCAGCACTGGCACTCAGGCACTAGAATCGGGGGAGATCCCCCTAACACACATACACACGTTTGCATTTGCATGAAGCATTTGCATAACGAGCATTTTGTTGTTTTTCCTAACCCTTTTGTGTTTTCCAGGTTTTTCAGGTTATTTCAGGGTTGTTTCAGGGGTTGTCGCAGGTCGTTTCAGGTTGTTCCAGGTGATTCCAGGATTGATCAGAGACCGATTCACCGCTATCCGACTAGAGCTAATCAAATCAGGATCATGGAGCAAGTGCAAACTGAGGTTCAGGAACTCCGCGAAAGAATGGATCGCTTCATGGAGCTCATGCAAGCGGTCGCTAATGGCCAGGAGCAGCTCAAAACTTTGGTTCAGCCTTTGATCTCGAGGGTTGATAGCAACGGCGTATTCCATGGGGGGACTTTGCCTACTCCTCCACCAGTTGAAACTCCGCAGAATGGTGTCCCCGTGACCGGGGGAAACGGCAGTGCCAACAGCAATATGATGGCCAATCTGGGACTCAATACGACGGGCGTCGGTAATGGAAGTCTGGGAGCTAATGTCAATATCGGGCCGGGCAACGGCATTGCGGGTGTCGGGAATCTGTTTGTGCCCTAACCATAGCTAGAGGATCGTCAGGACGATGTGTTCTCTCAGAAAGGTGCTGGAGGGGAGCTGAATGCTGAAGCACGACTTAGATTCAAGGCACTTGAAGATAAGATGAGAGATATCGAGAATCAGAATACTTTGGGTGTTGATATGTCCAAGTTGGGACTAATTGCTGATTTCAAGGTGCCTCCCAAGTTCAAGGTACCTGACTTCGAGAAATATAAGGGCACCACTTGCCCTCGTGTCCACCTGAGATCATACTACAGGAAGATGTCTGCTCATTTCAAAGACGAGAAGTTGCTGATGCACTTCTTCCAAGACAGTCTTTCCGGGCCATCCCTCGAGTGGTACATGGGTCTGGAGCCCACTAGTGTGCGCACATGGAAGGATCTTGCTGAAGCGTTTATGAACCACTACCAATACAATAGCGACTTGGCCCCGAACCGAGTCCAGTTGCAGAATCTGTCGCAGAAGAGCAACGAAGGGTTTAAGGAGTACGCCCAACGGTGGCGTGCGTTGGCAGCTAGGGTTCAGCCGCCGATGGTTGAACGCGAGCTCGTGCAGATGTTTGTAGCCACCCTCCCAGGGGTTTACTATGAGAAGTTAGTCAGCGGTATGTCTGGGACGTTCTCGGATCTCATTATCACGGGTGAGCACGTCGAAAATGGGATCAAAATCGGGAAAATTCAAGGTGATTCATCCTTAGCTGGAGGAGGAGGAAAGAAACCTTATAGTGGCAAAAGACGAGAAGGAGAAACGAGCGTTGTGACCAACGCTCGAAGGAAGGGTAAAGGTCCTCACCAGAAGGTGGCCAGCATAACTATCCCGGCAGTTCAACAGCCGCCGCAGCAGCAGCAGCAACCGAATCAACAGGGATATAGAAAGTATCAGAATCGGGCACCTTTGGCGAACCGTCACCTCGAGACACCGCCCATGTCGTACGCCCAACTATTGTAGACTTTGCTTCAGCTACAGTTGATCAAGAAGAGGATGCTGGCTCCCTTGACAGGGGCACCTCCGCCAGGGTACGACGCGAATGCCACTTGTGAGTTTCATTCAGGGGCACCAGGCCACACAATAGAGAACTGCAAAGTTCAAGCATAAGGTGCAGGACATGGTGGATGCCAAGATCATCAACTTCTCCGATAATGTGCCTAATGTCACGAAGAATCCTATGCCGAATCATAGGGGAGGCGGAGTGAACGCCATTATCGAAGAAGAGAATTTGGATTTGTTGACTGATGTCAGAGATCTGAAGACGCCGCTTAGCTTCGTTAAAGCTAAGTTGCTGAAAAGAGGGTTCTTCCCAGGTTGCGGAGAGCTATGTATGGACTGTGCCACACGTTCTGATGGATGTGAGCAGTTGGTAGAAGGAATTCAAAGTCTGATGACTGAGGGGATTTTACAGTTTAGCTGGAGGGCCGAACGTGGATCAGGAGAGGTAATGCTGAAGCAGGCCGATGAAGTCGCCACCATCACCATCCCTTGCCGGCCAATAACTATTTCTGCGCCCAGACCGCCCACGATTACTATCACCAAAGCTGGGCCGATACCCTTCGAAAGCACTAACGCCATCTCGTGGCATTATGGGGCTGAAGTATACTGCAACGAGCAGAAGTTGGAGCTGGAACCGTTTGGGACGACTGTGGAGAACCTTGCGGGAGTCAGTGGTATTACTCTCAGCGGAAGAGTGTTCGCACCATCAGAGGTCGTGGTGGAGAAAGCGGTCAGAGCTGATGCGGCCGATAAGGGTAAAAGTAAAGTCGTTGAAGAGGCCCCGCGCGGAGCAGACAAAGACTTGCTTGTTAAAGATGCCGAGGAGTTTATGCGGTTGATTAAAAAGAGTGACTACAAGATCGTAGACCATCTCCATCAGACGCCCTCGAAGATTTCCATTCTGAACCTGTTGTTGTGTTCTGAAGCACACCGCAACGCGCTGTTGAAGGTGTTGAATGCCGCCTATGTACCGCAAGAAATATCGGTAAATCAGCTAGAGGAAGTCGTAGCCCACGTAAATGCTGGAAATGGGCTAGGTTTCACGGACCTGGAGCTGACGCCGAAGGGGAGAAACCATAATAGCGCTCTGCACATCTCGATAGAGTGTAGGGGCACAATTATGTCGCACGTGCTGGTGGACACGGGTTCGTCACTTAATGTTCTTCCGAAGAAGGCGTTAATGAAGTTGGATACTCGTGGAGTGATCTGCACACCCATTGATCTGGTTGTGAAGGCGTTCGATGGAACTAAACGACACGTTTTCGGGGAGGTGACCCGGCCAATCCAAGTCGGGCCGGAAACGTTCAACGCGGTCTTTTATATTATGGACATCATGCCTGCCTACAGTTGTCTCTTGGGCCGGCCGTGGATCCATGCTGCTGGTGCCATGACCTCCACGTTGCACCAGAAACTCAAATATGCTGTCGGGGGAAGCATCGTAACTGTGTGTGGCGAGGAAGACATAATGGTGAGCCATTTGTCGTCCTTCAAGTATGTGGAAATGGATGGCGAAATCCATGAAACTCTTTGCCAAGTGTTCGAAGCTGTCAAAGTGAAGGACGTAGCTCCTGTAGTCACCAAAAAGCCAGAGATGACTCTCTCCTCGTTCAAGGAAGCTCGGGCTGTTGTCCAAGCCGGATCTACCCCAGGCTGGGGGCGAATTTTGGAGATACCCAACAAGCAAGACAAGTTTGGGTTGGGATATTCTCCTGGAGCTGAAGCTTCTTCTTCTTCTTCTAGCAGTGCGTCTCGAGGTAAAGGGCCGATCCAGTTTACCAGTGGTGGAGTAATTTTTGAAAGCATCAACACGGTGTCTGAAGACAGCGGAGATAGCGACTGTGACCTCGACTCTTGGATTCAGCCAAGCAAGCCAGGCGAGGGCCGTACCAACTGGTCCGTCAAGGATATCATCCAGATGACAAGCGAAGAGTAATGATTTACTTTTTCCAATCATTGTACAACCCTATGTCCTACCCGAGGCTAGTGATTTTATTGTCAGGGCCTTGTTGGATTATGTACATGCATTTTGTTAATAAATCAAAGGCGTTTTCTTTGTATTCAAATATTGTGATCTCTGTTATTCCTGTTTTATATTTATTTTGAAAAACAATAAAATGGCAATGGGGTTTGTGCTAACCTGCACATCCTTGTTTTAACCTAACCCTTGTTATTGCAGGATCCACATAACAGATGACATCGACTCTGGACCTTCTACGGCTCACTTCGACTTCGATTGCCCGATATATCAAGCCGAAGAAGAGATTGATGAAGACGAAGACCTTCCTGAAGAGTTGGCCCGCTTGTTGAAACAAGAGGAGAAAGTTATTCTGCCTCATGAAGAGGAGATTGAGATCGTGAATTTGGGTTCTGAAGAACTCATCAGAAACGTCAGGATAGGGGCTGCACTGCAAAGTGATGTCAAGCAGAGGTTAGTCGAGATGCTGAGAGAGTATAGTGACGTCTTTGCTTGGTCATACGAAGATATGCTCGGACTTGACACGGACATCGTGGTCCACCACTTGCCGCTGCGAGAAGATTGTCCTCCCGTTAAGCAGAAGCTTAGGAGGACGAGACCAGATATGGCCGTTAAGATCAAAGAAGAAGTGCAAAAGCAGCTTGATGCTGGCTTCTTAGCGGTCACTACTTACCCTCCGTGGGTCGCCAACATAGTGCCTGTACCGAAGAAGGACGGTAAGGTACGCATGTGCGTCGATTATCGGGATTTGAATAGGGCGAGCCCTAAAGATGATTTCCCGCTGCCTCATATTGATGTGTTGGTCGACAATACAGCCCAGTTCTCCGTGTTTTCGTTCATGGATGGCTTCTCCGGTTACAACCAGATCAAGATGGCACCGGAGGACATGGAGAAAACGACGTTTATCACTCCTTGGGGAACATTTTGCTATAAGGTAATGCCCTTCGGTCTGAAGAACGCAGGGGCCACTTACCAACAAGCAATGGTAACTTTGTTTCAGGACATGATTCATCACGAGATTAAAGTCTATGTTGATGACATGATTGCGAAGTCCCAAACGGAGGAGGGACATCTGGTCAATTTGCTGAAGCTTTTTGAGAGGCTTAGGAAATTCAGGTTGAGGCTGAATCCTAACAAATGTACTTTCGGAGTACGGTTCAGAAAGTTACTGGGGTTTATCGTGAGCGAACGAGGCATCGAGGTTGATCCTGCGAAAATAAAAGCCATACAAGAAATGCCAGTGCCAAAAACAGAAAAAGAAGTTCGTGGTTTCTTGGGCAGAATAAACTGCATTGCAAGGTTTATCTCTCAGCTCACGGCCACATGTGAACCGATGTTCAAGCTTTTAAAGAAAGATCAGGCAATTATCTGGAATGAGGATTGCCAGAAGGCATTTGATAAGATAAAGCAGTATCTTCAAGAACCTCCAATCTTGATACCCCCAGTGGCTGGACGGCCACTAATCATGTACTTGACAGTTCTGGAGAATAGTATGGGGTGTGTTCTCGGTCAGCACGACGAGACAGGCAGAAAGGAGCATGCCATTTACTACTTGAGTAAAAAGTTCACAGATTGTGAATCTCGTTACTCGATGCTGGAGAAGACGTGTTGTGCACTAGCCTGGGCTGCCAAACGTTTACGACAGTACATGCTCAATCATACCACTATGCTAATTTCGAAGATGGATCCGATCAAGTACGTCTTCGAGAAGCAAGCGCTTTCGGGCAGGATTGCCAGATGGCAAATGGTGTTGACGGAATATGATATTCAGTACGTGTCCCAGAAGGCCATCAAGGGAAGCGTATTGTCTGATTACCTTGCCGAACAGCCGATCGAGGATTACCAGCCGATGAAATTTGAATTCCCTGATGAGGATATCATGTTTCTCAAAGTGAAGGATTGCGATGAACCGTTGCCCGATGAGGGGCCAGATAGGAAATCCCAGTGGAAATTGATATTTGACGGGGCGGTTAATTCCTACGGAAGTGGTATAGGGGTGGTCATCACGACTCCCCACGGATCCCATATCCCGTTCACTGCGAGACTGACGTTTCCAGTCACCAATAATGAAGCGGAGTACGAAGCATGCATCATGGGTCTAGAAGAGGCGATTGATTTGAGAATCAAGAATCTAGACGTATATGGTGATTCGGCGCTTGTGATCAACCAGATTAAAGGGGAGTGGGAGACTCGTCAATCGAATTTGGTGCCGTACATGAATTATGCCAGAAGGCTACTTCCGTTCTTTGATCGAGTGGAACTCCATCATGTGCCCAGGGCTAAAAATCAGATGGCTGATGCGTTAGCCACGTTGGCTTCGATGTATAAAGTCAATTTTTGGAATGAGGCTCCAAGAATTGTCCTTTCTCGTCTTGATAGACCTGCATTTGTCTTTGCGATCGAGGAAGCCGCCGACGGCAAACCATGGTTCCATGACATCCAGACCTTCCTTATGACTAAGGAGTATCCTGCGGGTGCGTCAACCCAGGATAAGAAGACTCTGAGGAGGCTGTCTGGAAATTTTTATCTCAACCCTGATGGAGTTTTGTACAAAAGAAACCACGATCTCGTGCTACTCAGATGTGTAGATGAGAAAGAGGCGAGTATGCTCATGGAAGAAGTCCATGAAGGCACATTTGGTACGCACGCCGGCGGGCATGCTATGACAAGAAAGATCCTGAGAGCAGGATACAACTGGCTGACGATGGAATCGGATTGCTTTAAATTTGCGAAGAGGTGTCATAAATGCCAGATTTATGCTGATAAAGTTCATATGCCGCCGTGCCCGTTAAATGTCATGTCCTCCCCGTGGCCGTTCTCCATGTGGGGCATCGAAATGATAGGCAAGATCGAGCCCACTGGGTCTAACGGTCATCGCTTCATTCTAGTAGCTATCGACTACTTCACCAAGTGGGTGGAGGCAGCCTCATACGCTAATGTGACCAAGCAGGTGGTGGCTAAATTCATAAAGAGGGACATCATCTGTCGTTACGGAATTCCCGTGCGGATCATTACTGATAATGGTTCAAATCTGAATAACAAGATGATGAAGGAGCTGTGCCAGAGTTTCAAGATTGAACACCACAACTCATCTCCTTACCGGCCGAAGATGAATGCCGCCGTTGAAGTGGCCAATAAGAACATAAAGAAGATTGTTCAGAAGATGGTTGTGACCTATAAAGATTGGCACGAGATGCTGCCATTTGCACTGCACGATTATCGTACAACGGTACGTACGTCAACTGGGGCAACTCCTTTCTCCTTGGTGTTTGGTATGGAAGCTGTCCTACCGTTAGAAGTGGAGATTCCTTCTTTGCGAGTTTTGGTTGATGTGAAACTCGACGAGGCAGAATGGATTACGAACCGACTGAACCAACTCAGCCTGATGGACGAGAAGAGGTTGGCATCGATTGCGCATGGTCGTTTATACCAAAGCCGAATGAAGAAAGCTTATGTTAAGAAGGTGCGTCCTAGAAGCTTTCAGACGGGTGATCTCGTCCTGAAGAAGATTATTCCTCCACACTCCGATCACCGGGGCAAGTGGACTCCCAATTACGAAGGTCCGTACGTCGTCAGCAAGGTCTTCTCGGGAGGAGCTTTGTTGTTATCCACGATGGATGGTGAAGATTTTGCATCCCCGGTGAACGCGGACGCAGTTAAAAAATACTTTGCTTGAAAGCGACCCGCTGGACAGTAAAAAGAGAGTCCAGGCAAAAATGGGGCATCCCGGCGAACCATAAAAAAGGAAAAAGGTTCAGGCAAAAATTAGGGATATAAATTGGAAAAAAATGTACACCCGCAAAGTCGAAAACCCGGATGGGCGACTTTGGCAAAAAAGGGTATCCCGGTGAACTGAAAACCCGCAAAGGGCGGTTCACGCAAAAGTTAGGGATTTGAAAAAGCAAATGACTGTGTTCCGCGTGTGGACTTTCTTTGTTTAGTGGTTTGGAAGACCTGAGGGCCATTTATCCGAATCAATCTCTTCTGAAGCTGAAGCGTTGGAGAAGTATCGAAGTCGAGTGGGTCATAGAGGGATCAACTCATGGTGTTCGTCTACGCCTCGTTGCCGACATTTGTATATACTGATGTATATTTATGTTTTATCTTTGTGCGGCTTCCTCATTCCAGGAGCTTGCATCTGTTGTAAAACATTTTTACCCATTCAGGGGTTCGTTATTAATAAAATGTATACTATTCAGCAATTCTGTTTGCCTGTTTAGCATTTACCTGTTTTGTTTACGAAAAGAACGCCGATGTTTTTGATAAAATGCGCATACATAAACTTACTGGCCTAGGCCATTGATTGTTGAAACAATGAATTACTTGAACATTGTCACAAGATAATAACCTTGATAGGTCCCTTTGAGAAGGGTATCTTGTCTGTTTGTTTGTGTTGTTACAGGTGTAGCATATTTCAGGCAGTGCGCCGTGCCTATCCCCAAGCAGGATGATTCCTCCTTCTCCAGCAAAGTTCAGCAGCCTCTCCCCGCAGAGTCTGAACCCGAGATCGCGAGCATTGATATGTCTCCCCGGGCAGAGAAGATTCTCTCCCCAATCAGATGCATCCTGAAGGAACGTCATCTCCTCAGCTGAGTCATACTGAAGTGTGCAGCAACTGATGGTACAAGACTGAAGTCTCCAGCGGAATTGAGATTCCCCATAGAGTCGTACTCTCCCCTGAAGCAGGATGATTCCTTCTTCTCCAGCGGAATTGAGATTCCCCGCAGAGTCGTGCTCTCCCCCGAAGCCGGATGATTCCTTCTTCCCCAGCGGAATTGAGATTCCCCACAGAGTCGTACTCTCCCCGGCAAGCAGAATGATTTCTTCTTCCTCAGCCAAGTTTGCAGATCCCCAAGAGAGCCGAATCCTTGGAAGCCGCTCGGGCCATGAATGGTTTTCCCCAGTGGAGTGTTGAATAGCTGATGCCAAATTTCCCCACCGGAGTCGTTATCTCCAGGAGAGTAGCCGTGAAGGCCGTGCAGTTTAGTCCTGCGATTGACATCGCTTTCCCTCAGCAGGTCCAGGTTCTCGTAGAGCTTCGTTCCCCCGCAGCAGTCAACTGAAGTTGTGTCCCCTGCGGAGTCCAATTGAGATTGGTGTGACCTTGTTCTCCTTGGCAGGATGATTCCTCCCCCTACCTGAGTGGTTCTTTCTCCTTGACAAGAGGATTCTCCCTTCAGCATTTATTTTGCTGACGGGATCGCATCATTGTGCATGACTGCATAACACTTATCATAAACGCATAACATTTCCACCGTGTGGAGCATTGCGCCATTGCCGAAGCATATGCATAATAAACATGATCTAGGTTGTTACCGTTCTTGTTTTGTAGGTGTTCCGCGGCAGAATTGACTGCTCAAGATGATTCTTGAAATCTCCCCAACGAAGTTGCTCGCTCAAGATGATTCTTGAATTCCCCAGCAAGGTCGTTTGCTTAAGATGATTCTTAAGATCCCCAGTGCAGTCTCCAGAGTTGGTTGCTCAAGCTGATGCTTAGAGTCCCCGGCAGAATGTTTGCTCAGGATGATTCCTGAAAGCTCCAACATGGTTATCGGTTCAGGATGATTCTTGAAGTCCCCGGCGGAGTTATTTGTCCAAGTTGGTTCTTGAAGTCCTCAGCAGAGTTGATTTATCCAGAATGATTTCTGGATCCCCGAAGCAGAGTTACTTGATAGTTCTCCAGAATCCCCAGCGGAGATGCGTCATCCCCAGCAGGTTTCTGAACAGCGAAGTTGAAACTTCCCCCGAAGACTTGATGATTAAAGTCCAACTGTTAATGAAGCAGTTCTCTCAGCTGATGCGGAGTGCCTGATGGAAGAGGTTTGGATATTCCCAATTGGTTCATGATTGACCAAGAATTCTATTCCCGACTTGCTGATGAAGTCTGGCTGATGCCCGAAAGTTTTCTTTGAATGCCTGATGGCATGACTTAGCGTGATCAACCTGATGGTTGACCTGATGAGTCCCGAGGAATCTGGATGCCTGATGGCATGATGGACCATGTATTACCGGTTACCGTGTGACCAATTCTCCAGCTAGTTGCCGTGCAGCTAATGTTTCCGTTTTCAAGATTTGTTCCCATCAGAGTACCGTGTACTTGTGCAGTTGGCAAATTTTCGGGTTTGTTGGTATTCAACCGTCTTTTACCTTGATTGGTTGAGAGCCGTTCGCTCCTCACCTAGTCAGGTTCAAGCCGTTTGAATAGGGGCAGTTGTTGCACCCCAAAATTTGACCAACATTTTTTTACCTAGCTTGTGTTCATCAAGAGGTATGAGTACCAGTCAAGACTTTGAAGCTAGCCAAGAAGGTTATTCAAATGTTCAAAGGTTGATATCTTTGTCAGAGAAGTTGAAAAAGCCTCAGAAGGATTGGTTGAAACCAAGGTTATGTGCCCCTAACTTGAGAGTTGTGGGAGCTCCTCAGATGATTCTGAAGCTATGAGGATGGACTTGAAGCTTTGAGAGAGCTTATGAGATGTCTTGAAAGCCATCATAAATCCTAGAGAGGTCATTGTACAAGAATAAGAAGACTCAGCCATGAGTGGTGTAATTAGGGTTTGACTGGGTCAACCCTAGGTCAACTGATGATTTGAACAAGGTTGAGACCTAATTCAAGAGCCATGTGATCATGGATTTATGCATTGAGATGCTATAAGGATGATTCCAAGGTCAACTTATCATGATTGAGGAGTTTGAGAAGTTTCAAGCTAGGGTTTCTAAGGCTTGACAGTGTAAAATTCCCTAGTTTGACCCCTATCTTCAAGGAAGTTTAGCTCAAGATGTGATTGTCATCTCATCTTACCCCCAACATGAATGTTGTAGAGCTTGTTCTTAGCTTTAATTTTAGTACTATAAGTCCTTGATAGTATTTGTAAAGCTCAAGTTATGACTTTGGCAAGTTACAGGTCATCTGAGGTATGTGAATCTGGGTCGTTGAAAGTCACCCAACTTGCATCCAACGTTTGCCCAAGAAGGATGATTCCTATAAACTTTTGGTCAACATGAATGTTGCTCCTCATCTTCTTAGCTTTCTATAGAGTACTAGAAGTCCTTGATAGGATTTGTAGAACTCAAGTTATGGCTTTGACAAGTCAAGGGCATTTTGGTCATTTGGAGATTATAGGTCATTTCAAGCATAAGGCCATATCTCCTTTTTCCAAGCTTCAAATGGAAACATCTTCAACATCAAACTTGCTTAGAACGATGTCTTAAGGCTAGTAGGGATGTCATGAGATGTTGAAAAGGCTTGTAGCAAAAAGTGATAAAAATGACCTAAAATGGAGGCATAAGTTAAATAAGTCCAAGTTGGAAATTGAAATTTCCAAGTTACACATCCAAACCATGGCATATGATAGGTCATTTTGACTCCAAAGAACATTTTAGAAACAATGGTTCAGCCACTTGTTTTATTTGAGGTTTAGATCATGGGGTTGCTTTGGAAATTGGTTGCTTGCATCTTAAGGTACAAATGCAAAACTCAAGGAAAGACAATGTACAAGCTAGCTAAGTGTCTTAACACACCATATATCTCATCTAGGGAGATTTTCAAGTCAGTTACAAGGGCTGCAAGAGCTATGGCATGAGATGATATATGAGATGGATGAATTCATAAACTCATGACATGAGAATCCCAATTTCTCATTGGATGGTTACAGATGGTTCTAGATGAGTCTAAACCATTCTATATATGATTTAGAACTTGCTCAGATGCAAGGTTGGTGAGAGATTAGAGAGAAGAGTGAGATAGCCATTTCAATTGCTTCCATTTCAAGTTGAAATCAAATTCCACATTCTGATCCATTTCCATTCCTTCTTTCAATCCAAACACATTCCATTGATCACACTGAAGCTGTGCAGACCAAATTGGAGGCAAAACCATGGAGAATTGAAGAGATAGCACTTGGATTTTGAAGGTTGCAAGTCACAATCGGGTTTGAAGATTCAAGCTTTCTTGGCCCAATCTTTTGCAAACAGAAGCTTTATCATCATTCAAGGATTGATTCTGAAGAGTTTGAGAGCTTGAAGTGGAGGATTACCCTATCTGGTGTTCAAGATTTGACAGGTTAGTAAACTTTCTTCTACACCATGATTTAGGCATGATTAGGGAGAATTGTTAGGTTAGAACGGTTAGAGACAATTATGTGATGGATTCTGGGAAGTTTGGGATCAATTGGTGAAGTTTCAGGTTGTGACACCATTTTTGTTTTGACCAAGAACATGAGATATAGTGAGCTATAGCATGAGTTTGATATCAAGAATTAACCAGTGTGAGGTGGTGATCATTCTGAGGTAATTAATTTCAAGAATTGTGAGAACTGAAGTTTGAGCATGATTTTGATCTTGGATCGGGTTCAGTGATTTAGGGCACTTCAATTGATTTTGAGGTCATGGTTGTGATCAGCATGGAATTTAGAGTATATTAGGGTTTTGAATCATGGCTTTTGGTTGAATTTGGATGGAGTTCGAATTGGGGTTTGGAGCTCTGCAACTATGGAGCTTTCCCTCCATTTCCATGGCTGAAGGTAGAAGACGAAGTGCTGGCCGTGTGATCATGCGTGGACCCTTTGACTGAGTGGTGATCCAAAGGCTGAGATTTGATTTTGCGTGTGAAGAGAAATTCTGAAGACACCCAAAACGCGTCGTTTCATTAAAAGGGGTTTTGGGCTCAATTGATATCACCACCCCCTTTCATGGCCCACTTGGATTTTGAACTGAATTTTGTTACTTTATGCACCGCTTCTTTTTCTTTTTCTTCATGATTTTAAATTGGTTTTCTGATTAAGTAATTGGGCCTAGCGCGTATTTTTGTTTGCACCCCCATTTTGAGCCCATCTGCATTTTATACTGAAAATAGTTGCTATCTGCACCCAATATTTCTCATTTTAATTTCTTTTTCTCCATTTTCATTAACCTTTGAAAAATCATAATAAATAGAAAATTAATGATTTTTGCATGGGGATTTTTTCTCCCATTTCATGTTCATGTCTAGAAAATTATAAAATAAAAATATTTGCATTTCATGCATTTTTAATATTTTTTGTGTATTTTATCTTTTAATAGCATTTTATTCCTTTTATGTTGATGCATATATTTGTAGAATTTTGTTTAGCTAGTTCCCTTTGAATTTTTAGGCCATTCTTTTTAGGATAGTTAGATTAGGACCTTAGCTCCCCTCTGGATTTATTCCATAATTTTTTGATTAATTTTTGATTAGTTTTGGTTAGATGACTTTAGGTTGTGTAGATTTAGGTTAATCCTTAACATAGGTCCACAATAACACTATAATTTTGGGTTTCTAGGTCAAGTTAGATATTGGGACACATAGGGTATTAAGGGCAGGTATATAGGATCCCCTAGAAATTATACTAGATTTTAATATAATAGTATCCTATTTTTAATTGATTTTTGCAATTGATGGTTGTTTGTGTTGCCCTTGTGGGCTTGTATTTTGTTTGCTTTGCTTTGTGGGCTTGGTGGGCTTGATCTTGATTTGAGGAGCATGGAGGAGCATAGTAGAAGACTTGGAGATTGAAGAAGGAGCTTGAGAGCTTGTAGTCTTGTTTGTTTTGTTGTTGTTTTAGGGTTAGGGATTAGGAAGAGTTTAGACCTAGCTAAGTTCTTTCTTAAACATGGATGGTATCTTTCACCTCCATTCCTCCCTGTGATTCAAGGTCCTTCCATGGTATTCACCTCCCTCCTTTGGAGGGATAAGTGATGGTACCTAGGAGGTAGAACCTTTGAGGGAACCCTTCTTTTGATGTTAAGCCCTTTAGGTCACCTTTGGTGGTCAATAAGCAGTTTAACACCCCAGCTTATCCAGTTAAGTGATTTCTCCTGGTTTGAGTATCTTGAGAGATGTTAGGCTTGAGTTTGAAGATGAAGACTCCATTGAAGAGTGTGGAATAGGATGATTCCTTGAGCATTTCCATTTCAGCTGAAGCTTGAAGAGCAAGAAGGGCAAGTTGATACTTGAAGACCCAATGATGATCCAGTAGAGATTGAAGGATGAAGTTGACAATTCTAAGCAATTGAGATTAACTGAAGAGCTGAAGCTTGAAGATCAAAGGATAAGTTGATACTTACTTTGAAGCTTGGAGATCCTGAAGGAATCAAGTTGATACTTGTGGTTAAGGGTGAAGCCTGAAGGTGGAACTGATTAAGGAAAGCTGAAGCTTGAAGAAGAGAATAAGTTGAAACTTATGTGGAAGGGTTGAAACCTGGAGAAGCAAATTGATATTTGTCAAGAGTGATTGAGGTCTGAAGACTGAGTTGCTGTTAGAAGAGCTGAAGCTTGGAGTTGAGAGAGGAGTTGATCTGCTTTCTTCTTTGTTTCTTTTTTGTATTGATGTGCCTTGTTTGACTTGCTTGATGCATTAGAATAAGTCCATATCTAGAATAGCTTTAATCTAGGAGCATGATTGCACTAGAGGTTGAGTTGCTCCCTCTGCTTGTACTGTTACTGTATGGCTTTGCTTGTGGGTATTCGGTAGAGCCCAGCTCCCTTGCCCATGTGGTTTATCTGCTTGATAGCATGATTTCTTTTCTTCTGTATGATTGCAGTTTACTGTATTTTGCTTGATAGCATGTTTTATTTCAGTATGATTACTGTTATTCATTCTGGCTTGAGGTCGAGATGAGCTTGTGGAGGCTGATACCCCACACACATTTCCTCCCTCACTTGCATTGCATGCATTTTACCGTATTACTGTTTACTCATTAAGCTGATGCTTTATCTGTTTCTGTGTATCATTTACATGATCCCTTAGGGCTCTCATTTCCTTTGATAAGGAAGTGATGATAGAACTTTAGGTTGAAACCTATGCATGACAACTTCTAGGAGTTCCCTGTTTCAAACCTCAACCATAGGATGAATCCTTGGCATGACAACAGTAGGACTTGATAGTTCCCCTCCTAGTTGAGCCTGTTCTCTTCTCATCTCAAAACAGCTTAAGATACAGTAATCATGAATGATTTCTTTTGCACGTCACGAGCCTTAAGCTATCTGAGAAAGGATTGTGGGAGAGTTTCTTTTCCACAGTCTGGATGTTTAGTATGGTACCCTTTGGGTGACATGCGACACATTCACTCTCAGGTCATAGTCTCTAGTGCGATTGAAATTGCAAACACAATAAAGAACACTTCTTCCGTAAAAGACAGGAAATAATCCGTAGTGTCCCGAACTACGTAAGCTCTGATCTCTCATACCTGTTGAGAGTACGTAGGCACAATACTGATGTATTGGAGAGCCACCTTCCCCGTAACCCGTCGTAGGCCGAACTACGTTGACTCTGATTTCTCGTTCTCTGATGAGAATACGTAGGCATAAAGCGCGACGCTTTGCCGAGTCATTTTCTTTTCTTTTTAAGCCAGCCTTGATAGGTAGATAGATAAACCAACTCATCCAGTAAACACAACAAGCGTGGATCCTGTCGAGTACGACGGACGTGAGGGGTGCTAATACTTTCCCCTTGCGTAACCGACTCCTGAACCCAAACAACGGTTGCGACGACCTTGTCTTACCCTTTTTCGTTAGGTTTTTTCCGATCGTTTCCTTTCCCGCTCTGAGGGATAAATAACGAAAGATGGCGAGTCTTCTGTTGTGCCGGCACCTTATTTTCGCGAAAGCGACACCAACACCCGTTTCTAAATCTTTTAGCCTCATTCATCCTGGGCTTTATACAGGATACAAATCATTTGGGCCTCTATCTAGAGTGTAAGACCCAACACATTTGCTTCTGTCCTACTTAAAATCAAGTCATCTTCAAATTCAAATTCAAAATCTTTTCAAAACTTTATACAATTCCTCAAAACCTTAATTCAATCTTGAAGAAAACATTTAATTGATCACAATATACTTGGGCCTCTATCCAGAGTGTAAGACCCACCACCTTTTCAAATTCAACTTATACTTGTTTATATAATGGTTCACATATTTGTATATATACTTGTGTGTATCCTGTTAAGTTTTCCTTGGCATTTAGATCATCCTTAGTTTAGATTAGCTCAAACAATAGAATCCATTTAATCATTATAACTTATCTCCAACAACTAGTTCCCTCTTGTACAAAGGAATTCTTCTCCTTAGTAGAGTCAGGCTCCTCTTGGGCTTTATTCAATTTACATAACCTTGAAACACTTCAGGAAAGAGAGGATTATTTCCCGGTGAAACCTCTTATTTAAACCCTTTTAACCCTAGAAGAGTTCAACAAAGAAAGGATTATTTCCTGGTGAAACCTTTCTTGAACTCTTCTTAGACTTGGAAAGTCTCAACCCCCAGCCTCCACTTAGGCTTAAAACAAGGACCGACAGGCTTCCTAAAAAGCATAGGATAGATCCTAGTCATCTCTATCAATACATAAAATCCAATGAGAGTCAAAATTTCTAAGACATTCAATCTCATCCTTTGAGCCTTTTCTAAGCCTCAACAAGGGTTGGCTTTCACTTAACATTCCCCAGCCAGGGTCAGTTTATAATTAGTAAATCCCCAGAATAATTAAAGCCCTTGTGGCATTTAATAATTCAATTTTCTTCTAGTTCTCATAAAGACTCAGTCTCCATTTAAAGTCCCTTAGCCTTCTCTTAGGCTTCATTTAATGATTTCCCCAGTTAGCCTTAATCTTGGGCTTTGTACAAGACAAATATAACACTCCTCAGTTGAGTTAGTTTTTAGTTCTTTCAGCTTCAACCTTGTGCTTTAATCAAGGCACAAAATTCAACATCCCCACAAATGAGACTACGAGCCCTCTCTTTAGGAGGATATCCCTTTTATACATCACATTTCAAATTAAATCAAACATTCAAACCCAACTATTTTACTTAAAGGAGGATGTGGCATTGCTCTGGATATTTTAAAGTCCAAGTTAAAAGCTTCTTCCCTTATACTAAAACTCATGAAGAAAGATGTGGCATTGCTCTAGATATTTCAAAGTCCAAGTTCAAGGCTTCTTCCTTCATGACATTTCACTTCTCCTATAAAGAAAGATGTGGCATTTCTGGATTCTACACATCCCAGTTAAAACAACATCTTTTATAATCATTTTCTTCAACGTTTGTGATGAATAAGTGAGATATCTCCCTTTAGAGATGACAAATTCTCTCTCAATCAAACTTTTAGCTTCAATTTTGGGCTTTGAACATGACACAAATACTCTTTTAGCTTCAATCTTAGGCTTTGAACAAGATACAAATTAATTTCCTCCCATATATTTAGGAGGAACTACGAACGCTCTGATTTCTCAGTTTCCTTTTTGAGAATACGTAGGCATAAGATTGTGAAATTTTAGCGAGCATATTAATAAAAAACTTTAGGTCCCAATACCTTACAAAAGAATAGAAAACCATAAAATGACAAAAACGTTTCCTCAGTCCTCACAAAGGAGAAACATTTCCAATTAAAACAGTAGACAAGTCTAAGCAAGCAAGTAATTCACCAGTAGAAGTATGCAATAAAGGTTCCTATAGAGTACTATAGATACTCAGGGTGTTAATAGCTTCCCTTAATATAACCAACCCCCGATTCTAGATCTCTTAGAATTTGTAAGAAAAACATTTGCGATCAGGGTTAGTTTCAGATATTTTCCCCTTCCTTTTAAGCATCATAGGATAAATATCAGAAATCGAAAAGTAGCATAAAATTCGATAAAGGTTGCGTCACAAAAATCGAAGCTACAAAAAGGTAAACATATTATAGGAACTAAATGGATATTTAAAAATAAGCTAGATGAAAATGGTATCATCATTAGAAATAAGACAAGATTAATAGCCCAAGGCTATAATCTAGAGGAATGTATAGATTTTGAGGAAGCATTTTCCCCTGTAGTTGGACTAGAAGCAATTAGATTATTGTTAGCATATGATTATTCTTTAAATTTTCAGTTGTACCAGATGGACGTTAAAAGCACATTCCTAAATGGATACCTAATTGAAGAAGTGTATGTAAGTCAACCTTCAGGATATGAAGATTTCAAACATCCTAATCATGTGTACAAACTAAAAAAGGCCTTCTACGGATTGAAGCAAGCACCAAAGGCGTGGTATGATAGGTTAAGTAATTATTTTTACGAACATGGTTTTGAAAAAGGTAAAGTTAATACTACTCTTTTTATTAAAATAATTAACCATCATACTAGTTTAGTGCAAATCTATGTAGATGACATCACATTTGGATCAACAAATAAATCCTTATGTGAATAATTCTCATCAATCATGAAAGGATAATTTGAGATGTCTATGATGAGTAAGTTGAACTACTTCTTATGATTTCAAATCAAACAAACAAAGAATGAGATATTCATCAATCAATCTAAATATTGCAAAAAGCTTCTCAAAAGATTCGACATGAATAATTGCAAGACAATGGATACTCCTATGGGATCCAGAACTTACATTGATCAAGATGAATCTGGTGTTTCTATTGATGTCACAAAGTATTGAGCTGTGGTAGGATCTTTATTATGTTTGACAACAAGTCGTCCTGACATAATGTTCAGTTGTGTTTTTGTGTGCAGTTTCAAGCCAACCCGAAGGAATCACATCTTGCCTCGGTGAAGAGAATCATGCAGTATCTCAAGGGAAAAACGAACGTCGGCTTATGGTATCCTAAAGGTAGTGTATGTAACTTGATTTATTTTTCAAATTCAGATTATACAGGATGTAAAACAGATAGAAAAAGCACAAGCAGAACATGTCATATTCTTGGAAACTTTCTTGTATCGTGGTCCTGCAAAAAACAAGCATGTGTGACTCTCCATACGGCTAAAGCATAATACATTGCTGCAGGAAGTTGTTGTGCTCAAATTCTTTGGTTAAAATAATAACTTAGCAACTATGGCGTGAACCTCAGATGCATTCCGTTAAACTGTGACAACACAAGTGCCATAAACATCACTAAAAATCCAGTCATGCACTCGAGGACAAAACATATCGACGACATCATTTTCTCTTTGATCATGTTTTTTTATAATCATGTGCTTAAAGGTGATGTTGAAGTCTCATTCATGGATACTCATAATCAATTAGCGAACATTTTCACAAAACCTCTTACAAAGTAATCATTTTACAAAATTTAGAGGGAACTTGGCATTTTAGATGAATGTGACATTTGATTCTTCAGATGTTATTCATTATAATCGATAATAACACAAAGGTACACTCAAACATTCATTTTTAAAATTTTATTCACAATTTCATTATGTGAATTTTACATAAGTTTTTGAGAAAATTCAATTTTTATGCCTTTATCAGTGTTTTTGTGACATGTATGTATTATACAAAGGTGCCAAACTATATATTATAACATGTCTAAGTGGTAGAATCCAAAATTTCATTAAATGCTGAAAAATACAAAGCTACTGTTTATTTTTGTATGATGTAATCGGTTACTCTGTTTTTGGTAACCAGTTACATGACTTCGTGTTGCTCTTCCTATAGCATTTTGTGAGGTAGTAATTGGTTACACCTTTTTAGGTAATCGCTTACCAATGTTATTTTTCCCGAAAATTGCTTAATTTATTTCATAAATTTTTTTTATCATATTTTGTCCTATATGGATAAGTGCTTTATTTCTAAGTCAATTTTATTCAAAAGTGCTTCCACTTTCTAGCATTGTCTTGGACTCTTCACTCTTCACTCTCTTCAATTCTCTTTAAAAACATTCTTCCACCTTCCATCTACCTTTCTACATTTCAAAAATCCCCAAT
This sequence comes from Lathyrus sativus, assembly GCA_963859935.3. Classification (NCBI taxonomy): domain Eukaryota; kingdom Viridiplantae; phylum Streptophyta; class Magnoliopsida; order Fabales; family Fabaceae; genus Lathyrus; species Lathyrus sativus. The sequence continues at coordinate 266,662,073 of OZ012735.1, forward strand.
TTATTCCCACTCAAAAAACTCTCTTCATAATCCATTTTCTACTCATAACAAACTTCCTAAAAACTCATCTCATATCAAATCCAAAATTCTTCTTCCAAACCCTAACTCACAAAACCTTCAAGCTTCGGCAATGGCTCCTACAAGGAAAGACATGTCTTGTACAAGGGAAAATCCAAATTTGGAGAAGGAAGCTCTTAGCAGTAATCTGAATGTGACCATGGAATTTCAGCTCCAAATTGGGTTCATAAATTCTTTATTTTGATGGGTTTTAGACAAAACAAAGTTTTCCATCATCAAATCTAGATTGGAATTTATAGGTGTGGGAGGAGCAGTAGGGGCTCTTTTTTGGAAACCTAGAGGTGTTATAGGTGGTGGACTGGGAGAAAATAGTGCATTTTTACTCTTATACGAGAAATTTGGATGATTTCTCCATCTAGAGTGATAGGTGTTTGAGTAAGGATTTCCCTGTGCATAATTTACTTGGAAAGGGGAATTTCTTGCCAATAGCTGACAATTTATGGTAGCATGCCCTTGGACTCCACATGTTTCACTGTTGGGAGTCATAGAAGCTATTGTAGTTGTGAGTGCAATGGTCATATTATCAATTTTTTTATGTAAATGCATCGAACTTATCAAATACATGATCTAGGCCATTGGTAGTGGTTTTGGGCCATGTATTCTATGAGCTGATAAGCATCCAGGAAAAATATCATCCTACATGCTGACTTGTTCTACTTTGGATATTGAACAAAAGGTCCCTTTCACTTCCAACCACTTTCCATGATTCAAGGAAAGCATGATCTAAGCCAAAATAAATTTGTACAAGCTATAAGCCACCAAACGTTTGTGAGGAGAAGTCAACTTGCAAGCTAGAAAGCAAAAACATGGCTACTTCTACTTGAAACCAACTTTATGCAAAAGTATCATTATCCAATGGATCATGCTCCAAAATTTTCCAAATATTTCTCACTTACATCAGATCATTCCTCCTATAAATACCACTTCATTTTATTAGCAAAACACACAAGCATTGAGCTCTAAACCTCCTCATAATCTCACCAAGCAAACCATATTACACCTTGTTCTTCATTTTCCATCCAAACCATAAAACCTTCCAAAACATGAAAAAATCATAAATAATTTAAACCAATCATCCAAGTACACCAAAAATCATCCCTATTAACTTCCCAAACTCATTATACCACCTCATAACCCTCCCATCAAAACATAAACTCTCTCCTGGTCATTTTGTTGACCAAGTAGCCAAAGTTCCCTAAAACTCAACTCTAGCCATTTCCATTCAATCTACCACTTCAAACACTTCATAAATACATCATACAAACTATTCCAACCATCACATTCTATATTTAACACCTCTAACCTGAATATAAACTTCTCACTTGCAAGGGGATTCGAGCCAGAAGATTGGAGCAATTTCAATATAAATCAAGCATTGCATTAACATCTTAGAGGTTCAGGGGAGTTGTTTGCATCATCATCTACCATCTGAAAGCTTGTATGAAGAACCATTTAACCTACTCCAATAGGTAAGTTGATCACTACTGAAACTCCATCATTACGGCATCATCTTCATTCATTTAAATTGCTAAAGTACTTGCCATGATGTAGTGTTGCGGTGAAAATTGGATATCAAGCTATTAGTTAACTTGAATCTTATTTATTTTACAACCGATCTTTAATTTATCCAAAGGAAAGGTCTCAAGAAAGAAAAACCTTTTTCGCGATGTAACGACAATGCTTAATAGATTCGGGGATCGGGGGTTAGTTATATCTAGGGAAGGTATTAGCACCCTAAATATCTGTAGTACTCTACAGGAACCTTTTGTTTGATTGATTGCTAAGTGTGAAATATATACTGTGGTTTAAGGATTGGGAATTGAGATAAAATAAATAAAAAGGCCTAAGTGGTTTTCTAAGTTTGCTCGCAAAGGCATCGCACCTTCTGCCTACGTATCCTGACTAGGATAGAATCAGAGCAATCGTAGTTCACCTCACAAGGGAAAAGAACACTTGATGACGATCAAGGTTCAATGGGGAACAAACATGACAATGTTTGTGTGGAGTTTGACAAAACTCCCTAATCTAAGTTGTAGAAGGGGAAAGTAAGAAATCATGACGATGATTCTTACACAGAGTTGACGAACTCTTTCCTAGGGTTCTAGTTGAAGAACACTCCTAGTACGGGTGGGTCTTTTAGAATTAAGCAAAGTCTAAGGCTTCTAATCTAAGCTGAAAATGACTTAACAAAGTCAATGGTGTGATTGAATAAGTTATCCATGACATCGAGGGTCAAGTGGACAGACCTTCCTTTGGAGGGAGACTGGGGAAATAACTTGGACGAGAACTAACAAATTTCGTCGCTTGGGGAGAAAAGAAATAAAAAAGTTAGGCAAGATAACAATCAAAGAGAAATATAATCATGGTTACAACCACTTAAATAATAGGAGATGGTGAAAATGAAGCATGGTGATGAAAGTTAACAGATGAAATACACGATACTGCAACAGCGTTCGCACTTTGACGAAAAACAAAAGATGAAAAAAATGGTTAAACATCAAGAAACAACCCTAGCATGTTAACTAACATGTGCATATATGGATTCCAAAAAGTTTCAAGAAAATATCTAAAAGAATCACATAAATATTCATTTGCAACTATACAAACGGTCGCGTAAACGCGCATACTTGTACATAATCAAACTAAGTGATAAAAAATGCAAACATGACAAATAAAATTACAGCATGAAAATAGACATTAATACGAACACAACGGAAAAAGAACGGGCGAAAAACGATAAAAAACGAGCGAGTTATGAATTTTTGAAGTTGGAGTGAAAAATGACAAGTTTTACAAGTAACTTCCACTGGTGGAAGTTTAGTATAAAAAGTGACAATTTTCTTTCTGGGCAAAAACACACAACAAATGGATTTACATTTTGTATTGTAACTTCCTAACCGTTAATCGGATCGGCACAAAATTTATATGGATTTGGGGTAGAATCACACAAGGAATTCAATGGTGGTTTTAGTTTTTCAAAGTTCTTAATCCTCTGCAAAACCCGATAGTGTCCCTCTTTTAGGCTCAAAAATGCAATTTCATATGTGTAGCTTCAAACATTCATATTCAAACCATGAAGAACACACACACATCACAAATAAATGATAATGAATCAATTCAAAACATCCTCAAGGCCAGAACTGAGCTATTGTGAGAAACCAAGTTCAAGTTGCAAACAATACATAAATGATATGCATGACAGTGGGTACTTCAAGTTTCAAGGCAATACTGATCAAAACAACCTTTCAAACACATGTATTACATGATTATAAGTGTGTTTGTGTGAAATTCAAAGGACTGTGATGGCTGTGTATGGTTTTGGTGTTCAACATGCTCATTATGTGATTATGTGCATTATGTGGTGTGTGTTGGTGTTCAGGTGGTTTCAAAGCTTTAGACCAATGCAAACATATTTCAAATGATTAACACAAGCTGTTAGAACAAACAAATCAACACAAAACAAGCTGAGGCACGAACTGGTGTGTGACATGCTATTTTGTGAAGAAAGTGAGCAATTCAAGAGTGAAATTCCATGACAGCAAGTTTTGATGCAAAGTAACCATGTAGGCATGCTATAATGGATGAGTATGAAGTGTTAGACCAGTCATTTCATTTAAAAACAAACTGATTCAAGGATTAGTGTGTTGATGCCATTTTATGAAGAGATGATCATTTGATGAGTGAAACTTCATGACAACAAGTATTAGTGCAAAATGATCTTTCCAACATCTCATAAATGACTAACATGAAGTGTATGTGGTGTGGTTTTAGTGAGAAAAAAAAAAGTTATGCAAAAAGTGGCTTGTGATGTGAATGTGTATGTGGAAACTTGCATTTTGAAAAGTGATTTTCCATGACAGGGTGTTTTTCAATGAAATAACCATGCAAACATGTTACAAATGATCATTATGAGATGTTCCAAACCTTATTTGTGTGAAAAATCAACTAGCATGACAGTTAGCAAGACAAATGCAAAATTGAGCAAAAATGGCATTTTCAAAGATGAAATCTGGACAGTTTGGTTCCAGGTCTTTCTAATTCAAATTGAAAGGTCCTACACCTCTAATATGTCATATGAAATGAGTCTAAGGCTTCAAATACCATTGAAATTGACAGTTTGAGAAAATTGCAAGTGATTTGCAAAAATACATTTGAAACTTGCATTTTGAAAGCCAAGACTTAAAATACTTGCATTAACACTTAAGTGAATGTTTGAACATCTTCAAACTGATATATTTGAGGTGTCTAGACAAGTGGTTTAGGTAGAAATGCACTAGAACAAAAACTGTCATGTGATATGCAAGGAAGTGCTTGAAAACATACACTTGAAATTTAAAATCTACATTAATTGTTATAACACTTAAACCAGGTTTTAGGCATGTTTAAAATGATGTATATGAGATGTTTTAACAACTAAATGAGATTAAAGTGTATCAAAAACCAGAACTGGTGTTATACTTGAAAATATGTGAAGAATGCAAGTGCAATGGTCATGTTGAAACAAGGCATGAATAAACTCAAAGCTATGTTCTGTCCTACTCAAGTCAAATTGATTATGCACATACATTCTACATGTCATTTGCATATGAAAACATTATAACACAACAATATATCAATGACCAAAAACAAAGGTTCTTGCAAAACACTCCAAATAGGATAGCTAGACTACATCATAACCAAAATCACCTCAAAATGGTAAACATGATAATGTATGATTTCTAGGCAATTAGGGCATCACATACCTCTTGTAGACAATATTGAAGAAACAAAATAGGCTGAGAAACCCAGAGATCTTCAATCACTCCCTTGCTTTAAAGTTTTCTTCTTTTGAAAGCAAAATGCACTCTTGTGGCTAGTTTGAACAAATGATCTTCCAGCTGTGTTTTGAGACTTTGAACAGCTTGGATATCATTAATATGAGGTGTCTCAAGTGTTGGAATGGTGGGAATAGCTTTGTGTAAGGATTTGTCAAGAAAAATGCATAAAGGTCAAACTATGGTGCATGGACATTTGACTTTTTGATCCTTTGGTTTTTTGAGAGAACTAATGGTTGGAACAGCTTCAGAGGGTCATTTTAAGGTTGTCTATGTGGTCCTTGAAGTGTTTTAAGGTTTGGAGAAAGTTCTGGTGTAAAAGATACAAAGTGACATTTTAGTGGTTTTTGAAGGATTTGGTGTTTTTGAGAATTTGAAGCAAAGAGTGGAAATTGTGATAACAGAGATTCTCTATGGTTTCTATCAGATTAATTGTGTGTGGAATGAGGTGAATGATCCCTCCTTTTATAGATAAATGGATTGAGGTGCTTGCTTGAGACATTTCTTCACCATGAAGCAATCTTTGATATTTTTGATCCACCATCCCACTTGTTGGATTCCTTGGCCATTCTTTCTCCCAAAGGGCAAGTTAATTGATGATTTTCTGATGCAAATGCAGGATAGAAGCTTTGTAGAGTGGCTGGTTCAGAAATGGCCTTTACACCTCATGCTTAGAAAAGTCAATTTTGACAACTTTCACTTTATGGCAATGAAACTTCAATCTTTAATTTTGTGATACTTCTATGCATAACTTCTGATCTAACATGCTACACATACTCCATATATCAGATAGAATGAGTTTGACAAGCTGAGATTGGCTCAATTGGATGGAAGAGATGATTTTGCAATTTTGATCAATGTGGGACTAAGGTGTGAAATCACCAACTTTGCACCCATGTAACTTTCTGCTCATAACTCCTCTTGAGATGTTCTAGTACAATTTAGAAAGCCCTCACATAGCTCTAAAACATTCATGTTTGTCAAGGAATCAAGCTCCAATTGGAACTAGGTGAAATATCCCCTCAAAGTTGGCTGCACACAAGCTTTTAAAGTGAAAATAACTTAGAAATTTTCCAAGTCATTTTCCCTTCTAGGAATGTTTTTGCTTCTAACTCAAAATGTATGCATTTTCTGGTTGTGGACTAGTATGGGACTTTTGTAGGACTTGTCAAGAGCTTTCCAATGAGCTTAGAACCAACTCAATTGAGTGTGTGGTTAAGGAGTTATGGTTTAGCCCTTTTCAAAACCCTAATTTCCCGATTTCTCGATTACTCCTTCATCCTTGATCCAATGATCATGAAAATTGATATACAAGTCCAATATGACATAAGGAACAACTTTGTTTCACAACTTGAAGTCCAATTCATAAAATTTGGAGAGTTGACTTTTTGGTCAACCGTACGATCGATCGGTGCCGATCGGGTCGCCTGTTGATATTCTGGACATCCTGAGACATTGACACTTCTTGAATTGACTTTAAGAAGCTATATGAACTCCATGGACCTCAATCCCACCATTACAACATCTTCCAACATCAAAGTCAAACCACAGTTGACTTTTCACTAGTTAAAAACCTTAATTGGGGCCTCCTGACTGCACTGTCTTTGATTCTGAACTGATTTCTTCAAATCGACTTCTCATTTGACTTTGATATTATCTTTGATTTCATTTAATGATTGAATTGGCCCAAACCATTGGTTGATCATTCCTTGGTTGTTTTGAATTTGTCGGTGCGAAAACCCTGATTCATTTGTAACTTGACAATAATGAACTTGCACTGATTTAGGGTTAGATAATTCATGATCATGCTTCTAAAATGATAATGAGAATCTAAGAGGTCAAAATTTGGGGTACAACATTTGCCCCTATTTAAATATCTTCACTAGATGGGGGATGAGAGATGACAATCTTCGTTAAATCGTAGTGAAGGTATTTAAATATAGATAACCAAAAATTTTGTCCCTTAGATCCGATGTCATACTAAAGGAAAAGTTATGATATGCCATGAATCTTACATGATGATTGAGTGCAAAACAACACAGACACAAAAATAAAAAAAAGAACGGAAACGACCAGTGACAAATGCAAGGACTCGACACTGGGGACTCGTACTGGGGAAAACTAAATTAACAGTTCAGACATGACTGATAATATAAGAAGGAAAACTTCACAAGGGGAAGAGACAAATCCAATAAAGATGACAATCTTATTGGAACAGAAGTACTCCACCGGGGAGAAGAATTGACTTCTACTGGGGAAAAGGATATACTTTTACTAGGGAAAGGGAAAATTAATTCCATTGGTGAAAAGAGAAGCAGGCTTCACCGGGGAAGCGAAAGACTGGATACAACCTCACTGGGGATTATCAGATGAGGAACTTCCTATGGCGAAGAGTTCAAATGGGATCTTCAGGAATGGACTAGAAACAAGACTAATCACACACGGAGGACACTAATGACGACTAGATCTCCGAGACTTGACTGGGAACATGGATCACTGGGGATATATCCTCAGCTTCTGTAGATAGTTCACACAGTGCTGGTAATTACGAAATGTCCTGGGGAAATTGGTAACGACCAGAATTCCATGTAATACCAGTGACGACTGGTCTTTTAATGGTGATTGGTGACGACCAAATCAGGGTATCAATGACAATTAGTTATGAAACAATGCCAGTTACGACTGGATTTTAATGAAGATGGCAACGACCATGCTGGGGAATACCAATGACAATTGGTTACGAGGATGCTAGTGATTACTAGATCTAAACTAAGGTGCTGGTAACGACCAAAACGAAACAGATTCCAATAACGATTGGACTCTAGATGATGATACCAGTTACGACTGGGTTTCAAAGGGGAAAAAATTGATGACAACCAACAAGAGACCAATGACGATTGGATTTAGGCAGTGCCAGTGACGACTGGACTTCATGGGGAGAGTTAGTAACAACTAACAAGATACCAATAACAATTGGAACAATACCAATGACGACTGGATTCCCCGGGGAAAGGTTGGTAACGACCAAACCAAGAGGCGCCAATGACAATTGGACTTTTATTTAGTGCCAGTGACGACTGGACTTATACGTGGATTTGTTAGTGACGACTAACGAAATACCAATGACAATTGGATTTAGACAATGCCAGTGACGACTGGTCTTAAAAGGAAATAGATGGTGACGACCAAATGAATGCCAACGATAATTGGTTTGAACAAAATGCCAGTTACGACTGGACTTATACTTGGAAATGAAGCGAGTAATAACTTAGACTTCGCGGGGATTGATAGATGTCACCGACTCGGGGAACAAACGAATCACATTGATCCCATGATGAGGGGTGTACGTAGACTTGGGAAATAAACCCGAAGACCTACTGGGGAATAGAGCCTGTAGGTAGATTTTGCTGAGGTGAATTCAAACAGATGTCCAGAAATACTTCGCTGGGGAAAGAACCTTCATATCATCATAAGAAATCCTGAGGGATGATCTTCAATCTTGATAACCATACATGGCCAAAGGACTCTCCGTCGCCCAACTTGCTAGCATTTCATTGGGGAATGTAAATTCTGACTGTGTATCAAGACTCCTGCTACCCTGAAGTTTCGGGGAAGTATGATTTTCCTCGAGTCTTTCCACAAGTTAAAACATTTTGTAAAATCTTTCCAAGTTATTTTTCAAAAATTTGGACTTTAATGCTTTCAAAAACAATCGTTGACTAACGAACGGTATTTTTCATAACAAAGAAAATAAGGAACTGATAACTTGCACAAGAAAGAAAGGCTCAAAAGGCTGATTTTATTTAAAGGATGAAATCTTGCCAATGACAATATTTCATGGAAATTTTTACAAGTAAAATGGCAAAAGTGGATAAGGTTATATTGAATCCTGTGACCTAACTATCCCTAAAGACTAGAATTCTCCAAGATCCTTGCTTCTGACGAGAGCTGTAGAGATGAATCTTTGTTGAGTCTGCAGTGTTGATGACTTCATCTGATGCAGCGAAACGCCTTTGTCCCTAATTTTTGCCTAAGCCGCCCTTTCGGGTTTTCAACTTAGCGAGCTTTTTTATTTCTTTTCTCTTTTTTCTTTTCTTCTCTTTTTTCTTTTTTTTACCCTAACTTTTGCATAAACCGTTCTTTTGGATTTTCCGGTTTATCGGGTACTTTTTTAGGCGTAATATTTCCGAACTGCGTCAGAGTTTATCGGGTGTGTGAGTTGTTCTCCGTCCATGGTAGTAAGGATCAGTGAACCTCCAGAGAATACTGTCTTCACAATAAAGGGGCCATCGTAATTAGGCATCCACTTCCCTCTTGCGTCTTTGTGAACTGGTAAGATCTTCTTGAGCACAAGTTCTCCTTCGCGGAACTCTCTGATATGGACCTTTTTATCGAACGCTCTCTTGATTCTTTTTTGATACAACTGGCCGTGACACATCGCAGACATGCGCTTTTCATCGATGAGATTCAGCTGATCAAATCTTTCTTTAATCCATTCTGCCTCTTCTAACTTGGTTTCCATGATGACTCTGAGGGATGGTATCTCGACCTCGATGGGAAGAACTGCGTCCATTCCATATACCAGAGAAAAGGGAGTTGCACCTGTGGAAGTGCGGACGGAGGTTCTGTATCCGTGCAGGGCAAATGGTAGCATTTCATGCCAATCTTTGTAGGTTTTAACCATTTTCTGCAAGATCTTCTTGATGTTTTTATTTGCAGCTTCCACAGCTCCATTCATCTTTGGACGGTAAGGGGAAGAGTTGTGGTGTTCGATTTTGAAGTCATCACATAATTCTTTCATAACTTTGTTGTTCAGATTGGTGCCGTTGTCTGTTATAATTCTGCTTGGGATCCCGTAGCGACAGATGATCTCCTTTTTAATGAAACGAGCCACCACTTGACGTGTGACATTGGTGTAAGATACAACTTTAACCCATTTTGTGAAATAGTCGATGGCAACCAGAATGAAACGGTGTCCATTTGAAGCTTTCGGTTCAATTGCCCCAATCATGTCGATGCCCCACATAGAGAAAGGCCATGGTGAAGACAGTACATTCAACAGTGTTGGAGGCACATGCATTTTGTCCGCGTAGATCTGACATTTGTGACATTTTCTGGCGTACTGAATGCAATCGGTTTCTAAAGTTAACCAATAATAACCAGCTCTCAAGATCTTTTTGGACATGGCGTATCCGTTGGCGTGAGTACCAAACATTCCTTCATGAACATCTTTCATTAACAAGTCCACTTCTCATTTGTCAACACATCTGAGTAAGACCATATCATGATTTCTTTTGTAAAGTACACAATTGCTAAGGAAGAATTTGGATGCTAATCGTCTCAGTGTTTTCTTGTCAAGTGCTGTAGCATCTGCGGGATATTCTTGTTTCAACAGATAATTCTTTATATCATGATACCAGGGTTTGCCATCGGTTTCTTCTTCGATCATTTGACAGTAAGCAGGCTCTGTCTTGCGTTCAATTTTGATAAGTGTGCCATCATTGACATCTCTAGTTTTCCACATCGAGGCCAGCATGGCTAAGGCGTCGGCGATGTGATTCTCTGCTCTTGGAACATGTTTAAAGGTGATTTCATCAAAATAATTGATTGTTTAACCGATATAAGCTCTGTAAGGGATCAGGTTTTCATGTCTTGTCTCCCATTCACCCGTGACTTGGTAGATAACCAAAGCTGAGTCTCCACTGACTTCGAGATTTTTGATTTGGAGATCAATGGCTGCTTCGAGACCAAGGATACACGCTTCGTATTCAGCAATGTTGTTTGTACAATCAAAGTCTAGTCTGGCTGTAAACGGAGTGTAACCACCTTCAGGATTCATTAAGACTGCACCTACACCATGTCCGCTATAATTGGAGGAACTGTCGAACATCATCTTCCACCAAATATCTGTCTGTTGACCTTTGTCAGAACTTGTTTCTTCACAATCTTTCACTAACATGATATCTTCATCCGGAAAATCAAACTTCAGAGGTTCATAGTCTTCGACAGGTTGATCTGCGAGATATTCTGATAACACACTGCCTTTGATAGATTTCTGAGCCACATATTGAATATCATATTCTGATAGTAGCATATGCCACCGGGCGAGTCTTCCGGTTTGTGCAGGCTTCTCAAAGATGTATTTTATTGGATCCATTTTCGAGATCAACAACGTGGTGTGACAAATCATATACTGCCTCAAACGCTTAGCGGCCCATGCTAAAGCACAATAAGTCTTTTCTAGGAGTGAGTATCTGCTTTCACAATCAGTAAATTTCTTGCTCAAATAATAAATGGCATGCTCCTTCCGTCCGGATTCGTCTTGCTGGCCCAGAACGCAACCCATTGAATTTTCAAGTACTTTCAAAAACATAAAGAGAGGCTTTCCTGGAACAGGTGGTATCAAAATTGGAGGTTCTTGGAGATAACCTTTGATTTTATCGAACGCTGTTTGACAATCAGGATTCCATACAACTGTTTGATCCTCTCGTAACAACTTGAAGATCGGTTCACAGGTAGGGGTCATATTGGAAATGAACCTGGATATGTAATTTAACCTGCCAAGAAAACTTCTAACCTGATTTTCGGTCTGCGGAGCTGGCATGTCTTGAATGGCACGGACTTTGTCTGGATCCACTTCAATCCCCTTGTGGCTGACAATAAAACCGAGTAATTTTCCTGATCTGACTCCAAAAGTGCACTTCGCGGGATTCAATCTCAACTGATATTTCCGGAGTCTTTTGAATAACTTCAACAAATGTTCTAGATGGTCTTTTTCGTTTTGAGACTTGGCGATCATATCGTCGACATATACTTCTATTTCTTTGTGCATCATGTCATGGAACAAAGCCACCATAGCTCTTTGATTAGTTGTGCCTGCATTCTTTAGACCGAATGGCATAACTTTATAACAATACGTCCCCCACGGAGTGATGAAGGTTGTTTTCTCCATGTCGTCACGATCCATTTTGATTTGATTGTAACCAGAGAAACCGTCCATAAAGGAAAACACTGCAAACCGAGCTGTATTATCTACCAAAGTATCAATATGTGGTAAAGGGAAGTCGTCTTTCGGACTGGCTTTGTTTAAATCTCGATAATCCACACACATCCTTACCTTTCTATCTTTCTTTGGTACAGGAACAATGTTGGCTACCCATTTTGGATATTTGGAGACTGCGAGGAAGCCTGCATCAATCTGCTTTTTTACCTCATCAATGATTTTGAGAGCCATGTCGGGTCTGGTTCTTCTGAGTTTCTGTTTAACCGGCGGGCATTCAGGTCGGAGTGGTAACTTGTGAACCACTATGTCTGTATCCAAACCCGGCATATCCTGATAAGACCAAGCAAACACATCTAAGTATTCTCTTAAGAGTTCTTTTAACTTCTGCCCCTAGGGCTGCCCCAATTTTGACTTCTTTTCTGTCTCCTTCTGTGCCAAGATTAATGACCTCCAAATGTTCCTTGTGCGGTTGGAGCTCGGTGTACTCAGACTGTGCCCATCTTACCAGTTCCTCAGGGATTTCAAAATTTTCATCCTCGTCTTCGACTTGGTATATTGGGGAATCTACGTCTGGAGGGAATGCGAGGTTACAGGATTCAATGGGGTTATGGTCATCACTGCATGTTTGAAGGGTTTACATTATCAAAACACACAACAACAAATGCAACACATACAGAGAAAGAGAAAATTATTTTTGTTTTGGTTTTTTGTATTGCCATTTTCTTTCAAAGTAAAAGCAAAAAGACGGTAAAAAAACGAGGAATTTAACAAAATAGTCCATTCTCATTGATATTTATTTGAAAGCATGGGGCCCTTACAAAACATTCCTATAGCCTTAGGCACGACTATGGAGATTTTAAAACAACAACAAAGAAAGAAAATAACAAATTACTTTAACTCGGGAAAAACTACAGGAACTTTGATAGCCTCCCAATTGTTCAGAGCAGCTTCGTCATGATACACTAGTTGTCCTATGTCTTCACTTTCAAGATTTCCTTCCACGACGTTGATTTGAAAACTGCCACTGATAAATATTTCTTGAATAGCCTTTGGCCGACTGTTGTCATGCATCGGTTCTTCACCTTGAGTTGGTTTGTAACCCAACCCTTGGCGATTCATCTTCGGTTTTACCTCAATTACTTCTCCCCATCCTGCGGGAGTACCTTCTTCCAGCGTAGCTTTGGCGCCTTGAGCAGATGCGAAAGTTGGACCACTTTTTGCCACCGTCTCCTCTATCATCACTGCGTTTGCTATTTCTAGTGCTTGGAATGATGTCTCTAGCGCGTCCTCTTCTGCTTCAATGTACCGGAACGATGAAAGATTACTGACCATTAATTCCTCTTCACCATGAACAATTACTAGCTTATCATTTACCACAAACTTCATTCTTTGGTGCAGGGTAGAAGTTACCGCCCCTGCTTCATGGATCCAGGGACGTCCCAGTAGGCAGCTATAAGCTGGATTTATGTCCATCACCTGAAATACAATGTTAAATTCATGGGGTCCCACCAAAATCGGTAATTCTACTTCTCCGATGACCGTTCTCCTCAAACCATCAAAATCTTTTACAATTAATGAGGTTGGTTTCATCTCTGCCCCAACATAGGCTAATCTGGACAGTGATCTTGCGGGTAACACGTTTAACGAGGATCCTGTGTCGACCAGTACTCGTGCCAAAGTATCTTCCTGGCATTTGATGGATATGTGTAGTGCACGATTGCGATCACGTTTTTCCTTCGGTAACTCAGCATCACTGAAACTTAAAGTATTGCACGCCGTGATGTTAGCCACTACTGAATCAAACTGCCCGAGTGAAATATCCTTGGTTACATGTGCTTGTCTCAATACTTTCGGTAATGCTTCCCTGTGAGCTGGAGAATTTATCAAGAGTGACAAGATTGATATTCTTGATGGCGTCTGATGAAGCTGATCTACCACCTTGTAATCGCTTCTTCGGATAATCCTAAAAAATTCATCATTTTCTTCTTCTGCGCTCGGGGCTTCTTTTTCTTTGATTACCACAGCAGGAATAACTTCTTTTGAAATAGCTACTTATTCTTTCGGCTGATAGATCAGACCGCTGCGGGTCATCTTGCTAGTGCCGGCAATGTTGGTCACATCTTTCTGATTATCTGTCTGAACAACCTTTCTCGTTTCTTTGTCTAACACGGTCACATCGTACTTCCATGGAACAACTTTTGTATTGTCATAATGGAACTGTCTTGGTTTTTGAACTACGATTGGTCGTGGTTGGCCAATAGCAGCTCTGTTGAAAACTGGCCTTGCACCCCTGTTAAACACCAGAACTTTCTCTCTTTTCCTGGACAGGTCGAAAACTGGCTCTATTACAGAAACCTCTTCTTTCCTTACCTTACCACATACTTGTAACATCCCCTCATTTATCAATCTTTGTATATCTTCCTGCATCACATCACATCCACTGGAACTAACAGTACATTTTTCACAATTGTCATGAACACTTCCCAACAACCCTGCTTCTGTCAACTTATCATGCAATGTCTTCAATGGCGTTCTGATTTTTGACACATCATTAATTATCTCTTCATCTGACTTTTCAATGGCATTGACCCCTCCATGGTTTGGCAGTGGGTTACTTTTGACGTTAGGTGGTACATCATCAAAGGACAGGATTTTCTTCTCCATCAACTCTCTTACCAGATGTTTTAAGGAAAAGCAACCTTCTAAGTCGTGGCCGGCAGTACCTTCATGGAAAGCACAATGGGCATTTGGGTTATAATGTGGAGATGTGGTATCCGGATTAAGCGGTCTTGTCGTGATCAAACCCTGATGGACCAAAGATGGATATAACTCAGTATACGTCATTGGTATTTGTGGGAGTGGAGGTTTTATGGTCGGCCTCCGGTTTTGATATTGTTGTCTGGGTTGTGGTACCCTCTGCTGCTGATTTTGTTGAAAGGGCGGAGCGTTGGGCGCTCGTTGATGCCCTTGCTGGTTTTGCTGATACATGGGCGCTGGTCACCCTGGTTGATAATTTGAAATATTATGGTTGAATGCTGGGGTCACAGCTGCCACATATTGCTGCGGGGCATACTGTACCGGGTACACGGGTCTTTGGTGATGAAACTGTTGAACATAGTTAGGTTGGATTGGCTGGATGAAACTTTGTTGAGACGACTGATATTGCTGATATGGAGGTCTCACGGTACGATTTCTTCTTCCCATTACGACATTTGTTTCACCTTCTTTCTTTTTGTGAAACCCACTGCTGACTTTCTTAATATTGCTGTTGTTAGAACTGCTGGAGCTGCTGGCTACCTTTCCACTTTTCATTCCCAATTCTACCCTCACTCCCACGACCATAATGTCTGAAAAGCTTGCAGACACGCTGCTGATCATTTTCTCATAGAATTCTGGTCTCACTGTGTCAACAAACCAGTCTGTCAGTTCTTTCTCACTTAGAGGTGGTTCTACCTGGGATGCTGTTTCTCTCCATCGCTGAGCGTACTCTTTGAATGATTTTGTGCTTGTCTGGGACATGCTCAACAACTGCCTTCGGTCAGGCACCATATCCATATTATATTTGTAATGTTTCATGAATGCATCAGCCAAATCTTGAAAACTGTGGATTCTTGACTGATCTAGACTTAAATACCATTTTGCTAGAGCTCCTTTCAGACTGTCTTGGAAGCAATGGATCATTAACTTGTCGTCTTCGACGTGTGCTGCCATTCTTCTATAACACATGATTAAGTGAGTTCGTGGACAAGTAGCTCCTGAGTACTGATCGAAATTTGGGATTTTGAACTATGGCGGTATTACTAGTCTAGATACCAAACACATTTCTCTGGCGTCAGTGCCAAAGGTATCGTTTCCTTCCATCGCTCGGATCTTTCTCCCTATAGTTTCAACACTTTCCTTTAACTTCTCATGTGATTCATTCTCCTCTTCATACCCTTCGGGTCCTTCGTATACTGGTGGTGGATTATGAAAGATGGGGCGCGCTTGAACCTGAACTGTGGCTGGAGTGTAGGTGGGAATAACTTGTGGAATCTCTCCTCCCAAGGGAATTGTCTGTTGAGTGACTCTCGGCGGTGGCACAAAGCCTGGAGACAAACCATAAGGCGGTACATTTGCAATGGTTACAGCTGTCGGGATTGGTTCTGCAGTGATTTCAGAGACAACGGTGGCTTGAGTGTCCAACATTGCACGGATGACTTGTAAGGCTTCCCTGATCTGTCCCATGCCTCCTCGGAGCTCTCCGAGTTCATTGTCGATTCTGTCTACATCTAAGTTCTGTTCTTCCATCCTTAAGCGAGCTTGGGCTCGTGTGTTGTACTGATGGCGAGGTCTCAGTTTGATTCTGAAGACAAGACAGAGGAATGAGACACGACTCAGGAACATGCGTATGCGATGCTTATGAAATGCAGACATGCAAAATGCACATTTTTTTTTAAACATTCAAGGGAATAAAAGCTTTATTTGCAAATATTTAAATAACAAGAATGCAAATGTAAATGCAAAAGTTTTATGGAACTCAAATTTACCAAAATATCCTTTCATTTCATTGATTTTTCAAAAGGGTATTACAAAAGATTTTAGTACATCTTACAAAAGCCCTAACATTACAACTCAATATGCTCTAAAAGAAAGTCTTCTCTCTTCTTGATTCTTCTGAGCTCTTCTTCTACCTGTGCTTTCTCAAGGATGAGTTTGTCTACCATAGCCTTCCAAGGAGTTGATTGATGGTTGGAATAAAATGCATCTTCCTGTGCCTTCCTCTTCTTTCAACTGAAGTTGTTTGCGGAGTTCCTCGTTCTCTTCCATAGCCACCTGATATTTGTACTTCCAGGATACCTCAGTCTGCTGTGACTTCCTCAGAGCAATCTTCACCTTCTCTTCCTCAGACATGAACATCAACGGTTGTTCTTCTATTAAGACCATAGGCTTTTGTGGAGGATAAGGCATTTTCAACTGAATGGCCCTCTTTCGGACCCATTGGAGATAAGGTTCAAAAGAGATGCAGTTAGGTCGTCCCAAATCCTCTTTTCCTTTCCTGTGTATATGCCCCCATGCTTTGAGAATTTCATCTTTTAATTTTGAAACTCCTATGAAGAAAATACCTTCTACGTGAGCACTACAAGGTTTGTCTTTCAGCGGATAACCAAATTGTCGACGAGCAATCACAGGGTTATAGCTGATTCCCCCATTTGTACCAAGGAGAGGTATATTCCCGAAGCTTCCACAACTATCAATGATTTTGATTCCGTCGTAACTATGGATGTACCAGTCAATATCGGAGTGAGTAAGAGCCATAATCTTTTCAGACCACCATCCTTTTTTCCAAAAAGTATGGGCTTTGGGTAGATGAGAAACAAACCATTTATACAACAACGGAACACAACAGACGATCATCCCTCCTTTGTGAAGATTTCTTAGATGAACAGAGTGGTAAGCATCAGCTAGTAGAGTAGGTACTGGATTCTTCTTTAAGAATATTTTGATGGCATTGAGATCCACAAAGTTGTCAAAGCTCGAAAACAGAAAGATCCCATAAATAAGCAAGGCTAGAATAGCCTCAAAAGCATCCATACTCAAGTGATCGGCATAATACTGAGCCTTCCCAATCAAGAATTTTGCAGTCAGCCCAAAGATCCCTCCTTTAGTAACCATGTTCTTCTGAATGTCTACCAACCCGATACGGGTGGCTTTAGCAATCTCTTCCTCTTTAGGGTCCTTCTCCATGACGGGAAAAGGAGATGCATCAAGGATGGGTAACCCAATCAGACAGGAATACTCTTCAAGTGTCGGCACTAACTGATAGTCCGGAAATGTGAAGCAGTGATAAAGTGGGTCATAGAACTGGAGTAATGTGGAAAGGAGTCCCAAATCCATTCTCTTCCTCGTTTTCAGTAGAGACAACAAATTCCCGTACCTGCTTTTGAACCCTTCTACATCTGTGATCAGAGTGCTCAACCTTTCAATCTCATCTGCATTAGGGCTTTTGTAAGTGTACTTTATAGTTTTCTTTTTTCCATTGTCCATGATGTTCCTGATATTTTATAAATAAACGACTCTGAGTTCCATAAAACTTTTATGACATGATGTTTATGGATGCATGAATGCACAAACACAGGTAATCGCATATTCACAGATTCACATAAGTAAACAGACAAGGTTTTGGGTTTGGATAATGAAAGAGGAGTCGAGGTCTACCCTCCCCAAAGGTGTGTACTAAGGTTCCCACAACTGCAGAACAAGGTTCTAAAAGAGTTCCCGGAGTCTTCGACCCATCTTTCGAATATTATGAATTTCCTAAATACTTGGTGGTCGATAATATTCTCAAGAGAGTCTCGTCCAAGTATAGTATCGCGTATCAACTACTTTGGAATTACTTCCTTATAGTCACTACATCCTAATAAAGCCATAGTGGGGGAAAAGGTATCTAAAGGTCCTCAGTGTCATGGGCACCTATGTAGAAAGAAGCATTGTTTTCACGAATACTCGATCAACAATACTAGCTCTCAAAAGGGCCTCCACTGAGCGGCGATTTTCTCAAGTCAGCTTGGTCGGGAATCTACTCCCTATAAGCCTTCTTGAATATATCACCTTCCTATCATAAGTACGCTCGAGCACGGGTGTAGTGCTGTCTCACCATTTCAAGTTTCCCAAACCAACAGAGCACAAATATATACAAGTATTCACAGATAGCAATTAGTTAAACAAAATAGGTTGAACCCTCAAAATAAAAGCAAAAACAATGTCCCCAGTGAAGTCGCCATTTCTGTTGCAGTGAAAATTGGATATCAAGCTATTAATTAACTTGAATCTTATTTATTTTTACAACCGATCTTTAATTTATCCAAAGGAAAGGTCTCAAGAAAGAAAAACCTTTTTCGCGATGTAACAACAACGCTTAAGAGATTCGGGGATCGGAGGTTAGTTATATCTAGGGAAGGTATTAGCACCCTAAATATCTGTAGTACTCTACAGGAACCTTTTGTTTGATTGATTGCTAAGTGTGAAATATGTACTATGGTTTAAGGATTGGTAATTGAGATAAAATAAATAAAAAGGCCTAAGTGGTTTTCTAAGTTTGCTCGCAAAGGCATCGCACCTTCTGCCTACGTATCTTGACTAGGATAGAATCAGAGCAATCGTAGTTCACCTCACAAGGGAAAAGAACACTTGATGACGATCAAGGTTCAATGAGGAACAAACATGACAATGTTTGTGTGGAGTTTGAAAAAACTCCCTAATCTAAGTTGTAGAAGGGGAAAGTAAGAAATCATGACGATGATTCTTACACAGAGTTGACGAACTCTTTCCTAGGGTTCTAGTTGAAGAACACTCCTAGTACGGGTGGGTCTTTTAGACTTAAGCAAAGTCTAAGGATTTTAATCTAAGGTGAAAATGACTTAACAAAGTCAAGGGTGTGATTGAATAAGTTATCCATGACATCGAGGGTCAAGTGGACAGACCTTCCTTTGGAGGGAGACTGGGGAAATAACTTGGACGAGAACTAACGAGTTTCGTCGCTTAGGGAGAAAATAAATAAAAAATTTAGGCAAGATAACAATCAAAGCGAAATATAATCATGGTTACAACCACTTAAATAATAGGAGATGGTGAAAATGAAGCATGGTGGTGAAAGTTAACAGATGAAATAAACGATACTGCAACAGCGGTTCGCACTTTGACGAAAAACAAAAGATGAAAAAAATGGTTAAACATCAAGAAACAACCCTAGCATGTTAACTAACATGTGCATATATGGATTCCAACAAGTTTCAAGAAAATATCTAAAAGAATCACATAAACATTCATCTGCAACTATACAAACGGTCGCGTAAACGCGCATACTTGTACATAATCAAACTAAGTGATAAAAAATGCAAACATGACAAATAAAAATACAGCATGAAAATAGACATTAATACGAACACAACGGGAAAAGAACGGGCGAAAAAAGATAAAAAAACGAGCGAGTTATGAATTTTTGAAGTTGGAGTGAAAAATGACAAGTTTTACAAGTAACTTCCACTGGTGGAAGTTTAGTATAAAAAGTGACAATTTTCTTTCTGGGCAAAAACACACAACAAATGGATTTACGTTTTGTATCGTAACTTCCTAACCGTTAATCGGATCGGCACAAAATTTATATGGATTTGGGGTAGAATCACACAAGGAATTCAATGGTAGTTTTAGTTTTTCAAAATTCTTAATCCTCTACAAAACCCGATAGTGTCCCTCTTTTAGGCTCAAAAATGCAATTTCATATGTGTAGCTTCAAACATTCATATTCAAACCATGAAGAACACACACACATCACAAATAAATGATAATGAATCAATTCAAAACATCCTCAAGGCCAGAACTGAGCTATTGTGAGAAACCAAGTTCAAGTTGCAAACAATACATAAATAATATGCATGACAGTGGGTACTTCAAGTTTCAAGGCAATACTGATCAAAACAACCTTTCAAACACATGTATTACATGATTATAAGTGTGTTTGTGTGAAATTCAAAGGACTGTGATGGCTGTGTATGGTTTTGGTGTTCAACATGCTCATTATGTGATTATGTGCATTATGTGGTGTGTGTTGGTGTTCAGGTGGTTTCAAAGCTTTAGACCAATGCAAACATATTTCAAATGATTAACACAAGCTGTTAGAACAAACAAATCAACACAAAACAAGCTGAGGCACGAATTGGTGTGTGACATGCTATTTTGTGAAGAAAGTGAGCAATTCAAGAGTGAAATTCCATGACAGCAAGTTTTGATGCAAAGTAACCATGTAGGCATGCTATAATGGACGAGTATGAAGTGTTAGACCAGTCATTTCATTTAAAAACAAACTGATTCAAGGATTGGTGTGTTGATGCCATTTTATGAAGAGATGAGCATTTGACGAGTGAAACTTCATGACAGCAAGTACTAGTGCAAAATGATCTTTCCAACATCTCATAAATGACTAACATGAAGTATATGTGGTGTGGTTTTAGTGAAAAAAAAACAAGTTATGCAAAAAGTGGCTTGTGATGTGAATGTGTATGTGGAAACTTGCATTTTGAAAAGTGATTTTCCATGACAGGGTGTTTTTCAATGAAATAACCATGCAAACATGTTACAAATGATCATTATTAGATGTTCCAAACCTTATTTGTGTGAAAAATCAACTAGCATGAGAGTTAGCAAGACAAATGCAAAATTGAGCAAAAATGGCATTTTCAAAGATGAAATCTGGACAGTTTGGTTCCAGGTCTTTCTACTTCAAATTGAAAGGTCCTACACCTCTAATATGTCATATGAAATGAGTCTAAGGCTTCAAATACCATTGAAATTGACAGTTTGAGAAAATTGCAAGTGATTTGCAAAAATACATTTGAAACTTGCATTTTGAAAGCCAAGACTTAAAATACTTGCATTAACACTTAAGTGAATGTTTGAACATCTTCAAACTGATATATTTGAGGTGTCTAGCCAAGTGGTTTAGGTAGAAATGCACTAGAACAAAAACTGTCATGTGATATGCAAGGAAGTGCTTGAAAACATACACTTGAAATTCAAAATCTATATTAATTGTTATAACACTTAAACCAGGTTTTAGGCATGTTTAAAATGATGTATATGAGATGTTTTAACAACTAAATGAGATTAAAGTGTATCAAAAACCAGAACTGGTGTTATACTTGAAAATATGTGAAGAATGCAAGTGCAATGGTCATGTTGAAACAAGGCATGAATAAACTCAAAGCTATGTTCTGTCCTACTCAAGTCAAATTGATTATGCACATACATTCTACATGTCATTTGCATATGAAAACATTATAACACAACAATATATCAATGACCAAAAACAAAGGTTCTTGCAAAACACTCCAAATAGGATAGCTAGACTACATCATAACCAAAATCACCTCAAAATGGTAAACATGATAATGTATGATTTCTAGGCAATTAGGGCATCACATACCTCTTGTAGACAATATTGAAGAAACAAAATAGGCTGAGAAACCCAGAGATCTTCAATCACTCCCTTGCTTTGAAGTTTTCTTCTTTTGAAAGCAAAATGCACTCTTGTGGCTAGTTTGAACATGATCTTCCAGCTGCGTTTTGAGACTTTGAACAGCTTGGATATCATTAATATGAGGTGTCTCAAGTGTTGGAATGGTGGGAATAGCTTTGTGTAAGGATTTGTCAAGAAAAATGCATAAAGGTCAAACTATGGTGCATGGACATTTGACTTTTTGATCCTTTGGTTTTTTGAGAGAACTAATGGTTGGAACAGCTTCAGAGGGTCATTTTAAGGTTGTCTATGTGGTCCTTGAAGTGTTTTAAGGTTTGGAGAAAGTTCTGGTGTAAAAGATACAAAGTGACATTTTAGTGGTTTTTGAAGGATTTGGTGTTTTTGAGAATTTGAAGCAAAAAGTGGAAATTGTGATAACAGAGATTCTCTATGGTTTCTATCAGATTAATTGTGTGTGGAATGAGGTGAATGAGCCCTCCTTTTATAGAGAAATAGATTGAGGTGCTTGCTTGAGACATTTCTTCACCATGAAGCAATCTTTGATATTTTTGATCCACCATCCCACTTGTTGGATTCCTTGGCCATTATTTCTCCCAAAGGGCAAGTTAATTTATGATTTTATGATGCAAATGCAGGCTAGAAGCTTTGTAGAGTGGCTGGTTCAGAAATGGCCTTTACACCTCAAGCTTAGAAAAGTCAATTTTGGCAACTTTCACTTTATGGCAATGAAACTTCAATCTTTAATTTTGTGATACTTCTATGCATAAATTCTGATATAACATGCTACACATACTCCATATATTAGATAGAATGAGTTTGACAAGCTGAGATTGGCTCAATTGGATGGAAGAGATGATTTTGCAATTTTGATCAATGTGGGACTAAGGTGTGAAATCACCAACTTTGCACCCATGTAACTTTCTGCTTATAACTCCTCTTGAGATGTTCTAGTACAATTTAGAAATCCCTCACATAGCTCTAAAACATTCATGTTTGTCATGGAATCAAACTCCAATTGGAACTAGGTGAAAAATCCCCTCAAAGTTGGTTGCACACAAGCTTTTAAAGTGAAAATAACTTAGAAATTTTCTAAGTTATTTTCCCTTCTAGGAATGTTTTTGCTTCTAACTCAAAAAGTATGCATTTTCTGGCTGTGGACTAGTATGGGACTTTTGTAGGACTTGCCAAGAGCTTTCCAATGAGCTTGGAACCAACTCAATTGAGTGTGTGGTTAAGGAGTTATGGTTTAGCCCTTTTCAAAACCGTAATTTCCCGATTTCTCGATTACTCCTTCATCCTTGATCCAATGATCATGAAAATTGATATGCAAGTCCAATATGACATAAGGAACAAATTTGTTTCACAACTTGAAGTCCAATTCATAAAATTTGGAGAGTTGACTTTTAGGTCAACCGTACGATCGATCGGTGTCGATCGGGTCGCCTGTTGATATTATGGACATCCTGAGACATTGACACTTCTTGAATAGACTTTAATAAGCTATATGAACTCCATGGACCTCAATACCACCATTACAACATCTTCCAACATCAAAGTCAAACCACAGTTGACTTTTCACTAGTTAAAAACCCTAATCGGGGCCTCCTGACTGCACTGTCTTTGATTCTGAACTGATTTCTTCAAACCGACTTCTCATTTGAATTTGATATTATATTTTATTTAATTCAATGATTTAATTGGCCCAAACCATTGGTTGATCATTCCTTGGTTGTTTTGAATTTGTCGGTGCGAAAACCCTGATTCATCTGTAACATGACAATAATGAACTTGCACTGATTTAGGGTTAGATAATTCATGACCATGCTTCTAAAATGATAATGAGAATCTAAGGGGTCAAAATTTAGGGTACAACATGTAGTAATCAAAACCCCTATGCTAATTATCCTTAATCAATGATGTTTAGCATTTCATGTTGGTTTTTAGTTTTTGGGTTGTTGCTGGTTTTTGATTGAATACTTGAAATATAATGAAAATAAATTCAATTAAGTGGCACCATTGAATTCCTTGTTTAATTCAGAGCAACTTTGGTTTTTACATTTTTGAATTTGGTTAAGAAACGAAGAAGATAGGATCTGAGAAAGTTTGAAAATTGAGGTTTGGTCGTGGGGAAGCAGATGATCATGGTGGTGCGTTTTTTTAATTTTAAATATCATGTTTCATATATATTTCAATGGTTGAAACATAATACATGAATTGACATTGCGCCCTAGTGGTAACACGTTGGTTTTGTGTGATTGTGTGAGCGAGAGGTCTAGGGTTTGAACCCCCCTCCCTCGCCTTAGACATTTTGATACTTTATTTTTTTTGTGCATTCATGCCTTGCGTTTCATATATTATTTCATGTGGTGTATTTGTTAAAAAGCCAATTGGTCTGGCTCAGTGGCAATATTGTTTTGCCACATAGAGGAGGGCGTGGGTTCAAGCCTTGAACCCATTCCTTTCTTTTTAACACCTTTTCATGTTATTTATTTTTCCTTTCTTTTCTTTTTCTTTTATTTTATTTGAATCATTTTATTTTTCTTTTAATCCCTCCCATTTTTATTTTTAATGCACAAAAATGTCAAGAAAATATTTTATTTATCTCATTTACTTTATTCCTATTAGTTTTATTAAATAAATTAGTATAATTTTTTCCTTTATTAAAATCTTTAAAAACCGTAAAAATATTTTATGTCTTTTTCCTTTTATTTCTTCTATTTTTACTTCACCTAAAAAACATTGTCTTGCATCGTGGTTTGTTAAATCCCATATTCACATGTTATCTCTTTCTTTTTCATTAATTTTTAAGATGTTTTCAAGTAGTTTAAACATGAATGCTTATACTTTGTTAGGGTTTTATTTGGTCCTTGATCAATATCTTTGATCCTTGCTCATGTAAATGTTGTCTTGTGGTATGTTTGTGCTTTAATGCCTCCTTTGTTTTTCCTTGAATACTTTGAATGTTTGAAATTGTTCATATTTGTTTCAAAGACATTCATGTGCTTAGAACTTATTTATTTCCCTAATTTCCACCTTTAAGTTGATGCTTGTTCTTGTGTGTACATTGTTAAACCACGTTTGCTCTAGATAGTTCATAAGTGACCTTACTTTGATTTAAGTCATGAATTGGTCCTCAATTTGTCTTGTTGAAATATGTCTTGTAAATATGTGTCCATGATTCTTTGTTCATTTAAATGTGGTATACCATGATCAAATGTTTGTTCATAAACCTTATACATGTTTCTTGAACCATATTTAGTCTATGCTTGTACCATGTTCTCATGATTAACTTCTTTGTTGAATAATGGTTTGTACTTGTATATATATGTTGCCTAAATACAATGGAGGGACTCATTGTTGACTTATTGTCATTTGCATATGCATGTTTACATTATTGTACATATATTTCTTATAATCTGCCATCCTTTAGGAAGTTTCCCTTAGGATCATTTTCAACTTAGACAATTCAATTAGGGTTTCTCCTCTCTTAAACTCAAAACCACTTTCAATAAAAACCTTGACTTTAGGTCATTGATCTTTTCAAACTCATTTTCCTAACAAATGCTTCAAGACATCTTAAGCATACTAAAACTTCTTTCACAAAGACTAAAAGACACAAACTTCAATCTAACCTTTTGCCACTTTGACTTTTCAATTTAAAATATTTTCAAATAAATTAGACATTAGTCATCTTTAGTTGAGATATAATTCTCCTATCCCATAATATTGTGAAAAAGATGATTGATTCTTTTCCACTTGAGACATGTATGTGGCATACTTGTTGATTATATATCCAAGTTGGAGCGCTTCTCTCAATGTGAAGCAAAGATCCATCTTCCATATATTTGTGGTGGTCTAAGTTGAGTATTCTCCTTAAGATGACTGTAACTCCCCATTTTATTTTAATTATTTTTTTGTAATAAAATCTATGTGATTGATGTATATGTATGTGATTATGTGTGTTTTATTGTGTTTGGGGATACCCTTGGTATGGGGTAGTCACCTTAAGACTAGACCTTGAGGAAATGGTTAGAGGTGTGTGACCAATTACATAGAGATGGGTGGTGTGGTTAGTAACTAATTAGTAATATTAGTTTGTAATTATTTTTTTGAATAATAGTAGGTGAATATTATTTAAATTAAATAATTAGTATTATTACTATTATTTGTTATTATTTAATTATATGAAGATAATAATAATAATAATAATAATAATAATAATAATAATAATAATAATAATAATAATAATAATAATAATAATAATAATAATATAAGAGTGGTCGCTACTCGAAAAAATACAAAGACAGAGAGGAGAAAGTGGAAAAACAGAAGAGTTGCCATAAAAATTTATTTATTCCGAAAGGGGAAGGGAAAACATCAAGAAAACCCCAAGAAGGAAATGGATAAGATGGTCTCGCAACCAAGAGAAAGGGTTCGGAAGTCGGTTATGCGAAGGGAAGGTATTAGCACCCCTCGCATCCATCGTACTCGATGGGAACCATTTGCTTTTCTATGTGTGAGGATATTTTCTACGAATGTTGCTTTCTAATAGTGTTCTAGGAGAGAGATAGAAGGGTATGAAACAAGAATAGAGAGAAAAGAGGAGGTAGAGAAGGTAAAGAGACTAGGTAGGCCTCGCGATCCTATGCCTATGTATTTTGAACGAGTATGAGAAAAACAGAGTCAACGTAGTTCGGAGGACTATGGATAAAAATATGGAAGTGTGCTCGCGAAGGATTGGGGCCCTTGTGCCTACGTATCTTTACTTAAAAGAATTAAAGAATCAGAGCGTCCGTAGTTCGAACTACCGTTTAAGGGTTTTTTTTATGGACGATGCTAACGTACGCATTCTAATAGTTAGCACTACGCCAGAAATGACATTTAGCAGCGCATACAAAGACAGCGCTTTTAGAAAAAGCGCTGCTAAAGAGGAATAAAAAAAAAGAAATAAATTGATAACCAAAGACAGCGCTTTCTCAGAAAGCGCTGCTAAAGAGGAATAAAAAAAAAGAAATAAATTGATAACCAAAGACAGCGCTTTCTCAGAAAGCGCTGCTAAATGGGGGTCCTAAGACAGCGCTTCTAAAAAGTGCTGCTAAAAGGGGGGTCTAAGACAGCGCTTTTTAAAAAGCGCTGCTAAAGGGGGGGGGGGGGGGGGTCCTAAGGTAGCGCTTCCAAAAAGCGCTGCCAAATGGGGGGGTCTAAGACAGCGCTTTTTAAAAAGCGCTGCTAAAGGGGGGGTCCTAAGACAGCGCTTCCAAAAAGCGCTGCTGTAGGTATGGTCTACGAGAGCGCTTTTTCCATAAAGCGCTGCTATATGGGTTACATTAGAAGGTCTTTGAGAGCGCTTTTTAAAGCGTTGCTATAGGTTTATTAGAATTAGTTTAAAATACCCACCAGAATTTTTATGAGAAACAGAACAGTCATATTACGTTGCTTTCTTTCTTTCTCTCTGGCGAACAAAGAGTGTTGCCCTATAAACCACCGTTGCCGTCCAACCGTCGTCGTCGCCCTCGTCTGTTGCATTTGCATCCGTTCACCATCCCTCTGCTCGTCTGCATTGCATTTCCGCCATTGTTACGGTATTTGAAGTTTTACTCTGGTTTTCTTTTTTAAGTATATTTTCACCATTGTTGTCGTAATCTTTAAGACAAACTGAATATGTTTTTATTATTTGAATGCAATCAAGTTAAGTCATTTTCTGTCATCTTGTTGTATGGATATCTACATGTTAAGTCTCTCTGTTGCATGTTATATATTTTGTATTTTAATATACATGTTAAGTCTCTCTGTCATTGTTACGGATATTTTGTATGTTTTAGATTGACAAACAAGAGTTTAGATTGAAACTAATGAATTGCCCTGGGAACTGTTTGTTGTTTTTATATATTTTGATTCAATGTACTGATAAATTCAGAACAAGAGTACAATTAGAAACAAGGTGAATAGAACCAATACACTACGATAGTGAGAGATGAATAGAATCAAAAAAGTGAATATAGTGTGTAAAAGTTGTACAAATGGAGAATGAAAATTAGTGGTGAGTTTATATGATGATGAATGTTAGTGTTGTTAAGTGATAGCTAGGTGGTAGATAGTTTTGCAAGGTGAATAAAGAATGGAAGAGATTGATAAAAGTTGTACAAATGGAGAATGAATAGAATAAAAAAAGGAAGGGAAAGTGAGAGAAAATGAATAGTTAATTAATTAAAAAATATTAATGTAACTTGATAGAGCATATTTTTTTTCAATATAGTTTGGAAATTCCTATTTTTTAAGAGAGTAGCCAACATGAATATGGTTTTATATGATATGGTTTTATATGTTATTATGATTTTATATGTTGATGGTTTTATATGTTGATATGTTAGTATGGATTTCTCAATGATTATATGATATGTTATTATGGTTTTATATGTTTAGTTAGGATTTCTCAATATTTAGTAAGGGTGTCATTTTGGTTTAAGGATTATCTAGTATTTTTAATATGATTTGTTTTGGTGGATTATCTAGTATTTTTGTCTTGGTTAATTATTAATATGATTTTAATAAAATTTATATTTTGTCTGCTATAGGGGTTACCTGTGAAGAGCAAAGTTGTGATCGTTTCCAAGCATCCTATTGCGTAGCATTCTTAGAAGTTAGTGATTTCCTTACAGGTATTCTCTGTTTTGTTTAACTTTTATAGTTTAGTGTAGATTACTCAATTAGTATGGATAAAAAATGGATGTCTGGTAATCGATTGTCAAAAGAGTACGAGAATGGGGTATCGAAGTTCGTTAAGTTTGCTGTTGAACACGCCAAAGACCCCAGTAGGATCACATGTCCTTGCTTAGGATGCTGTTATGGGCGTCGAGTTGACGCCGTTCAGTTGGAATCTCATTTAATGAGACATGGAATTGATCGAAGTTACACATGTTGGACATTACATGGTGAGATAAGTAACGAGAATGTTGAACCCCAGAATAATACGACATGTGCTTCAAAGGACAATGGCAGAGATACATATGATTGTGATCGAGTCGAAGAGATTGCAGAAGCACTTGAAGAAGATCTTCAAGATTGTCCCAAGATGTTTGAGAGGTTGGTAAGCGATGCAGAGAAATCGTTGTATAAAGGTTGCACTACTTTCACAAGATTGTCCGCGGTATTAAAGTTGTACAATTTAAAGGCGGGTAATGGATGGTCGGATAAAAGTTTCACAGAGTTGTTAGCCCTACTTCAAGAGATGCTTCCGGAGGATAATGTTCTTCCCAATCGAACCTATGAAGCTAAAAAAATGTTATGCTCTATTGGCATGAGCTATGATAAGATACATGCTTGTCCAAATGATTGCATTTTGTTTCGAAATGAATATGCATCATTAAACGAGTGTCCTAAATGCGGTGTATCTCGGTATAAGAAAAAGTTGTCACCAGCAAAAGTATTATGGTATTTTCCTATAATTCCGAGATTCAGACGCATGTTTCGTAGTGAAACAGATGCAAAACACCTGACTTGGCATGCAGATGATAGAATTGTAGATGGGAAGTATCGACATCCGGTAGATTCACCACAGTGGATGAAAATTGATAATGATTATCCTGATTTAGGAGAAGAAGCTAGAAACCTTCGCTTGGCATTATCGACTGATGGAATGAATCCGCATGGTCTGCAGAGCATCTCACATTCCACCTGGCCTGTAATTATTATGATTTATAACCTACCTCCATGGCTATGTATGAAGCGTAAGTACATGATGTTATCTATGTTAATTTCTGGCCCTAAACAACCAGGGAATGACATAGACGTATACCTGACACCTCTAATCGAAGACTTAAAGAGTTTGTGGGAGAACGGTGTGGAGGTTTATGATGGATATAGGAAAGAAAGTTTCAATTTGAGGGCGATGGTGTTTGGCACAATTAATGATTTCCCAGCATACGGAAATCTATCGGGGTATAGCATTAAAGGTCAATGTGCGTGTCCTATCTGTGAAGAAAACACAGATTGGACGCGATTGGAATTCGGTCAGAAGAATGTATTTCTTGGTCATCGTAGATTCTTAAATTCTAGTCATCACTACCGTGGGTGGAGAAAAGCATTCAATGGAGATTCAGAACAACGTAAAGCTCCCCCTACATTGACCGGCGAACAAATTTTTGAAAAGGTGAAAGATGTGAGTACTAAGTTTGGCAAGCCTTTTGCTCATACGCTTGTCACGCGTGGGTGGAAGAAGAGGTCAATTTTGTTTGAGTTGTCGTATTGGAAGTCCTTGTATGTAAGACATTTTTTTGATGTTATGCATATTGAAAAAATGTATTTGAAAGTGTTATTGGTACGTTACTCAATATACAAGGAAAGTCTAAGGATGGCCTTAAAGCAAGAAAGGACTTGGTAGCAATGGGAATAAGGAATGAATTAGGACCCTTGAAGAAAGGAAACCGCACATATCTACCACCTGCTGCTTATACTCTATCTAGAAAGGAGAAAAAGATACTGTGTAAGTTTATGAGTGAAGTTAAAGTTCCAGAAGGATACTCTTCAGATATTAGAAGACTTGTTTCTATGAAAGACCTCAAGTTAAAACGTTTAAAGACACATGACTGCCATGTTATAATGGAACACTTTCTACCAATAGGTATACGTTCTATTTTGCCAGAAAAAGTGAGAGGCGCACTAACTAAATTGTGTTTTTTCTTTAGGTCAATCTGTAGTAAGGTGATAGATCCTGCGATCTTACCAACATTGCAAAGAGAAATAGTTATTACTTTGTGCGAGCTTGAAATGTATTTTCCTCCATCATTTTTTGACATAATGGTACATCTAGTTGTTCATCTTGTGAAAGAGACATAATTGTGTGGACCTGCCTATATGAGATGGATGTACCCTGTTGAACGTTATATGAAAATATTGAAAGGGTATGTGAAAAACCGAAGTCGACCAGAGGGATGTATTGTTGAACGATACATTGTTGAAGAAGCTATCGAGTTTTGTACTGAATATTTGTCCAACGTTCAATCCATTGGCCTCCCAAAATATCATGTTGTTGAAAAAATAGATGGTAAACAGTTAATTAGAAATAAAGTTGTGACAGTTTCAAGGGATGAACGGGAGCAAGTGCATTTGTATGTTCTGCACAATGACAATGAGGTTGAGCCGTATGTTGAAATGCACAAGGACGTTCTCCGAGGTTTAAATCTGAATAGAAATGAAAATTGGATAGTACGTGAGCACAATCGAAGTTTTATAACAGGGTTCAAGGAGCATATTTTTTCAAAGTTTTATTCTGATCCCGCTTCAATAACAGAAAGGTTGAGATGTTTAGCATATGGTCCAAGTTTGCATGTGTTTTCTTATAGCGCATACGCAATTAATGGATACACATTTTATACCAAGGAACAAAATGATAAAAGTACAATGCAAAATAGTGGTGTCACCGTGCTTGCTGAAGCAATGCACATTTCCTCGTATTATGGGGTTATCGAGCGCATTTGGGTGTTTGATTATGAGAAGTTTCAGATTCCTATCTTTGGATGCAAGTGGGTTGAAAATAATAGTGGCATACAAATGGATAAATCAGGTTTTTTGAAAGTGGATCTTAATAAGGTGGGGTACAAAGATGAGCCTTTTATTCTAGCCACGCAAGCTAAACAAGTGTTCTATGTCACTGATCCGACAAGTACGAAATGGTCTATAGTTCTTTTTTCCAACAAAGTAATCGATGATAACATTGGAGAAAAGGGGGGTGTTTATGTTGAGAATGAATCTTATATTATAGATGATCCAGATGAGAATATTGGAGCGGACGAATCATATATTAGAAATGATCATAACGAGGGAATTTGGATCAATCCATCTGTCCGTGTTGTTAAGAGACAAGTAAACCCCGTTACAACGAAAAAAAGAAAGAGATGTTAAAGGTACTTGTAACATGTTTTTCTTATTTACACATGTCTTATTTATACCATGTTTTTGTTATTTCTTATTTATACCATGTTTTTCTTATTTACACATTTCTTATGTATATATTTGTAACATGTTTTTCTTATTTACACATGTCTTATTTATACCATGTTTTTGTTATTTCTTATTTATACCATGTTTTTCTTATTTACACATTTCTTATGTCTCATTTGATACTTTGGTTTTTCTGAATTACAGGTATATATATTATGGCCAGCAACGAGGAAACAACACATGATGGAAAACAAACAACAAAAGACGTGGAAGGCGATATTAAAAGAGGCATAACAATTATGAAAAAAATCATCCGTGCGAGAGATAAGGGAGTAAACTATGATGTCCATTGGAATGAAAGAGACCAGTTAGTTGAGCCTAACAGTGCGTTGCTAACAAGTTACATCAGAGCACTTGTACGTTCGCAAGTTCCGATTACTTGCGATAATTGGAGAATTGTTTCATTACAACCGGCTAAAGATAAGATTTGGACCGAGATTCAGGTATAATATTGGAATTGTTTAATTATTGTTGACATTTACGTCTTTAAATTAAATATACTAACATGTTATATGTATGTGTGTTTGTTTGCAGAGATCTTTCAATATTGAAGATCGTAGGAGAAAATATTGTATTCAATTGGCCGGAAAACGCTTGAGGGGATTTAGAGCGTTTTTAACAAACAAGTTTCTAAAAGACTCTGAAGGAAACTTTGTTGACTCAGAGCATCCGATGAAGTACGCGGATTTGATTTCAGAGGAAGAATGGGAGACGTTTGTTGCAAAGCGAAGATCAAAAGAATTTGAAGTAAGTACAGAAAGGGCATCAATAGTATATACTTATTCCATGTACAGGAGTTCTGATAAACTTATTTTTTCAGGTTGTTAGTGGCGTAAATCGTCAACGGGCATCAAATCCCGCATATCCATACAGAAAGGGCCGGTTGGGATATGCACGATTAGAACAAAAAATAGTAAGTACATATAAATGCTTTAATATAATATATTTACAAAAAATAGTAAGTATATATAATAGGATACAATGCTTTATTATCCGTCTTAATGCGTAGTTGGAAGAGGAGAAGAGTGATGCGACATCTCTTCCGGACCATGTTGTATGGAAGACTGCCCGTGTGGGACGAGATGGAGTCGTTCAGGAAGAAGTTCAACAAGTCTTTGAACAATGTGTAAGTACAACGTTATCTTTGTCAATAACTGATCAAAAGTGTGTAATATATTTATATATGTTTTTATCTATATTTCAGGAGACTCTGTCCCAGACCATAACTCCCGCCGAGGACAATGATTGCAGGAGCTTACTGAGCCGGGTGCTGAATATTCCTGAGTATTCTAGGCGTGTGAGGGGTAAGGGATTTGGTGTCACTCCATCCAAACTGTATAAGCAGCCAAAGAAAAAAAATCCAACCAATAAAGAAGTGATGGAGACTTTGGAGGAATTGAAAGCGCAAATCCGTGAATTACAGAAGGATAAGGAGAGATACATGGCGGAAAGACGCGCTCCAGAGGGTAGAGCTACTAGTGACAAAGATAGTACCGGTTGTCCACAGAAGCTTCCAGAGGTAATTGTATATATTACATTGAAATTAATTTAGCACACTTTACTTAATTGACACATTAAATGATCATTATTTGTTTAGGGCATTTCACTTTGCCGGCTATATTTATCGTCACCTACTCATCGAATGGTTGGCAAGGGAAAGGTGCATAACTTTCTGGGAGACTTACTTCACCACAAACCGCTCCCTTCTGGATTTTTGAAAGTATCTATTGATATTGCATTAGAGGGGAGTGCGTTGTTGCCTATACCAGATGATATTTCAGGCGCAACAGTGGTGGGAGACGCAGTAGGATCGTATGTGGCATGGCCGGCAAATCTGATTTGCATAGATGATGAGGTAGGTTGAACCTTTTAATACTCAAATGTTTTATGATTCATACATGAAAGTTATTCTTACATCTACATTTTCTTATTTACATGATGATCTTAGACTCCTACAAAATCCAAATCAAAAGATGATAGAATAATTGTGCGGGATACCGATTCAGCTGCATCAAAGAAACAGGTACTACTACAGTTACATGACTATCTTGTTATACAATATTAATTACTGAACTTATATATGACTTTTAGGTTCATGATCAGCAGTCGCAACAAGTCAACAAGAGTAAGATGCCTGAAACTTCCAAGATTCCCAGAAAAGCAATTGTTCCTCGATTTAGGATGTGCCTTGAAACATATGTCGGAACATCAGATGTGCTTGAGGGTGGCGTCCGCCAAATCCATATGGAAGCAGGTATTTTCGGTTTTGAATATCCCGAAACAATTGCTAAGGAGGATTTTGATCAGGTTTTCAACCATTCTGAATTGGGCGTCGGTGTTATGCATTCATACATCAGGTACTCCGATCCATTTTTATTAAATAATTGAACATTTTAAAATTTGCTCGTTTAACTTAATATTCTAATGTTGATTATGTTTTTTTAGGTTCTTGTATGACAAGTTATTGGTCCCGAATGAATTGACTTCAGTATTCGCATTCTTATATGCTAACTGTGTCAACTCACGTATAATAGACCAGTCACCAGATACAGTCAAAGAGTACACAGTGCAGAGATTTATGCACGCGACTACGGAGAAGTTGTTCTTGTTGCCATATAACACTGGCCATGGGTTAGATTTTATTCTAAATTCATTTATTATAATTGTTCGATTTTTCCCTTTCTATATATATAACATTTCCGTCTAAACTGTTGTCTTATTTTATAGTGGACATTGGTTGTTGATCGCAATTAATCTGACGAAAGAAATAGTGTATTATATAGATTCATTGGATGGCGATACAACAAAATATGAAAATCTGAGGAACTTTGTTGATACGTAAGTGATGACATATACTGTTGTCTTTAATTATATATCTTTATTTATTATGTGACATTGTTCTAAATATGTGTTTATATTATGTTAGAGTTATACAAATATTCAGAGCACAAAGAGATACAACGGTGCCAAAAAGGAAGGCTAACAACATCAACTGGATCAGAGTAGAGGTATATTCTCGCATGTTTCTACTTGATAAAACTATTTCAACTATATATCCGGATAAATGTTCGTTTGTTTTTTCCATTTACAGTGTCATCGGCAGCGCAATGGTATTGACTGTGGATATTTTGTATTGCGCTTTATGAGGGAAATTATTCTTTCTAGTCAACTTGAGATTCCAGTCCTGGTATGGATCAATTCATTATATAAGTTATATGATTCACTTTGATAATTATCCGATACTTCATCTGAGTAGTTAGTTTTAAACTTAAATCTTATTCGATCTGTTATATTATGTAGTATTATGATGAATTCAAGTGCGCTACTTACACGAAAGCAAAATTGGGAGAAATTAAAGAGGAATGGTGTCAATTTATTCTTGGGTTGAGAATTGTATAGAGTTATCGGATTGGAAGACTTGTAATTATATGTGAATTGAATGTATTTGTGTTGTTGTAATTCTGAGGATCGAATTTTGTTGTAACATATTTAAACAAATTTATGTGTATATTAAAATGTTTATGAACAAAGTCATGAGTTACATCCAAAGTTTTGAATTGTACATATAAGGCCAAAGTTTGAATGGTATATTTAAGGCCAAAGTTTGAATTTTATTTATAAGGCCAAAGTGTTGAAATAAAGGCCTTAATTATAAGCAGGTTTGTGTAATATAAGCAGGTTGTTGGTAAAATATACAAAACAGGGTGAATATTTTATAAAAAAAAATTTTAAAATCTAGGACATTAGACAGCGCTTTTACATAAAAGCGCTGCTAAAGGTCACAAATATTACGCTACAAAAGCGCTGCTATTGGTCTGGAAGGGGGGGGGGGTCTAAGGCAGCGCTTGTAAAAAGCGCTGCTAAAGGGTGGGCTATGGCAGCACTTTTGCAAAAGCGCTGCTAAAGGGGGGGGTCTAAGACAGCGCTTTTTTAAAGCGCTGCTAAAGGGGGGGATGGTTGGGGGAATTATGCAGCGCTTACAAAAGCGCTGCTAAAGGGCTAAAAAAGCGCTGCCTTTACCTTTAGCAGCGCCACTTTTTGCAGCGCTTTAAAGCGCTGCTAAAGGTCTTTTTTGGCATAGTGTAGGTGTATTGTGGCTCGCTTGTGGAGTCTTAGGTGTTATCTGTTTGCGATATAATGGATGTAACATGTCCTTTTTAAAAAGATTAGTTTATTCCATCAAGGCAAGATGTCACATTTGATTTGTGAAAGTTGGTTTTAAGGGTGAAATAAGTCCTCAGATAGTAACCCCTTGCGGGTAGTACCCAATTCTTTATCTTAAAAGATTTATTGTGAAAATGGTGTGGCAAATATAATCACGTCTTCGTATTGAAAACGAGTATCAAAACCACACACTCTAAAGTGAGTATATACTCGGAGAGGAAGAATTCTCCACTCAATCCTCTCTCTTTAGTTCAATACAAAGAGAAACTTATTCTCTTATTAAAGATGTTTTGATTTTGAATGGTAAGTGCTTTATGATAGTGAACCTTAAAGGTAATGTCAAGCACTCGGGATAGGAGAAGGCCTTCTCCTAACCACTCCAAAACCATCCAAGTTTATTAATAAATGAGTTTGAAAATGCACTTAGTACAAGACCAAAGTTTTTAGACTCAAGGAGACAAAATAAATAGATGAAAGGTTTTGAAAAGAAGGGGTGGTGAATAGATCAAGGTAGGTTGATGGCGATGCGCGAAGCAATCGACTTGCAAAGGTAGAATGCATACAAGGTTGATGTGGGGTTAATGGAAAAGATAAGAAAATAGAATGAGATGAGAGAAATCTTAAGGTATAAGAAGCGTATATGGGCTCAGAATCAGGGGGTGCAAGAAGCAAAAAGGGCTAGGCCCATGTTCAACTCAGCAACAAAGCAAAACATAAGGTGCTACACATTGTTTCACTAATACACGCTGGCATAGGTTACACATCACTCACACCTGGATGACACACATGAGACACACAAGCAGTCAACCTGAGTCAACATGGCAACATCATTTCAAATGACCAAACGCCAAAGCCCTAGCTTCGGTCGTCTTCTCTAGTGACCCTCACTGGAGCTGACTGGAAATCAAACCAAAACTCAACAAATCTGGTACCAATCTCTAGGGTTTTTTATGCTGAGCACAGATATCACTTTCAAAATTATCAATATTAACTCTAACATGGTGAAAACAAACCACGAAGAAAAAGCATACATTCTGAAACTTCAAGAAACAAGAACAACAAGCATATAGTAATGATCTACACCCATCAATAAGTTGAAACATGTTATCAACAAAGCAAATGGACGAGTAGCATGAGAGAAAAAAGAAAGAGAAAGTTACCAAAGTGGAGAGCTCGGTTACTTCTCAG
This sequence comes from Lathyrus sativus, assembly GCA_963859935.3. Classification (NCBI taxonomy): domain Eukaryota; kingdom Viridiplantae; phylum Streptophyta; class Magnoliopsida; order Fabales; family Fabaceae; genus Lathyrus; species Lathyrus sativus. The sequence continues at coordinate 266,699,331 of OZ012735.1, forward strand.
ACTTGCTCAAACCTTCCATAATCTCTTTGCTCTAGCTTTAAGGAATTTCATAGTTGATGACATAAGCAAGAGAAGAGAGAAATGAGTTTTGTTCAGTGAGTTTCGAAGGGAGAATTTTTTTGGATGAGAGAGAGATTTCTAGGGCTTTTTGGCTGCTGAGAATGGTCTTCCCCCTTCTAGGGTTTCGTTTTGCATTATATATGAGGTTTTAGGGTGGTTAGAAACAAGTTACTATGGTTAGTGGCTTTGCAGATTTTGAATTTTTGGAGTGAGTATGGGAGTGGCACGGGTTAGCATCATATGAGATGGTGTTGTTATGGTTGTGAGTGGAATGAGAGAAGAAATCCAACATGAGTGAGTGGCTCATCAAGCATTCTTATTAAGCAAGTTTGTTATTTTCTTCGTTTTGCAAAGTTTGTGCAAAATGGTACAAATGGTACATGAATGTGTTTGGCTTGTTTAGGTAGTGTTTTGGCAACCAAAAGAGTGAGGTGTGTGCATGAATTTGAGGCACAAAGCTTTCTGCAAAGGTAGATTCACAATTGTGCCAAGAAATATCTCGTGCCATGCTTTGGAAACCAACTTACATAGCCCACTTTGAACCCTCACAACTTGGTGAAAATGGGTCCAATTCATGAACTTCTTTGTCCACAAGAAAGTAGGAAGAGTAATGATCAAGTTCTATGGTTCGAATGAATTGAAATGAAGCTTGGAGGCATGAGGAAAATTGAGTTGAAAATGTGTCCTCAAAACTGTCCAAAATAACTTAGAAAAATTCTAAGTTATGCAACTTTTGGCAACTTTGTCATCTTGACTTTGAAGGCACATAACTTGATGAGTTTTAATCGAATGAGAGAGTTCTTGTAATGGATGGCAAGCTTGAAGAATGATCTTCAAATTTCATGTTGTCCAATTGAGGTCAAGAACTTAGTGAAAAATGTTTTGGAAGTTTGGTTGAAAGTTCTGTCTAACCACTTGCCAATTTTGACATCTTTGAAACCCTAAATTAGGAGCTTCATAACTTGAGCTCTACACATCCAATGGAGATGATTAGTACTTAAAAGAAATTTTGGCAGATGCTCTACAACTTTCATGTTCAAGAAAAAATCATTTGACGCTTGAATCATCATGTAAAATGGGCTTGAAAGTAGGTATCTCAAACTGATTTTCTATACTTAGAAAATTTTCTAAGTGTAGAAATGTCATAATCTCCTTTTTCCCAACTTTGACTCATCATATCTCCTAAACCATGAATATTTTGGACATGTTTCCTTCCATAAACTTGTAGTTCATTATGTCCTCTTTAATTTGATAGCAAGTTTTCTCTCATTGGATCAAAAATGAGAAAGTTATGGAAGTTGCAAGATGGCTAGAATTAGGGTTTTCTACACTTCAAAAATTTTCCATCAAAATCCTAATTTAATCAAACTCTTGATTTTATGTTTCTCCTTGATTCTTCTTTCTCCAAACACATGAAATCACTTGAGAACAACTAGCATGCTCTTGATTAATCTTGAGATCCAAGATCTTGACCTAATTGAATCACAGTTGACTTTTGTTGACCAAATGAAATCCTAGGACCATTTCCACTGACTGAGGCTCTTGTGGTGGCTTGTGGTGACATATAATCCATGTAAAGGACCCTGAAGGTGTTTGTTTGATCTTTAGAATCATGTCTTGCCCAAGGAACTAGCCACAAGCTTCCTTTGAACCAAAACCCTAAATAGCTATCCATGAGATAGGAGGTGGAGAATCAATGCTTGTGTTCTTGATTCAAGTGTTTGAGTGACATGCCTTGATGGTGATGGATACCTTGTGACTTGAGATCACCATAAAGTTGAGCTTGAGATCTTGATTGAGCTTTGAAGATGAAGCTCTTCTCTTGGTTATTGAATAAGGTGTCTTGATTCCCTGACTAAGATCCATGCTAGGTGCAAATTAATGCAAATGATAATGATATGGAGGTTATAGGTTAGGGTGAAAAAGAGGGTGTGACAAGAGAAATTTGGGAAAAGAAGTACCAGTATGTGTTTTGGATAGAAAGTTTAGAAGAGGAGAGATAAGGCAAAGAGAGGATCACCATTGTTGAGGTAGATAGAGCTTTGTCACAAGAACTCTAAGGTAAGGGTGGATAATGGTCTTCGATTATGATTGGTATGATGGAAGGTGTTGCACCCTAAAATTTGCTCAACTTACTTCACTTGGTTTATGTTTCAATTGCATTAGCATTTGCATGTTAGGTCATGTACATAATTAAATCATTTGCATAGCATAGCATAGCAAGTCATCCAACAAGGGACCAAGTACTATTCTTATCTCTATGAGCCTATCAAGAGGTTCTTATTCAAATTCAAGCCTATCCAAGTCATCAGAAAGAAATTGAAATCTAAGAAGTCAGTGGATCAAACAGTGGATCTATCTCCTATCTTGAGGGTATTTGAAGATCATCAAAGAAGTTGTGAGTCATCAATTGAGGCCATGGAGGGTACATAGACATCATGGAGGACCTAGAGGGTCATTTTGAAAGTGAGACAAGTCATTGATGTGATCACAAGAGCTGCAGTTGAAGACAGTCAACTAGGGTTTCATCTGGGTCAACCCTAGGTCAACCCTAGGTCAACCCTAGGTCAAATGCTTGATTGAAGGGCATCAAGGCCTGTTTGAAAGATGTGGGATGCCTCATTTGACATGTAGATATGGATGTGGTGTTGTGCCAAGGAGAAATCAAGAGAAGTCAAGAAGAAGAGAGGTTTCTAAATTAGGGTTTCTGTGTAAAATCCCCTGATTTAGGGCAAACTTCCCAGCAAGATAATTCAAAATGCAAGCTTCAAATGGATCCTTGGCCAACATGAAACTTGTAAAGGATCTAAGGACCTCTGATTTTAGTGGTGGAAGGCATCAAGGAGATTTATAGAACTCAAGTTATGGTCCTGGCAAGTTACAGGTCATCTGAGGCATCTGAAATTTTGTCTGTGAAAGTTACTTGTCTTCCAAACAACTTTTACCCCTCAAGGAGCTTTCAAATGGATTTCTGGTCAACATGAAAGTTGTTCCTAATGATCTTATATTTCTAGAAAGGTATGGTATGTCTTCATCTGATTTGTGGAACTCTACTTATGACCTTGGCAAGCAAAGGGTATTTTGGTCATTTGAGAATTACAGGTCATTTCAAGCATATGCCTAAAACTCATACAAGGAAGCTTCAAATGAAAAACTTCACAACATAAAAGTTGTTCCAAATGATGTTTTGAGTCTAGGAAAGTGGTCATGAAGGTTTGAAAATGGATGTAGCTCATGTTTGCAAAAATGACCTAATTAAGGCATGATTTAAGTCATTAAAAAGCCATTTTTTGGGAATTTTTCATAACATGTCCAAATGGAATGAAATTATAGGTCATTTTGATTGGAAACAATGTTTTGATAACATTGGAAATAGTGGATTTTTGAGTTTAGTTCAAAGTTTGAGAGATATCATGGCTTGCTTATGATTAAAGTGACACATGCCAAATCACAAGGGATTTGTGTACAAAGAAGTTTCCAGCAAGTTCTAGATGATTCCATGGGCATCTATATAAACCCTAGAGCCGATCCATGAAGGGGTTGCACTTCATTTTGATCCAAAACACCTAGTTTCACTCCATTTTGCATTTTTGCAAATTCATTCAAAACTTCTCAATTCTTCATCATTCATTCAATGTTATGATCCAATTCCATTCAAGAATCATCCCTGAGTACATTGCAAGCAAGATCTGAAGAAGAAATTACAAGAATCGTGCTATACCACTTTCACTTTCAAATTGAAAGAAGAATTGGTTATGGCAATCCAAGGTGTTTAAGCAAGAACAAGTGCATACAGAATCAAGATCTTGGTCTATTGATTGCTATTGGAGCATTGCTGAACTTGAAGTGGAGATTTCATCCATCTGTTTTCAACTTTACACCAGGTTGGTATTTCTATCGAATTGGCTTGAATTAGTTAGCATGATGTAGAATCATTAGGTTAGAACTGTTAGGAATAGGTAGATGATCAATTCCAAGGAGTTTGAGAGCATTTCATGGAGTTTGCCATTGGAGCACAAATTCTGTTGAGACCTAGAACTTGGTGATTAGGTTGTTAGAATCTTGAATTATTAGTGATTATTGATCAGTGCAAGGCCATGAAGAGTTTAGTGTACTTAGATCACGGATTGGTGATGATGAAAATTCTGAGTAATTTTGAGGTGGAGATCGTGTTTCATGCAAGAGTGGATATTAATTAAAACCAATACTATAGATGGATTCAGTGATGAATTTGGAGTGAGTTTGCTTTTTACATGATTGAATTTGATGAAGAATCGAGCACGTACGAGTGAGAAGAAGATAATGCATGAGGTTCCATTTCCATGGTTGTTTCATAAACCCTAGACTAGAGGAAGACGAAGCACTGCGAGCGTTGGATGAGGTCTCAAGTGTTGACTGAAAACGTGATCTCACGGCCGGTATTCAAAGATGAAATAGGAGGGAATTCAGAAAACGTGAAACGCACCGTTTCACTTAAGTCCTCAGATTGGGCTTAGGGACCATTTCTATTCGCACCACCATTTCCAGGCCCATTCCATTTTGAACTAACATTAATTACTTTCTGCACCGTTTTGCTTTTTATTTTCTTTCGTATTTTCTAAATATAACTGGGCCCAGGCGCGCCTTGCTACGCGCACCCCCAGTCTGGGCCCATCATTCATTTTTCAATGCACTTCATTACTAACTGCACCCCTAAACCATTTTATGTCATTTTAATTTCCTTTATTTTTCCTAATTGTTTGAAAATTCATAATAAATTGAAAATTCCATATTTTTGATTGGTTGTTTTTTTACCATTTTCATATTTTTGTGTAGAAAAATATCATGTAATAAAATTTCCATTTTATTTTGTTTTAATATTTTTTGCACATTTTTTCTTTTAATGCCTTTTTAAATGCTTTTAGTTTGTACATAGTTTTTGTAGAATTTCTTTTAGGTAGTTCTCATAATCTTTTTAGGCCAATTTTTTTAGTATAACTAGATACATATATTAGGTGCCCCCTTGTTTTTTATACCAATTTTTTAGGATTTATTTTAGGTAGTTTAGTTAGAAAACATTAGGCTAATCATTTAGGGTTGTGAATATAATGTAGGCTTAACAAAACAAATTTTCTTTTGGGTTTTCTTTAGGACAAATTAAATGATGGGACTATAGGGATATCATGGGTAAATAATAGATCCCTTAGAAAATATTAGACTTCCTCTATTCTACTAATACTATTAGTATATGCTTGTAATTGATTGATTGTGTGGTGTGCCCTCTCTAGGGTTATTATTTGACTGTGTGGGGTATTGGGCCTGCTTGGGGTTTGGGTTTGAGCTGAAGACTGTGCTGATGAAGCCCATTGAAGATTAAGAGAAATGAAGACCAATTTCCAGAGTTGATGAAGAGTATCTTGCTGGCAGCTGTTGAAGGTTATAGGGTCTAGGAGCTAGGCAGAGCTCTAGAGTAGAAAACTTGCTTCATAAACATGGAAGGTCTTGTCTGCCTCCATTCTTTCTCTATGATTCAAAGTCTCTTTTAAATACCCACCTCCTTCCTTTGGAAGGATTAGTTAATGTATTTAAAAGATAGAACTTTTGATAGAAAATTGTCAGTATCATGTTAACAGTCAGTAAGCCACCCTTGGTAGGCAATTGACTGCTTAACATCCAACTCATCCTCTTAACTGTTTCTCATCTTGGAGAGTGAGACTTGAAGAAAAGCCAGGGAAAGATTGAAGATAGAGACCTTGATTGAAGGCTTGAAGATGAAGACTGACGCTTGCTTGAAGCTTGTAGATAGTTGAAGATGACTTGAAGACAGATGTTGATGAAGATTGCTTTTGCTGTTTTCTTTTGCTGTTTATAATTTTTGATGTATTGTTTGAATTTCCCTGACTGTATTGCTTGCTGTTTAACCTGTTAGGTTGAAAGCGAACTTTGTTCGCTTTTTCCTGTTGTTTTCTAGGTTCGAGGTTGAGTGGGACTCCCTTGCCTCGCTTGTATTGCTGCATCCATGCATTTTACTGCTTTATTGTATATATACCTGTTGTTTCTGTTTCCGTCTATTCCCTTAGGATCTCTGTTTCTCTCTGCGCAAGAGAGAAACATGATAGACATTAGGTCTTAACCCATGCATGATAATATTAGGTTAGTTTGATTCCCTTTTCAACCATAGGTTGGAGTCATGTATCTTCTTTCTCAAAACAAACAGAAAAACACAATAAATATTTCAAACACAATAAAAGACACTTCTTCCGTAAAAGAATGTGAACTCATCAAAACGTCAATTTTTGTCCGCTTGGACCAGTAATCAGAGAACCCTTTTTTCAGAAGGAGATAAAAGCAATCAAAACAGACTTGTGTCGTACGTGGCCCGAACTACGTTTGCTCTGATCTTTCATGTTGTAGGAAAGTACGTAGGCATAGGATGCGATATCCTAGCGAGCAACCTTCCCCTCCTTTCCCGTAGGTAGGCGAACTACGTTGACTCTGATTTCGCATTCCAGACGGGAATACGTAGGCATAAAGTGCGATACTTTACCGAGTCTGTTTCTTTCTTTTTAACCCTTAACCCTTAGTTTAGATAGAAATAACAATCCGTACCAGAAAACAAGCGTGGATCCCGTCGAGTACGACGGACGTGAGGGGTGCTAATACCTTCCCCTTGCGTAACCGACTCCCGAATCCAGGATTTGGTTGCGATGACCATTCCTTTCCCGTTTTTGCGGTAGGTTTACCTCGAGCGTTTCCTTTCCCTCCTTTGGGATAAATAACGCACGGTGGCGACTCTTCTGTTCAGCCGGTGCCGATTTTCGCAGTAGCGACAGCTGGCGACTCTACTGGGGATCCAACGTCCCCTGGATGCTAAGGACTGCGATAGTTTCTTATGCATTTGGGATCCAACGTCCCTTAAGCGAGTCAATCCTAGCGCTTGTTTTCCCGTCGAGGATTTTGTATGGATTTATATTACTGTCATTTACTTTCAGCATTATATTATTGTTATTATTGCTGTCTTGGGGTTGTGACGGGTGATTCTATGATTGAGAGATAAGTCGGACCTGGGCTTGAGTGCACTTAGAATTAGAGTAGAAAGTAGTGGGCACGTGCCGGCTTTGCTTGCATTAGTGTCCCACAAAATCTACACTCGGACGAGGTTCTTCTGGTTGACTTCTTTTTCTACCCTTTGGGTCGAAGGGGTTGTTGGTTAGCTGAATTGTCGACTCCGGGAACCGATCATTTGGAAGTTGGCTAAGTGAGGCCTCTTCAGGATTTGGTGATGCCACTCCTTCTGGGAATCGTATCATCAACCCTGAAAGTCTGTGACGCCGACGACCGCATAGGATGCCATAACATTGTCAGTTACTAGGACACCTACCTGTGAGAGGGTTTGGGGCTATGCAGGTAACCATACCTTCAGATACCGGTTCGTTTCTTGATCTGAGATTCTAGGTATTTATGGACAGTTGTGAGGTCTATCAGAGACCAGTCAGAGTTATGGTATGAGGTCTATCAGAGACCAGTTGGAGTTATGTTATAGGGTCTATCAGAGACCAGTGTTGGAGCTTTGTATTGGGTCTGTCTAAGACCAGGGTTTGAGGAATTCTGGAGGGTCTATCTGAGACTTTTGATATGGTTCAGGCTTCTCAGCCATGGCATTTGGTCCCTGTTGCATCTACTTGCATTGCATTGCTCGCATAACCATTATCATGTGCATTTCATTAACGTGTGTCTGTGCTGCAGGTGCATTTGCATATTCCCTGATTCTAGTGCCCGAACTTCTGCTTATTGATCATGGCTGGTTTGAGAAAGACAGTCGCGTACAAGTTACCTACACCTGACATTACTCCCTTACTTGGTCTGATGTCCCTTGCTGAGGAGGAGGTTAGGAGAAGTTTCAGGATGAGTCATGGAAGATTGTTGAGACTGGTCTGCAAGCCAACTGCTGTTGAGATGAATGGGCTGTATACCTTGATGCAATTCTACGACCCTGTCTTGAGGTGCTTTACGTTTGCTGACTTTATTTTGGGGCCTACCATGGAAGAATACGCAGAGTTTATCGAGCTGCCAGTACAGAATAAGGTTCCTTTCATCCATCGTGACGCTAAGCCCCAGTTGGAGGACTTAGCTAAGGCCTTGCACATGAACGCTTCTGAACTATTAGTAACTTCTTGGCTCGGGGTTCCAGGTTTCTCCCTTGATTTTCTGGTTGGCAAAGCCCAAGAATACGCCAAGAGCGGGTGCTGGATAGTCTTTAATGCTATCTTGGCTCTGTGCATCTACGGAATAGTGCTGTTTCCCAATTTACCCAATTTTGTGGACTTGGACGCCTTTCATCTGTTTGCTTCTGGCAACCCGGTACCCACTTTGATTGGAGATCTCTATCATTCATTGCACTACAAAAATGAAAATAGGAGAGGAAAGACTGTTTATTGTTGCGCGCCTCTGTTGAACATGTGGTTTAAGAGCCATCTCCCCCTGAAGGGACCTTTTGTAGATAGTGCAACTACAGCTGATTGGCCAGAGCGCCTGATGAGACTATCTTCTGAAGACATTGAGTGGTTCGACCGAGACTTGCTGGGGGCTGAGCTTATTTTCAGTTGTTCTGGGTATCCTAATGTTCCGTTTATAGGAAGAAAAGGGTGTATCAATTATAACCCATCTCTGTTCGTTCGCTAGTTTGGATACGCGTTGAAGAACCCACCTAGAGAGGAAGAAGTACAGGAATCTCTGTACTTCACCGGTGATTTGGATGGAGAGTTACTAGCCAAGCTTCAGCACGCCTGGATGCGTATCAACAAAAGAGGGAAACCACTATTGGGGAAGAATTATTGTCAGGCTTATGTACCATACAAAGTTTGGATCCAAGAGAGAGCAAGACAGTTGCTGATGCCATTCCCAGCTGCACCGGTCCCTGTCCTTATTCCGGTAGAGGAACCAACCACTGTTACTATGGAGGTCTACGAGCGAGTTGTAAAAGAAAAAGAAGCCTTGATGAAGATCAATGAAGGGTTAGAAAAGGAACTGGCTCAGATGCGTAGTGAGAAGAACAAGGCTGTGCATTCTTTCCAACAGCAGAGTGAACTAGTAAACAGGCTAGGTACTGAATTGACTGAAGAGAAAAAGAAGCGTGAACGCCTGGGGAAAGAATTCAGAAGCTCTCATGACATGTTGGAGGCCAAAAAGAAAGCACTCGATGCCGCCCACCGGGAAATCTCTTCTTGTAACAAGACGTGGAATGCTACGCTAACCAACAACAAAAAGAGGGAAGATAAATTGAAGCAGCAAATTTCTAAACTCGAAGAACAGTTGAAGGCTAGCACTAAGAAGTATGAAGAGGAGGTAATGGCGAGGTATAGTCTCCAGAATGCATTGAACAAGGCCATCGAAGGAAAGAAAGAAGCTGTGTCTCAGAAGCGGAAGCTAGAGGATCGCTTCGGAGAAGGGGCATGGGAGGAATCTGCTGGTGATTTGCGACGTGTTCTCAAGCGAAGAGATTTACTTGTTGAGGGTCTGCTTACCCGACCAAGTCATTCAGAGACTAAGAAGTTATTAGAAGAGTACCAAGCATATGGGAGTACTTGACCATTTCATGTATTAATGTATATGCTTTATTTGCATAGTGCTGACCATCACCAGGATTGTTGGTTGAGGTCATGCCTTCCTATTGTACGCATTGATATTGTATTCTTGGCTTAATGGATTTCCCTGCAATATATGAGGTGTTTTCTATGATTCGGCTCCGAACTCCGTATTGCTAGCACTGTCACCACACGGGCACATTCGCACTAGAATCGGGGAATGATATTCCCTAATGCACAGACACATGTTGCATTGCATTCACATTCATATTGCATTACAGGTGATTATTGAACGGTATCTCATTTTTTGCACTGTACCAGGTCTTTTCAGGATTGAAAGTCAGCGCCCACACCGATACTCCACTCGTACCAACTGCCGAAGAATTATGGATCAGATGCAGAATGAAATGCAGGACATGCGTGAGAAGCTGGCGCTATTCATGCAGACAATGGAGACCATTGCGAAAGGCCAGGAGAATTTGCAAGCTTTGGTGCAGCCTTTGTTGGTAAGAAATGCTGGGCACGGAAATGAAGACCATCATTCTGTGCGAGTCGACACTATTCACAGGGATGGTACCCCCACACCGGTGGCTCCACCTGTGGTGAACATACCTGCTGTCAATGTGAACAACGACGCTGCCGCCGGGAACGGTAACGTTGGAATCGGTAACGAGACTGTCGTCAACAACGTTGGGCTCGGAGATGTCAACCTGGGTGATAATATGGGAGGTAATGGCTTCGGTAATAATGGATTTGGCTTCAATGACCAGGGGTTTGATCATGCTGGGAAGTACGGCTTCAACGCTCAAGGCTTCGGGCAGGACGGATTTGGTATGACTAATCAGGGTTATGGCGGATTCGGAAATGGAAATGGTGTCGGGTTAATGGCTTTTGGACCTGCGGGAGTCGCTCCGGGGTACGATAACAGGGGGCGAGGCCCTGTGATGAATCAGACTAGAGTGGGCCGTAACAACGGGTACGATGGATACGGAACTGGGAACGGTAATTGGCTAGAAGATCAGCAAGAGGATGCTTTCTCCGGTGGAGGTTTCGAAGGTCCTATGGATGACTCTCAGAGAATCAAGATGCTCGAGGAGCAGATGAAGGGGGTCGTGAATCAAAGCGCTGTTGGCTTAGATATGACCACAATGGGTCTGGTGCCTGGCCTGAGGGTACCAATAAAATTCAAAGCTCCCACATTCGACAAATATAAGGGGGATACCTGTCCAAAGGTGCACGTGCGGTCATACTACAGAAGGATGTCGGCGTATTCAAACGATGAGAGGATGCTGATGCATTTCTTTCAAGATAGCTTGTCCGGTCCTTCCCTTGAGTGGTATATGGGATTGGAACCAACTCAGATAAAGACATGGAAGCAGCTGGCTGAAGAGTTTGTGGCTCACTATAAGTACAACAGTGACTTGGCACCCAACCGGGTCCAATTGCAGGGGTTGTCCCAGAAGAAGGGCGAGAGCTTCAAAGAGTATGCGCAGAGATGGCGCGACATGGCTGCTAGAGTTCATCCTCCTTTAGAGGACAAAGAAATGAATGATATGTTCATAGGAACATTTACCGGTACGTTTTATGACAAGCTGTTTCACACGTCCTTAGGCAGTTTCTCAGACTTAATCCTGATGGGAGAGAAGATTGAAAGCAACATTAAACAGGGAAGATTCCAAGCTGAAGAATCCACTGCAGCTGGCAGTAACAGAAGGGCTTTCGGTGGGCGCCGTCAGGGTGATGCAAGTGCAGTGTTTGGGGGCCGAGGCCGAGGCCGGGGCAGAGGTCGAAACCAATACAATCAGCCGCAGCAGGTGGCAAGTGTTACCATTCCATTTCAGCAACAACAAATACAACAACAACAACGGCAGCCATAACAGGGGTACATCCTGCCCAGCGCAGAATCCAGCGGGGCAAATCAAGGAGGGTGTTTGAAACGCCTCCTTCAACGTATGCAGAATTGCTACAGACATTACTGGGTTTGAACTTGGTGGAAAAGAGAACTATGGCGCCAGTAACGGGCACTCCTCCGTACGGCTTTGACGCGAACAAGCACTGTGAATTCCACTCTGGGGCTCCGGGCCACGATATAGAGGGTTGCCACGCGTTCAAACATGTGGTGCAGGATCTATTGGATAGTAAAGCTATCAATTTTGGACAGGCAGGTCCGAATATAGTACAAAAGCCCATGCTCAACCATGGGGCAAATGCCATTTTAACTGAGGAGGGTTTGAACTTGATTATGAATGTTGACGACCTCAAGACACCGTTGTGTGAGATAAAGAGCAGATTATTGCAAGGAGGTGTGTATCCAGGTTGCGACGAGTATTGTTTAGAGTGTTGGACCAAAGCTGGGGGGTGTGCTGAATTGAAGAAGGGTATTCAGACCTTAATAGATGGAGGCACATTACAATTCGACCGAACGGCAGTTGAAGAACCTGCAGAGTTATCAGAGGACGTGCGAAATGATGTAGCTACTGTGACGATTCCCCGAAAAACAATAACTATAACGGCGCCAGCCAGGCGACCGCTGATCACTATCACCAAGGCAGGACCAATCCCTTACGAGAGCACTAAGGCAGTCCCCTGGACCTATGGGTTGGAAGTGTACTGTGATGGGGTGAAAATTGATATTAATAAACAGCCAGTTGAGGTTGTAGACAACGTCGTCGGTACCAGAGGGATGACAAGAAGTGGGAGAATCTTTATATCGCTGGAGGTAGAGGCTGAACGACTGGCGAAAGGGAAAGGAAAGATAAATGAGAATGTCCCGGTACAGAGGAACGAAAAAGAAACGTCATCGAAGGATGTGGAAGAGTTCATGCGCCTTATTCGCAAAATTGATTATAAGATTGTTGAGCACCTTCAATAGACGCCGTCAAAGATATCCATACTGTCGCTGTTATTGTGTTCCGAAGCTCACAGAAATGCATTGCTGAAAGTTCTGGATACTTCCTTCGTACCCCAAGATGTTTCCGTGAACCAGCTAGAAGGGGTGTTGGCACATGTGAACGCAGGCCATAGCTTGGGATTTACAGACTTTGATTTGACCCCGAAGGGGAGAGAGCATAACATGGCGTTGCACGTCTCAGTTGAGTGTAGGGGCTCATTCATGTCTCACGTACTGGTAGATACCGGATCTTCCTTGAACGTGCTGCCTAAGAAAGCGATGATGAAACTGGATGTCAGAGGAATCCTTTGTACGCCTAGTGACTTGGTGGTCAGGGCATTTGATGGTACACGAAGAACAGTCTTTGGATCCATAACATTACCTCTACAGGTGGGGCCGGAGGTTTTCGCAACTGAATTTTATATTATGGACATACAGCCAGCATACAGCTGCCTTCTCGGACGACCCTGGATCCATGGTGCTGGGGCAGTCACATCTACCTTGCATCAAAAGCTGAAATACATGGTAGGGGACAGTGTGGTCACAGTCTGTGGAGAAGAAGATATATTGGTTAGCCATATGTCATCATTCAAGTATGTAGAAGTCGACGGCGAGATTCATGAAACACCCTGTCAAGCCTTTGAAGGGTTGCGCATCAAAGACAAAGGTCCCGGGCCGAGTAAAGCGTCAGAGGTAGCCTTTGATGAATAATGAATTGTTAAACGATGTTGCAATTGATGATTAATGGTTAAATTGTTGTTGTTGTTGTTGTTGTTGTTGTTGTTAGAATCATATAAGTGATTGTTGTATGTTGTTCATGTTTTTTGTGGTATGTGATCACGAGTCAGAGTCGGAACAAGGTTGTGAGTAATTTTGATGAAAAATATTTAGGGTTTGGGACTTTAGAAAAGTGCTTTTTGTGTTAAAATGTGTTCCAAACGATTTATAAGAAAAATTGAGTTTTGGGAGGGTTCAAAAGTAATTTTCATGTAAAAAGTTGTAGAAAAAGTGCTTATGTAAAAGATGTAATCGATTACACTAAATGTGGTAATCAGTTACCACTTAAAACATGAAAATTGGATTTTTCGGGGGTGCAATCGATTAACGGTTTTGTGTTAATCGATTACACTGGGAGGAAAAATCAGAAAAACTTTAAAAATTCATAACTTTATTTTCGGGTGTCCGATTCACGCGACGTTTGAAGTTGTAGAAAGCTAAGACAATGTAATTTCATCTAAAAATAGTTTCATGTTGCTGGAAATAATTTAAATGATATGTAATGGTATTGTAAGGTGTGTAATTTTATTTTGCGCTCTGATATCTTGTTGTAAATGATGAAACTTGAGTGTTGTTATAATGATATTGTTGTGATGTTAATGATGGTATTGTGATGATGTTTTAGTAATGTGCATGTTAGAATATATGCATGATATGTTTATGATGATTATGTTGATGGTGGCATACACAGTCAGAAGAGGGGCCAATGTGTATGTGTTGTTGTTGCATGTTGAGAGTCCATGCATCCATGTTGTCGGAACTTTGCTTCTTTTTGGTGAGCCTTGATCCTATGGTGTTGGGTCGGGTTTGAGTAGTTAATTCCTATTATGGAGGATTAGTGAAGCGTTACATGTGGTGATGGTAACGAGTTTTGGTGAGCCCCGATCCCATTATGATGGATCATGTGTGATTAGATAATTCATATTATGGGGAACTAATGAAGCGTTATCTATGGTGATGGTAGCTGTTGTACCCCAAAAATTTGACCAACCATTTCTTGTGCTTGACTTATGTTTCATTTCATTTCGCATTTGCATCTGCATATCATTTAGGTCGCATACTGTGCATATTTTCAGTCGAATTGGATTTATTGGGATTACAGCCGCTTTGCTCACGTTTCAGGCGATTCAAACCAGTTCAAGTGATGAGTTCCATGTCCAGATCGAGCGAAGTTGTTCTCTTCCCGGTGTTTCAGTCGGTGTTGATACTTTTTGGTGCCTTTTGATGGTCGTCCTTTTTTCGTTTATTTCGCTGCATTCATGTGTTTTTATTTCTATTTTATGCTTTATTTCCTTTTCATAGTTTTTATTAAAAAATAGTAATTTTAGAAATAGATTTTTATGTTTAGTTTTATAGAGTTTTTAGAACATAATTTTCTAGAATAGGTTTTTATTAAATTTTTAGCATAGAATTTTAAATAGAATATAGCATTTTTAAAATAGATTAAGTTTTAGAATATTTAGAAATTAGCTAGAATAGATTATTACTAGACATATAAATAGAATTTATTAGTTTTTCATTTATTTTAGAATAGAATTTTAGTTAGTTTTTATTTAGAATTTAGTTCTTTATTAGAAATAGAGTTTAAAATTAATTTGTTTTTTTAATTGAATAGACTTAGAAATAGCTCTTTTCTTTAGAAATTGTTTTAAATAGTAGTAGATTTTTTTTATTAAGGTATAAATTTAATTGGAATTATTAGAATTAGTTTTAATTAATTAGTTAGATTATTTAATTAGATTATTTAGATTAGTTATTTAATAGTTAGATTAGGAGTTAATTAGTTATAGGTTATTAGAATTATTTTTATTAATTGAGTCAACATTTATTTTTAATTATTAATTAATCCAACATTCCATTAATCAGAACTCATTATCAGTTAATTAAGTCACAACACATCATTAGTCAGGCTGCCACGTGTCATGCATCAAGGTATTTATACCCTGTTCATCATCCCCTACCCCAGAAAGACACCACACGGAAACCCTAGCTGCGCCTCCAACTTCATCATCTTCATCGCATCACCTTCCTCCTTTCTTCATTAACCTTTGAAGCAACCCAGACCTGTTCCTAAACCTTTCAAACACCATTAAAATTCAATTACTGTTCACCTCCTTCAACTTCTGAAATCCACTTCATTTCCACCATCGATTAAGCTCTTCCGAAACAACCATTTTCCCCAGAATCGACATCCAAACAACTCACCACCTCATGAAACTTACTTCTCCATTCTTTTAATCAAAACATCAATGAAACCACCTTCTCCGACACCGTTCTCCTCACTCAAGCTTCTCAACTTCCATCATAAACAACTTCACTCCGCCACCATCCTTCGAAACCCATTTCAGAATCTCCAAACAACCAACATAAACGAAACTCCATCTTCAAGCATTCATCCACACCCACAACCTTCATCCCTCTTTCTCCACCAAATTTCAAAATCCTCTGTGAAACACAACACCAATCATCATTGTGAGAGAAATTGTTACCATCCCAAAACATCTTCTCCCTTTCAACTATTAACAGCCCAAAAAGCAACCAAAACCCCACTTCCGCGAATCCCAGAACAGTCATTTAATCATCCATTAACAACCATTTCTGAACCCTCAAAAACTTCCACTGTCAACCCATTTACGGAAAACTACAAATACCATCACTCTAAACCCACAACAGATACCTCACCTCAAATTTCTTCCCCAAATCTTCAAATCACAAACCGCTGAAGCTCAACCCATTCCGTCCTCTTACTTCACCATCATCAGAGCTTCAAATTTTACTCCATTAACGACCCACTTGAACATGACCCAAATTTCAAAACTCAAACTTCATTAAACCATCATTCCATCTAATCTCTTCCTCTTCATTAACATCTCATGGAAACCCAGGTCTTCAATAACCCAAAAAGACTTCCATGTTTCGTTTATCCTCCCAAAACCCATCCCCATATTCAAACGATTAAACAAAAACAAAATGGAGTAGAGTTGGATTTGAGCAGAGATTTTAGGAAAAGAATGTTGAGAGCATTTGAATTGGAGAGAGGTTGAGATCGAGAGAGGTGATGTTGAACCGTGGATATTGGACGAAGGAGAGGGTCACATTTTGGCTGTTGTTTTCTTTTAAAGGAAAAAGTGAATTGGTGCAGCACTTGAATTAATCTGTTTCGTTTTGTATTTTATTATTTATTGTTGTTGAATTAATCAGGGTAACCGTGGAAGGTGATGGGACTCAAGGGCCCAAGTGATCCTTCCTTGTTTACTACAAACCCCCTTGTTTTCTTAAATTGTAATATATTATTTTATTAATTTAGTTTCATGTTTTGTTAATATATTATTCTGTTTGTATATTTATAACTTTATATTTGAGTTTTTTTTTAAACAGATTGTAAATATACTATATATATTATTATTATTATTAGATTTTCTATATATATTCAAATTTCTTTTAGAATTCTTTAATATTTTTAGATTTGGATTTTATTTCCATTTATCGTTGGACATTTTAGTTCACTTTCATCTTTTTGGTCGATGAAAAGACCTCTATTATTTTTCTGTCAAATTATTGATGAAAAATAATGGATCCGAGACCGACTTTTCTCTTTTCCTTTCTATTTTCGACTTTATTCCATTTTTGTCGCATTTTTGGTCGATGACGACATTTTCGTAATCCATTAACAGTCAAATTATTGATGAATCATGTTGGATCCGAGACCACCTCTTTCTCTCCTCATTTCTTCTTCTTTTCGATTTTATTTTAACTTTCTTGGATCGATGTAGTATTGTATCCGTAAGCGTCAGATTTATCGAAGTCGATAACCTTCCCGATTTCAAATCTATGGAAGATGACCATTTGGGTCATTTTCTCTACTTTGGGATCGCGATAGGCTACCTTCGATTAATCGACATTATGTTTGCGATTAAGACGAGATCCCACTTCTTTTTGGTCCGTGCGACACGATTAACTCGGAGAATAATCCTCAATATCATTTCTCTATCTTGCCCATAGCATGAATATCAATACACGGCCTCTTATAGCTTGACTTCCATTCATAAGTCGAGCTACGACGGTTTAGCGTCACATCGGATCCGATTCAATTAACTTTGACCCTTTCGAACCGCATTTCAAAACATCATCATCAAGGATCAAAGAGGAGGAGCTTGGAAATAAAGCTTGCACGCAATGTCAAGGGTCAACGTAACCACTCCGCTCGGTAACATTTTCTAATTTCAATCTTTTATTTAACCGCCGAGTGTTGTGAGTCATTAGCAATAGATATGTAGGAAATGATGAGTGGGGCCTTCTCTCACATTGTCTAGAGTGTTTAGCGTATGCCCTTTGGGCGATGTGCAACGCATTCGCTCTTACGTCTTAGGCACCCTAAATTTTACCCTTAGATTAGTTGATCTATTTCGCATTAGATCTCATTTTTTGCATTACATTTAACTAACCACTAACAAGGTTGTGCAGTTGGTCGATTCTTGCAAAAAATAATCATCTGGTGCACTTTAACAATTGAGGGGAAAAATGGTCATTTATTCACCGTTTGCTGGCAGTTTAGGAAGCAGAATCATCGTCAGGAATCCATCGAGCGATTAGGGTTTTTGTTTCCAAGTTCCGTGTTTTGGATGAGGATGAAGTGAATTTTACAGTAAGTTTGACGTCGGAATTTTCGAGACCAGTAATTTATTCGAGGGCCGAGACTTTGTCGTCGGTGGATTTCAGGGTTGTTGTCTAATTATATGGGGATGATTATGGTGAGATGTCAGTTTGTTTGGTTTAAATCGGTGCGGGAATTCACTCTGTGGAATTTATTTTAACGGACGCTTATTTTTCTGTTCCTCTGCTATCTGCCTGTCAAATTCTAAGGGAATACAGTGGAAATTTCGGCTCGTGTCTAGATTTTTTATATCTGTTTAATTGTGGTTTTGTGGCCGAGTCAGTTCAGTACATTGGATTTAGCTATCAGAGACACAAATTGAATTTTTAGTGCGGAGTTTAGTTCTGTTTTGCTGTTAATCGGATTTCTCTGTTTTTTGCTGTTTTACTTCATTCAAGGCCGGTACCGCTTCTATCACCAGGTACAATTTAATTTGGGAAAATATTGGATTGGAATTGAAGGTCATATCAGTTTTAAGTGAAGCAGCACGGGCTGGAATGACATAGTTGATTCAGATATTCATTTTGGGATTTATTCGTATTGAATTTACATGGGGAATTTAGTCCGCTTGTTTAAAGTTTAATCGGTTAAATTTTAATCGGTTGAGTTTATTCAGAGGTAATCAATCATGTGGATTTAATCAGATGCTTTGGTTTAAAGAATTTCACCCGATTTGCAATATAATAGTGGAAGAATAATCAGACAAGTATTTTGGAGAAAAATAATGAGAATTTTATTCATAATTATTTTTTTACAATGTACAAAGGAATTAAATTAAATTTTTTCCTAAAGTTCTATTTTTTAAGATCGGTCTTCATGCTCGATACTTCACGCCGACTAATCCTTCACGACTCAATTTTCTTACCTGCAAAACAGACAAAACAGAGAAAAGCTGTAATGTTAGAATGATAAAAAGTGGTGGTTTTTATTTTTTCCGATAACCTCAGTTAATCATTATCGGGTATGTCGGGAGGGCAACGATGAATATCAAAGCCAGCTCCCGACCAGCAATCTCGACCTCGGCTACCAATCGGCAATATCTGTTCTTTTTTTTCAAGCTGGCCAGAGGAAGAGAAAAAGAAGTGTTTTGGCAAAAAGTGATTATTTGGATAAGCGTTTCTGATAAAAAGGAGTTTTGAAAAAGTGATTTCCCAACCAAACAGCAGTATCCAATTTCATCAAGTAAATCACGCGGATATGCAAAACAAAATCACCAGCACATCAGAAATATCAAAATCTGTATCCGTTTCCATTCAATAAATCCATAGATATCCGATAAAGCAAATCTGGATTATGTGTGAAACCGAAAAAATCAATCAAATCCGGTTTCGAAGCATCACAAAATCCAGACAGCAAATCAAATCCTGTAATCCACCAGAGACAACTCTATCAAGTAATTAATATAAATCCAAATCACAAATTCGTATCCAATTTGTGTAAGAAAAATGCAAATCATATTGTCGCTTGCGTGAAAATAAGGTGCCGGCATGACAGAAGAGTCGCCACCTTTCGTTATTTATCCCTCAGAGCGGGAAAGGAAACGATCGGAAAAACCTGACGAAAAAGGGTAAGACAAGGTCATCGCAACCATTGTCTGGATTCGGGAGTCGGTTACGCAAGGGGAAGGTATTAGCACCCCTCACGTCCGTCGTACTCGACGGGATCCTCGCTTGTTTGTTTACTTGGACGGGTTGGTTATAATCTATCTACCTATCAAGGCTGGCTGAAAAAGAAAAGAAAAATGACTCGGCAAAGCGTCGCACTTTATGCCTACGTATTCTCATCGGAGAATGAGAAATCAGAGTCCACGTAGTTCGGCCTACGAAGGGTTATGGGGGAAGGTAGCTCGCCAAGACTTCGCCATCTTGTGCCTACGTACTCTCAACAGGCATGAGAGATCAGAGCTCACGTGGTTCGGGAAACTACGGTTTATTTCCTGTCTTTTACGAAAGAAGTATTTTTTATTGTGTTTGCGATTTCAACCGCACTAGAGACTATGACCTGAGAGTGAATGCGTCGCATGTCACCCAAAGGGTACCATACTAAACATCCAGACTGTGGAAAATAAACTCTCCCACAATCCTTTCTCAGATAGCTTAAGGCTCGTAACGTACGAAAGAAATCATTCATGATTACTGTATCTTAAACTGTTTTGAGATGAGAAGAGAACAGGCCCAACTAGGAGGGAGACTATCAAGTCCTACTGTTATCATGCCATGGATTCATCCTATGGTTGAGGTTTGAACAGGGAACTCCTAGAAGTTGTCATGCATAGGTTTCAACCTAAGATTCTATCATCAAATCCTTATCCAAAGAAATGAGAGTCCTAAGGGATCATGTCAATGATACACCAAAATAGACAAAGCATCAGCTTAACAGTAAAATGCATGCAATGCAAGTGAGGGAGGAAATGTGTGTGGGGCTTCAGCCTCCACAAGCTCGTCTCAACCTCAAGCCAGTCATGAAATAACAGTAATCATACTGAAAAATAAACAACATGCTATCAAGCAATAAACAGTAAACTGCAATCATAAAAGATAAAAGAAATGAAAATGCCATCAGGCAAACAAACCACATGGGCAAGGGAGCTGGGCTCTACCGAATACCCGCAAGCAAAGCCACGCAGTAACAATACAAGCAGAGGGAGCAACTCAACCTCTAATGCAATCATGCTTCTAGATTCTACTTACTCTAGATGAACTTATTCTAATGCAACAGACAGATCAAGCAAAACACACAATATAGAAAGGAAAAACAGAAGAAAGCTTCAGCTCCTCCAGCAGCCACTCAGTCTTCAGACTTCAATCATCAATTTCCTGCCAGGTATCAACCCTACAACATGAGTTTCAACTCATCTTCTCCCTTAAGCTTCAGCTTCTTTGATCAGCTCCACCTTCAGGCTTCACTATCTTCAGGGATCTTCAAGGATCAACTTGATCTTCATGCTCTTCAAGCTTCAGTTGGAATGGCAGTCTTCAAGGATTCATCCTCTTCAATAATCTTCAATGAAGTCTTCATCTTCATGCTCAGGCTCTGACAGCTCTCAAGACAAATCAAACAGAGAAAAATCACTTACTGGATAACCTGGGGGATATTGAACTGCTTATTTGATCACCAAGGGTGACCTATAAGGGTTCAATATCAAATGAAGGGTTCCCTCAAAAGTTCTACCTCCTGGGTATAACACTAATCCCTCCAAAGGAGAGAGGTGTATACCCTGGAAGGACTTTGAATCATAGGGAGGAATGGATGTGAAGAATACTATCCATGTTTGAGAAAGAAATTATCTACATCTAAGCTCTCCCTAATCCTAACCCTAAAACAACAAAAAGAAGAAAAACAAGCTCCTCAAGCTCCTCCATGCCTCCTCCAATCTTCTAGTATGCTCCATTAAGCTCCACAATGAGATACCAAGCTCCTCAAACCAAAGGGATACTCCAAAGCAAAGCAAACTAAACAAAACTTGCCCTAAAGGCCACACAAACAATCATTCAGTTCAAAAATCAACCAAAAATAATATATTATTCTATTAAATCCTAATATAAATGCTAGGGGACCCTACATAACTACCCTTAAGTCCCATATATTCCCCATAGACTAAATTGCCCTACAAGACCTAAATCTAAAACTGTTATTGACCTATACTAAAGTTTTAATCAAATTCTATACTACCTAGAACTACCTAATTAAAACTACCCTAAAAATTATCACAAAATTCTGAAATTAAATCAGGGGGAACCTAAACCATTCATCTAATCATCCTAAAAAGATTGAATTAAAAATCCTAAGGGAACTACCCTAATTAAATTCTACAAATCA
Organism: Lathyrus sativus; assembly: GCA_963859935.3. Lineage (NCBI taxonomy): Eukaryota > Viridiplantae > Streptophyta > Magnoliopsida > Fabales > Fabaceae > Lathyrus > Lathyrus sativus. The sequence continues at coordinate 266,721,094 of OZ012735.1, forward strand.
ACATATCAACTAAAAGAATTACAAAAGCAATTAAAAGTATAAATGTGCAAAAAATATAAAAATGAAATAAAATGGCTATTTTATGGTTTTATATTTTTCTAGACAGAAAATGGAAAATGGGAAAAAAAGTTTCATAAAAAAATAATGATATTTCATTTTATTATGAATTTTTAAAATTTAAAGAAATTTGGAGAAAAAATTAAATGAGAAATGATGAGGGGTATGAAAAGCAATGATATTAAGTTGTTATTATGAACTGGGCCCAACTGGGAGGTGCAAGAAGAAACGCGCGCCTGGTCCACTGATTATTCAGAAAAACACATTAAAAATCAAAAGAAAAAGATAAAATGGCGGTGCGAATAGCAAACAATTTCAGTTAAAAAACAAGTGGGCTTTGCTGTGGGGTGTAGAAAGTAAACGGACCACTAAGCCCAGAATGGTTCAGAAACAATTATTAAAACACAAAGAAAAGAAAAAATAACGGTGCGAGAAGTAATCCAATATAGAGCAATTGTTCACGTGGGCCTGGTGAGGGGGTGTGAAAAGGAAATGGATCACTAAGCCCAGAAAGGGGCATTAATGAAACGCGGCGTTTCAGAGCTACAGACTTCCCTCTCATTTCGTTTTAAATCTGAGCCATTGGATCGCGCGTTTAGTCAACTGGTCTATACGAATCCAACGCCCACGAGATTATCTTCAACCTTTCTAGGGTTTGTAGTAAAATTCTGCCATGGACGAAGCTTCACTACCTCAACTTACACCAACTCGTTCTATCTCATTTCTCAATCAAATTCACTTCTTCAAAAAGCAAAATCATTCTATTTTTCTCCCTGAATACAACCATGATCTTAGTTTCCATTAAAACCCCTTAAAACGCAGAACCCGATAGTGCAACTTTCCAATAACACTCAAACATCAACCTTCTTAAACCTCCAGTTTCTTGATATAAGAATGCTCACCTCATTGCCCTGATTAACCTAAGCTATTGATCTTGAATTAATTCTCATTACAACCCGAGTTCTTGATCCAATAAAGAATCGTGTCCAATTTTCAATCTTCACGAATGGCTCTATAACTTTCCAGCACTACTCACTAATGGTCTCTAATCAATTCTAACCTAACCATTCTATCTAAGAACACATAAATAAGGGTGCAGAGAAGGTTTTGCAAACCTTGTTGGTGGCTATGGCAGAGGTAGTTTCTCTCCTCTTCAATGCTTGTGCTCTTCCAAGATTACTCTTTGTATGCTTGTAGGAGTTCTGTTTGCAAAAGATTGTGTGTAGCCAGCTTGTACCACTGAATTTGAGTGTATTTTGCTCTCTTGCAATTTCCAATGCCAAGCTTCAATCTTCCATGGATCAACCTTCAGATCAGCATGCAAGTGCTCATGATTGTCTATGGAGTAAGATTGTGTAGAAGAAAGAAAAGAAAATGGAGAGGAATGTGGAGTTTGATCTTGAATTGCAAATGGAAGAAATTTGATCAATTCTCTCTTTTTTGCACTAACCCTCACCCATTATCATCAACTATCACCAACCCTTCACCAATGCAGATTGTATTCCATATATAAAATGGTTTGGAAAGGTCTAGAACCATCTAGATCAATCTAGAAAGAACTTGAAGTTTCATGACATGGTAACTTGCATTTCACTTCTCACCTCATGATATATCATGACAAACCCTTGCAACCTTACCATTCTGCCTTGAATATCTCCTTACATGAGATATGTGATAAGATACAATGCACAAACACCTTGTTTATGGACTTTTTCCTTGTTTTGGTTTGGTATGCCATTATGCCATCAAGTAAATTACAAAGCAACCCCAAAATTTAAGCCTCAAATCAAAATTGTGGCTGAACCATTGTTCTCAAAATGTCTTTTGGAGTCAAAATGACCTATCATATGACATGTTTAGGGTTTATAGCTTGGATTTTATGATTTTCCATTTCACTTGAATTAACTTATGCCTCATTTTTAGGCCATTTTTATCACTTTTTTCTATGAGCCTTTTCAACATCTCATGACCACTCTAATAGCCTTAAAACATCATTCTAAGCAACTTTGATGTTGAAGGTTTTTCCATTTGAAGCTTGGAAGTAGGAGATATGGCCATATGCTTGAAATGACCTATAAGTTCCAAATGACCAAAATGCCCTTGGCTTGTCAAAGCCATAAGTTGAGTTCTACAAATCCTATCAAGGACTTCTAGTACTCTCTAGAAATATAAGAAGATGCTCTTAAACATTCATGTTGACCAAGAGTTCATAGGAATCATCCTACTAGGGAAAAAGTTGTCTGCAAGTTGGGTGACTTTCAGGGACCCAGATTCACATACCTCAGATGACCTGTAATTTGTCAAAACCATAACTTGAGCTATGCAAATCCTATCAAGGACTTATACCACTCAAATTAAATCTAAGATCAAGATCTACAACATTCATGTTATGGGGAAGATGAGATGACAATCACATCTTGAGCTAAAACTGCCTGGAAGATAGGGATCAAACTAGGGGATTTCACATTGTCCATCCTTAGAAACCCTAGCTTAAAACTTCTCAAACTCCTCAATCATGATGAGTTGGTCTAGGATTCACCCTTATAGTATATCAATACATCATTCCATGATCACATGGCTCTTGGATTAGGTCTCAACCTTCTCCAAATCATCAGTTGACTTAGGGTTGACCCAGTCAAACCCTAATTCTACCACTCATGGCTGAATCTTCTGAATTCTTGCATAATGACCTCTCTGGGCTTCATGATGGCTTTCAAGACATCTCATAGGATTTCTCAAAGCTTCAAGTTCATTCTCACAGTCTCAGAATCATCTGAGGAGCTCTGACAACTCTCAAGTTATGAGACACACAACCTTGGTTTCAACCAATTTCTCTGAGGATCTCTTGAACTTTCTGATGAAGGTATCAACCTTCAAACACTTGATGGGTAAATTAATGTTGGTCAAATTTTGGGGTGCAACAGCTGCCCCTATTCAAATGGCTTGAACCTGACTGGGTGAGGAGCGAACGACTCTCAGCCAATCAAGGTGCGAGACGGTTGAATACCGGTAAACCCGAAAATTTGCCAACTGCACGAGCACACGATACTCTGCGGGGAACAAATCTTCGAATACTGCGATACTAGCTGCACGGCAACTAGCTGGAGAAATACTGATCTGACATCGCCGTCAGTTATGCACATTAAATTCTTCTGATATTGTCATCCGACAACCAAAACACCCCACATCGCTGCTGGAGAGCTAAATCTGACATCGCCGTCGATCAACCAAAATACCCAACATCACCGCTGGAGAACTAAATCTGACATCGCCGTCGGACAACCAAAATACCCAACATCACCGCTGGAGAACTAAATCTGACATCGCCGTCGGACAATCAAAATACCCAACATCACCGCTGGAGAACTAAATCTGACATCGCCGTCGATCAACCAAAATACCCAACATCACCGCTGGAGAACTAAATCTGACATCGCCGTCGATCAACCAAAATACCCAACATTACCGCTGGAGAACTAAATCTGACATCGCCGTCATAAGCAAACATACCCAACATCGCCGCTGGAGAACTAAATCTGACATCGCCGTCATAAGCAAACGTACCCAACATCGCCGCTGGAGAACTAAATCTGACATCGCTGTCATAAGAAAACGTACCCAACATCGCCGCTGGAGAACTAAATCTGACATCGCCGTCATAAGCAAACGTACCCAACATCGTCGCTGGAGAACTAAATCTGACATCGCCGTCGATCAACCAAAATACCCAACATCGCCGCTGGAGAACTGAAGTATCCAACATCGCCGCTGGAGAAATAAATCCACTAACATCGCCACCATAAACAAACATAACTCTGAGATACATTTGACATCGCCGTCGAACCCACATCCAACATCGCCGCTGGAAAACTAGCATAATCTGGGAAACACCCGACATCGCCGTCGAGCACTCGGCACAATCTCTGCTGGGGAGTTAAAGAGTATGACATCGCCGTCAAACAAACATCCAACATCGCCACCTGAAACAAACATAATCTGACCTCGCTGTCAAAACAGCATCCAACATCGCCGCCGGAAACAAACATAATCTGACCTCGCTGTCAAAACAACATCCAACGTCGCCGCCGGAAACAAACATAATCTGACCTCGCCATCAACGTGGAGAAACTTTATTGGGGAATTGGTCACACGGTAACCGGTAATACGTAGTCGATCATACCGCTTTACGGTCAGACTTCAATCATGGAGTCTTCAGGAGAGATTCTAACTTCGCCGTCGAAAAAATGCTAGGGAGGACGCTTCGCCGCTGAGGAATCTGGAGAACTATCAAGTAACTCCGCTCCGGGGGTCCATAACTCATTCTGGATAAATCAACTCTGCTGAGGACTTCAAGAATCATCTTGAACAAATAACTCCGCCTGGGACCTCCAAGAATCATCTTGAGCCGATACCCGTTCTGGAGATTTCATTCTGTTGGGGATTCCAGGAATCGTCCTGGGCAACTCTTGCCGGGGACAAACCAATCTCGGCCTGAGCAGCTTCCAAGGATTCGGCTCTCTTGGGGCTTCAGGAACCATCCTGGGCAATCTTAGCTGGAGACTCCAAGTATCAATTTGAGCAACCAACTCGGGAGACTGCACTGGGGTCTTAAGAATCATCTTAAGCAAACGGCCCTGCTGAGGATTTCAAGAATCATCTTGAACTGAAGACTTCGCTGGGGATCTCAAAAATCATCTTTGAGCAGGCGACTTCGTTGGGGAGAATGCCAGGAATCATCCTGAGCAACTGATCCTTCGGCGGAACACCTGTAAAACAAGAACGGTAACAACCTAGATCATGTTTATTATGCTTATGCTTCGGCGCCATGTTCCACACGGTGGAGATGCTATGCGTTTATGACAAATGCTATGCAATCATGCACAATGATGCGATCCCGTCAGCAAAATAAATGCCGAGGGGGAAATCCTCCTGTCAAAGGGGGAAGAACTACTCAGATAGAGGAATCATCCTGCTGAGGAGGACGTGAACACGCCAGTATCAATTGGACTCCGTCTGGGGAAATGATCTTCCGTTGACTGCTGCAGGGGGACCAACTTCAGTTGATTACTGCAGGGGACGAAGCTTTACGAGAACCTGGACCTGCTGAGAGAAAACAATATCAATCGCGAGGATAAACTGCGTGGTCGTCCCGACTACTCTTCTGGGGATAATAACTCTGTGGGGAAACAACTTCAGCTGCTCAACACTCCACTGGGGAAACAACTAAACACAGTCTGATCAATTTCCAAGGATTCGGCTCTCTCGGGGATCTGCAAAATCGGCTGGGGAAGGAGAAATCATTCTGCTTCGCTGGAGAGTACGACTCTGGGGAAAATACAACATCGGCTGCTTAACGCTCTGCTAGGGAAAATCCACTCATGGTCCCAACTGCTACCAAGGATTCGGCTCTCTTGGGGGGTTGCAGACTCAGCCGGGGAGAGAGAAATCATTCTACTTCACTGGAGAGTACAACTCTGATGAGGAATTTCAATTCCGCTGGGGAAGAAGGAATCATCCGACTTCGGGGGAGAGTACAACTCTGCAGGGGCGTACAGCATCAGCTGTTCCAACACTCTACTGGGGAAGAGGGAACCATCCGACTTCGGGAGAGAATACGGCTCTGGTGGGGAATCTCAATTCCGCTGGAGACTTCAGTCTGGCACCATCAGTTACTACATACTTCAGCGTACGAATAGCTTCCTACGAAACCCGCACTAGTGACCCGGTGTGGGGGAGGAACCCGCACTTGGCAACTTTACTAGGGACAACACGAGCTTCGGCACCCGAACATTTCTATGAAACTTACACTTGTGACCTGGTGCGGGGGAAAGAAGACATCATTCTTCGGTGCTTGACTCAACTGATGAGGTGACGTTCCTTCGGGACGCATCTGCTTGGGGAAGAGAATCATCTCTGCCTGGGGAAAAGGTAACCACCTGGTTCATGTCTAAATATGCACATGCTGGGAAATGCATGGATGAGTGTAATGCTTCGTGCGAAACGGAAATGCTACACTTTTGTTATGCAATGATGCAAGGAAATGCCCCAGCAAAATAAATGCTGGGAAGAGGAACCATCCTCTCGGGGAGAATAACCACTCTGCTGAGGAAAAAGCTACCCTTCAGGGAAACTGCAACCTGCGCCAATCTCAACTGGGCTTAAACCTTGGGACGACGGGCTCCTCCGGGAAACATAGCACATCAGGCTGAACAACACACCACCCTCTGCTACTCCACATGGGGAAAGCGATAAATGCCCTGAACGGCTCTCTGGGAAGCGACCCTTCTGGGGAACATAGCCTTCAGGCTACAAGACACTCATGTCATTAAGTCCTCACACTTACGGGGATAAACAAACTTCAGCTTGCTGGACGATCCTTCAGGATCTGCTTGGGGGAAACACTTCATCTGCCAACTATGGCTATGCCCGGCTGGGGATATCAATCTACCTGCCTGCTGCTGGGAAATACTATCCTCTGGCTGGGGAAAAGGGCTATACTCTGCTGACGATATCAATCTTAACACGCTGAGGATAACTCTTGCACACGTCTCACGGAGACTGACCCTTGCTGGGGACACCTGACGGACCAATCAAGTCTGAGGAGGACTCGTGTATCAACACTGCTGGGGATATCAGTCCTTAGCTACTCATGGTACAACTCTGTTGGAGATGTACTGATCCTATCAAGGAAACACCTCTGACATCTGCGGAATACAACAATCAATCACTGAACTCGAATCTCACTTCACCGAGGAAGACAACCCTGAACGGTCCTTTTTTGAACACCCTAAGCCCTTATAGGGTACGACGCAATCTGCTGAGAAATAACTCTTCTCTGGCTGACATCAAAATCTACCCGTCTAGAGATTACTCAATGAGGGAATCACCGTCGACTGCTGCTTGAGGAGTGAGTCAATGACCTAGACTCGGAGTGAAAGGAGTTAAACTCGGACTCTGTGGGGATACAACATTGCATCAGTCCCACTGCTTGGGAAATAAACCCAAATCTGCTGGTCAGGGAAGGCTTCAGTCTCAACCCACTTGGGAAAACAGCACATCAGGCTAATCAACATTCAATGCTTGGGATGGCCATACTCTGCCGTGAATATCAATCAAACCCTACTGAGGCTAATCTTGACCCTAATCTGATAAGGGATAAATGCCATCTCAATTTGCTGCAGTCTCAAACTGCACAGGGGAACACTCTCAAACTGTACATCTCTGCTGAGAAACAATCCTGATTCAACAACGTCAACACAGGGAATACAGACTACCAATCGTGGAGCCAAGTAACAGGTTAGGCTGTAGGATAGCAATCCAATGACAGCGAGGCTTCTTCAGAAGGCTCAGGTTTTGGCAGGGTAACGACACGATTCCCCGACACTCAATTCTTGCTAGGGTGAACAAACTCATTTGAACAATTTGCCCCAGTACAATTCAACTTGCCCCAATCCGACTCTTGGGAAAATTTATTCTGAACAGAGAGCAGCTGGTAACAAGACAACCCTCAGATGGCTTGCCCCAACATATGTACAACGGGAGGATTCATCCTCCACTAATCAACTCTCAGCATGGTTGGCTTCAATATCTCTGAAGTAGTTTGCCCCTGAACGAGCGATGAGCGACTCAACATGCTCTGATTGAACACTGGGGGGATCTGCCCTCAAATCACAGGAATTCTGGATAACTGCCCCTGATTGGGTCTCGAGAAGATTCACTTCCGATCAACCGCTTCTTGCATAAACTGCCCCATAATCAACTGATACTCCGGGACTTGTCCTCAGACAAACTGATTCCAAACTCACAGGAAGTCATTGCCCCAAATTCACCGGGCTTCGCAGCATACCGTTCTGATCCAGACCTCTGACGATTCAGTCCTGATTGACTATTCCCTATTGAAGTTCCTCTGTATCAGCTACTGACCTGCAATTAAAATTGTTTATTCACGAATGGTAATTTTAATGCAGTGTTCATGCAAATTTCGAAAAAAATTTGTACTGTCACTCATTTACGTGTCATGCTAGTGAATGACGAATGAACCAAAGGGTTCAAACGTAGTGCTGATGTGATCAGTGAAAAATACAATAAGGATATGATTAGCAAATCATGAAGGAGTCAGGTTACTCAACCTTATCGTAATGCGCTTTCAGAATAAACCCTGCCTCAATTAGGTCTTTGAAGGGTTGTATCGTGGTCGGGTTCACGGTTCGTGAAACAAAGGATATTTGGCTCAAATTATGATTTGTACCCACCCCTTCTACGTGATGATCTCCGATCCTAAAGTTCAGCTAACTTAGCTCGAGCGCTCGCCTCTTCGAGAGGTATGTTGAATATTAGGAACAACTGATTACAGAGTTCACAAGGTGTTTCGGAGTGACAGTTACTCCGTTTTCATTTTCGGTGTCTGTATCTACGCGACTTCGTCCTTGTTCGAGGATTTTTCTTTTTTATAATCCTTTCTTTTTCATTCTTTTGATTCCCTAATTTTTGCCTGGACTGACTCTTCAGAGTTCTTTTCGATTTTTCTTTTGAAGTCCAGCGGGATGCCCTGATTTTTTGCCTAAGTATTTGCTTTCTAGCTTTTTCTTTTTTACTTAGCGGGCTTTCTTATTCCTTTTTTTTATTTCTTTTGGAACGAGTCGTGCGACACCGGTTGTCTTGATTGCTCCGAAAGGATTATAACTATTTCACTCCTGGTTGGTGAGGTTTAACCATTGTGGTCGACGAGGTACGACCTCTGGAGAGGAATATGATGTGATTGGTCCTCGAAGGACAACACTCCTCTATAAGACTTGAACGCTCGATCAAGCTAACTGACAACTACCCTGCCCCGGGTTAAGATATGAGGGTTTAAAAATCCGAAAGAAACTCCTACTTCTCGGCTCGAAGTGGTTAACAAGGGATTCTCTTCCTTATCTCTCCGGTGTTTAGGGGATTTGAAACAATGCCTTGTACGTCATCGGCAAGGTTTTATCTGAAAGCAATACGATCATCGACTATGAGTATTCTGTTTCATCATCCTCCCTCAAATCGTTGCTAATCGTAGTGATAAAGTGGAGTAAACAAAATGCAAGTGTCAGTGCAATGCAGTAAATGAGTGACAACGACATAACTAATTCAGAAAAATGCATATTCACTTTATTAATATTACCATTCGAAACATACAATGTTTAACAGCAAGTAGTAACTAACAGAAAAGAAACTACAAATGCAAATGGTAAAAAATCTGAGGACTGCCAATGCTGAGGACGTCTGCATGTCTGGACCACTGGCTTCTGGAAATAACCCTCTGAATCTGCGAGCTCAGACAGCTGAGAGGTTGTCGCGCACAACCAAAACTCCATCTGGAAAGGAAATGCACCCTTTATCGATCAACTGTTGCACTTTCGCCTGAAAAGCCTTGCAATCTTCAGTTGAATGCCCCGAAGATCCACCATGGTAACCACAATGAGCATGGGGATTGTACCCTGGAGGGTAAGGCTCTGGCACAGGCTTGAGAGCTTTCGGTTCCACCAAAGAATTCTGAATCAACTGTGGAAGAATCTGGCTAAGTGGCACTGGAACGTGATGAAGGGGATCATTCCTTCTTTCCAGGTTGTCGCGAGGCCTCTTTCGATTCTGGTGCTGGTATTCTTTCCGCCCAGGAGCAAGAGGTCGTCGTTTCTGAATGGCAACGGTCCCTTGTTTAGGCGCTTGCGTCCTTGAACTTGATCCAGGTAGAAACTGCGAGGCGATTCAGTCACCAAAAGTTGCGGGACATATTCAAGATCTTTCTCAGCTTCAGGCAAAGGAGTGGAATCATTCACCTCTCCTGCAGGGTACGGGATAAACTTTCCCGATGCTCTCATGCCGCCCGACACAAGCCTAATTGTCCTTGAGTCAATAAGGTCTTGAATCTTATTCTTGAGAGCCTTACATGTTTCGACATGGTGCCCCGGTGCTCCTGAGTGGAAATCACAATGTGTGCTGAGATCAAAGTCTGGTGACACGTCATCCGGTGGATCCAAAGTCCGAAGCTTGAGAACACGGTTCTGAACCAACAGTGGCAACAGCTGGGCATAACTCACAGGTATGGGGTCTACAGCTCTATCAAGTAGCTTCTTCTTTTGATTATGACCTTCAGGGTTATGCTGAGATGCCTGGCGCGGCTGCCGACGAGACAAGTCTTGAGCTTCACGAAGTCCACTTGGCTTCAGCACAGGTGGCACTGGCGGTAATGGAGGAAGCACTTTGGTCTCCACCTCGGGTGCTCGATCACTCTCCTTTTTTAGCATACTTCTCACCACTCCCATGAGAAAGCTCAACTGATTCTACAGCTGCTGATTCTCTTCTCTGAGTACTTGCTGGTCCAGGCGCACTGCCTGTACGTCATTCATGACCTGCCCCAACTGGCTTTGGATTTTCCCCAACTCAGCTTGTACCTGCTCCATTAGTCTGAGTTGCTCGATTCTGGCTCAAACCTGCAAACACAAGGGTTAGAAGACAAGCCCCGGCTTCTGTCATGCAAGATGAATTATGCTAATGCCATGGGTGTCTGTACGTTTAGGAGATCACCCCTAATTCTGGTGTCAACGTGCCAACATAGTGTCAATGCAGTGATAAGACTGGATCCATTTATGGGAGAAAATATCTCATATTGCTCGGGACACCAGAATCAGGGTACGAAATGCGTCTGCAGCACAGACACCTGCTAATGGAATGCAAAATGAATATGCGAACTAATGCAAAATGCAGTCATGCAATAATACATCCAGGTAACTGCTGTTGTGGAGATTTTGTATAAACAATCACTGATGAGAAGAAAAACCCCCGGTGTAGGACCACAAATTTGATCTGCCAAAAACAACCGTCTGATAGGACCATATGTACAGGATCATAATTCTGCTCTGTCAAGAACAAATGCCTGATAATAAGGACCTCTGGTGTATGATCAAGAAATATCTGTTGATGAAGTCTTCAGACCCCAAATCAAAAATCTGCCCTATCAAGAACAAACATACAACTGCTGATGAGATCTTCAGACCCCAAAAATCTGCTCTATCAAGAACAAACAACTGATGACAATACCCTGATCAAAACCTGCTCTATCAAGAACAGACATACACCTGATGATAAGATCCTCTGATCAAAACCTGCTCTATCAAGAACAGACAAATCTGCAACTGAGAAACCCTGGTACCAACAAAACTGATTCACTGTCAAGAAAACCGGGTAGTCTGAAGGTCAAAGTTTCCTACAATGAACCCAATCCCACTCACAGGTATGGACCTAAACTGACTCAAGGTACGGCATCCTATGCGTTCATCAGCGTCACAGACTTTCAAGAGGGGTGATATGATACCCAGAAGGTGTGGCATCACCAGCTCATGAAGAGGCCTCACTTAGCTGAATCACAAATGATCGGTCCCCAGAGTCGACAATCCATCAAACCAGCAATCGTCTCAACCCAAAGGGTTGAAAGTAAAGCCAACCGGATGAACCTCGTCTGAGCGTGGATTTCATGAGACACTAGTGCCTGCAAAGCAAGCACGCGCTTAATTTCCACTCTAATGCTATGGTGCACTCAAGCCTGGGTCTGGCTTCCCACTCATCAGAACTCCCATCCCACAACAGCACAAATAATCATATTATACTGAAAATAAAATGCGGGAAATAAAGTGCGAGAAGTAAAAATGCGATAAATAAACGCAGCCCAACAAGTAAACACACAAACGGTAGGATCGACTCTCACAGGGAACCGTTGGAGTCCCCAGCAGAGTCGCCAGCTGCTGGGGACGGTCCCAGACAGCTAGGAAGGAAATCCAAGGCGAGACTCGCGTAGGGAAACACCTGAAGTCCCCAGTAGAGTCGCCAGCTGCTGGGGACGGTCCCAGACAGCTAGGAAGGAAATCCAAGGCGAGACTCGCGTAGGGAAACACCTGAAGTCCCCAGCAGAGTCGCCAGCTGCTGGGGACGGTCCCAGATAGCTAGGAAGGAAATCCAAGGCGAGACTCGCGTAGGGAAACACCTGAAGTCCCCAGCAGAGTCGCCAGCTGTCGCTTGCGCGAAAATAAGGTGCCGGCATGACAGAAGAGTGGCCACCTTTCGTTATTTATCCCTCAGAGCGGGAAAGGAAACGATCGGAAAAACCTGACGAAAAAGGGTAAGACAAGGTCATCGCAACCATTGTCTGGATTCGGGAGTCGGTTACGCAAGGGGAAGGTATTAGCACCCCTCACGTCCGTCGTACTCGACGGGATCCTCGCTTGTTTGTTTACTTGGACGGGTTGGTTATAATCTATCTACCTATCAAGGCTGGCTGAAAAAGAAAAGAAAAATGACTCGGCAAAGCGTCGCACTTTATGCCTACGTATTCTCATCGGAGAATGAGAAATCAGAGTCCACGTAGTTCGGCCTACGAAGGGTTATGGGGGAAGGTAGCTCGCCAAGACTTCGCCATCTTGTGCCTACGTACTCTCAACAGGCATGAGAGATCAGAGCTCACGTAGTTCGGGAAACTACAGTTTATTTCCTGTCTTTTACGAAAGAAGTGTTTTTTATTGTGTTTGCGATTTCAACCGCACTAGAGACTATGACCTGAGAGTGAATGCGTCGCATGTCACCCAAAGGGTACCATACTAAACATCCAGACTGTGGAAAAGAAACTCTCCCACAATCCTTTCTCAGATAGCTTAAGGCTCGTAACGTACGAAAGAAATCATTCATGATTACTGTATCTTAAACTGTTTTGAGATGAGAAGAGAACAGGCCCAACTAGGAGGGAGACTATCAAGTCCTACTGTTATCATGCCATGGATTCATCCTATGGTTGAGGTTTGAACAGGGAACTCCTAGAAGTTGTCATGCATAGGTTTCAACCTAAGATTCTATCATCAAATCCTTATCCAAGGAAATGAGAGTCCTAAGGGATCATGTCAATGATACACCAAAACAGACAAAGCATCAGCTTAACACTAAAATGCATGCAATGCAAGTGAGGGGGGAAATGTGTGTGGGGCTTCAGCCTCCACAAGCTCGTCTCAACCTCAAGCCAGTCATGAAATAACAGTAATCATACTGAAAAATAAACAACATGCTATCAAGCAATAAACAGTAAACTGCAATCATAAAAGATAAAAGAAATGAAAATGCCATCAGGCAAACAAACCACATGGGCAAGGGAGCTGGGCTCTACCGAATACCCGCAAGCAAAGCCACGCAGTAACAATACAAGCAGAGGGAGCAACTCAACCTCTAATGCAATCATGCTCCTAGATTCTACTTACTCTAGATGAACTTATTCTAATGCAACAGACAGATCAAGCAAAACACACAATACAGAAAGGAAAAACAGAAGAAAGCTTCAGCTCCTCCAGCAGCCACTCAGTCTTCAGACTTCAATCATCAATTTCCTTCCAGGTATCAACCCTACAACATGAGTTTCAACTCATCTTCTCCCTTAAGCTTCAGCTTCTTTGATCAGCTCCACCTTCAGGCTTCACTATCTTCAGGGATCTTCAAGGATCAACTTGATCTTCATGCTCTTCAAGCTTCAGATGGAATGGCAGTCTTCAAGGATTCATCCTCTTCAACAATCTTTAATGAAGTCTTCATCTTCATGCTCAGGCTCTGACAGCTCTCAAGACAAATCAAACAGAGAAAAATCACTTACTGGATAACCTGGGGGATATTGAACTGCTTATTTGATCACCAAGGGTGACCTATAAGGGTTCAATATCAAATGAAGGGTTCCCTCAAAAGTTCTACCTCCTGGGTATAACACTAATCCCTCCAAAGGAGAGAGGTGTATACCCTGGAAGGACTTTGAATCATAGGGAGGAATGGATGTGAAGAATACTATCCATGTTTGAGAAAGAAATTATCTACATCTAAGCTCTCCCTAATCCTAACCCTAAAACAACAAAAAGAAGAAAAACAAGCTCCTCAAGCTCCTCCATGCCTCCTCCAATCTTCTAGTATGCTCCATTAAGCTCCACAATGAGATACCAAGCTCCTCAAACCAAAGGGATACTCCAAAGCAAAGCAAACTAAACAAAACTTGCCCTAAAGGCCACACAAACAATCATTCAGTTCAAAAATCAACCAAAAATAATATATTATTCTATTAAATCCTAATATAAATGCTAGGGGACCCTACATAACTACCCTTAAGTCCCATATATTCCCCATAGACTAAATTGCCCTACAAGACCTAAATCTAAAACTGTTATTGACCTATACTAAAGTTTTAATCAAATTCTATACTACCTAGAACTACCTAATTAAAACTACCCTAAAAATTATCACAAAATTCTGAAATTAAATCAGGGGGAACCTAAACCATTCATCTAATCATCCTAAAAAGAATGAATTAAAAATCCTAAGGGAACTACCCTAATTAAATTCTACAAATCAACATATCAACTAAAAGAATTACAAAAGCAATTAAAAGTATAAATGTGCAAAAAATATAAAAATGAAATAAAATGGCTATTTTATGGTTTTATATTTTTCTAGACAGAAAATGGAAAATGGGAAAAAAAGTTTCATAAAAAAATAATGATATTTCATTTTATTATGAATTTTTAAAGTTTAAAGAAATTTGGAGAAAAAATTAAATGAGAAATGATGAGGGGTATGAAAAGCAATGATATTAAGTTGTTATTATGAACTGGGCCCAACTGGGAGGTGCAAGAAGAAACGCGCGCCTGGCCCACTGATTATTCAGAAAAACACATTAAAAATCAAAAGAAAAAGATAAAATGGCGGTGCGAATAGCAAACAATTTCAGTTAAAAAACAAGTGGGCTTTGCTGTGGGGTGTAGAAAGTAAACGGACCACTAAGCCCAGAATGGTTCAGAAACAATTATTAAAACACAAAGAAAAGAAAAAATAACGGTGCGAGAAGTAATCCAATATAGAGCAATTGTTCACGTGGGCCTGGTGAGGGGGTGTGAAAAGGAAATGGATCACTAAGCCCAGAAAGGGGCATTAATGAAACGCGGCGTTTCAGAGCTACAGACTTCCCTCTCATTTCGTTTTAAATCTGAGCCATTGGATCGCGTGTTTAGTCAACTGGTCTATACGAATCCAACGCCCACGAGATTATCTTCAACCTTTCTAGGGTTTGTAGTAAAATTCTGCCATGGACGAAGCTTCACTACCTCAACTTACACCAACTCGTTCTATCTCATTTCTCAATCAAATTCACTTCTTCAAAAAGCAAAATCATTCTATTTTTCTCCCTGAATACAACCATGATCTTAGTTTCCATTAAAACCCCTTAAAATGCAGAACCCGATAGTGCAACTTTCCAATAACACTCAAACATCAACCTTCTTAAACCTCCAGTTTCTTGATATCAGAATGCTCACCTCATTGCCCTGATTAACCTAAGCTATTGATCTTGAATTAATTCTCACTACAACCCGAGTTCTTGATCCAATAAAGAATCGTGTCCAATTTTCAATCTTCACCAATGGCTCTATAAATTTCTAGCACTACTCACTAATGGTCTCTAATCAATTCTAACCTAACCATTCTATCTAAGAACACATAAATAAGGGTGCAGAGAAGGTTTTGCAAACCTTGTTAGTGGCTATGGCAGAGGTAGTTTCTCTCCTCTTTAATGCTTGTGCTCTTCCAAGATTACTCTTTGTATGCTTGTAGGAGTTCTGTTTGCAAAAGATTGTGTGTAGCCAGCTTGTACCACTGAATTCGAGTGTATTTTGCTCTCTTGCAATTTCCAATGCCAAGCTTCAATCTTCCATGGATCAACCTTCAGATCAGCATGCAAGTGCTCATGATTGTCTATGGAGTAAGATTGTGTAGAAGAAAGAAAAGAAAATGGAGAGGAATGTGGAGTTTGATCTTGAATTGCAAATGGAAGAAATTTGATCAATTCTCTCTTTTTTGCACTAACCCTCACCCATTATCATCAACTATCACCAACCCTTCACCAATGCAGATTGTATTCCATATATAGAATGGTTTGGAAAGGTCTAGAACCATCTAGATCAATCTAGAAAGAACTTGAAGTTTCATGACATGGTAACTTGCATTTCACTTCTCACCTCATGATATATCATGACAAACCCTTGCAACCTTACCATTCTGCCTTGAATATCTCCTTACATGAGATATGTGATAAGATACAATGCACAAACACCTTGTTTATGGACTTTTTCCTTGTTTTGGTTTGGTATGCCATTATTCCATCAAGTAAATTATAAAGCAACCCCAAAATTTAAGCCTCAAATCAAAATTGTGGCTGAACCATTGTTCTCAAAATGTCCTTTGGAGTCAAAATGACCTATCATATGACATGGTTAGGGTTTATAGCTTGGATTTTATGATTTTCCATTTCACTTGAATTAACTTATGCCTCATTTTTAGGCCATTTTAATCACTTTTTGCTATGAGCCTTTTCAACAACTCATGACCACCCTACTAGCCTTAAAACATCATTCTAAGCAACTTTGATGTTGAAGGTTTTTCCATTTGAAGCTTGGAAGTAGGAGATATGGCCATATGCTTGAAATGACCTATAAGTTCCAAATGACCAAAATGCCCTTGGCTTGTCAAAGCCATAAGTTGAGTTCTACAAATCCTATCAAGGAATTCTAGTACTCTCTAGAAATCTAAGAAGATGCTCTTCAACATTCATGTTGACCAAGAGTTCATAGGAATCATCCTACTAGGGCAAAAGTTGTCTGCAAGTTGGGTGACTTTCAGGGACCCAGATTCACATACCTCAGATGACCTGTAATTTGTCAAAACCATAACTTGAGCTATGCAAATCCTATAAAGGACTTCTACCACTCAAATTAAAGCTAAGATCAAGCTCTACAACATTCATGTTGTGGGGAAGATGAGATGACAATCACATCTTAAGCTAAAACTGCCTGGAAGATAGGGATCAAACTAGGGGATTTCACACTGTCCATCCTTAGAAACCCTAGCTTAAAACTTCTCAAACTCCTCAATCATGATGATTTGGTATAGGATTAATCCTTATAGTATATCAATACATCATTCCATGATCACATGGCTCTTGTATTAGGTCTCAACCTTCTCCAAATCATCGGTTGACTTAGGGTTGACCCAGTCAAACCCTAATTCTACCACTCATGGATGAATCTTCTGAATTCTTGCATAATGACCTCTCTGGGCTTCATGATGGCTTTCAAGACATCTCATAGGCTTTCTCAAAGCTTCAAGTTCATTTTCACAGTCTCAGAATCATCTGAGGAGCTCCCACAACTCTCAAGTTATGAGACACACAACCTTGGTTTCAACCAATTTCTCTGAGGATCTCTTGAACTTTCTGATGAAGGTATCAACCTTCAAACACTTGATGGGTAAATTAATGTTGGTCAAATTTTGAGGTACAACACATATCAGAAACGAATGCAAATCATAAACAAAATCATATCAAATCGAATCCATCAAATAATAACATAAAAGTTCAAGTCCAGCCCAACAAAGAATAAACAGATATAAAACGAGAACAAGAAGAAGGAAGAGAACCATAATCACAAAAATGGGGACAAACATACCAAACGGCGCAAACCCTAAACATCAGAATAAACACCATTCGCGGCCGTGAACTCATCGGACGACGGCGGCCATCCAACCGGTGTCATCATTGACACGAAAAATCATCACAGTCAACAACTTTGGACAGAATCAAACGTGAAAGATTCACGAAGCTCATCCGCGGACAACCGAAACCCACCTTAGTTCATAACATCATCGACCGTCGCGAATAACAAATCAAAACCCATCAGGAAACGAAGAACACCGTAATCAGAAGCAACCTCGTCCTCACGAAACAAAACCGTCGTCCTCATCAACCAAAACCGCTCCAAACCCCTAACAAAAGGGTGAGCAATTATGTTACTGGATCTTACGTTTTATTGTTTTGTAGAACTCATAGGTGGAAGAAGGTAAGGCATGCAGAGATCGTCGGGGCCAAACGAAGAAGAAATATGGCCGGAAGAAGAAAGAAAAGGACATGCAAGATAGAGAATGAGGTAGATGAGAGAAGAAATCGTGAACCATAGGTAGAAGAAGATGAATTTTTGGAGCAAGACTCCATGGGGTAGCCGCCGGCCGCAAAGGACCTGGGTTTTAAAAACCCTAAATTGCTCAAGTCCACCTTTTTATTGCATCCCTGTGGGTCGGATCTGGGGGTTGTAACCCAGCCCAACCCGATTTTTTCTGTGTTATTTTGTATTATTTGTTTTTTTTAACCTTTTTGTTATTATTTTCATTTTTTTGTATAAATTAACCTTTTTTTAGAATTTAACCTTTCTTTGCTAAAAAATATTTACTAACCTTTTATTTTTATATTAACTAACTTTCTTTCTTTTTTTCTTATTCAAATTAACACAATTTTTAGGAACTTTTTCTTTTTGGATTAAAATTAACATTAACCTTTTTTAAAGTAAATCTAACGTTTTCCTTTCCTTTTGAAATTAAAATTAACTTTTACTTACTAAAACTTTTTTTAAATAATTACTAATGGTTTTTAAATATTAAGATTAATTTCATTTTCAATTAATTATCAAACTTTTTGTTAAAAATATTTCTAACCTGAATTTCTTTTTCCTTTTAAGTTGAATAGCGTAAAATCCTAACTTCTGCCCGGTTAATTTATTCGTCTAACTTTTATTGCGAATTTGTTTACTAACCTTTTACTTTGTATTTATTTTGTGTATTTTTGTAAATTATTTTAACAGTACCATTACTTCTCATCCCATTATTATCCACTTGTATTTCTATTCTCATGTCGTCATTAAATTATTTATCTTGCGCTATTAATTTCCTTCTGAAGGATTGGGTCTAACTGATTGACCGCCGCATCAATAGCCTTACCCTTTGAATGTTTCAAAAACCCTAAATAGCCTAGGCGTCCCGCCGTGGACGAAAATACCCTTCACCCTAGCTTTAAGATTAGGAGTCGCCGCACTCCATATTAGGTTTCCCGCCGTGGAATCCCTAATTTAACCCTAATTTCAATTCAACTATTTTCAACATAGAAATAGGAGTCGCCACACTCCACGTAAGCGTGTCCTTAAGATATGTTTATTCCCCATTGAAACCTTGACCACAGTCAAGACGTTTCTAACCTCCCTTTCAAGGGGAACTACGACTACTCTGATTCCATTTCCTATCCAGGATACATAGGCACAAGATGCAAATCTGGCCGAGTAAACTTAGGACTTACCCTTAGGTCCCTTTTAAGTCACTCTATCCCTTAGCTCAGTATATATTTCAAGCAGATAATAAAGCAAATAGTAAAAATAAACAAAAGATTCCTGTAGATTACTACAGAAGTTTAGGGTGCTAGTACCTTCCCTAAGCTTAACCAACCCCTTACCTAGATCTCTCCCCGCATTGTCTTTACGATGCAAAATTAGGTTTTCCCTCTTTTGACCTTTTCCTTCGGATAAATCAAAGAGCAGTTGTGAACTAAAGATGCGATTCAAATTAATTAATAATTTGATATCATATTCTAACCGCAACAGGTAGCATCGCCTACCTACTCGAACCTTTTCTCTCGCCCCTGTGCGATCGAGAACACCCTGTTTTCCCGTAGTTAGCCTGAACTACGTTTTGCTCTGATTTCTCATACCAGATGAGAATACGTAGACACAAGACGGTGATGTATTGGCGAGCAACCTTCCCCCTTCTCCCGTAGTTTCCCGAACTACGTTGACTCTGACTTTCCCATGGCACGAGGGAATACGTAGGCATAGAGCGACGATATCCTATCGAGTCATTTCTTTCAGTTCTTTCTCTTTACCCTCGTATAGCAGTAGCCTTAGATAGTTTGTTTTTCACTCATGGATTTAGACAAGAAGCGTGGATCCCATTGAGTACAACGGACGTGAGGGGTGCTCATACCTTCCCCTCGCGTAACCGACTCCCAAACCTAAGATTTGGTTGCGATGACCTGTCTTTTCAATTTTCATAGGTTTTCTCTGATTGTTTCCTTTCCATCTCTTTGGGATTAATAACGAGTGGTGTCGACTCTTCTGTCTTTATCAGCCCCTCTTCGCAGCGATACGACAATAGCATTTTTGGTGTAATTCGGTTCCAAGAGGGAATCGATCCTATGGTGGGTATCATGGAGTGAAATGAACCTAAGTGTTCATAATTTGGTACCACGTGCATTGAGTCAATGATGTTGCATTAGCATTCTATGTGGCATTGCATAATTTTGTTGGGGTTGTATGATGTGGTGATACTGGTTAGTGTTACGTGATTATATGTGAGCCTTCTGATTGATGTTGTATATGAGTTACTTATGATATTTGGTGTGTGAGTTTATGATAGGTTGATGTTGTTGACTTGTTGCATATACTTGTTGCAATATATTATTTCTTATGTCAATTATAATTGATTTTGATTACTCACCCCTTCTGTTTGAATGTTTCCTCCATGTGAGTAACATGTAGATATCCAAGAGTATCTTGCTAAAGTAAGGATGATAGCTCATTAGACCATTCTAGCAGTTACTGCTAATTTAGTAATGTCTTTCTCTGATATGTAATATCGGGTTGGGAACGCTTGATTGAATGTTTTTCGTTATATCTATGTTGGAACCTTTGCAAGGATTTTTGGATTGTTGAACTATTTCTATTTCAATTCTCCAATGAAACTAGATGTCATGAGATTGAAAGTTGAGAATATTTATTTTAATGACGATTTCCACTGCGATGTTTTTAATATAATGATAAGTTACATTAATATTATGAATGCACATGTTTATGAAAAGTTAATATTATTTCTATAACCCATTTTACGGAGCAGAACTGATTTACGTTTTTATGACATGTGATGCCCTTGTATGGTGATTCCAATTAAATCATCTGAGAATTCTATGTGGGATTTATAAGGGTGTTATAATGACAACTTGTCTCTTCTTCATTAAAATCCACCATAACAAACCCTTTTCAATTTATACCCCGAACTACGAGGTTTTGATCCTTTATTGGTACGTAGGCACAAGACTTTGTGTCTTGCCAAACACAAAAACAATAAAAAATATTTCTCTTCACATCTCCCCAATCAACCCCAAATAGAAAACAACCCAACAATAACACAAATACAACAAGAGGTTCCTATAGGATACTATAGATGCTCAGAGTGTTAATACCTTCCCTTAATATAACCAACCCCGAACCTTATATCTCTTTATTGCTTTATTTTGATTTGCATATTTATGTTTTATTCTTTATTTTCCCCTTCCCTTGAATAAATTAAAGATCGATGGTGATATCTTAAGATTTGTGAATCCTATCAAACCCTATAGCTATGGTCTCTGATTCTCACCGCGACAGAGACCAAAAAAGATAGTCCTAAAAATAGAAAGTGGATTCCTCTAGGAAAATTAATTTCTGATGTGCTTGCTGAGAGCAAGCTGGTAGAGACTATGCAAGAGTTTAATATGACTAAGGATATAGTCACAAAATAGGAAAAGTCCTTAATGGAAGATATCTGAAGAACATGTGTCTGATATCTGAAGTTACTCCTCCCACAAAAGTTCTGGATAAGGATGCAGTATCCTCCAGAAGGATACCCATTGATGACTATCCAATTTTCACCAAAGTGGATCCTCTTGAAATCTTAGAATCTTACATTTCCGATTGCTTAACCTCAGGTATCACACCTATAGCTTATTCCTATGAAGAAGTTCCAATTTCTACTCCTAAACTTCCTCTCCGAATGAAATCAAAAGCATCTAAAATGATGGGTGATGGACCTTATGGAACTTCTAAGTCTCCAGCCAAGGTGGCTAAGACTTCTGTAGTTATGAGAAGGCCTTTTGGAACGATACTGGAAGTTGAAGGTGAAGACTCTAAGACTGATAAGTGAGCTGAAGGATCTCCTACTCATGATCAACCTTCTAGTAAGTCTCTATAGCTGAGACACCTTTGTTTTTTAATCAATTTGTCAATACTTCATCTTTGTTCATCCCTCTTCCACCTACCTCATAAATACCTTCTATAGATATACCCTTTGGAATCATTTCTACTCCTCAACAAAAACAACCATCTGAACCTGAACTAATTAAACCATCTGAATCTAAACCAATTAAACCATCTGAACCTAAACCATCTAATCCATAACCATATGAAACCTTTACAACTGAACAACCAAAAGTTCTTGAACCACTTCTTTCACAACTTCAACAAACACAAGCATAACCTAATAATCCCCCTCTGGACCTCTCTCTATCCCATTCATACATCTTTCCACATTGAGATTCCTGAAATTTGTACATTTCCAGATTCAATACCTTCACCACCAACACCACCATCTCAACAAAATGTTATAGATACCCTTATCATTGACACTTTTATGGAACATATCCAAAACAATTTCCCCTCTACTTCTAACTCCTCAGATAAGACTATTACATTCTCATTTGATTCTAAGGATGAAGTTGTACTTGACCCAAACTTCCTTAAAATGCAAGTAACCCTCAACATACCTAGTACTGGTGAAATATTGTTACAATTTGTGTTTGAAACAAATGAACATTTACACTCTCTCACGTAAGTTTGCACAAATTATGTCAAACCTGGTGAAAGTGATTCTATCTAGAATGATTTCAGAAGTTGGGTCATTTCTCGCTCAAGGCAGTTTAGAAAAACCAGTTATAAATCTGCTCATAAATATTCCATGAAAAATATTGTGGTGTTATGGGTCCCTTTTTGGAGTTGATCAACCTGCACAAAAAGCTGACTTGACCATAGTTGTTTATGAAAAAATGCTCAGACTAAACAAGCTAATATGACAATGGTTGCTCCTGAAGTTACTTCTGCTCGATACTCCTCTTCTTAAACCACATGTTGTCTCTCCATCTGAGATTGGATTAACCTCTGAAATGAAACCTTCTGAACTAAATACATTCCTCTAGTGCTGAAGACTTTAGAAGAACTGAAGCATGATAATGTAGTTTTTAGGTCTCGTTTAGACAAACAAGATGACATGTTCAAGGAACAAGCTCGGAATAACACCAAGATCGAATGACTGCTTCAAGTGATTCTTCCAAGACTGCCACCCCCGACCTAAATCCTTTTTTAGTTTCTATTTCTGTTTAATTTTTTTAATGTGCTTCTCTGTATATTTATCTTTTTGTATCAGTGATATTTCCTTTTCTCTTATCTATTTTATTTCCTTTATGTTTTCAATCGATTACAAAGAGGGAAGAGAGAAAATATGATTTTCATATACTTATCTTCCTTATCCCAAACATCTAACTCTGACATTTCTTTTTGACACCCAACTCTGATAACTCTGAAGGATTTGAGAACTTTGAAAAATGTTCACAAATGCTACTAATAAGAAATTTTAGTTAACCAGGATATCTAGAATTTAGTTTCATAGTTAACTAGGTTATCAAGAAAAAATAAACATATGGCTTTGAACCAAGCTCTGATACAAGACAACTTCTCATATAAGAAATCAAGAATTTATAAGCAGGCTATAATGCTTCATAAATATCTCATTAAACCAACCTTAAAAGCTTAAACCAAACTCTAATAGAAGATATACATGACAAATTCTTGATAATCAGGATTTTTGATACAAGATAGATTTTGATACAAGGAATCAAAATGTTTTAATCAATATTTTGTATAGGGAAGTTCTTACTTTCATGCTAATTGAAATTTTTTATCTATTAAAATATTTTAAGTCTTAAACTATGGGGTATCTTGCAAACCTCACTCTGAAGACTTAAGTTGAGAAATATTTTTGATAGTATAAAACTCAGGGGGAGCTTACAAACCTCACTCTGATATTTTTTTATGTGATTCAACCAAGTAAAAAATATTCATTAAAATCTATAGTCCTGTCATCATCATTAAGGGAGAGATTACAAGAACAAGATTTGGTTATGCATTTGGCCTTATGTTTTGATGATAACAATAAATAGATTCATAAAGAATAATATTGTACCCTAATTTTTTCATTAAGTGTGCAGATACTAGATGCATGGTTTGACTCTGAAGAAGTGACGTGTGATGTCATCAGACTCTGAACCTAGTGCACTCTGACTCTGAAATGTGTGTTCTACAAATATAATCAAGCTCTGGATTACTCTCATCAACGCTTTTAAACATCACTGATCTAAAGATTTGAATTATGAACCTGACAAGAGAAGCATCTGGCATTTTCAAACTCTAAAGTTAGCGCTCAATAATTCTAAAGACCAAGTTCTGAAGACTCTGAAGACAAGGTTCTAAAGACTCTAAAGACAAGGTTCTGAAGAATATCTCATACTGACTCTAATTCTTCTTTTATACATGCTTTATTAACTCTCCATCTGAAGGCTCTGAATAATTGAAGATATGATCAAAAAAGTTTACGTGAGAAAATAATACACAATACAAGATAAATATTATTTCCACTATACTAATTTTATGGGAAAAGGGTTGTTTTATTGTAATAGTGTGTCTACCATTTTTACAGATCTTTATGCAAGGATACTGTAGCGGTGAAAAATTGAGATTAAACTATTGATTAACTTTAGTCATAAAGACGGGGGGTGGGGGGGGGGGGGTGGGGGGGGGGGGAGGAGATATATTTAAATATATATTTGTCATTCATTTTTTATAAGGGGTGGGAGAAAAATCTCTCATAGACTCACTTTTTGCGTCCCCATCAAATTGGGGGGATTTGGAGGGGAGGGAATACTCATTCGTCATAATTTTATTATATTTCCTAATTTATCCTCAATTATTTTTTTAATTCCAAGATTGTTCTTATGGAATTATTAAAGACTACGTTTTTTTCTTCTTTATGTTGTTTCACGTTTAATTTGTATGTTATTGTGTAGTTGCTATCTATACGTTGTTTTCAGGTGAGTTTTTCCCTTTTTATTTTGTTGAATTTCACTTTTATGATTTTATGTTGTTGTCATGTACTTTATTTTTCAATTTTTTTATGATATGTAGACCAACTATGAATGTTGTGTACTAGCTGCTAATGACTATCTTTTAAATTTGTTAAGTACAATTTGCAAATGGTGCTCCTAGATATCACAGTAAGAAAGACTACCCGATACAAAATGTTTTAGCAACATGCATTTTTTATTTAAAGTTCACTTCTATCTTCGCGGGATGGGAAGGGTCCGCCTTTGATTCGATAATAATAAAGAATGCGTTAACACGTGAAGATAAACTTAAAATTTCTCAAGGTAATATAAGAATAACCTAGACTTATAGTTATTTATATTATATATTTTAAACTATCACATTTATTATTTACCTTTACTATAGGAAACTATTATCTTGTTGATGCTGGATTCATGTTGACTGGTGGATTAATTACACCTTATAGAGGAGTTTGGTATCACCTAAAAGCATATTCGGCTAGAAATCCACCCCAAAATTATAAAGAGTTGTTTAATCTTAGACATTCATCTTTACGAAATGCAACTGAAAGAGCCTTTGGTGTATTAAAAAAAAATATTTGAGATTTTATCTAATTCTACATAGCCAAATTATGGAGTCAAAGCTCAAAAATTAATCATTTTTGCATGTTAGAATCTTCACAATTATTTAATGAGTGTAGACCCAGTTGAAGACCTTATAGCTGAAGTAGATGCTAAACTTGCAAATTAAAATGTATCTCATGACAATCATCAAGGTTTAAAAAGTGATAAAGACGAGCTTGCTCTGGTTGGGGATTATAAAAGATAGTGTATGACTTATATTTTATACTATTATTTTTATGTTTGTTATTCCTTGATGAAGTAGTACCAAATTTATTATGATGTTTATTGTGATATTGAGACTTCTTCATAATTATATTTTATTAACTTTGTTGTATTATAATTGTTCATGTTCATAGTTTATGGCAGCGAAAAATCAACTACCAATTAATGGTGGTAATTCTGAAACATTGACTTGGAATAGAGTCATGGATGATGCTCTTGTTGATGCTTTTATGCATGAATATGAAAAAGGTAACAAAGTTATTGGTACATTGACTACATCAGCATATGAAAACATTGCAGTTGAACTCCGTGCATTGTTTAGAAACAAAGTTGATAAGGTGAAGATAAAAAACCGTTAGAATACTTTGAAAAAAATTTCACTGAATATTATGACATTTTTAAAGGTGGTATCAGTGGATTTTCTTGGAACTCAACTACACAATTATGGGATGTCGAGTCAGAAGTTTGGGATGCTCTAATTGAGGTAACTTTTGATGAACTTTTTTTTTTTATTTTAAAATATTTTATTAATCAATTATTGTATAACTTTTATTAATCTTATATCTTTTATATATCATACTTTCTCAGTCAAAACCAAAAGCATCAAATTGAAAAAATGCACCACTTCCAAATTATGAGAAAATGGTGATACTTTATGGACCTAACCGAGTTAATAGAAAGGAATCTGGAACTTCAAAAAAGACAAGAAAACAAATGTCACCGGTCACAAATGAAGACTTTTTTTGAAACTATTCAAGATATTGATGACCATGTTGTTTGGAATGAGGTGAATTTGAAAAGTTTTGATGCTACTTACGATTTTTCTATACCTGAAACACAATCCCCAAATCCTTTAAGTGGTAGTAAAAGGAAGAAAAGGAAAGTGGTTAAAAACAAAGATACAAACAATGATATTACTGAACTTCAAGAATCAGTTGTCTTGGTTGCAAATGCACTAACATAAGGAAATGCTGCAATACGAGAAGGAAATGGAATAATGAGAGAGCATAAAAAAATATGAGTTGCCACCAATTTCAGGGGAAGAAGCATGGAATTTAATAAAGGAGTGTGGATTTGATGCAAAGTCATGGCCTCAAATATATTGCACATTCATGAAAGATGCTGACAAACATAAAATGATTCTCTAGTGTCCCTTGAAGCATGCAAAGGTAGTAATGCAAATGGTCTTTAGCTCATTGGATTGATCATCTTATAATAGCCTTATTACTTTTATGAATATTTTGTTTATAATTTAATATGTTTCTCAATATTTTGTTTAAATTTTAATATGCTTTTGAATATTTTGTTTCAATTTGTGTTGCTTATGAATGAACAAGTTTTTATTTGGTGAAATTTACTCAGAACTATTTTTATCTAGTATTGTTTTTAGTGTTACTAAACACGAGTGATAATTTTCGTAAGGATAAAATGTAATTTGGTTTCAAAATCCCTCCCCTCCCCTTGTGAACTAAACATATATGTAGTTAAAAGTTCCTCCCTCCCCTCCCCTCCCCTTGTAAACTAAACATATATGTAGTTAAAAGTTCCTCCCTTCCCCTCCCTTACCTTTCTTTGAAACAAACATACATTTAGTTAAAATATCTCCCCTCCGCTTCCCTCCCTTCCTCTCCGCCTCCCTCTCCCCTCGTTGAACCAAATAGACCCTTAGGATTTTTGGTGTTTGACAAGACTTCCTAAGTCTCGTGCCTACGTACCCAAAATATGCAATGGAGGATCAAAATCTCGTAGTTTGTGGTAGAAATAACAAAAAAAGATTTGTTTTGATTAATTTTAAATGGAAATACACTTTGTCATTTTAAGGAGAAAACTCAACTAATCACCCACAAGTAAATGAAAATGGACCTTTGCATCACTATTGAGAAGGGCTCAAACTTGGATAGAAATCAACAAGTATGCCACTAACTCTATCAAGTGGAAAATAATCAACATCAAACATCACTATGGAGATAGTAGAATTACATCTCAACTACGAAAATGATTTGTGTCTAATCCTTGAGAAAATTTGTTTAAAAGGAAAAGTGCACAAAGGGCCAAAAATAGTTTGAATGAGTTATGTGTTTTTTAAGTCTTTTGAAATGGTTTTGGTATGCTTAAGATGTCTTAGCATTTATTTAAGAAAAGAGTTTGAAAGTCACTTGAAAAAGTCAAGGTTTATTGAGAAAGTGGTTCAAGTTTGAAAACAAGAAGATTTTGAAAAAGGGAGAAGATTTGAAAATTTAAGAAGGGGAGGAGATGAAGAGACTATACATAAGAAAAGAAATAAAGTGCAAGTGTGTGCAAGTGTACTAACCAGAAGTGAAGCAAGCCAATTAACATAAGTCAAACTAAGCCTTCCCATCCTTTGGATTAAGCCACAAGCAAGGCAAATAAGCAAAGCACAAACCAGTGTAGTAAATGAAAAGAAGAACCCAGGCCAAAAGGTCAAAACCAACGAATCAGAGCCAAGTCTTTAAAAATTTAACCCAAAGACAAAGTTACCAGATGAATTCAAAGGTTTCAAATCACAACTCTAAGGCAAACGATCAAGAACCTAAATCTAATTCTACAAGTCAAACATCCAAGCTTGGGATAGTAACCAATAGTCCAAGGAAACAATTAAGTCTTTTAGGGAAAAAGAAGCATAACCATAAAAAATATGAAATGTAAATGATGAAATAAAAGCATAATATAAAGAACAAGAAGTAAAGGACATAAAAAGTAAAGGTGCAAGAAAATAAATGACATAAAATAAAAGTTAGCACAATAATATTGTTAGTGTTGATGTTAGAGTTAATAATCCGATTCGGGACAAATTTAGCGCTATGCTAAGCAATCGTAACACAATCTATAAGAAAGATAATACTATGGGAGGCCGGTCAATATCAATTTATGAACCATACATGTTAGAGATATGATAGAAATCATACTCCTAAAACATGTAGCACAAGTAAAAACCAAGGAGGGATCAAACACTAAGGCAAGAAGATTGGTTCATTACATCAATCAACCTTCCTGACAAATGAGGACAAACTTATGCATCAATCCAAAGTACTTCCAATAATCTTTGATCAATTAAATAGTAGATTTGAAATAATAAAAGTTCATCAAGCATCAATCTAAACATCATGAACAAGATGAACAAAAAATCATCCAATTGATCAAGAGAAAAGAAAAAGGAAAAATAAAGAGAATGAAAGTTGAAGAGAGGAACCAAATTGAATCAAGACTCAAGTTCAATTCATCATCAATTTCAATCACCTTTCTTGGTGGATTAAGGTACTGAACCTATCATCAACTCAAATCCCCAAAAATGAATCAAATGATTCATTTAATGATAGATTTGAATTGATGAAGATTCATCCAACCTCATCAACACCCAAAGTCCGTTGAAATTAAGGAGAACTTTGATCAAGAAGTTATGATCAGAGGCAAAAACCAGCAAACAAGCCAAAATGCAATATTACACAAATAAAAATGCATGAAAAAGATTTAAAATATGATTTTTAAATAAAAATAAAAGGGAAAATCAAGATGAAGCCTCTAAACAACAACCAAATACTCAAGAAAATTAAGATAAGTCATAAGCAAGTCAAAGATCACATAATAATTTTGGAGAATTTAAAATGCATAAAGGTATTTTTAAACAAATTAAAATGCATGAAAAATATTAAATCATGAAATAAAAATGTGAAAAAATGTGAAAAAGATAGAAAATAATTTTAAAAAATTATGAAAAAAATTTTTTGAGTGAAAAAGATGAAGGGAGTTATTTTTTATGATGTTTCAAAATTAAATGAGAAAATAAAAACAAATAAAGTGGAGCCTTGATATCATTTTCGGTCTCGTATCTTAGCCTCAGGATTAATTTTGGTCCCTTAACTTTAAAAATGTCCATATTAGTCTCTCAATTCTTCAAAACCTTTCCATATTAGTCCTTTTTGTCTTATTAGTGACGAAAAATTCAAAAATTAGACGCTAAATTCGTCGCTATTTAGGAAAAAAAGGAGTAATATGGAATATTTTAAAGAGTTAAGGGAACAATATGGACCTTTTTGAAGTTATGGGAGCAAAATGAATCCCGAAGTTAAGATACAGGAACAAAAAGAGTATTAAGTCTAAAGTGGAATAAAATGCTGCAAAAACATCATAGCCATCAGATCTGATCAAAGGCCAACAACCAAACATGCGTGCAACTATCATATCTCATTAAAATAGATCCAAAGGTCCAGATCAAATGAGACACGATGGAATCTAACTGAAATAATATGCTGGATCCATTTTAAATCAAAACAACCACTAATATAAAATGCACAAATAACAATGCCAAGTTTACAACAGATTCATATACACCATTTTAATAGGTTAAAGTTTTCGCTTCTAGTGAGTAGCTGGATTTATAAACAGTATTTTACTGACAGTTAGCTTAAAACACCGTAGTAATATATCATATTTAGAAAGCTTCAATTTCCATCAACTACATTTTTTTCCATTTTTTAGAGTACATAAAGCGTGTGTCACTTAAGTCCAATATTTAAAAAATAAATTGTAAATGATTTTATAATGATGAAGTAAACCAACCGTTGTTAGAGGACTTAAAATTCCACTACGGTTGGGTTGTCCAACCGTGATTAACGGGTTTAGTGATAAATTAAATCAAGACTTATGTATTTCTTTCATAAGATGCCCTAGGCGAACGAGTGAGCCAGCGACAACAGGGGTGGCGTAATCTTTATCCTCTTCATATACATTCATTTGGAGCTCAAATCTTCACCCTCTTTGTTCATTTGATTTTTCAGCTTTGAAGTACGGTACTCTTCAAAATCTTGATTCCTTTTTTCTTTGTTTATGTTGTATATGCTCAAATATTCACCCTCTTCGTTCAGTTGTTTCTTCAGCTTCAAAGTACGGTACTCTTCAACATCTTCATTCCTTATGTGTATAATATTTTTCAGCTTCGAACTACAATATTCTTCAACATCTTCATTCCTTTTTTCTTTGTTTATGTTGTATATGCTCAATTGAATATAAGAGTACATGTTTCATATGCTTTAGGTTTAGATTTGCATATGCATATGCTTAAGTTTTTGGATTAGATTTTGGGGTGTCATTCACATTATGTGATATGTTGGATCGAACTCTAGTATGGTTGAAGGATAGCTTCTGGTTCGACAGGAATTAAGCATAAGGTCGAAGTATGTTCATGTGCTACTGTCGGAGTAATGCGTGTTGTAGTCGAAGTTTGTTCTAACATGCATTAGTCAATACTGCTAGGGTTGTTAGCATGTTAAATTGGGCCTTTCTTCTAAGCCCAATTGTTTAAGTTAGCTTGTAATGGGTAATTGTTAAAAAGCCCATTAGGTTAGTGTGCTATTTTTCTTATAAATAGGATGCTAGTTTCTGAATCTTGGCATAAGGAGAAATAGGAAGATAAAATCCTAATTTCAACAGAGAGAGGTTATTTTGTTATTCTTGTATACTTGTAATGTTATTTCTAAGAGAAATGAAAGAATAATAGTTTATAACCAATCCTTGTTGTTCCTTGTTGTTTTACCTTGTTATCTTTGTTAACCCTAACCCTTGTGTGTTTCTTGATTATAAAGAAACCGTTTATATTTTTTTCAAGACATCTGATTCACAACAAATTAGTGTGAAGGTTTGGCCTTTATATATTTTGTTTTACCTTGTTATCTTTGTTAACCCTAACCCTTTGAAGAAGTTTAATCAGCCTTGTATTCTAAATACTTGAACGAACGAAAGGAGCATAAACCTTCGACGGTGGGCGAAGGTTTCGACGTTAAGGGAAAATTCTTTCAAAAGGATGGTAAGTTCAACAAGAATAAAGGTAAAAGTAAACAGAAATCTTATAGTGGCGAAACATCTGGTATTCAATGTTACCACTGTAAGAAGGAATGTCACACAAAAAAGGTGTGCCTTGAATGCCTGAAAGATCATAGAGGTAATGGCGGTGCAGGCATTGTTCAAGATGACTTTGACTCATCTGATGTTCTTGTGGTTTCAAGTAGCGACTCGAGAAAAGAGTGGATTATGGATTCAGGTTGCACTTGGCACATGACTCCAAACAGAGAATTGTTCGAGGAGCTATATGATTAAGATGGTGGATCTATGCTATTGGGAAACAACAAATCTTGCAAAATTGCAAGTATTGGATCTGTGAGATTCAAGCTCCATGATGAGTCAATAAGGTTATTAATTGAAGTCAGGTATGTACTTGACTTGAAGAGAAATTTGATTTCTCTTTGTGAATTTGATAGAAAGGGATGTGTTTTTCAAGGAGAGAAAAGTATCTTAAGAGTCATGAAGGGGTCGAAGGAAGTCTTGAGAGGCGTGAAGAAACAAGGCTTGTATACCCTTGAGGATGATGGTGTAAGGGTTCAACAAATGTTGCATCCATGAAACCTATGTTGAAGACAGGATTATGGCCTATGAGATTGGGCCATATCAGCGAAAGAGGCCTGGTCGAATTGGGGAAGCAGAGCCTGCTAGGAGGTGACAAATTCGAAAAGTTAGAGTTTTGTAAATCTTGTGTATTTGGTAAATCCTGTAGGGCGAACTTTAACAATGGAAAGTAAAGAACACATGGATCCCTGAATTACATTCATGTTGGTCTTTGGGGACCTGGAAGGAATCCTTCACACTCAGGTGCAAGGTATTTTATATCCATCGATGATGACTATTCTAGAAAGCTATGAGTATTCATTCAGAAGATGAAGGATGAAACTTTTGAGAATTTTAAAAGTTGGAAGATTCTGGTCAAAACTCAAACTAGCAGAAAGGTTAAAAGGTTGAGAACCGACAATGGCCTTGAATTCTGCAACGAAGCGTTCGACAGTTACTATGTTGAGTCTAGGATTGCAAGACATAAGACTATAGTAGGTACTTCTCAACAAAATAGCTTAGCTAAGAGATTCAATCGAACAATCCTTGAAAGGGTTAGATGCATGTTGGTTAGTGCTGGATTAAAGAAGGTGTTTTGGGCAGAAGATGTTTTGACAGCAACTTACCTGATAAATAGATGTCCCTCGACTGCCTTGGGAATGAAGACACTTGAAGAAGTTTGATCGGGACATCCACCTAGTCTCAACAGACTGAGAGTATTTGGTTGTGTGGCCTATGCTCATATTAGGCAAGACAAGGTCGAACCTAGAGCTCTGAAATGCATGTTCATGGGATACCCTGAAAGGGTCAAAGCTTATAGGCTATGGTGCCTAGAGCCAGGTCACAGGAAGTGTGTCACCAGTCAAGATGTGGTTTTCAATGAAGTAGAGATGTCTTTCAAGAAAACTGATGATGCTGACGAAGAGCTGGAACAAGGAGAGATTCCTGTTGAGGTGGAGCATGTTGATGCTGAATTGCGTACCCCAGATTGTAGCACCCCCAAATTTTCCCTCCCTTTTTCTAGTTTTGACTAGATTTTGTTTCGCTTTCATTTTTGCATTTTTCATCATATCATGACTCATAAACATACCTTGCACTGGTCTTCTTAGACATGAGGTCAAGAGTTTCTATGAATCAAATCATCAAGTATTGAGCTTACTTTCTTCAAGATTTGTCAGGCATCAAGAGCCTAGGGTTTCATCAGTCCTGAGGTTCAAGTTCATTGGTAAGCTTATGTACAGCAGGCTCAAGATCAGGGTTTGTTTCTCATCATGGATAGGAGATCAGGTTTACCAGGAGTGATGACATGGTTTCGAGTCAAATTGTCGAGGGTTTATTTTTGTTTTAAGTTACCTGCATCGGTGGTCATGTCCCAAGCAATGTGTATTCAAGATCCCAAATAGTGATTCATGGAAAGTATAATTCGAGTTATCATGGTCATGGTTTCAATCTTGTTCATCTGCGGATTTATATTCCAAAAATTTATTCAGACATATTCAAAGTGATTCAGGATTCTCTTGATGAGAGATTCAGAGGTTGACTCATTTAAATGATCGTCGAGAGTTGTTTATGGTAGTTGTGTTCATTTAATCAAAGGTTTACTGATGAAGGCAAGATTGAGGTGAAAGTCGAGATTTCATGGCCGTGTTGTTACCCATATCCATTTTCAAACCAAATTTCCTGATCAACATTCCTGGTTATTTTATCCATCTTTTCTTTCTTACATCCTTTTTATCCACGTTTCTATGCAAACCAATTACCCATTTTTCAAATCAATTTCTAATATCCATTATTATAATCATTTTTATCTAATTTTGTTTCATCCCATTAACCATTTCTTTTTTATTTATTCATTCAGTATCCATAAAATTAATTCCGATAACCATTTTTAAAAAACATATTTTCATATTCATTTGGATACCTATTTCCAACCCACATCCATTTTTAAGTACAATCCTAACATCCATTATATT
Source organism: Lathyrus sativus (assembly GCA_963859935.3). Classification (NCBI taxonomy): domain Eukaryota; kingdom Viridiplantae; phylum Streptophyta; class Magnoliopsida; order Fabales; family Fabaceae; genus Lathyrus; species Lathyrus sativus. Next base: position 266,755,237 of record OZ012735.1, read on the forward strand.
TTACATCTTTTCAAATTTATTTTATTCCATAAACCATATTTTTATTTCAAACCATAATTCAAGTTTCAATTATCCAAAGTAAGCCCATTAACTATATCCACATCTTTTTTCTTTCTATTTTTAAATCAATCTTGTGTATATACATTTACTATTTTGAAGCCAATCATCTCCTTACCCATATTCCCCAATTCATATTCATTTTTATTACATTATTTAAGTCCTAATTTTGCAAAGAAGGGGGGTTCATTAAAGGCCCATGAAGAAATACAAAAAGGAGGAGGATGGTTTATATGGCCCACTTTGTAACCATCCACTTCTATCAATTTCCAAGTCATGTAGTGCCAAGAATAACATGTCAAACACTCCACAAACATTGCCAAATGGTCCTACCCCAAAACTCTGCTACAAAAAAAAGAGCAAAACAACCTCACATAGGCTCAAATCGTTGTACACTTCTGTGGAGCAGGATGATAAAATGCAAACCGCAGGATAGCTACAAAACCGTTTGTACTATCTCCAAAAGTAGCCACCAAGAATTGCACAACAGACACCACAAGCGACCAAAACCTACAATAATTGTACTATCCCACAACAAACCTGTGCACAATACCACGCGAGCCTTCACAAGCCAACAAAACTTGCACAAATTGTTGCAAAACAACAGCAACAAGAAAAAAAGGAAAGTTGTACCAGAAAACTAAAAGAAGAGGTTTTGTTTCATGAATTTAAAGAGAAGAAAAATCCATAACAGGGAGAGGAAGAAAAAGAGAGAACCAAAAGAGAAAAAATTATGAAGAAAAGAATACAAGCCTTCATTAATGCTTGTCTTCCTCACCCTTCATCATTCAACCCGGAAAAAAACTGAAACAACAGTATCTGAACCAAACCTTCATCGCTTTGAACCCTCGCACGTTTTTGTTCAACAAAACCTTCAATCCCAAATATGTTCTCCAACAGATCCGTCGCCACCCATCTTCATCTTTTTTAACAATAACAATAACTCGCCACCATTTGATATCCCCGGGAAAACTAGAAGAAAAAAAAGCAAACAAACTTTGCGGAGGATCTATTCTGATTTCAATATCCATCGCAAATCACTCACGGTTCTACCATTTTGAACCGCCATGAGCTTCTCCTAACGCCATACCCTCCATCGTCTCCCTTCTCCCTTACAACAATCTCTTTGATTTTGATTTCTCTCATTCAAGTCCTCTGTCATTGATATCGTCGTGCTTTCGACCATAGATTTTGTTTAACCAAGAGAGAGCAGATGGAGGAAGGAGGTGGACCCGACGTGATTTGGAAGAGGGGAAAAGCACACGAAAAGCTGAGGTCAAGAATCAATCTCGCCGAAAATCGCAGGTGGAGAAAAATATGAGGAAGAACAGAGAGAGAGAGAGAGAGAGAGAGAGAGAGAGAGAGTTATGCAATTTTGACCAGAGGATGCGAGATTTGAAATACAAATGAGAAAGAAAATACACGGGTCATGTTTAATTTTTTATTTTTTTATTTTTTATTATAATTTATTACCAATTTGTTTATTCTTTCTCACCTCCATGAAGATGTAGTTGGGTCGGACTTTGCGCCATTTCCTACTCACAATCCCCATTTCAATTATTACAACCTCTAATCCTAGTGCAATATAATTTTTCCTTGATTATTTTTTGTTGATTTTCATTTTATTAATTTTGATGATTACTTTTGGATTAATAACTTAACGATAATCTTGATTTTAATTTCTTGTTTAAGTTTTGATAAACTTTGATTCAAAGCTTTTGTTAATTGTTGATTATTTTTGCTAATAATTTTATTGTTTAGAAATCGTCAATCAAATTCTTGATACTAGTTATTTTAATTAGAATTTAATTAGGTCTTGTTTAGTTTATTTTAAGTAATTTAGAATTAATTTTGTTTAGTTTTTTTATTTGAATAACTTTAGATTAGGATTTAATTAATTTAAAGTTAAGTAAGTGTTAGATTTTTGTTTTAGAATTAGATTTTTTAATTAACATTAAAAATTAGTTTTGATCCCAGAAGTTAGCTTTAAGTTAGAGTTAGAATTAATTTTTGAATTAACATATGATTAGGCTTTTGATTTCAATTTTTAACCTAATTAACTCTTTTTAATCTTTGACTAATTCTTCTCTTGTTTAGTTTCGTTTAATTCTCGAGTGCGTTTGTAAATACACTTGTATATACTTCTCATTAATTCTAATTTGGATATCAATTTGATGTTGTCTGTGATTGCGATGCTTCGTGTTTATTTGTTGTTTACCTCTGTATTCACATGATTCCTTAGGATTCCTAGATCGACTTAATTTTCAATTAAGTTAGAGGTAAGAGAGACATTAGTCTTTCAATCCAAGCATGACAATATTAGGTTGGTTTCTCCTCGCTTGTCTAGAGTATTTAGCGTATGCCCTTTGGGCGATATGCAACGCATTCGCCCTCGTGTCATAGTCTTTAGTGTGACGTGAGTCTCAAACCAACTCAATCCACTTCACTAAAACTCACAAAAAAAACCCAAATCTTTTATCCTTTGTGATTTCTCTTCAAACTTCATTTTCATAAAAGAGTACATTACTTTTCCGTTCTATCGCAAACAGGCGTCGTCCCTAACTGCTGGAATGGAAGCTTTGCATCACTCATAAAACACACTTAACCAACCTGTAGTTTCGTTTCTCGAACTACGTTTGCTCTGATTTCTCATACCAGATGAGGATACGTAGGTTCAAGATGACAATGTCTTGGTGAGCAACCTTCCCCCCATCACCTGTAGTTTCCCGAACTACGTTGACTATAACTTTCCCATTGCACTAGGGAATACGTAGGCATAGGGCGACGATGTCCTATCAAGTCTCTTCTATTCTTTCTCTTCACCCCTATTTAGCAGTAGCTTTTAGATGACTCACACCCTTTTATTAGACAACAAGTGTGGATCCCGTTGAGTACAACGGACGTGAGGGGTGCTCATACCTTCCCCTTGCGTAACCGACTCCCGAGCCCAAGATTTGGTTTCGATGACCTTGTGTTTTCCCGTTCTTTTAGGTTTTCTTTGATCGTTTCCTTTCCCTCTCTTCGGGATAAATAACATTCGGTGGAGACTCTTCTGTTTGTTTCCGCCGACCCTTTTACGCAGTTGCGACACAAATAAAGTCAAAGAAGACGCAGAAGATGTTATCAAAGATGAGGAGACTGATAATGACTACCTACTAGCAAGAGACAGGTCTAGGAGAGTCATCAAGCCACCTCAAAGACTTGGGTATGTAGATCTTATAGATTATGCCTTAATCTCTGTAAGTGAGGTTCTAGATGAAGAACCTAGAGACTATAAGGAAGTTATGAGGAGTCGAAAGAAGATTGAATGGCTGAAAGCCATGGCTGATGAGATGAAATCTCTTCATGATAACAAAACCTGGAGCCAGGTTACTCAGTTGTTAATGGACTTTCAAAGTTAAGGAAGGAATCAAAGGAGTGGCGTCAAAGAGATACAAGGCAAGATTGGTTGCTAGAGGGTTCACTCAGAAAGAAGGTATCAACTTCAATGATATTTTCTCTCCTATTGTGAAGCACAGATCCATTCGAATGTTGCTTAACACAGTGGCACAATTCGACCTTGAACTGGAACAAATGGATGTAAAAATTGCATTCATGTATGGTGATTTAGATGAAACAATCCTGATGAGGCAACCTGAAGGGTATGTCGAAAAAGGGAAGGAAGATTATGTGTGCAAGCTGAATAGATCATTATATGGACTGAAACAATCACCTCGACAGTGGAATAAGAGATTTTACAAGTTCATGGCACGCATACGTTTCATTAGAAGTCAGTTCGACCACAATGTTTACTTCAAATTTCGACCGGGTAATTCATTTGTTGTTTTGTTGCTCTATGTGGATGATATTCTAATAGTAAGCAACAATTTCGAAGACGTAATAAGGGTGAAGGCTGAACTCAATAAGGATCGACATGAAGTATCTGGGAGCTGCATCCAGGATTCTTGGGACTGACATCCGAAGAGATTGGAAGTTGTCAAAATTATGCTTATCTCCAGAGGCATACCTACAGAAGGTTCTCGAAAAGTTTGGTATGTCGAGTTCAAATCTTGTTATGACTCCGGCAAACCCTAAACTCAAGCTGAGTATCGACCAGTGTTCCAACACTGATGTTGAAAGAAATTATATGAATAGCATTCCATATGCTAATATAGTGGGTTCTTTGATGTATGATATGGTTTGTACTAGACCCGACATAACATATGCAGTAAGTCTTGTAAGCAGGTACATGGCGAATCTTGGAAAGGCTTACTGGAAAGCATTGAAGTGGATTCTAAGGTACATAAATGGGTCTCTGAATAGAGGCCTAATTTATGGTAGAGCCTTGGGTGAAGATAGCAAAGCAACAATCGAAGGATATGTCGACTCTAATTATGCAGGTTGTATGGATTCCAGAAAGTCTATTTCTGGATATCTGTTCACTATGTTTGGGACAACAATTAGTTGGAAAGCTACACTTCAGAAAGACGTTGCCAAGTTGCAAGTTTTTCCACTGTATGCAGTTGATAAAGCTGCATGAAGAAATCTAGTTTCATGATATTATAGAGTTAGATCCAAGGTGGAGATTTGTGAGATGTTGGATCAAACTCTATTATGGTTGAAGGGTAGCTTCTGGTTCGACAAGAATTAAGCATGAGGTCGAAGTATGTTCGTGTGCTGCTGTTGGAGTAATGCGTGTTGTAGTTAAAATTTGTTCTAACATGCATTAGTCAATATTGATAGGGTTGTTAGCATGTTGAATTGGGCCTTGCTTGTAAGTCCAATTATTTAAGATAGCATGTACCCTAAGTTAGCTTGTAATAGGTAATTGTTAAAAAAAACCATTAGGTTAGTGTGCTGTTTTTCTTATAAATAGGATGCTAGTTTCTCAATCTTGGCATAAGGAAAAATAGGAAGATAAAATCCTAATTTCAACAGAGAGAGAGGTTATTTTGTTATTATTGTATACTTGTAATCTTGTTTCTAAGAGAAAGAAAATAATAGCAGTTTATAACCAATCCTTGTTGTTCCTTCTTGTTTTACCTTGTTATGTTTATTAACCCTAACCCTTGTGTGTTTCTTGATCATAAAGAAACCGTTTATATTTTGTTTCAAGACATCTGATTCACAACACATTATTATACATGTATAAATTTCAGAAGTTGTTATGGATCGTAGTTGGATGAAAGCCGATAGATTAGTTCTGGTTTATGAGAACGGAGTTCTTGAATTCCTTGAATACGCTGATTCTCGATAATAATGGTATCTTTTATCGTCCTTGTGTTGTTTACGTGAATATCAAAAAGGGTACAAAGAAAGAAATATTCCATCACCTTTGTTGTGATGGTATATGTCAAAATTATATAATATGGATGTGGCATGGTGAGGTGGATAAAGAGGAAAGTCGGGCGTCACAAAGTCAAAGAGTGGATGAAGATGAATATATGGAAGATCAACTAGAGGATATGTTCTGTGATATTAGGGAATCTTCTTTTAAGAATGCTCATATTTATGATACTTTATGTAGTGATAAAGACACCCTTTTATATAAGGGATGCACAGATTTTACACGATTGTTGGTGGCGTTAAAGTTATTTAATCTAAAGGCAAAAAATGGATGGTTGAATAAAAGTTTCACGGATTTACTTGAATTGCTTAAGCAAATGTTACCAGAAGATAACATTCTCTCAGTTGCCAATTATGTCATTCCTTCTCATTTTCACCTTTAGTATTCTTATTTTATTATAATAATAATAATTATTCCAATATTATTATTACCAATTATTTTATAACTAAAATAATAACAACATTATCTCATAAGAATATTAATTTATTCATCATTCTCACCACACCACCCATTTTACAAAATTAGCCATACACCCCTCACCCTCGAGGTCATTAACATTAAGGTCACTACCCCTTATCGCAAGGTACCCTAAACACAACAAAGCATGCATAATCACATTTATACACACAACTTCACAAAATTAAATTACGAAAAATAATTTAAAATAAACGGTCGTTACAACTCTCCCCCACTTAGAATAGTTTCGTCCTCGAAAATTACCTGACGCGAATAACTCAGGATACAACTCTCGCACCCTACTCTCCAACTCCCAAGTTATATTTCCTCTAGAAACGCCTCCCCACACGACCTTCACGAGGGAAATCTCTTTGCCCCGCAACTGTTTCACTTTGCGACCATCAATTCTCACAAGCAAAGCCTCCACACTACAGTTATCCCTTAATTGCACATCATCCATTGAAATCACATGCGACGGATCTGGAATGCACTTTCGTAACTGCAAAACATGAAATACATCATGCAGATTAGACAAACTTGGTGGAAACTCCACTTTATAAGCAACAACTCCAACCCGCCCTAATATCTAATATGGACTGATAAAACGAGGAGTGACCTTCTTTGACTTCAAGGCGCGTCCAACACCGGTCACTAGAGTGACTCTCAAGAATACATGGTCCCCTTCTTGGAACTTAAGATCCTTTATCGTCTTGTCATGATAGTTTTTTTGTCTACTCTGAGAAGCTTTCATTTGTTCCTAAATTAGTTTCACTTTCACCGTAGTCTATTGAACTAATTCAGGTCCAAGCACCATACTCTCACCACATTCATGCCAATACAAAGGTGTCATGCACCTCCGACCATACAACACTTCAAAAGGTGGAATCCCAATACTAGAATGAAAAATGTTGTTATAAGTGAATTCAATCAATGGAAAGTGACTATCCCAAGCACCTCCTTGTTCTAGAACACAAGCCCTCAACAGATCTTCTAACGACTGAATACTTCTCTTTGTTTGACCTTCCTTATGTGGATGATAAGTCAAACTCAACCTCAGCTTAGTACCCAGCGCCTCTTGCAAACTCTCCAAAAATATGGAGTTGAACCTCGGATCTATATCTGACATAATTCTCAATGTAATTCCATGAAACTTAACAATTACACAGATGTAGATTTATGCCAACTTCTCCATAGAAAAACTGATGTTAATAAGAATTAAATAAGTCGACTTCGTCAAGCTATCTACTACCACCTAAATAACATCATTCCCTTCACAGTCTTTGGCAAATCTGACACAAAATCCATGGAAATACTATGCCACTTCCCTCATGGGATATTCAACGGTTGCAGCAGACCTAAAGGCTTATGATGTTCAATCTTTAACTTCTGACAAGTCAAACATGTGTAAATAAATTCAACAATTTCCTTTTTCATACGGCCACCAAATAATTCCTTCAATTATTGACACATCTTGTCGCACCAGAATGAACTCAACCTACTTCAATGTCCTTTTTTAAAGAATAATTTTCTTAATTTTTGGAACATGTAGAGTACACACTCTATCACCAAACCTCATCACACCATTCTCATCAACTCGGAATTCACCTCTATTACCTTGGTTAATCAAGATCAACTAATCAACCAATATCAAATCAGATTTTCTGACCCCCTTTGATTTCTTCAAGAATACCAATAGTCAGTTTTAACATCCCCAATTTCACGCTGTTAGAAGTTTCCTCACACACCAAACTCATGTCTCTGAAACTTTCTCATCATAAGCAAGGACTTCCTGCTCAAAGCATTCGCTACCACATTAGATTTACTGGGATGGTAACTCAAATCAAAAATCATAATTTATCAAAAGTCCAAGCCACCTCATCCGTCTCATATTCAACTCTTTTGGATCGAACAAATACTTCAGACTCCTATGATCACTGACCATCTCAAATTTAGAGCCAAAAAGGTAATGTTTTCAAATTTTCCACACGGACACTACATCTGCTAATTCTAAGTTATGCATAGGTTAATTCCTTTCATGAAGTTTCAATTTTCTAGAAGCATAAGTAACGACATGACCATTCTACATTAGTGCTCCCCTAAGAACCATCTTCGAAGCATTATAATATACTATAAAAGACCCACTCGAATTAGACGACCAATACTAGAGTAGTCGTAAATGTCTTCTTTAATTTCATAAATCCTCTTCACACATAACTCCTCACACATAAGCTTGACCCTTTCGAGTCAACCGAGTCAAAGGTAACACCAACTTAGAAAATCCTCATTAAACATGCGATAAAACTAATCAAACCAAGAAAACTTTGAATCTCAGTAGCCGAGTTTGGAGTTTTCCATTGCAACACAACATTAAAATTAGAAGGATCCACAGAAATTACACCACTAGATATCCCATGGCAAAGGAAACTCGCTTCTTTCAACAAGAACTCACATTTTGACAGTTTCTGCATACAACCTCTCCTCTTGCAACACTTACAACATAGTTCGCCACTGCTTAACATGCTCTCCTTATAATTTAGAATAGATCAGAATATAATCAATGAAGACCATGACAAATTATCCAAATATTCATGAAAAGCCTGATTCATATACTCCATGAACACACCTGGTGCATTGGATAGGCCAAACGACATCACAGTGGATTTATAATGACCATACCTCGTTCCAAAAACCATTTTCAAAATATCATCTAATTTAACACGAATCTATTGGTAACTAGACCCTAAGTCTATCTTGCTAAAAACATAGGCACCAACCAACTAGTCCATCAGGTCATTAATTCTCGGAAGTGGATACTAATTCTTAATCGTAACTTTGTTCAACTGCCGATAATCTGTAAACAATCTCATACTACCATTTTTCTTCTTTACCAATAATACTGGAACTCCTCAAGGCGACACACTTTGTGTTACCGACCTCTTCTCAAATAATTCTTCCAACCATTTCTTTAATTCACACAACTCTGAAGCATACATTCCGTATGGAGTCATTGACATCAGGCTCATATCAAGTACTAGGTCAATGGCAAATTCCACTTCGAGATATGGCGGCAAATCGCTTATGTCGTCTGGAAGTACATCTGGAAATTCACAGAGAACAGGTAATTCAACACTTATGACTTCACGATTAACTTGCAACTATGCAAACATTACCAACATCAAGACTTCATCTTTTAGAAGTTCATTCACTTGCGTAGCAGCTAACAACATCAGCTCCTTACTATCACCAAACCCAGATCCACACTCACTGGCCTATCTCTAGCCGTCACCTTGTTATCTACTCTCTGAGAAGCAACCATCAATGATACTAGATCGTTCTCCCTCAGAGACATTCTAACTTGACCGACGGGAAAGAAACTCGATTCTGCCTCATCTTCAGATATAAGAATCTACATTGACTCATCAAAATAATCTATAAGCACTTGGCTTAGCTCCACTAATTCACTACATACACTGTCTAAGATGGCAAGACACATCCATTCCATCCAACATGATCTCGTCTATTATCAACAAGAGATTAAGGGTGATCAGTTCCTCAATTTGTCAATAAACAACCGACAATCATAATGAGTCACAAACCATCTTTACCAAACTATAGTAGCGTATAACAACACACTTAGCCATCACTCCACACATGAAGCATCTTGGAGAAGCACAAGCTTCTCCCCCACTTGTTTCATTCCCAACCTGCAAATGGAAAACAAAACAAGCATCGACAATGTTTTCACACACATGTCGCATACTAGGGAACAACATAATTAAACAACCTGGCCGGATGGACCGACCTACCCTGATATCACTAATGTAACACCCTTCTAACCCCACAAAATATTTGCAAAATAATAATGATAATTTGGCTTAACTTACCACTCAAGAATGTCACACTTCATAGAAAACATTCATAATAATCATCCTACTTTGTAACATGGTTTAAAACATAATTAACGCCATTTTCTTTATGACTGCAACGCATAGATTAAACATCGCAGCGGAATCATAATTATAAAACAACTTCACTCATCTTCATAACACCAAAATAAATATGTTAACAACACAACATAACATATGAACTGGAATTACAATGGTTCGACATTTTCAAAACCATCATAAAATATGTTAATCAAGGAAACACAACATTCACATAACAGGCATTCCCAACTCGATGTTATGTATCAGAGCAAGACACCTTCTAGTTAATGAAAAATCATAAAGTACTCCAAAGCTATCTCCAATGCTTCTACAAGCTACTCCAAAGCATTTGTGCGTTACCCATGTGGAGTCAGCATTCAAACAGAAGGGGTGAGATATCATGATAATATAAAGGAAGGCATGTTAAATACCATGCGTGAAGTTATCACAACAAAAATTAAACTAACATCTCACACCAATCATCAAACAATATCATCACCAATTATTCACCAAAGAAACAGTAAATCACACGATACAAATCAATTAATCACCAATCACCACGTATTTAACAACTTAGCAACATAGATGACATATAACGCAATGAGAATCACACCCGACTCAATGTGTATGCATGTGGTACCAATTTTCATGAACACTTAGGTTCACCGTTCTAGTCCCCACCTCCTAGGACCAGACCACTCACTGATCCATCACCTCTGAATCAACTACCGGCCCCAATACACAAAATAGGATTTTAGGCTCACCAACAAATAACCATTTGTCCACAAATATATGCAATGCAACTATTTATGCATACAACAACACCAACACCATCGTGTATAACAACCCACCACCATGGTTATTGTACACCACCCAAATTGTCCAACAAGCATAACATGTAGTTCATGCAACATATATACATCTTTTTATTCAATCACCACAACTCAACAATATCACATTTGAAATAATGCTTTATACCACACCACATCATAACATAAACTTCATTCACGTGAAACAATAAAATGTCACTACTCATGTTCACAAAGGTATGCAATGCGGCTATTTATGCATATGAGAACGATAGCATAATCGTGCATAATAACCCACCACCATGGTTATTGTACACTGGCCAAATTGGCCAACAATCATCAAATTATATTTCAAACAGTATCGACATATACATGTATTTCTTTTTCATTCATAACAACATTATTTAACATTCTCATATTACACCAACGACATCATTAAAGCATCTTCATATTACCATCATTAACATCACAACAATATCATCAAACATCACAACAATGTCATCAAAACATCACAATAACATCATCAAAATATCTTCATATTACTATAATTAACATCACAACAACATCATTAAACATCTTTGCAACAACACTCAAGGTTCGTCACTTGCACCACGACTTCTTAAGGTACACAACAAGAAAAAATCATATTCTTCAAGATATTAGACATAAAAATATTAGGAAAATGATTCATAAAATTATACCATGTTAAAGTTCTACTTATTAGCTTTCCAGCGCTTCGAACGGTTCGTCATTTGGAATAATGGTTATAAAGTTTTGATCGAAACCGTTTCTAGCGTTTTTCTACCTATGAGTCAACTCAGAGGTCAACGCACGGAGTATTTAGGTCGACTCAAAGGTCATCATTGATCAAGTATTCATAGTAACCACCATATAAAACAATATTCCACCCATAAGACAAAACCTAACTTCTACCCACCATTCAATATGTTAACCTTTATAGGATCAGAACCTCACCCTTACATCAAAATCAAGCTTTCCAAACTTTCACATATGGTGGTTCCTCTTCTTCTCCTCTAACCCTAGCCTTTCTCACTTTCAGTTCCAAATACGTACGATCAGAAAACAGATTCCAATCTCTCTTCCAACTCCCTTATAACTCCTTTAACTATGATTTGCCTCTTATGCCCTTACTTATTCCTCTAACTCTCTATTTTGCCCTCAACATTCTCCGAATTTCCAATTATGTCATTCCTTCTCATTTTCACCTTAGTATTCTTATTTTATTATAATAATTATTATTATTCCAATATTATTATTACCAATCATTTTATAGCAAAAATAATAACAACATTATCTCATAAAAATATTACTTTATTCACCATTCTCAACACACCACCCATTTCTACAAAATTAGCCGCACACCCCTCACCCTAGAGGTCATTAACATTAAGGTCACTACCCCCTATCACAGGGTACCCCAAACACAACAAAGCATACATAATCACACTTATACATACAACTTCATAAAATCAAATTACGAAAAATAAATTAAAATAAACGGTCATTACATGCTTTATGGTCTCTATAAAGGCAACCCAAAGATGAGAGGCACTGCGCCAAAAGATTTTTGGCAGCACAACGAAGACAGTGCTTTCTATAAAAGTGCGGCTAAAGATTTAAAAAAATAAAAAGAAAAAATCGCTGGCTTTAGAAAGCGCTATCTTAAAAACTCTGCTAAATGTTGTTATTTTGCAATACAATAGAAAGTGCTTTTAAGAAAGCGCTGCTAAATTAGAGGGATACGAAAGTGCTTTCTAAAAGTGCTGCTATAGAGGGGATACGAAAGCGCTTTTTTAAAGCGCTACTATAGGGAAGATACGAAAGCGCTTTCTTAAAGCGCTGATATAGGTCCTGCCTTAGGCAGACTTTAGAGAGCGCTTTCTTAGAGCACTGCCAAAGGTGGGGGTTACGAAAGTGCTTTTAAGGAGAAAGCGCTGTTATAGGGGGGGTTTACAAAAGCGCTGCTATAGGTCTTTAGTTTATTAAAAGTAAAACAAACTTTTGATTTCAGACACAATATTCTTTCTTTCTCTCTCTCGTGTATTCTTTCCCTCTCTCAAGACAAAACCCTACTCCCTCCGTCCGTCTCTCTGACTGCTATACTGTGTTCATCATACTCCCTCTGTTTGTCTGTCCGACCGCGTCTCCCTCCATCGTACTCCCTCCGTATGACCATTGTATCCCTCAGTCTTCCCGACGGCCACTTCCACCATTTTCAAGGTAATATGCTAATGTGTTTTCTTTTGTGTTTAGAAAACCAGATGAAACCTGAGTTGTAGTTTATGATGCAATTGTTACTGCTATTTTTTGTATGAGAGTGGAATTTGATCTTGGACCACATGAGAAATTGTTACTATTACTGTTCAGATTTATGGCATGTGAGTGAAAAACTTGAAATGTGAATGGTATACATGTATTACTATAAGTATTAAACTAGAGTGAGTTTGTTGCGAGCTATTGAATGCCTTGCTAGAAATTAAATGCAGTAAGTTAACTAATCTGAATTTTTATGAACTAGCTTTGGGATGCTTGAATGCAAATTAGCTCCCTCATGTAATGGTCGTTTAGGTAGGATTATCATGAGTGAAGTTGCAGTTAATTGGTGAATGCAATTAGTGAATCGAATATGAAGTTGGTTAGGTTGTTAGTTGAACATGCGAAAGTTAGTTTGAGATGAGTTTCCAAGCTTGTTGTTCTATTATTGACTGTGGAGGAAAATGATCAAAGAAAAAATTAATAGAAACTCTAGAGGTTATTATATAGTTTTGCAAAACAGAGAAAGCTATGGTAATTGGATCTAAAATATATATTAGAAAAATGTGAATGTTGGGCAATCATTTGAGAGCCGATCGGCCAAATTTGAAGATTTAAAATTCAAATCAAATGTCTCAAATTTCAAAAACGTATCCACATATATCAAAGCAAGGAGAAGTGATAAGTCTTTATGAATTTATAGTATGAAAAATGATATAACTAGTTGTTAAGATGAGAGTTTGTTAAGATCTTATGAATGTTTGTTTTATTTTAAATTTGAGATAAATCTTGTTATGTTTTATTTTTAATCAATAGTCATGACAATACCAATGAGGATACAATTTAAATTTAAATTTTATGTTACACTCTATAACTATCTTTTAATTATTGAAAAATAATGGAAACTTGAATTAAGTAACGAGAATGTTGTTGTTGATGTTGTTAATGTTGTTGATAAAAACATGAATTAATTTTGTATGTTAATTTGTTATAGGGGTTACTTGTGAAGAGTAAGATTGTGATCGTTTCCAAGAATCTTACAGTGTAGTTTTAGAAGTTGTTGACTTCTCTACAGTTGCTACATGTAATCACTGTTGTTGTTTAACTTACTTAGTTTAGTTTAGCCTACTTAATTAGTATGGATAAATAATGGATGTATTCCAATCGATTATTAAAAGAGTACGAGAATGGGGTATCAAAATTCGTTAAATATTCTATTGAACATGCCAAAGACCTCAGTAGGACCACATGTCCTTGCTTAGGTTGCTGTTATGGGTGTCAGATTGACGCAGTTCAGTTGGAATCGCATTTAAAGAGGCATGGAATTGATCGAAGTTATACATGTTGGACATTACATGGTGAGATAAGTAACGAGAATGTTGAACAGGGGGATAATAACGTCAATGGCACATATACATATGACTATGATCGAGTCGAAGAGATTGCAGAAGTACTTGGAGAAGATCTTCAGGATTGTCCCAAAATGTTTAAGAGGTTGGTAAGTGATGCTGAGAAACCGTTGTATAAAGGTTGCACTACTTTCATAAGATTGTCTGCAGTATTAAAGTTGTACAACTTAAAGGCGGGAAATGGATGGTCGGATAAAAGTTTCACAGAGTTATTAGCCCTCATGAAAGAGATGCTTCTAGAGGATAATGTTCTTCCCAATCGAACCTATGAAGCCAAAAAAATGTTGTGCTCTATTGGCATGAGCTATGATAAGATACATGCTAGTCCAAATGATTTCATTTTGTTTTGAAATGAATATGCATAATTAAACGAGTGTTCTAAATGCGGTGTATCTCGGTATAAGAAAAAGTTGTCCCCATCAAAAGTGTTGTGGTATTTCCTATAATTCCGAAATTTAGACGCATGTTTCATAGTGAAACAGATGCAAAACACTTGACTTGGAATGCAGATGATAGAACTATAGATGGAAAGTATCGAAATCCGACATATTCACCATAATGGATGAAAATTGATAATGAGTATCTTGATTTTGGAGAAGAAGCGAGAAACCTTCGCTTGGAATTATCTACTGATGGAATGAACCTGCATGGTCTGCAAAGTATCTCACATTCCACATGGCCTATGATTATTATGATTTATAACCTACATCCATGGTTATGTATGAAGCTTAAGTACATGATGTTCTCTATGTTAATTTATGGTCCTAAACAACCAGGGAATGACATAGACATATACTTGACACCTTTAATCGAAGACTTAAAAAGTTTGTGGGAGTATGGTCTGGAGGTTTATGATGGATATGGAAAAGAAAGTTTCAATTTGAGGGTGATGTTGTTAGGCACAACTAATGATTTTCCAGCATACGAAAATCTATCAGGGTATAGCATTAAAGGTCAATGTGTGTGTCCTATTTGTGAAGAAAACACAGATTGGATGCGATTGGAATTTGGTTAGAAGAATGTATTTCTTGGTCATTGTAGATTCTTAAATTATAATCATCACTACCATGGGTGGAGCAAAGAATTCAATGGAAATTTAGAACAAGGTAGAGCTCCACCTCCATTGACAGGTGAACAAATTTTTGAAAAGGTGAAAGACGTGAGTACTAAGTTTGGAAAGCCTTTTGCTCATACGCTTGTCACGCGTGGGTGGAAGCAGAGGTCAATTTTTTTTGAATTGCCATATTGGAAGTTGTTGTATGTAAGACATTTTCTTGATGTTATGCATATTAAAAAAATGTATTTGAAAGTGTCATTGGTACGTTACTCAATATACATGGAAAGTCTAAGGATGACCTTAAAGCACGAAAGGACTTGATAGCGATGGGAATAAGAAATGAATTAGGACCCTTGAAGAAAGGAAATCAAACATATATACCACTTGCTGCTTATACTTTATCTAGAAAGGAGAAAAATAGATTGTGTAAGTTTCTAAGTGAAGTTAAAGTTCTAGAAGGATACTCTTCAGATATTAGAAGACTTGTGTCTATGAAAGACCTCAAGTTAAAGATTTTAAAGACACGTGATTTCCATGTTATAATGGAATACTTTCTGCCAATAGGTATACGTTCTATTTTGCCAAAAAAAATAAGAAGCGCAATAACTAAATTGTGTTTTTTCTTCAGGTCAATTTGTAGTAAGGTGATCAATCCTGCGATCTTACGATCATTGGAAAAAGAAATAGTTATTACTTTGTGTGAGCTTGAAATGTATTTTCCTCCATCATTTTTTGACATAATGGTACATCTAGTTGTTCATCTTGTGAAAGAGACACAATTGTGTGGACCAGCTTATATGAGATGGATGTACCCTGTTGAACGTTATATGAAAATATTGAAAGGGTATGTGAAAAACCAAAGTCGACCAGAGGGATGTATTGTTGAGCGATACATTGTTGAAGAAGCGATTGAGTTTTGTACTGAATATTTGTCCAATGTTCAATCCTAGTGCCTCCCAAAATCTCATGTTGAAAAAAAAGTAGGAAAACAGTTAATTGAAAATAAAGTTGTGAGAATTTCAAGGGCTGAACGGGAGCAAGTGCATTTGTATGTTCTACACAATGACATTGAGTTTGAGCCATATGTTGAAATGCATAAGGACGTTCTCCGAGGTTTAAATCTGAATAAAAATGAAAATTGGATAGTACGAGAGCACAATCAAAGTTTTATACTATGGTTCAAGGATCATATATTTTCAAAGTTTTATTCTGATCCCGCTTCAATAACAGAAAGGTTGAGATGTTTATCGTATGGTCCAAGTTTTCATGTGTTTTCTTATAGCGCATACGCAATTAATGGATACACATTTTATACCAAAGAATAAGATGATAAAAGTACAATGCAAAATAGTGGTGTCACCGTGCTAGCTGAAGCAATGCACATTTCAAGTGTGAAGGATTTAAAACCCAAACATGCAAATCTGTCATATTTTGGGGTTATCCAGCGTATTTGGGTGTTTGATTATGAGAAGTTTCAAATTCCTATCTTTGGATGCAATTGGGTTGAAAATAATAGTGGCATACAAATGGATAAGTCAGAATTTTTGCAAGTGGATCTTAATAAGGTGGGGTACAAAGATGAGCCTTTTATTCTAGCCACACAAGCTAAACAAGTATTCTATGTCACTGATCCGGCAAGTACGAAATGGTATATAGTTCTTTTTTCCAACAAAGTATTTGATGATAACATTGGAGATCAAGGTGATGTTGATGTTGAGAAGGAATCTTATATTATAGATGATCAAGATGAGAATATTAAAGCGGATGAATCATATATTAGAAATGATCATAACGAGGTAATTTGGATCAATCCATCCGTCCACGTTGTTAAGAGATAAGTAAACCACATTCCAACGAAGAAAAGAAAGAGATGTTAGTGACAAAGGTACTTGTAAAATTATATATTATGTCATTTAATAAAATTATATATCATGTCATTCAATAAAATTATATATGTTTTTCCTATTTATGTTTTTCTTATTTATGTTTTTCTTTTCATATATATTTGTCATTTATTTCATAAGTTTGATTTTCTAAATTACAGGTATTATGGCTAGCAACGAGGAAAAATCACATGATACTTCTAAAAATGATGGAAACGAACCAGCACATGATGTGGAAGGAGATATTACAAGAGGAATAATAATTATGAAAGGAATCATTCGTGCGAGAGATAAAGGTATAAAATATGATGTGGATTGGAATGAAATGAACCAATTAATTGAGCCTAACGGTGCGATGTTGACAAGTTACATTGGGGAACTTGTTCGTTCGCAAATTCCAATCACTTGTGATAATTGGAGAATTCCATTGTTGAAACCCGCTAAAGAAAAAATATGGAGTTAGATATAGGTATCATATCTGATATTATTTAATTATGTTGACAATTATGTCTTTAAATTACTTATACTAACATACTATATGTATGTTAATTTGTTTACAGAGGTCTTTTAGTATTGGTGACGACCGGAAAAAAATATTGTCTTCAATTGGCCGGAAAAAGACTCAGAGGATTTTGAGCGTTTTTAACGAACAAGTTTCTTAAGGAATCTGATGGAAAATTGGTTGAATCAGAGCGTCCAAAGAAGTATGCTGATTTGATTTCACTTGAAGAATGGGAAACATTTGTTGCCAAGCGAAGAACCCAAGAATTCCATGTAATTCTAACTTACCAGGAGCAATGTATAATATATATACTTCTTCCGCATGAGTTCTGATATGACTTAAACTTGTTTTTTCGGGTTGTGAGTGACATAAATCGGCAACAAGCATCAAAACCCGCGTATCCATACAAAAAAATGTGTTTGGGATATGCACGCTTACAACAAAAAAATAGTAAGTATATATAAATGCTTTAATATGATATAGTTAGAATACGAGAAAAGTGAAGCTTATTATCTGTCTTAATGTGTAGTTAGAAAAGGAGAAAAGTGATGCAACATCTCTTCCGACCATGTTTTGTGGAAGGCTGCTCGTGTGGGTAGAGATGAAGTCGTTCAGGGAGCTGTTTAATAAGTTTTTGAGCAATGTGTAAGTATAACATTAGTTCTGTCATAAACTCAAAAGTTTAGTAACATATAATATAATTATGCTTTTTAGTCCCCACTAATATTTATCTATATTTCAGGAGAGTCTATCTCAGTCTATAACTGCAGTTGAAGATGATGATTGCAGGTGCGTACTAAGTCGAATGTTTAATGTTCCTGAGTATTTTGGCCGTGTGAGGGGTAAGAGATTTGGTGTCACTCCAACAATATTGTATAAGGATCCAAAGAATAAAAATACTAGCAATAAACAAGTGATGGAGTCGTTGGAAGAATTGAAAGCTCAAATTCGTGAATTGCAAAAGGACAAAGAGAGATACATGTCAGAAAGGCGTGATTCAGAGTTTAAAGATACTAGTGACAAAGATAGTATCAATTATAATTTTCAGCAGAAACTTCCCGAGGTAACTATATATATTACATTGAAATTAATTTAGCACAATTTTCTTAATTAACATATATACACATTAATCATATTCATTGTTGATTTAGATCATTTCACCTTATCGGGTCTATTTATCATCACTGACTTATCGCATGGTTGGCAAGAGAAAAATGCATAACACTTTGGGAGACTTACTTCACCATAAACCGCTCCCTGTTGAATTTTTGAAAGTATCGATTGATATTTCTTTAGAGGGGGGTGCGCTATTGTCTATACCAGACGATGTTTCGGATGCAACATTGGTGGGAGACGCAATAGGATCGTATGTTGCATGACCATCAAATCTTATTTTCATAGATGATGAGGTAGGTTGAGCATCATTATGAACCTTGTAGTACTCAAATGTTTTACGACCCATACATGTGTTATTCTTACATTTACGTACCATTTATTTACATGATGATCTTAGACTCCTACAAAATCCAAATCAAAAGGTAAGGAAATTGTGCGGGAAACCGAGTCAACTGCATCAAAAAACAGGTACTCCTACATTAATTGATATATATGCATAGAAAATGTCAATTATATCCTCCAATTTCAATAGCCTTATGATTTTATACATTAATTACCTAACTTATATGATTTTTAGGTTCATGCTCAAGAGTCGCAACAAGTCAACAAGGGTAAAATGCCTAAATCTAGCAAGGTGTCCAACAAAAAAAAGGTCGAGCCTAAAAAAGTAAATGTTCCTCGATTTAGGTTGTGCCTTGAAAGATATGTTGGAACAGAATATGTGATGGAGGTTGGCATTTGTCAAATACCTATGGATGAAGGTATTTTCGATTTTGCTTATGCCGAAAAAATTGCTAAAGAGGATTTGGATCAGATTTTCCAACATTCTGAATTAGGTGTTGGTGTTATACATTCATACATCAGGTACTCCGATCAATTTTAATTAAATAATTAAACAATTTATTTGCTCATTTCAATGAATATATTCTAATGTTGATTATATTTTTATTTATGGTTCTTGTATGACAAGTTGTTGGTCTCGTATTAATTGACAGAAAGATTCTCATTCTTATCTTCTAGCTGTATCAATGCATGGTTAATCGATCACACTCTAGATGTAGTTAGAGATTACTTAGTCCAAGCATTTTTTTCCATATGATACTAGCCATGAGTTAGATTTCATTCTAATTTCATTTATTATAATTATTCATTTTTTGACATTCTATATAATATTTCCATCTAAGCTTTTGTCTTATTTTACAGTGGACACTGGTTGTTGGTTGCGATTAATCCGATAAAAAATAGTGTATTATCTGGATTCATTGGATGGTGATCAAACAAAATATCCAAATATGAAGAAGATGGTTGATACGTAAGTGATGAGATTGTTCTGAATAATTATCTTTATTTATTATGTGAGATTATTCTAAATATTCGTTTATATTATGTTAGAGCTATACAAATATTTCGATCACAAAGACAAACAAGAGTACCAAAGAGTAAGGCTAACAACATTAGATGGATCAGAGTGCAGGTATATTTTCACAATTTTGATTGTTATAGTGAATCTACTTGATAAAACTAGTTAAACTATATATCCTGATATATATTCGTTTTTTTCATGTGCAGTGTCCTCGTCAGTGCAATAGTATTGATTGTGGTTATTTTGTATTGAAGTTTATGAAGGAAATTATTCATTCGGGTCAAATAGAGATTCCAAACATGGTATGGATTTATAAGTTATATGATTTATTTTAATATTTAACCGATATTTCATGTGAGTAATTATTTTTAACTAAATCATGCATATTATGTTATGTTATGTAGTACTTTGATGAATTCAAGTGTGGTACTTACTCGAAAGATAAATTGGAAGAAATTAAGGAGGCATGGTGTCAATACATTCTTGAGATGAGAATTGTATAAGGTATATATATTGTCTTTCTGTCTTTTGATCGGAGTTTATGGTCTTTAGAGATTTGTGTTGTTCTGATGTTATGTACATACTACTGGATAATTATAGTTATGAAAGTCGTATATAGTTTTAGAATTTGTTGATATACTTCTAGAAGTTGTTGTGAGAATCTGGGAATATGAAATTTGTAATTATATGTATAGTTAATATATTCGGGAAGTTATCGGTTTTGAAATATATTTTAGAATTATGGATCGTTTCTGTTGAATATATATATATATATATATATATATATATATATATATATATATATATATATATATATATATATATATATATATATATATATATATATATATATATATATATATATATATAAGGCCTATGTGTTGAAATAAAGGCTTGTGTTGAATTACAATGATTATAAGTAGGTTTATGTGTTGAATTGTTATGGTATATATAAGGCCTATGTTTTGTAATAAAGGCTTGTGTTGAATATAATTGTTATAAGCAGGTTTATGTGATAAAGTATAAAGATTTGTGCAACAACATTCAACAAAAAGCCCTACATAAAATATGCACAATATACAACACTTTTACCCAAAAACACTAAGAAAAAGTGATTTTTAAAAGAAAAAAAATTAAAAAGCGTTGCTAAAATGGGGGAAAAGAAAGCGCTTTTAAAAGAGCTGCAAAAAGAGGAGAAAAGAGAGCGCTTAAGAAAAACGCTGATAAATGTCTTCAGCAAATATACTTTAGAGAGCGCTTTTAAAAGCGCTACTAAAAGAGGGGGGAAAGAGAGTGCTTTTAATGAAAAAGCGTTGCTAAAGGTCTTAAGAAAATATACTTTAGAAAACGCTTCTAAAAGCGCTGCTAAAGGGGGGGGGGGGACGAAAAAGGGGGCCTATAATAGCGCTTTTTACTTAAAAAGCGCTGCCTTTACCTACAAAAGCGCCACTTTAGCGCTTTTATGCGCGGATAAATGCCAAAAAAAGCGCTGCTAAAGGTCTTTTTTAAGCATAGTGAGGGTTAGGAGACAACCACGTTTGTGATCTTAATGTATTGCAAAGACGCAAATGAGGTGGGATCTTAGGGGTAGAAATTACGGTATGAAATATACAACTACATTTATGAATTTCATTTTTGCCCTCCAACGAATATTTTCGTTGCCAATATAAAGGTGTCTTGGAAGAATGGAATAACGCGCACAACTACACAGTAATAACTAGAACATGAACAACAAATACACAAAGAACTTTTGTTCATACACGTTCATAGAAAATATTTTTTTGTGTAAGTCTTTGTAATTCATTATTGTAATCTGCTTTCTTAGAAGCATCTTGTAACTGTTAGCTCAGAAAATCGACGTCCATATTAAGTTGGAAGTGTTGATTGGAATGTTAAACTCTTGAAGAGGTTTAAATAAGTTTTCAACTGGATCTTCATGATAGGTTTAAGTCGAAGGTGCTTACATAAGGAAAGGAATTATTTTTGGACTTAGAAAATATTTCTAAGAGTTGGGAAGCTACCTTCGAACGAGAATACTGATGATGTTCGACGCTAAGGAAATTCAAAATTCAAATAAATGAGGGAGTAGTTATTCTTGTCCGCTCCTGAATAAGACAAGTGGCGCACATCCAAGGGGCAGAAGCATGCAACGCGGTACTTGTCATATGTTAATTATTTTAAAAAAGTTAACAGCAATTAGTTTTGTTATTATAAATAGGAGTTCTAGCAATAGGATTGTGGGTGTTCACTTTGTACAAGTTACTCCAGATTTACTCAAAGTATCCGCGTGTAGAGAAAAGACTCTTGGGAGAATGTACGCGATGTAAACACCATTTTCTTCTTTAATGCAATTTAACGTGATGTAAACACCATTTTCTTCTTTGATGCAATTTACTTTAACTTTTCATCAAAATTTTATCTTTTACTTTATTGCAAGTTATGTTTCAGCATTTTGTCTTATTTCTTTTTTTTAGCCTTTCTTTGATGTCTTCAGCCATTTTTTCGATTTAATATTCTTGCGTTTCTTTTGAACCATATTTTTAGATAAACTTCTTTTTATGAACACTATCGAAGTGTTTAGTCTTCAGAATTTACTTTGAATCAATTGTTAGCACATGTTATAGGATCAATCTTATCGATCCTGTGAGTCGCCAAAGTTAGATTTGGAAGATCAGCGGTTGCTTTCAAATTTTCACGGGAAATAGTAATACACTTTGTATCCCAACTTTTGAGTTGTATTTTCTTGAGAGACTATGGTATATTTAGAATTTTTCAAGAGGACATTAACGGTTAGTCTTTGTGGTTGTAATAAAGTTTGATTATAGTGGCTTAAGTACTTGTGATAGGGAAAAATCACCTTGCCGCGTTGACTGGAGGTAGCTTCCTTTACAGCGAACCAAGATAAAAATATTAGTGTTCATCAAAGTGATGGTTTTTCTCAAAACCGACCCCTTTTTCACTTGAAGAAGCAGAACTAGTAGTACATAGGAAAATAACTTGCGCTAATTGTCCTTTAAATTTTTCATTTTCATGTTTAAAAATTGGATAATTATTACAATAAATTTTTACTACCCTTTCAACTAAAGGATCACAAACATTAATCTCATTCTCAAGTTTTGAAATAGTTTTTCTCAGGAGGTAAATTTTCTTTAAAAGCACTTATCACATATGCATGCATTTCAACATCATAGTCAAAACATTATATCTTTGAATCTTCACTTTTCTTGTATACCATGAAGCATATGTTTGTACATTCATCATTTGAGCTTGAATTGGATGATGAACATGATCTTTCATCTTCGTCTCCCTAAGTAATATATGTTGTACAAAATTTGGCAAATTTGTCCTTCTCGTAGAATTCCTTATCTTTCTTCTTATAATATTTGTTGAGATTTGGATTTGTCGTTCCGTAATGACGTGACTTTCAACATTCAAATTATGTGACATTTTCTCTATTTCTTTCATGTTCCTTCTTGTAAGGATGAGAGTTCTTGAAATTAACCAGATTCTTGTCGGAATGGTTGAGATTATATCATCAAAACCAAAAAATTGATTGCAGATTTGACATCAATAAAAGTATCACCTTAAAAGTATCTCAAGCACATTGATCCACACACCTTATTTTGTCTTTGACTTAAAGTAACTTCTATAACGAAATCACTAGCACCACACATAAACTCACAATGTTTAGAACAATTTAGTGCAATTATGATTTGAGAAAA
Source organism: Lathyrus sativus (assembly GCA_963859935.3). Lineage (NCBI taxonomy): Eukaryota > Viridiplantae > Streptophyta > Magnoliopsida > Fabales > Fabaceae > Lathyrus > Lathyrus sativus. Next base: position 266,779,137 of record OZ012735.1, read on the forward strand.
AACTTTAATGAACTTTTTATTACTTGTCGTAGAATTTACTAAGAAAGACTGAGTGGCATAATGATGGTTAGTGTTATCCAAGTCATGAGATGATTCAGAAGAGTGGAAAGTTCCCTCATTAGGCAGATCCAAAATTTCACCAAAAATCCTCAACAGATAGAAAGAGATGGAAATTTTACATATCTCTACTTTAAATACCCATTTTCGATAGCTCATGTTGGAGTATAACCGTTTTACTATTTTTGGTTGCACTACCTCTCACTTGCTTCTTATGAAACTTTTCTCCAAAATGTGGTTTGACATGAGAGCGGTCACTAAAGTTGTTATTCAAGAAGTTCTCTTGAATATAGGTGGAGAATTGATTTTATGTTTAGCTTGATGCTGAAGTGACTTGTGAAGTTCAAACTCTTTTTGACGCCATTTGATTAAGAGATAATGATGATAATTTTGCACCAGGTATGCAAAAAATAAAAGAATAGAATGATATCAGATGGAAGAATGACGACATTTCGTACCTTTTATAATCATATCATAATCGATTGTTTTTGTTTTGTATTTTATTAGAATGCAGTTATGACAATTATTTTGGATGACATAATCGATTATTGACTACACCTTTTTAAATTTGAATCTTTATACCCGATTAAGAGGCAAGAAAATCAGTTTCTTAAGCTTTTTGGGCAAGTTTACTTAATCCTTTGTTGAACTAAGTTTGCTTTATCCTTTGTCCAACACTATGAAATATCATTATTAGCTTGAAAAAATTTTAAACAAAAAAGAAGAGGAATATTTGTTAAGAAACAAGTGATGTCAACACAAAACTTATGATGCAAGAACTCAGCTTGTTAAGTAGATTTATTGGCCATGCATAAATATTAAGACTAAACAAAGTCGTGCCTATCATAAAAAGAAGATGGCCCTTCTAAATAGCTAGCTTGTTCAATAATTTATCTTCAAGATTTCCTTTAAATATAGAAAATCTAAGATAGTTAAAATTTTCCATACCAAAGTGAGTCCAAGCATATCTTCAATGTGCCTCAACTTAAATCCAAAATTATCTCCATCATAAAGCTTACATTTAATTGGAAATATCTGCTAACCAAAATTTTAACCATATTCTTAAATAAGGTGACTAATAACTTAATAATTTTTCTTAGTATATTTTCAAAATATCATAAAGTTGTTTATATAAAAGCGTGTCAAGGAATGATTGTCTTCCCGACTGACATGCATGTCATTTTACCATGATCCACCATCGTAGAATTTTTTTTACTAAGTGCCTCTTTAACAATGCTGAAGAGAAAAGGAGACAGAGGATCTCCTTTCCTCAGTTCTCAAGAGCAAGAAAAAATATTCATAGAGTTTTCTCATTTATCATGATGGATAGTTTGACTGAGTACAAAATGGTAAGAATCCAATCACAACTTTTGATCAAAGCCAAATTCAACAATAACTTTCATAAGATAATGCCAATCTAAAGTATCAAAAGTTTTTCTGATGTCTATCTTCAAATTCATACTAACTCTAAAGGATTTCTTGTCCAACAAATTAATGGATTATGAAGTAATCTCAATCCACTCATAAATATAGAAGACCCTAATGAAGTTGTTTTGTTGTTTTCAAAAATATTTATGAGAGAAGGTGGATAATCTATCTACAATGATCTTAATAAAGATTTTGAATTAAAAATTTCCATGTGCAAAAGGTATATATTTCTCAATAGAATCGATTACAGGTTGATTAGTTATCAAAGTCACATTGAGTGAATTGAGATTAGGAAAAATTCAAACTTGTTCAAAGAATTGATTCACTAAATTGAGAACATTTGTCCCCACTATATCCTAATAGGCGTGGAAAAACATTCCTGAAAGCCATCATGGCATGTAGTAGAATTACCATCCATATTGTGCACTACATTTTTAGTTTTCTACATCCTAGGCATTATAGTGCGATATTCATTATCCACATGAGTTATAAGTTATGAGATATTTCTCTCAACCATATCATTATAACTTTAATTGTTCTCTGAATTGAACAATATTTTTTTGTTGTAGAAATCAATAATAGGATTATCTAACTCAATGCCCTCCTCCAAAAAATATTTTCGTGCCTCAACATTGTGATTTTGTTACTATCATATCTCAATTTGATTGTATTGTGAGAAAACTATACATTCCTATCTCCATACTTAAACAACTTATTCCTTACCTTGTTCCTCCAAAACCGCTCATGCATATGCAATGCCTTTTTTAGCATAAGTTAATCATTTTTTTCTCCATTATGAACCTTGTAGTATTCAAATGTTTTACGATCCATACATGTAAGTTATTCTTACATTTACGTACCATTTATTTACATGATAATCTTAGACTCCTACAAAATCCAAATCAAAAGATAAGGGAATTGTGCGGGAAACCGAGTCAGCTGCATTAAAAAAAACAGGTACTCCTACATTAATTGATATATATGCATAGATAATGTCAATTATATCCTCCAATTTCAATAGCTTTATGATCTTATACATTAATTACCTAACTTATATGATTTTTAGGTTCATGCTCAAGAGTTGCAACAAATCAACAAGGGTAAGATGCCTGAATCTAACAAGGTGTCCAACAAAAAAAAGGCCGAGCCTAAAAAAACATATGTTCCTCGATTTAGGTTGTGCCTTGAAACATATGTAGGAACAACGTATGTGGTGGAGGGTGGTATTTGTTATATACCTATGAATGAAGGTATTTTCGATTTTGCTTATGTTGAAACAATTGCTAAACCATTTTAATTAAATAATTAAACAATTCATTTGCTCATTTCAATGAATATATTCTAATGTTGATTATGTTTTTATTTATGGTTCTTGTATGACAAGTTGTTGGTCCCGTATCAATTGACAGAAAGATTCTCATTCTTATCTTCTAGCTGTATCAACGCACGGTTAATCGATCACACTCTAGATATAGTCAGAGATTACTTAGTCCAAGCATTTTTTGCCATATGATACTAGCCATGAGTTAGATTTCATTCTAATTTCATTTATTATAATTATTTTGACATTCTATATAACATTTCCATCTAAACTTTTGTCTTATTTTATAGTGGATACTGGTTGTTGGTTGCGATCAATCTGATAAAAAAATAGTGTATTATCTGGATTCATTGGATGGTGATCAAACAAAATATCTAAATATGAAGAAGATAGATGATACGTAAGTGATTAGATTGTTCTCAATAATTATCTTTATTTATTATGTGAGATTGTTCTAAATATTCATTTATATTATGTTAGAGTTATACAAATATTCTGAGCACAAAGACAAACAAGAGTACCAAAGAGTAAGGCTAACAACATTAGATGGATCATAGTGCAGGTATATTTTCACAATTTTAATTATTATAGTGATTCTACTTGATAAAACTAGTTAAACTATATATCTTGATATATATTCGTTTTTTTTTCATGTGCAGTGTCCTCGTCAGCGCAATGGTATTGATTGCGGTTGTTTTGTATTGAGGTTTATGAAGGAAATTATTCATGCGGGTCAAATAGAGATGCCAAACATGGTATGGATGTATAAGTTATATGATTTATTTTAAGATTTAACTGATATTTCATGTGAGTAATTAGTTTTAACTAAATCATGCATATTATACTATATTATGTAATACTTTGATGAATTCAAGTGTGGTAGTTAATCCAAAGATAAATTGGAAGAAATTAAGGAGGAATGGTGTCAATACATTCTTGAGATGAGAATTGTATAAGGTATATATATTGTCTTTCTGTCTTTTGATCCGAGTTTATGGTCTTTAGAGATTTGTGTTGATGTGATGTTATGTACATACTACTGGATAATTATAGTTCTAGAAGTCGTATATAGTTTCGAAATTTGTTGATATACTTCTAGAAGTTGTTGCGAGGATCTGGGAATATGGAATTTGTAATTATATGTATAGTGAATATATTTGTGAAGTTATCGGTTTTATAATATATTTTAGAATTATGAATCGTTTATGTTGAATTATGATATATATATATATATATATATATATATATATATATATATATATATATATATATATATATATATATATATATATATATATATATATATATATATATATATATATATATATATATATATATATATATATATATATATATATATATATAAGGCCTATGTGTTGAAATAAAGTCTTGTGTTTAATTACAATGATTATAAGCAGGTTTATGTATTGAATTGTTATGGTATATATATAAGGCCTAAGTGTTGAAATAAAGGCTTGTGTTGAATATAATTGTTATAAGCAGGTTTATGTGATAAATTATAAAGAATTGTCCAACATCATTAAAAAAAAAACCCTTTATAAAAATATGCACAATAAACAACCCTTTTACCCAAAAACGCTAAGAAAAAGTGATTTTTAAAAGAAAAAAATTCAATGATGTGTAGAAGAGGCAGCGCTTTTCTTGAAAAAGCGCTGCTAAAATGGGGGAAAGAGAGGGCTTTTTAACGAGCTGCTAAAAGGGGGGAAAAGAGAGCGCTTTTCTTAAGAAAAGCGCTGCTAAATGTCTTCAGCAAATATACTTTAGATAGCGCTTTTAAAAGCGCTGCTAAAAGAGGGGGAAAAGAGAGTGTTTTTAATGAAAAGGCGCTGCTAAAGGTCATAAGAAAATATAACTCATCTTAACCCATCAAATCATTTTTTTCCATTTGCACTCAAACCAAACTTTTAATAAAAGAATAGTTCGATTCATTTGACGCGAATACAAACAATGCTTAAGCATACATGCATACATTTAACCGCTAAGATGCGATTTAACACTATTCTCTAAAATCAATCAACCCACAAATATTTTTTACACGAACTACGAAATTCTAATTTTCTCATTGCAGTTTGGGAATACTTAGGCACAAGGTTTGGAAACCTTAGCGATCACAACAATAAAAAATTTTGGTGGCGACTCTGTGTCTATTTCGAGCGTTTAGATGCTCGGGTATTTTTCACGCTGCGACAAAGGCTAGAAACAATTGCAAATAAAGTAGTTTGTTCCTAATACTATAAGGAAAGACCATGTATCCTCAACCATACTTGCATTGTAATCTTCAATTTTTCATGTCTCAAATTTGTTGTCCATGTAGACAAAAGTAAGAGCGGAGGCTTAACATTTTATGTCTCTCTATACTCTAAGTTTTGTTGAAATACTCCCTCTATTTGAATGAAAATTCAAAATATCCACAGTCTAAAGAAGTTAAATATTATTAGTGATTAAATTTCATAATTTTGACAGTTTATCATGTAATTTCGATACCCTTAGTGACACCTTACCATAAAAAAACGCTGCTAAAAATCTGAAAAAAGAATACATTAGACAACGCTTTTCAAAAGCGCTACCTAAAGGGGGGAAAAGAGAACGCTTTTCATAAAAAAATGCTGCTAAAAATCTGAAAAAATAATACATTAGACAGCGCTTTTCAAAAGCGCTACCTAAAGGGGGGAAAAGAGAACACTTTTCATAAAAAAATGCTGCCTAAAGATAATACTAGAGAGCGCTTTTATAAAGAAGCGCTGCCTAAAATGGATCTTTAACAGCGCTTTTACCTTAAAAAAATTACTGTCTTTACCTAAAGTAGTGCCACTTTAGACAACGCTGCTAAATGCCAAAAAAAGTGTTACTAAATGTTTTTTATGACATAGTGCTCATATGTAAATTATTTCTGTCATACTTTTTAAACCTCTTTAAGTATATTCATCCAAGAGATGATTGCCTTTGATCTAAAGTTGGCAAAATTTGAAATAGGTAAGTCATACACATTTTGAATAGTTTCTGCAAAAGATTTCATTCGTGCTTGAGACTGCGATGGAAACAATAATGTAGTTTTAGGAAGAAGAGACAGCCATGGAAAGTTCCATGTTTGTGGCTAGCACGAGGATTCCATGCAAATAATATTTTCTTTCAAATTCTAGTAGATCATCCCAAAAAAATATAGTGTATGTTGAATAAACTTTAATGTTATAGTTAATGAGTTTTTACTATTAAGTTAATGGAGAGTTTAAGAGTCTGTTGTAAGTGGAAGGCCAAGAGATAGTGGGCAAATTAATAGTATTTACTAATTATTAAGTTTCCTAGAATAGTTAAACCTTGTAAGTCTATATAAAGACCAAGAGTGTATTCTAATAAGATACAGAAGTTACAATAGAACTTGTTTTATTCTGTCAAATATAGAGCAAGTAAAAAGCAGAGAAATAAGAAAAAAGGCAGTTTTTGAGTAGAACTTCCACCAGTGGAAGTATAGTAGAAAAAGTGCCCGAAAATATTTTAACTGCAGAATTTAGTTTCTTACAAATTGGCATCAGAGCTAATGGCAAACATGATGAATCAAATGCCGTTGCCACGGCTAACGAAGTTAAATTACGAAAACTGGAGTATCCAAATGAAAGCACTTCTCGGATCTCTAGACGCGTGGGAGGTGACCAAAGATGGGTTTGAAGAACCAACAGATATTGGTGGATATACGGCAGCTCAAAATAAGGCGTTGAAAGAGACGCGATCGAAGGATAAAACGGCACTATACATGCTGTTTAGGGCTGTTGATGAATCAGGTTTCGAAAAGATTGCCGGTTCGACTACGTCGAAAGAAGCGTGGGACACGCTAGAGAAAGTGTTCAAAGGAGCAGATAGAGTAAAGCAAGTTCGACTCCAAACTCTTCGTGGAGAATTGGAGAGGATGCAGATGAAGGAGTCAGAAAATGTATCTGACTACATCACGCGTGTACAAAAGGTGGTGAACCAACTCACCAGAAATGGCGAAACAGTAACTGATGCACGAGTTGTCGAAAAGATTTTGAGATCTTTAACAGATAAATTTGAGAATATTGTGTGTGCAATAGAAGAGTCGAAGGACCTTTCGACACTGTCAGTCGAAGACCTCGCTGGTTCCCTCGAAGCACACGAACAACGAAAGATGAAAAAGAAGGAAGAAGGAGTAGAGGACGCAAATCAAACCAAGGAGCAAATCAAAGACGAAAAAGTACTCTTTTCTCAAAATTTTCGAGGAAGAGGACGTGGTCGTGGAGGACGTGACAGTGGTCGAAGTGGTAGAGGCAGCAATTTCGGGAGAGGACAGTCGATCCAACAAAATTGGCGTGGCAGAGGACGTGGTCAAAGAGGTGGTAGGTCGAACCATTCAAATTTTGAATGCTACAAGTGTGGCAAGTATGGTCATTATGCGAAGGATTGCAACTCATTCAAATGCTATAACTGTGATAAAGTGGGACATCTTGCAAAAGATTGTCGAATCGAAAAGAAGGTAGAAGAAACAACCAATCTAACTTTGGAAGCTGAAGCAAATGAAGGTTTTCTCTTGATGGCTCAAAATGAGATCAACACAAATGACAATGTTTGGTATCTTGACTCAGGAGCAAGTAACCATATGTGTGGTCACAAACACTTGTTCAAAGAAATGAGAAAGATTGAAGACGGAAATGTGTCTTTCGGAGATGCATCGAAAGTGAAGGTCGAAGGCAAGGGAACGATCTGTTACTTGCAGAAAGATGGGTTGATTGGATCAATTCAAGATGTTTATTATGTACCAAATCTCAAAACCAACATCTTGAGTTTGGGACAACTTACAGAAAAAGGTTATTCGATACTTATGAAAGAACGAATAATGCATTTGAAGGACAAGCTGGGACATCTGATTGCTCGTGTCGAAATGGAGAGAAATAGAATGTACAAACTGAATCTGATAAACGTTCGAGAAAAATGTTTACAAGTAAATGTCGAAGACAAAGCGTCACTATGGCATCTACGCTTTGGTCATCTACATCACGCTGGCTTAAAGAGATTGGCGAAAAGGAACATGGTGCATGGACTACCAGATATGGATTATGAAGGAAAGTTCTGTGAAGAATGTGTACTTAGCAAACAAACAAGAACCTCATTTCAAAAGAAGGCAGAATATCAGGCTAAGCATATCCTTGAATTGATTCACACCAACATATGTGGGCCAATCACGCCAGAATCTTTCAGTAGCAAAAGATACTTTATTTCCTTTATCGACGATTACTCACGGAAGACATGGGTCTATTTCTTGAAAGAAAAGTCTGAAGCATTCGAGGTGTTCAAAAGGTTCAAAGTAATGGTAGAGAAGGAAACTGACAGACACATTAAAGCAGTTCGATCAGATAGAGGTGGTGAATATACTTCGACAACCTTTATGAAGTATTGTGAAGAGCAGGGTATAAGGAGATTTCTAACTGCAGCATACTCACCCCAACAAAATGGGGTGGCTGAAAGGAAAAATCGAACAGTCCTTGACATGGTTCGTTCAATGCTTAAAAGCAAGAACATGCCAAAGGAATTTTGGGCAGAAGCTGTAAAATGTGCCATTTATGTTCAAAATCGATGTCCACATTCGAAGTTAGAAGATAAAACACCACAAGAAGCGTGGAGTGGACAGAAGCCAACAGTTTCTCATCTCAAAGTATTTGGAAGTGTGGCTTATGCACACGTACCAGATCAAAGAAGAACGAAGCTTGAAGACAAAAGTAAGAAATACATACTCATTGGGTATGATGAGAAAACAAAAGGGTACAAGTTATTTGATCCCATAAGAAAGAAGGTGATAGTGAGTAGAGACGTTCGAATAAACGAAGCAAGTAAGTGGGACTGGAACAGTTCGACAGAAGCTACTATCGAAGTTGAAGAATCATCTGTCGCTGTACCACCAAACATTTCGACAAACATTGAAGATTCTGACAATGAAGATGAACCTCTACAACCTAGAATGCGAAGTTTGCAAGATTTGTATGATTCGACAAGTGAAATGCACCTTGTATGTCTCTTGGCAGACGCTGAAAACATTAGTTTTGAAGAAGCAGTACGAGACAAGAAATGGAAAAATGCCATGGACGAAGAGATGAGGGCGATTAATCACAACAACACTTGGGAGCTAGTTGAATTGCCAAAAGGTAGTCAACCCATTGGTGTAAAGTGGGTATTCAAGAAAGAGATGAACGCTCAAGGAGAAATAGATCGATACAAAGCGAGACTTGTTGCGAAGGGATACAAACAGAAAGCAGGAGTTGATTATGACGAAGTATTTGCACCGGTCGCAAGAATGGAGACAATTCGACTACTCATATCTCAAGCTGCTCAGTTCAAATGGCCAATATTTCAAATGGATGTCAAAACGGCTTTTCTGAATGGAATACTCGAAGAAGAAGTCTATGTTGAACAACCACTCGGATACATGAAAGCTGGAGAAGAGAAGAAGGTACTAAAATTGAAGAAAGCGCTATATGGGCTGAAGCAAGCACCGCGAGCATGGAACACACGTATCGACACATATTTCAAGGAGAACGGGTTCGAGCAATGTCCGCACGAACATGCCCTCTATGTGAAGAAAAATGGAAGGGATGTATTAATTGTTGCTATTTATGTCGATGATCTTATTTTTCTGGGAAGTAATGATCAGATGATAGAAGAATTCAAAAGCACAATGACACGTGAATTTGAAATGACAGACTTAGGCCTGATGAGGTTCTTTCTTGGTCTGGAAGTTCGACAAGACGAAACAGGAATCTTCATCTCACAAGAAAAATATGCAAAAGAAATCTTGAAAAGATATAAGATGGAAAGCTGTAATCCTACTTCGACGCCAATGGAACCAGGAACAAAGTTGTCAAAATTTGATGGAGGAGAACGTGTCGAAGCAGGCAAATATCGAAGTTTGGTAGGAAGTCTTCGCTATCTCACATGTACAAGACCAGATCTCTCATTAAGTGTAGGTATTGTAAGTCGATTCATGGAGGAGCCAGTTTACGCACATTGGAAAGCATTGAAGCGAATTTTGAGGTACATCCAAGGAACAATATCGCTTGGGATGTTCTACTCGAATTCAGACAAATACAAGTTGGTTGGTTACTCTGACAGTGATTGGTGCGGAGACATAGACGATCGAAAAAGCACTTCTGGATATGTGTTCTTCATGGGAAATACTGCATTCACTTGGCTTTCTAAGAAGCAGCCAATAGTAACACTCTCGACATGTGAAGCAGAATATGTAGCAGCATCCTGGTGTGTGTGTCATGCAATATGGCTCAGAAGATTGATGAGTAAAATGGAGCTAGAACAGAAAGGTGCAACAACAATACAAGTTGACAACAGGTCAGCAATTGAGTTAGCAAAGAATCCAGTAAATCATGAAAGGAGCAAACACATTGACGTTCGCTTCCACTTCATTCGAGAACACGTGAAGGAAGGAAATGTTGAATTGAAGCATGTAGCAAGTAAAGATCAAGCAGCAGACATTTTCACAAAACCACTATCAAAAGAAATATTCGACAGAGGCAAGAAATTGATAAGCATGATGGATAGAAGAAACATTTAAGTTTACAGAGGAGTTTTGTTGAATAAACTTTAATGTTATAGTTAATGAGTTTTTACTATTAAGTTAATGGAGAGTTTAAGAGTCTGTTGTAAGTGGAAGGCCAAGAGATAGTGGGCAAATTAATAGTATTTACTAATTATTAAGTTTCCTAGAATAGCTAAAGCTTGTAAGTCTATATAAAGACCAAGAGTGTATTCTAATAAGATACAGAAGTTACAATAGAACTTGTTTTATTCTGTCAAATATAGAGCAAGTAAAAAGCAGAGAAATAAGAAAAAAGGCAGTTTTTGAGTAGAACTTCCACCAGTGAAAGTATAGTAGAAAAAGTGCCCGAAAGTATTTTAACTGCAGAATTTAGTTTCTTACAGTGTATTTCTCTCCTAAAACTTTATTTCGATAATTTGAACAGTAAAAGTGTAGCATTATGTTTCAAGTATATTGTAAATTTTATGGAATAACTAATTATTTGATGATTATTTCTAATTTAAAGGGCTTAATTTTTTATCCGTAAATATTAATGACTAAAATATTATTTTATAATTTTAATGAAAATATTTCCTCTGTTTTAACAAAGTTACATAAAATTATAACACAATACTTAGTTGATAAGAAATATCATACTATTTGTCAAAAATAGAAAATAATTAAAACAATACATTAAATTACAAACATCAAAATATGTCCTTGTCTTTCTCTGATCAACAAAATTTTCTATTTTTTCTTTTACAAAAATCAATACATCGTATTTTCTTTTTTCGTTTTTAAAATAAATGAGTTGTCATTTCTTCCAAGTTAAGTATTCTATGTTGAAAATTTGCATAATATATATATTTTTGGACAGTAGCTAATTAATTAAAGTAACACTTTTTTTCTAAACTTTGAACCTAAACTTAACTTTTATATTTGTTTTATACTAAATTTCCAATATAATAATATTATTTTATATCTTCTCCCAATTGGAATAACACATTGGCAACATAAGTCAAAACATACTAAATTCATGTCTGCATTCTCCTATAAATAACCTCTACAATCATGTTTGCATCAAAGTTTTGAGATCCTGTATTCCAATTTCAAATTTCATACAAAAAAATTTGTATGAACTTAAATCAAAACAATGGCTAGTAGTACTAGTTGGTCTGCAGAAAATGCCACTAAAGCCTATCTCAGCACTTTAAAAATGGTGAGTAGTATTCCTCAATATTTTCAAGCTAGAATTCTTCAATTATTTTATTTTATTTTTTAAATATTTTCTGATCTGATTTTTGGTTTTTTTTTAATAGGATCAAAATATTAAAGAACCATCGATTGCTGAATTTATATCAGCATTAGCAGCTGGAAACAATGCACAACTAATGGTAGTAGCTTGTGCTGCTGCAGCTGATTTAACAACATTTGCACTAATTGCTGCTGCTAATGAAACTAATGGCAATGTAATATGCATTGTGCCTAACAACGAAGATCTACTTGCTTCAAAATATTTCTTAGGAGAATATTCTAATAAAGTGAAGTTCTTGATTGGAAAAGAAGCACAAGAGTTAGATGAATTAAACAAAGCTGATTTTGTGGTAATTGATTGTAACCTAGTCAACCATGAAGAGATTGTGAAATTAGTACAAATTGGTGATGGTAATAAGCAAAAGGGTATAATTGTTGTTGGTTATAATGCTTTTAGTTGTAAAGGGTCATGGAGATCATGTATATCAAAAACACAATTGCTACCTATTGGTGAAGGGTTGTTTCTGACAAGATTTGGAGAAAATAATGCTATTAGTCCTAAATTTGGAGCTGGAATGAGAAAGAGTGCTCGAAGTCACTGGATTGTGAAGGTTGATAAATGCACCGGTGAAGAATATGTCTATAGAATAAGGCTTCCTCTGGGATAATTGATTTAAGCTCAATTATATGGTTAATTTGGATGCAAAGAAAATCTTGTACCTAGAATTTTGAAGTGAACTAAGTCTCTATTTATATTTTATGAAAAATAAAGCATTAAATTTTAGTTGTATTGTAAGGGACCAATCAGTACAAAGCAACCTAGATATATTATAAGATAAATATAATGAGCCTATTGAACTATCTTGGTCCAGTCTTCTTTGGATTAGGTGAAACAAAACCTATTGAACCAACTTGTAAACTTGGAAGATAAATATTGCTTTCACTTATAAATATTTTCTTATGTTTAAAATATCTTTTAAAAAGGCTCATAATTCTCTTAGCTGATGGCCTCTGGATTATATGTGGCCTGGATTTAGATTTGGTTGTAGATTAGTGTGCTTGGATTCGTGTATATGTTTTTCTAAAAACATTGTTGTATTGATTAATGAAAGTCTTATAACATCCTAAAATCTCATGCGCATATTTTTTAAATAAAATCATGTAATAACAGATTAGTTTAAATATTAAGTGTCATATTTATTTTATAAAACATGCTTCTTAAATTTTTATAACAACGCACTAAAAATTCAAATTATATTATCACAAGTAAAAACATCTCATACTTCATCAAAATAGATGATTTAATCTCAACATAAGCAAATAAGTTAACAATCCTCATAAAACATCAAAGGACTCAAATCTGTCTCAATATTAAACTAACAAAGTGTAATATTCTAATTTTTACCCCTAAGATCTCACATATCATTTGCATTTCATACAACAAACAAGATCACAAGTTTTGGTTCTCTTACCTTCCTTTATAGGTTTGTTCTTGAGATTTATCACCAAGCACCCATGTTTTTTTTATTTGTTTGATATTTGTTTATGTTTATTTTTACTATCCCTTAATTAAAATAAAAAAAATATGTTTGTTTTCCCTTTACTAACTTTTTCAAGAATATCAAATACTAATTCTTCAACTCGAATGAAATTCATCTGAATAAAGTTAAAGTTGATCTGCAAATAATTCAAAATCATATAGTCAAGATTTTTCCAAGATTTGATTGACTATTATTCAAGACTCTAAGGTTCATGTGTTTATTTCCATGCCTTCTTTTACAAGTCAAATGAATCGAGGCAGAGTCAAGACAACACATCAAAAAACAATTTTTCTCACTTTTTCACTGTGTTAATCGACTAACACATTTGTACATGCAAATGGTTAATTGATTAACCAGTGCGTTTTTTTTGTAAAAATGAGGCAAATTCAAATTCTACAGCATTTTGGCACCAAATTCACTTGTTTCATCATGAGAATATTATAGATCACCTCATTTTAATTATGCTACCTCATCAAAATTAATTCCCATCATACACCCTCATTAATCACCATTTGATCTTGATTTTGCCTCCAAATTCAAATTTCAAGCCTAACTTTGGTTCCAAACCAAACTTCAATCCACCAAAATTTTCAAGCCTAAATTCTATAAATAGAGGCCTAATTTCATTCATTCTACAAAGTTTTGAGAGCCAAAATCACCTTGTCAAATTTCATTCTCATTCTCTCAATTTCCTCCAACCACCAAATTCACTAAAACTCTTTCTTCCATTAAAAGTTAGTAAGTTCTTCATTGGAGCTTACTAATATTTGAGCTAAGCCTTCATCCAAATACTTTTTTCATCATCAATTTCTTTAGATCAAGGCTTTAGAGTGTAGTTCTTGAAGTTCATTTAAAGCATTTTCAGATTTGAAGTGGTAATTCACTCATTCCACAATTGTTGTGCTTAATTCATCTTCCACATTGTGATCTCTTGTTGGTTTTTATTGCTTGATCTTTAGATCTTGCAATTTTTGTTTTCTTGGTGTTGTTTGCTGTTGTTTTACTTGAATTTTCGTGCTAATTTGCATTCATGATCATGAGGTGTTTGAAGAAATGATTGAATCATGAATGCTGGATTTTTTCAAATTTTTGTTGTTGTCATATCAGTGTTAATCGATGAACACATTTGCACATGCAAATGGTTGATCGATTAACCAAAGGCATAATTGTATTTTTGGTTTTGTTTTGGGACTGTTTTGATTTCTTTTCTTTCTTCTTCCTTTTCCTTTTGATCTTTGCCTTAGTTTGCAATTTTAAAGGTCTTGTTCCTCTTTAAATTCAATGGACTTAGGGTGTATATGAAGTTGGATAAACATTTACTAATTCAAATCTATCTTTAAAGTGAATTGTTCAATTCATTTTAGGTGCTTTGAGTTAATGATATGTTTAGTGCTTTAATCCACCAAGATGAGTGGTTGAACTTAAAGATGGAAAGATTTTAGAAATGTAATTCAATTTGGCTTTCCTCTCTCCTCTTTTCTTTTTTTATTTTGATCAATGGAAATCTTCAATATCATTGAAACTTGTTTCAAGTTCTTGATGAAGATGAGATCGTTACCTATTTTCTTTTCGTGCGGTATTTCTTTCGGAGACTGGTCTACATATCACTTCTCTAGCAGACATTAACACTAATATTGTTATTGACCGGCCTCAGATAGTCGTGGCTTCTTTATAAGTCCGATTACGATTTCTTAACATGGCGCTAAATTGTCCCAAAATCGGAAAATCGTTGTGATTTGTAAGCAAATTATTAGGCTCCTATTCTTCCATGGCGTAGTTTGAAATAGATTGGATTTCTCTTGTTACCCGTGAAGTTTAGTTGGCATACTCGTTGATTTTATCCGAGTTGGAGTCCTCCCCATGATAATGTATGAGACCATGTTTTCATTCTCATGGATGTCTAGTCGAGCATTTTTGAAAACACGACAAAACTTGTCCTTCATGATGGTTGATAATACTATTATGTATATTATACTAACCATATTATTGTACTAAATTGTTTATGTTTATGCTTCCTTCTCGCTCTCTATCTCTCTTTATTTTTTATGCTTTATGTTATCATATCATATCATATTATATTATTTGTTTATGTTTCCGCCATTTTCCCTTTGTCCACTTGGACCATTTGTTTATGTTTATGCCCTTTTTCTTTTGTCAATTTAGACCAAAAAAATTAATATAGGTTTAAACCCCTAAAAAATTTGTTCTCTTAATTTTGGACTATGGCTACTATCATTTGCATTGGACATGGAACTTTGAACTTAGAACTAGGATCTTAACCTATGTTTGGAAGTTTGTGATGGTAAACCTTGGATTTTGGATACTTGGAGTTCTCTTTTGAAGACATATCTCGATCAAGGCCTAATCTAAAGGAAGGAATGCTTATGTTATGGAGTTTGCTTGTGTGGTTAGATAGTTCTCATCCTTAGCTTTTATATTTTGCAATAGGATTGTCACTTCTTCTCCACCCTTTCTTAAATTTTCAAAATCTCCTCCCTTTTTTAAAACTTTCTTGTTTTAAAAGTTAAACCTCTTTAATAATAAACCTTGACTTTGGTCAAGTGAATTTCAAACTTTTTTTTTCTTTAATAAATGTCAATTAATGTTAATCATACTTTGACTAATTTCAAAAGACATAAAAAAATACAAAAACGAATTCACTCTTTTTGTGCCTTTTGTGCACTTTTCCTTTTAAAAGCTTTTCATAAAGTTTAGATATGAGTCATTTCCATAGTTGATATGTAATTCTCCTATTCCACATAGTATTTAAGATTTTGACATTTTCCGCATAGTTGTTGAGTAATAGACTTGTTAATTTTAATCCAAGCAAAATCTTCCTTCTTTAGGTGATGCAAATATTGTCTTATACTTGTGGACGAGTAGTCGTAGTTTTCTCCTTAAAATGGCGACTTGTCTTTACATTTAAAACCAATCAAAACAAACTATTTTTTGTTATTTGTACCACAAATTATGGGGTTTTAATCCTATATTTCATTTTGTTGGTATGTAGGCATAAGGCGATAAGTCTTTCCAAACAGAAAAATATAAAAAAATAATTCTCTTTTCATCTCCCTAATCTCTTTTCAAACAAAACTTTTCAAAGAAAAAAAGCGTAACCAACCCCCTTACCCATTCTCTGTTTGTTCTTTTTTAGAACTTGTTTAGATTTTGTTTGCTCTTTTTCCTTTCCTTTTTGGATAAAATAAAAGTGCGGTGGCGACTCTTACATTTTGAGTTAAGTTAATCAATAACTTACACTCACAAATTTCCCCGTTACACAAAGCGATATCGCGGAAGACTAAAACTCAAAACAATAAACAAAGAAAATATTGAAGAAGGAAATTTACGCTATTCCTCAACATAGCAACATCTAATCCTCCTCTACCTGATTATTTGTAACACCAACATAGCTAACAACACAAAAACAAATAGGGGATAATAATAAAGTTGCAGATGTTATCGGTGTATAAAACAACAATGATAGCTTCCAATAACATTAACGTCAATCATATATTAATTCAAAATAACAAACAATTACAATGAATATATGAGTGCTATTAAATTTTTCTTCAAATGCATGTGGTACCAAGGTTTAGATTTCAGAGTTATGTTACTAAATTATCCATGTCTCGGTTCATCATGAACCTGGTTTCTCTCTAAACTTAAGATTGTCATTTGTTCCTCTCAGAATGATGCCCTCACTGGACCGAAGTCCTACTTATCTCCAGTATACATGAATGCATGAATCTCAATAAATAACATTCAAAGTGCATGCTAAAAAATGATTGCTCTCAGAACCAACAATTTGCCAATGTAAGATCAAGATTTTAGTTCCTCTATGAACTACTCAACTCAACATGTTATATATTTACAACTCAATTTAATATAATTAAATAAACATTCACAATTATTCATCAACATGATAAGCACATAATTCAACTACCACAAGATTAACTCATAACTTGTCAGAGTTTTACATGCATACTTTATCCTTAAGTCAGTACTAATCAAAACAACTCTAAACATGTCAGAGTACTCATATTTAACTCTAAGAAATCAATAACCTTATCTAAACGGATCAACAACTCAAAATTTAACAATTTTGGCTTGGTAGTCTTAAACAAATAAAAATATTACTCAAAATCACCTCCATAATGTCAAAAGAATCCAAACTCAACTCTAGTGTATCATATACCTTCAAATCCAGCTCCTATGTCACGCTACCTCTAGTAGGTCCTTCCTACACTACCTTCACAATAACAATCTCTTTACCTCTTAAATGTTTTTGATAAAACTGAAACACACTGCGTATTTGACTCGAATTGCACATGTTTATTATCATTTAATTGTTATTTTCTTGCATTATGTTTGTTTTTTGTCTTATTTTTAGGTACATTGCCCAATATGAGCCTTTCACGAAGAAACAAAGCAAAACGGACAAAAAGTAGAGATTTTAGGGTTAGTTACACACATGGCCTTCCACATGGCGTTGGCCATGGGGGTAGCCATGAAGTGTAGGGTTTCCCCACGACCAAACGACTAGAAGACCACGTCCACCACCATTTACACACATGGTAGACGCCATGCCTTGGTGGCGGGCGCCATCTTCACAAATATGGGGTTAGTCAAGGGCGGTTGAGAGGTTGAAGCTCTGACCAGAGGATTTCTTTCCCACGAATTTTGAACGCCCAACTTGATGTCTAAGGCAATGTTGCATTATAAATAGGACCTAGTTTCTCATTTTTTAGGCATCCACTCTTAGTGGAAGCACATGCATAGATTCACTTTGTAAAAGCGATAATTCGTCACATCGAGGAACTATCAAATCATTATTGTGAGCGAGTATGGAGCAATCATAGAGTAGAAGCTTACCATTATTTTCGTTACCAGTCTTGTACTAGATTCAAGTCTTCGATTTGGAACAGGTTTTTAATTCATTCGCAATTTTTATTTATCTCGCATCGCATTTACTTTCGTTTATTTCCCGCATCTCATTTATTTTGATTTATTTCTCGCACTGCCATTATTTAATCATTCTGTTTTAATTTCTTTATTGTCTTGCACCACTTTACTTAATTTACCTTGTTGTTTTTTTCGATACTTTTCCAAAGCCAATTGCACACTTATCACGCATTTTCCATAAATGACTTATTCCGATAATCAATTATTTGCTATGTTGTTTACCGTAGTCATGTCCAGCTAAATATTTAAGTGCTGGAATGTGAAGATCGTCGCTTCGATGATACTCTGTATGTTGTGTTTGTAGGAACGCTTTAGGGGCTGTTTTGGTTTTAATATAATTTTTATGTGGTTTATCTGATCGGATATTACGAAAGTAGATCCGTGGTTACGTCGGGTAAGATCGAAAGCCGTCTGAAACTTAAGATAAAAATTGGTTAGTTTTTTATTAATGGAAACAGCAGAAGCACTTTGTTAATCAATTAGGAAAGTTTAATATTATTAGAAAGTAATTTTAAAACTGTTTTCGGATGCGTTCATAGGTTTATGATCCGATTGGCCGAGCATATGTCGGAAACCATTTGGTGTTAAAAGTTTCCAGTCAAAAACACTTTTTAACTGAGTCTTAGAGGTAGCTACATAAAAAAAGATTTTTTCACTTTAACCCAAGATGTGATCGATGCAGCGTGAGTGGCTAGTATATATTAGAGGTCAAATCTGGTTCCGGTTACACTAACGTGATGATTCCTTTTTAGTTAACTTTTTTTCATGGAAGAAAATATTTCTTCATAAGTAATTCTATTTAGATACGATAGGAGTATCGTTCGATCAATATGAATTGCATTTCAGCATTGTTTTTCAAAATTTATTTTATCTTCATTACTTTTTATGCACTTTAGAACCCTGTTTGACTAGCCTAAAATAGAACACCATGACAATAGTTATAAATAGCTTGACATTGGTCTCTATGGGAACGATAATCTTTTATATTACTATGACGTAGTCTGTATACTTGCGGAAGGCAATGACACTATGCGACTAGTTTCACCTCTCGATCCTGAATCAACAAGGTTGATGCTTCAATAGTCAAGTTATCCCTCACTTGTAGATCATCCAATTGAATCATATGATACGGATCGGGAATATACTTCTCGAGCTAAGACACATGAAAAACATCATGAACGTTCAAGAGAGATAGTGGTAAGGAAACTTAATATACAATTTGAATCTCTGAAGGATCTGATAAGGTCCAACGAAATGAGGCATAAGCTTCCAAGACTTCAGCGCATGACCAATACAAGTCATCGGAGTTACTCTAAAAAACACATGGTCACTCTCTTGAAAATTAAAGTTTTCCTTCGGTTTTTATGATAACTTTTTTGCCTGCTATGTGATGTCTTCATCTTCTTCTAAATCATCTTAACCTTCTCAGTAGTATGTTGAACAATCTCTGGCCCAAACCTAACACTTTCACTAGATTCATACTAACACAAAGGTGTCATACACCTCCTGTCATATAGGGATGACAATTTGACCCATCCCCAATGGGCTCTCAGAAAATTACCCATAATGGATAGGGTAAAAACCCACAAAAATGGGTATGGGCACGGGCTTAGATAATTGCCCACAAAAATAAGCAGGTATGGGCACCTTGGTACCCGCCCCGACCCATACTTGCACAATTTATATTTATGTATTTTAATTTATATTTATATATTTTAATTTATATTATTATATAAAAGTGTATGTCTATCAATTTTAAAAGTTTATCAATGTTAAACCATTACGTATTTAATATAAGTGTTGGTTTATTTCAATAATAAAATTTTTGAAAATTCCTTTAATGTTTTTAAAAATTAAAAATGATATGGTATTTTATATTCGATCTATTTATTTTTATAGGAGTGTAGGTAACGTGTACAGGTATGGGTATTTATATACCCATAAAGCATGGGTACGAGGGCTAACTTTGGCACCTAAGCGGATATGGGCTCGGGTATAGGGATTTTTCAAATCACGGGTATGGGGATGTGTACGATAGTACCCTGCCCATTTTCATACCTACTACCATACAAAGCCTCAAATATATAAATGGTATGTCATAAGTGTATGCATGAGTAAAACACAAACAACTAATTATAACAAATGTCATGCTATCCACAAGAGTCATGCTATCTTACTCTAAGAATGAGTTGAATTTAACAAAAATAACACAAGTCATTGTTACCTAATCCCTAATCATTGAACTTATTCATGAAAAATCTCTATGACCAAATGTAATGGTCATGAGAAATTAGGAAACATGGGACATTAATGAATCATGAATGCAAATGGCTTAGTCATAAATGAATGAATGCAGATGAATTAGTTGGTGGAAAAATTTGGGGTATAACAGACGCCCCATTTAGATATCTTTACCAGATAGAATGAGTGATAGTAATCCTCATGAAATCAGGGTAAAAGGTATTTTAATACAGAAGACCTGAATTTTGCCCCTAGATGCGATGACATGTTATGATATGAGCTGAAGGACTTCTCTTTTTATTTATTTTGATTTGATGGGATATGATGTGAAACGAGTTGAACCCTGGCATGATTTTTTTATGATCGATGATGGACAGACTTGTGGAGATTGATGGAGATAGATGATAGTGATAATTCACTGAAAAATTTCAAAGACAGTGGGTGAAGACACACTGGGATGACAAATTACTGGGGAGAAGACATTGGGGAATATTCAAAGTGAATTATCAAACAGGTTCAGATACGACCTAAAGGAATTTAAAATATAGCTGACAGCTCTGGAGTCTTCTTATTAGAAGATCATCCATACAACAAGCCATTGGAGTCTTCTTATTAGAAGATCATCCGCATAAACAGGACATTTGAGTCTTCTTATTAGAAGATCATCCAAATAATAATACGATGACTCTTTATGAAGAAATCAATCGAAACAAGCATCATTGAATTTTTCCACCAAGAGTAACATTCAAGCTTCTGGAAATTCCTTGAAATGAATAGTCACTCACGACCTTCTAGGAACCATCAAGAAAAATAGGATAATTAAACTCTCTATATGTGCCAACAACTATTGGATTTAGACTGCAAGCATGGTTATAACCAACTTCTAATGTATCGGTGCCAGCTACAACTGGACTTTAACTGAAATTAGGAATAACTAAACTTCAAATGCCAATTATGATTGAATTTATAAGTGAATGCCAATTACGATTGGAACTTTAAGAATTCTAGCAACAATTGAACTTTAAATGAAATTGGCAACAACAAAACTTCAAGTATCAATTATAAACAAAATTCTAATTATGACTAGACTTTAAAAGGATTCCAACAACAATTGGACTTGCAAAACATAATGCCAGTAATAACTGGACTTTTTAAACAGAGTTGGAGACTGAAGGAAAATTGCGATCTAAACGCAGCGGAAAACAAAAATTTTCCTTTAGTGATCCTCACGAATGAGCATGGTCAGTGATAGAATCGTTACCTCTTTGTGGCGATTCAGATCTTTGATGCAGCGATCACAAGCGTTGATGAAGTGCAACGCCTCTACTCAGTCCACACGAACAGCTTCCGGTCACAGTGCTAGCTGCTTACGAACGGAATTATTTGAGTGAGAAAAGAGAATCAAAAACGAAATTGCATCAAGTGAAACTTCATCACAAGGGTTCCTTTTATAGACTCTCTTGTGGGCTGCGGGCTAAAACCCTAATTCACATGATCCATAATAATATTATATATTATTATAATAACTATTATTATAATAAATATATTTATTTTATTATTATTTTATAACCATTATAAAATAACAATAATTATTATTATATTATCCGAATTTCTATTTTTCACTTAAGTGCACCGTACCTTACGGTGTTCCTTTGATTTCTCTATTTCTCATCAAACTGTCCTTATGTGTGTGACCCTGTAGGATTTCGTAACGTTGGTAATTATATTAAATTATATATATTTAACATAATAAACAGTAAGCGGTATCTAGCAACACATCACTGCTACCCAAGTCACGAAAATGTCATGTGATCTGACAAAACCTTTTTCGTGATAATATATGTTTGTACAATTACCCTTTTGCCCCTATGTCTATATTGAACACAAGGCATACACTGTGTCATCCTTGTCCAGTTCAATATTGGGCCCTTAGACATTTCTCCTGTTATGCAGGATTGGCAAATTCCATCTAGGACACTCATGTCCCTCAGCATGCTTCGTGGAGTGCCCATCAACTGTCTTTATGATCATCCAGTTACGGATAATGTTTGATCAGCAATAAAGCACCCGACTCTACATCTAGGGTCCATAGTGGTTTCAGGTCGAAGGGTGGTAATACACCATTATCACCATGAGAATAACTTATGACACTTTGCATAACATACTATGTAGTATTCTCATAGCGGGTCAATCCGGTATAAATATTACTCCTAATATTTATACCTATGTCAAGACTTGATAACTCTTTATCCATGATCCATGAGATGTGATCATCAGTCTATCTTCATAATAGTCTCAATGCTTTTAATGTTATCCCACTTTGCAATAAAGCTTGACTACGGATATTTTAAGAATAATGTCTTTATGTTTAATGGGATCTCATGATTAAGTCACACTTAACATTTCATTAAACAGACTAACTATTCTAGGGACTTTATTATTCTGAAAGACAAACATAATAAAGAAATGCCTTTTATTATTAAACGAATAATCTGATACAAGTACCAAAAAGTATTGGCCTCTAGGGCTTACACCAACAGAGACAACCAAACTTCAGGTACCAATTATTGTTGGATTTGCAAACGAAATGCCAGCTATGATTGGACTTTTAAATAAATCCCACAACAATTGGACTCTTAAAACAGAATACCACAAAAACCTGAACTTGAAATGACAAAGAATAGATTCTAGAAATGCCTCAGAAATACGAAGGACTATCTAGAATTACATTAGATAACAAGGCTCAATCTGGAAATTCATCAGAGAGATAGACAAATTCGGTAATACATCGGGTAAATGAAACAAATTTTGGAAAAACGTCAGGATGGTAACCAAATATATGGAAATACCTTAGATCAAACAATAGGGGTTCTAGAAATACGTCAGAAGAGATACTTAATCTAGAAATACATCAGATAGGAAGACTCAATCTGGAAAAACATCAAAGAGATAAAGGGATAATTCATAAATAATTTGGATAGGTTCTAGAAACACCTCAGAACTCGACACTCAATCTGGAAAAAAATCAGAGAGATAAACACATCCAGTAATACATAGGATAGAAAGTAAAAGAATTCTGGAAGTGCATAATAATTACAAGGGAATATTTGGAAATACATCAGATAACACAAAGACTCAATCTGGAAATACATTAGAATACAAGACTCAATCTGGAAATACATTAAAAAGACAAAGGAAACAATCCGAAAATTCATTAGAGAATGAAATAGGTAAATTCTAGGAATGCATCAGAATTAAAAGACTAAAAAAATAGGTATTCCAAAAATTCATCAGAGGTGAAAAAACGAATTCTAGGAACGCATTAGAATTTCAAGGGAATATCTGGAAATTCATTAGATAACAAAAAGAAGGTTCTGGAAATACGTCATAATAGATAAGACATGTCAGAAAATTCATCGGATAGGGAAGTGAGCAATTGACTCTCACGAGAAGACGTCTATCTTTGGTAGGTGTTCGTAGTGAAAATTGGTGAACAACCGCTGGTCTTACAAATCGAAAAAAGATCTTTTTACTTGCAGGATCGACCATACAAATCCTAGGACATGTGCTAATTGATCTTAAATGAAGTTTATGAAAACTATGAGCACTTTGTCAGAGTCCATGATAAAGCAACTTATTTCAAATGTAAATGAATTTAAGTGACAGTAAGGGAAATCGAAATGCTGGTAAATGACAAAGATAAGAACTTGCATAAAGAAATACTAAATTCTTAAAGAAAGAGATTTATCAAATTGCATTGAAATGAAAATACTGGTGTTTAGTCAACGTACATTCTTACAAACTCGTTTCTCTCAATCACACGAATACTTGGAATATACTGAAGAATTTGTACAAAATTGAACACATCCATTTTAACACTAAGACTGACTATTTATAATAATCAAACATAACTGCCATTAACGGCTAACAGACGAACTCAAGACAAATGTCGTTGGGCATGCCTTCGAATCATATGGGCACTCCACGTGTCTTTCTATTAAACAGACTTTCCCTCTTTTATTTGAATTCAAAACGAACTCGTCGAAATACCCTTCTCAATGCTTCTATCAAATCAAGTCTTCTAACTGCTGAGGAATATCTCTAAGTCCATAACATAGACTCTCCAGGTGAAAGGACGCCTTCGAATCCTATTTGAAAACATGGATCCAGTCGAAGTTATTAGATTTCTTCAAGAAACTCTATTTGTTACTTTTAACTTCATTCAGGCGTCGAAATTAGGAGTCAACAAATTGCCCCCCAAAAATGACATTTTCGACATCAATGAAGAACAAGACATATTTTGATAGTATCATTCAATGCCTTGAACGACTTTTGCATGTCTTTTACTATTCCAAGAACTTGTGCATGTCTTTTGAACTCCCGCAAGCTTATAAATTGTTCCAAACTTTCCCATTTTAACTTTTATGCTTCCAGAAGTCTTCAAATACTCTTCTTCCCTCTACATTTCCAAACTTCTAAAAAAACCAGATTATTTTCAATCTCAACAATGGCGTCTTCAACCACCAATGTTAAAGATTTCAAGAAAATCCACAAGTCCAAAGACCTGAAGAAAATATCCCAACTTCCTCCTTTTGACACACTATTAGCACCTATGAGAATGGGAAACCAACAGTTTCTCCCTGAACCGCTTGCAGAAGAAAAGAGGAAGATATATGAACCCCAGGTACTCATTCCTCTTGTTGTTTCTGGTAAAGTACATGCCTTATGTGGTCCTTGTCATACCCCAAATTTGTCCTACCTTTTTGAAAATTTTTATTAGCCCGACTTTATTTTTTCAATTTGTATTTGCTTGTACAACTTAACGTATTTTTCACTTTTTGTCCAATAAATTTGTGACACGTGGCGTTTTTTTTTATTTTGTTATTATTTATATTTGAACATTTTATTATTAAGTAATTAATTAGTTTAGAATAGGATAGAATTATAATTATCATTTTTTTAATTAGAATATAATTTTTTAATTAGGAATAGGATTTAACTTTTAATTATTATTAAATTAGAATTTGATTTAAAAAATAGAGTTAGTTTTTTTAATTAATTAAAATTAGTTAGAATAGAAAATAGGTTTATTAATTTAATTTATTAAACAGAAAAATTAAAAAAAATTAAAAAAGAAATTAAATGAGCAAGACACGGTGGAAAGTTTGGAATTTAGGTTTAGGGTTTGAGAGGATTGGGATAAATAGGGGAGGAAGGCACTGTTCATGGATCCCCAATTCTGAAGGGTAACCCTAGCCACTAAGGCCATTGCCCTAAACCCTCACTTCACCTACAATCATCTCCTCCTTCACAATACCGCCGCTCACCTTCCTTTCTCCCTTTCATCTTCATTCGCCGTTCTCCACCATTTTGTTTCCGGCGAAGCTACCACCACCAATATACACTCTCACACTCTTCCAAAACCCCATTCATTCATCACATTCCGATTCCATTGTTCCTTCGCTCTCTCAATTCACAGATACGAAAATGGAGGCAACAATGTCGGCGTGTAAATCTCTTACTTCACCGTCCACCGTTCCCGTCGTCACTGGTTTATTTACGGCGAGAGGAGGATTCAACAAGAATTCGCGTTCTCAGTGTAGTTTCTTATCGGGAACTAACAAGGTGAAGTTTCCTAGGCAAATTTCTCGACCTTGTAGACAACGCCGAACACCTCATTCTGGTGCTCTTCGTGTAACTTGTGGTGTTGAAAAGATCTTGATCGCGAATAGAGGCGAAATCGTTGTTCGTGTTATTCGTACTGCTCATGAATTAGGGATTCCTTGTGTTGTTGTTTATTCCACAATTGATAAGGATGCTCTTCATGTTAAATTGGCTGATGAAGCTGTTTGCATTGGTGAAGCTCCCAGTAGTCAATCGTATTTGCTGATGTCAAATGTTTTGGCTGCTGCTACTAGCCGCAATTGCACAATGTTGCATCCTGGATATGGTTTCCTTGCTGAGAATGCTGGGTTTGTTGACATGTGCATAGCACATGGATTAAACTTTATTGGGCCTAAATCTGACAGTATTCGGGTTATGGGTGACAAAGCAACTGCAAGAGAAACAATGAAGAAAGCAAATGTTCCTACTGTTCCAAGAAGTGATGGGCTTTTGCAGAGCACTGAAGAAGCTATCAGGCTAGCACACAAAATTGGTTTCCCTGTGATGATCAAGGCAACCGCAGGTGGTGGAGGACGAGGTATGCGTCTTGCTAATGTACCTGAGGAGTTTGTGAAGTTATTACAGCAAGCTAAGAGTGAGGCAGCTGCTGCATTTGGAAATTATGGGGTTTATTTGGAGAAGTACGTTCAAAATCCAAGGCACATTGAGTTCCAGGTTCTTACTGATAAATATAATAATGTTGTTCACTTTGGAGAGCGTGATTGTAGTATCCAGAGGCGTAATCAAAAACTGCTTGAAGAAGCGCCATCTCCCGCATTGACCCCAGAGTTACGGAAGGCAATGGGAGATGCAGCAGTTAAAGCTGCTGAATCTATTGGGTACATAGGTGTTGGAACGGTTGAGTTCCTTTTGGACGAAAGGGGTTCTTTTTACTTCATGGAGATGAACACTCGTATCCAGGTTGAACATCCCGTGACAGAAATGATTTCCTCCATTGATTTGATAGAAGAGCAAATTCGTGTAGCTCTGGGCGAAAGGCTTCGATAATGTTGCAATCCAGCAGCAGATGTGATCATTTGTGTTGTGTTTTCAAGCCACTGATTTATTTAGTTCAATAACTCGTCATCTCGGTTGCAGCTCATGATGATGTCAACTATAACTCAACGGTTATGCATTTGTGTCGAAAGTCAGGTTTGTGTCCTTGAATATGATGAATAAGAAAACTATGGACCAAAGGAAGATGGGAAGGATATGGATTTACGAGACCTTAGAGTATTCTAGACAAACGCATAGCAGACTCATTACGCACCGTTATTATAGATTGGTCATGATACTTGTGGAAATACAATCACAGAATATGGTGAAAGATGTCAAGAATGAAAACAATGGTACAGGGAATACAAAAGTTCTGTGTTCACAGGACATTTTGTCACTCTTCCGCCGGCAGAAACGACATACCTTCAACTCAACACGATTATCGTGAATTTCATTTTTCACCGTGTTCTGTTTTCTATTTCCATTTGGGCTGTTGATTTCTATGCAGGGTGGCAGCATCGCCGAATCATTGGTTGTACGAAAAGATCTTGAAGCGCCTCCGTAAACATTATCATTGTAGAAGTTTCCTTTTTTCGCAGGTTGTGACTTCGTCGAATTTCAACTTCAGAAGTGCGAAGTCAATGTAGAGAGCAGCAGTTCATCAACATCAATTTGAAGCAAGAACCGCAGCTACCGACGTCAACACCGACACACTCAACTTTTCAGTCCGCGACTCGCTTCTCCAGCAACAACAGCGACTCTGCAGCGTGTTACGACATAAATAGCCCAGCAGAGATTCCTATCACAATAACTGTTTCGCAAACGGTAAATCTTCGAACAAAGTTTTAAGCGTTATGCAGTTTGCTTTTGTTTCTAAGTTTAACGTTGGATCCAATATTTTTAAGGTTTTTTGTTTGATATTATTAATTTACTGTAATTGCCGGCAATTTTGTGTATTATGCAGCGTTGCGTATTTCGTTTAATATGATGATGTTGTTCTGTCTGGACTGATTCCACAATTCGGTTTAGATTGCAGTACCTTGATTTAAAAATGTATGTATTTAATTAAGATTGATATTTTCTTGATAAATGTTTGTCATCAGTCTTTCAAAAGTGGGGTATTGGATTAATTGGTTTTGGTCTATCTAGTTGGTTATGTTCTGTTAGAGGAATATATGTAATTTTCAGATTGCCTTGCTTTTTTCCCTTTGACTAACAGACTAGTTTTGTGCAGCTTGTGACTATTAATGATCAATAAGTGCTTTAATTTTGTGTTATGCACTATTCATGCGAGATATTATTATTATTATTATTATTTTTGTACCGTCGACTAACATAATTAGTTGTACAGGGAAGTTGCAATCGAATTTATATTGATCTTGCACCGACATTATTACCACAACATTCAGTTTGTATATTGATACAAATTGATAAATATTATTCATGTTGTTTAGTTTAATTTCGTGTCATTAAGATTGACTTCATTCCGTTGGATTCACTAATTTCATATGGTTATATCACAAAGTAATTCTTATACATTAATCGGACAATTTTCACCATGTGGCCGCTAGGTACAAACTGGTTTTATAGCACATTGTGAAAGATTATACTTGATTCATCTTATGTGTTTGCTTTTATGTTATTTTATTCCCATGCAATACAATGTATCCCAACCCCCTCAAAGTGTAATAATTTTTATCTCTTTTATCTAATGCTTTAATGCTGCAAAAGTTTTTTTTAAAAACAAATTCTCGATTAGTCGAGCCATTTTCTACCCTTGTAAGTCGAGTGGTTTTAAAGCCTCGCCGTCAACCTTTGATCACAATACACAACATTTTAAAGCTTAATCCTGGGCTTCCTTACAGTGACACCTATTTGATCAAATACTTCTAATTGGTCACTTAGAAGACTAGCCCACTTTGCTAGTGCACACGTTAAAACGCAAATTTAAATCTCAAGCATTTTCTCAAATCATCTTCAAAGTTATTTGATTGAAAGAGAGTTTAGAGTCTTCTATTGTCTCTCTCAGTTCACTTGTCCAATTGTTTAAGTATGAGGAGTCTTCTTCATACTTAAACAATTGTTTTCCTGAAAACCCTTAAATTGTTTTCACGTAAAATTCAAACCTTGATTCATATCAAGCAATTTCTTCAAGTCAAACTAAAATACTTAATAACTATAAACTACAAGAGAGAGTCCCAAGTCTTTGGGTCTCTCTCCCAATTGTTTGGGTCCGAGAAGTCTTTCTTAAGCTCGAACAATTGTCTTCTAAAAACCATAAACAAATTCAAATATATTTTCTTAAATACATAGATGAAAAAGAGAGAGCACCAAGTCTTTAGCTTACTTTCCCGGTTATTTAAAATTCAAGAAGTCTTTCTTGAGCTTTGAGTAATCGTCATCCGATTAATACACTATAATATTATTAAATATCTTTCATAATATTAAATGAGAAAAGGAGAGAGCTCCAAGTCTTTGGTTCACTTTCCCGATTACTTGAGGTCCGAGAAGTCTTTCTTAAGCTTCGAGTAATCCTCATCTGTTAAAATATTTTAACCACATCCTATCGTTCAAACGCCATTCAAACAACTCCTTTTTGCGATGAAAAAGAGAGTGTTCCAAGTCTTTGGTTCACTTTCCCGATTACTTGGGTCCGAGAAGTCTTTCTTAAGCTTCAAGTAATCGTCATTCGTTCAACTTATTCAAACCATACTTAATTCTATCCTCTCGCAGTTGAGGTTGAAAAAGAGAGAGCTCCAAGTCTTTGGTTCACTTTTCCGATTACTTGGGTCCTAGAAGGCTTTCTTAAGCTTCAGGTAATCGTCACCTCTAGCTAAACATCCAATACATATAACCAATCTTTTCCTCGCCCTGTGCAACCAATACCTTATAACCTATTGAAATCTATCCTCTTTTCCAAACCAAAATACTTAACCAATCAAACTCTACTCGCCCTCGTGCGATCCATGACTTAAACGACTCTTCTCAAAGAACATTGTTTAGTCCCTTCTTCCGCGCATAACAAACTAGTGCTTCAGCCTCCCCTAGCGAGCAGACAAGCCAATGTTTAGTAGTTAGAATGCGACCTAAATTCTCGTTCATTACAAACACAAACCTTTTAGCAAACCGTAGTTAGCCGAACTACGGCTGCTCTGATTCTTCATTCCCTTTCGAATGTAAGATACGTAGGCACAAGATCGCGATGATCTTGGCGAGCACAATCCCCTCTTTACCTGTAGTCCCACGAACTACGAATGCTCTGATTTTTCACTTCTTACAAGTGAAGATACGTAGGCACAAGGGCCCCAATCCTTGGCGAGCACCCTATCTTAATAATCACCCCCTTTTCCTATTAGCAAGCAAATCCCCTTAGAAGATAGACAAACATAGTTAACTTTATCTCGCGAATCGACTCAAGAGGTTCCCGTTGAGTACATCGGACGTAGAGGGTGCTAATACCTTCCCTCTATGTAATCGACTCCCGAACCTAAAATATTGGTTGCGATGACCATGTTCTTATCTCCTTAAAGGTTTTATCGATATTTTCCTATTCCATCCTTGGAATGAATAAAGTTCGGTGGCGGCTCTGTTTCGAACAGTATTTTCCGCGGCCATCGCGAGGATCGTATTTTTCGAGGTACGACAGTCCTTTGCCTTCTTCTAGTTTTTATCATATAAAATCTAGGGACTTTTTCCCCTCTTACCATAAACCAAAACCCATAGGACAGGCCAACAAAACTAGGGTTGAGAAAACTTTTGCTGATGCGATAGTGTTAAACAATATAGATTTAAGGTACATGAACAATAACTTTAGAGTTTTTAGAGAAATACCTTCCTTCAAAGAATCAGATGACTATATGAACTGGCTAGTAAAGATAGAGAAAGTCAAATCCCAAACCTGGAAGAAACTGGGAATTTATGACTTGATCATGATGTCGAAAACAAGTATTGACTATTGTTAGATAATGTTGGTGTCTTCCTTGTACCCCTTGTGGGATGATGACCCTTACACTTTTTAATATAGTTGTTATCACAGGGCTTAAACCTACTGGAAACCCATATGACTCTGACCTAGAATCTGACGATTCCATAGGCTTTACATCTGCCAAAGCCATATACTCTCATATCATAACGCACTTGTTTGACAAAACAACTACTTATGTTTCTGATCGAGAACATATAGCTTTTTTAACTGTGTGTCTATTCCACTGCATCTTCTGCTCAAAATCCCTTCAAGTAGCTAGGAGATACCTAACCTTGGCCACTCAACTTCATAAAGGCCATGGCATCTGCCTAAGTGAAATGATCTTGGGGAACCTTTATGAGTCTCTAAGTGAGAGGGTAGCCCAACTCAAAGACTTAAGAGAAAAGGGAAACATTTTACTATCTGGTCCCTTCTGGCTTTTATAACTCAGGCTGAATGCCTCATTCGAAGCCAACCTCCCGAACAAAAATCTAATCGATAAAACTGCTGAAGACATCAGTAATAGGAGGGTCGAAGGGACTCACTTGGTCCAGCTCACTCCCAATGAAGAATGATAGACCCTCAGGCCAATGTTCTTAAGCTATGTCATGATGTTTTCTAAATGTCATGAGCTCACATCAAACATGGACCCATTTGCTTCAAGAAAACATGGTTCTGAGTGATTCACCAGACCTTTCCCAACTCTAAACAAGGTTCAAGAAGCAGAATCTTCACAGATCTGGGAAGCCTTCCTGATTCCAAGGTTGATAACGCTTCGACTGAATCTATCGAAGTCTCAAGTTACTTTGGTTTCTTATCAACAAAACTTGGTGGCTCGACAATTTGGGTTAGTCCAAGCTTTCCCTAGGTTCTCTTCGAAAAGAAAGGTGATCTTCTGCTTCATAATGTGAAGTACACTGAAGAGATGGCTTCGACACAATTTCCCGTTACTCCAACAAAGCTCAGCTCATTCACATTGGTTTCAATCCAAGTTTCTATTGTACCCCAGAGTTCAACCACTGGTAATCAACCTACTTCGCAGAAGAGTTCTTCGATGCACCTTCTTTTACTCAACTTATTAACCAAGTTTTTCTCTTTGTGCAGGAGAAGACCAAGAAAGGTATTTCGACACACATCAAAGAAATCCAAGCATTCCAGAAGTACTTTAAAACTGTTTATCGACCAGATGATCTTAGATGAACTGTCCGCGAGGCAGCTATTAAAAGGAAAAGTTTTTAAAGAAAATGGAGAATTTGGAACTCCCTCCGTTCGTTCCTCCTAAGGAACAGTATGCAATGGCTTTCAAAAAAATTCCTCGACTACCAAATGCTGAATTTAGAGTGGCCTTTGCCCCTCCATTTCAAAACTGGTTTATCTGTGGGGATTCCATAAAAATACTTTGTCAACAATCGAAATTGAAGGCTCAGCGGGTGGTTGCGACTAAGCATACTCTAGACAGTTTGAAAGGTCCTCTTCATATCGGTATCGAAGATGTTCGCATCGAATCTGAAATATATGAAGGTGTGGAATGAGAGGTTTTTGAACTAAATTTCCCTTACCTGATTTTTTATCATCTTACTTGTATTGGTTTTGTTTAAATTTCATATGTTAAATTTGCCCCCAAAAAGAAGAAACAAATCGAAGAGCAGAAAGAAGAAATCACTCAAGCTGCTAAGGTAAATCTCTTACTTAATTCTCCTTTACTGCAAAATCTCGTGTTGTCTGATACTTTAAATTTTTCTCCTCAGAGTTCTTGAAGGCCACCCCTTACTCCAAAGAAGCAAAAATCGAGGGCAGCTTCCCATCAAATCATCATTGAGTCAGATGAGGAAGAGCAATCTCCTCCTGAAGAACAAACTTTGAAGAGGAGGAGGAAACAAACAAAAATTATTGAAGCCTTCAACCAACCAAAACCAAAGGCTGGTAAACTCTCGACAACAGCAACTCCTGCTAGTACCGCAGTATAAACTGAAAGTGATAATTCTAGTTCTGGGGTTGATGATCCCAAGGTGAATACTTCTTTTATAAACTTGCAATTCCTCACCATTTATCCATCTAATTCTTTGGCTTTTTCCTTTTCAAGTTACCATCGACACCAGAGATCAACCCATGGTGAAGCAGCTTATTCCAACAACCAACAGTGACCTCAGCTACCATCCAATAACTCCTTCTAGGGCCTCTACGAAAGGTTCGACAAAAGGCTCTGAGGAGGGAATCCAATCCCAAGGTGCTCCCAAGAAGACGCCAGTCATTCCTGTGGTGAAGTTTCCTCATGTCGAAGCACCTATTCCTAAAGAGGACCTAGTCGAGAAAGAAATTGTTGATCTATCAAGGGACACTGTGATGCCTAATATAGAGTAGACTGCTGAGGGTGATCTCAAGGAACAACCAAGCGAGGAAGACAATCCTGCTAGAGAGGAGGAAGAAAAAGAGTAAGAAGATGAAAAAGAAGAAAATGAAGAAGGAAAAGAAGAAGAAGAAGAAGAAGAAGAAGAAGAAGAAGAAGAAGGAGAGTAAACTACATCTGAGACAGAAAATGAAGTGGAGGTTATGGAATAACAAGTGAACCAAGAAAATAAATCCAAGGATCCTCCAACCACCGCTTCAAACAGGCACTCAATCGACCAGTCTTTACCATGAAAAGTACAACGACTACTGGAGTATTTAAAAGCCATGCTCAGTTCTCAATACAGCTTTGGCGACAAGAGCACCACTACTTCGACCACCTTAGGGAACACCCTGACTGGGAAAACTGACAGTGACTTGCTTATGTAGATAAAAGAAAAAATCTTTGCAGTATCCTTGTTTCAAATCCTGGAACAAGACGTTTCTGTCAGTTTTAGTCTCAAGAAGCTTCTGAAACAAATCAATGTCTTGGAAGTTTCCCCAGAAGTGGCAAATGTCATTGTGGAGCTAAGCATGATGATTGATCTAGTTGCCACTGATCTCAACCGCCTTAGAGACTTCTCAAACAGTCTTTCCAAGAAATCTGGCAGTCAAAAAGCTGCATGGGATGCTGTCTCTGCATCTACTAAAAATGTTTCGACACTTGAGAAACTTTCTGGGCAGAATAAGGAGGTCAAAAAGTGTGACAAGAGCATTTTAGAATGGGAGAGGAAAATTGTCATTTTACAAAACAAAATCTCTCAGGCCCAGCAACGCAAGACTAATCTGCTCAGCTCTGTCGAAGATGAAGTGGAAAAAGAGATCCAGGATGGCCTTCAACATTTTGAGAAATCTCAACAACTTAGAAAAGATATCGAAGCTCTCTCAACCAACAAGACTCTCCGTGAATGCCGCCTTCTCCTTCAAAAGTCGAAGTATGAAAAGATGAAAGACTCTCTTCTCTTCTAAATTTGTTTTGTAGCATTTTCCTTCTTTCGCAAATTATGACTTTAGTCCTTTGTGGAATTTTCTGTAACGAATTAAGCCATTTTGGCATACTTATTTATCATTTTAGCTTTACTTTTCTTGCATAATGATTATTTCGTGATCTTTATTTCTTGAAGTGCAGGCTTATATTTTTTCAAATATTTCCCGTTTACCTTCAAGATTCTTTTATCTTTATCTAATTCTTCGATCTCATATGCACCATTAGAAAAGACTTGTATAACTTGAAAAGGTCCTTCCCATTTAGGGGACCACTTACCTAAAGCTCTATCTTTTTGATCCATAGGCAAAATTACTTTCCAAACCAATTCTTCTGGCAAAAATATTTTAACCTTAACCTTTTTGTTATACGATTTCTCTACTCTTTTCTTCTGCCTTCTTAACAATTCTAAGTCATTAAGTCTTTCTTCATCCAAATCAACCAACCCGTCTAACATTATGTCCAATAGGATTCTGATGGAATCTCATGGTGCCTTTGGATCCTTTTTGACTATAAGTAGATTTCCACTGACAACATTGCATCATGGCCAAACGTTAATTGAAACGGAGTTGCATTGGTCGATTCTTTGGGAGAGTGATCAGTGCATATTTATGCACATTCTCCTATATTTTTACTTAGGCATTTCTTTACTTTATTTTGCTTATTATTATATTTTATTATGTTTTTATATTTTATTTTATTTTTGGTTTAATTTAATTTTCGCACTTATTTTTCAGCTTTAACAGTTTTCGCGAGAAAAATCATAACTGGAGTTCCAGGAGTCCGTTTGAGGCGTTCTAAAAATCGCCGGAAAGCTAAGAGAGAGAGCTACGACTTTCGTGTTGGAGTCGAAGTCAGATTCGGAGCTCAAAATTCCATAATTTCGTTTCAAGTTACAGCATTAGAATTCTGTTTTAGTTTTGATCTTGTTTTGGGCCTGAATTATGTTTTTGACCCAGTTGGGTTATGACCCGAATTCTGGTTTTTATCCTCTTTAGTCTAGGTCTGGCCGGACAGCAAAAAGAAAGATTTCACTATTCACGAAAATATTTGTTGGAGCTTTGTATGAATTATGGAGAACTAATTCCTTCGGATTAATCTGCTGTAATCGGTTCCCGCCAACACTTTGAGGTTCTTTTAATTTCCAATAAAATTTATTTCCTTTCAATTCTTCTCTATGATATTTTGTTTGCTTAATTCGATTTATCTTAGGGATGATTGATTTATTTCGATGATTGCATGTTCTTATACTTTAATTGTGGTTGCTTAATCCGCGTATGTTTCTCGTGTTTGCTTAATTCACGGTTACTATTTTATCTGTTTGCTTAATTCAGAAATTAGGAACGTGTATCGTATAATACCAATTGCGCTTGTTGATTGTTATTATAATCGGAAAGGGGATAGAATCTGCTTAGGAATTGGGAATTATTAGGATCGATGATAAGTTGGGAAACGAAAACAGTAGATTAGCCGTTTCAACTCATTACTACAATCACTTTTTCTAATCACTTATTTTTCGTTTATTTTATCTTAATCAAAACCCCCCATATTACGTTACTGTATTTGATTATTCCTACAAGAATCCTTGTGAGACGATATTCCGAGTCACTGTCGCTGTACTGCATTTTCTTACAAAAAAAACTCGTTTTTGATCCGCGAGCGACCGCGGATCAAATTGGCGCCGTTGCCGGGGATTCTTGTTGATTTAGCCAATAATCTAGTTTTAGGTTTTGTTTGTTTTAATTTTATGCATTTTTGTGTATTTTCTTGCGTTTTCGCGTCCGGCTGTCCTGTTTCTCGTCAGACCAAGTAAAAAAAAAACAAATTTTGGGCAAATCGCCTTCTTTTTGAGATCTGTTTCGTGAAATTGAAGCAGAAAAATCGTGCGATCAAAAATCCTTAACTCTAGAAGAGTTATAGGAGTTGGCCCCTCGAATCGCCAATTCCTCTTTTTTCTATTTTTAATTAATTTTTTACTGTTTTCACTATCTCAAAAAAATCCAAAAAAATTTCCAAAATTCTTATTTGATCTAATTAGGTTGAATTTTGTGTTTTTAGATTTTTTCAATTTTATTTTAACCATCTTCCTTCTTTGAGTTTGATTTTGACCTATAGGGACATTGTGGGAATTATCGGATTTGTTGCTGCATTTGCAATCCTGGTCATAATCTTTGATGCAATGAGACATACCATGGAAGAGCATTCAATGTTTCAGATTGAGTTACTTTCTGACTTAGTAGACGATACACTTCCCGAGTTTTTATCTGATTTCCCGTCTTTACTAGACTATGATGATATTTTCTCCTGTGATGTGTGCACTAACACTAATATTTGCTCTACTTGTGCCGAGATAAATGTTGCATTAAGGACTGATATTTTGCAGGTGGATAAGGTTATCGATGAAGTGGTTTGTGCGGTTGAGGCTCTGGACATTCCTGCTGCCCCGACCATCCCATCTATTGAGCAGCCCCCTTCTTTAGAACTCAAACCTCTCTTAGAAAATCTCAAATATGCCTTCTTAGACATAAATGATAAGCTTCCTATTATTGTTTCAGCTAACCTTGATTTCAATCAAGAAAGTAGGCTTTTGCAGGTTTTAAAGAGGCACAAAAAGGAAATAGGGTGGACCTTGGCGGACATTCCCGGTATTAGCCCTTCCAGGTGCATGCATCAGATTCTGCTTAAAGAAGGAGCTAAATTAGTGAGACAACCCCTTAGTCCTTTTATTTTTGACGTGAAAAATTAGATCATGTTCACGTGCCCATTCGACACGTTTACGTATCGAAGGACCTTCTTTGATCCTGGAATAAAAGACGAAGACATCACTAAAAATTTCAAAAACAATGGTCACTGCCCAAAGCTACTCCATGAGAGTCCCACTTTGGAAGAAGAGACTGCAGAAGCGCTCTCTTTAGGAAATGCTGCTTATGCGATCATCTATCCACCTTGACTCCTCGGGTGTGTCCTTTCCTATCTCTCCTCGCTTTTATTTTATATTTCTGTTCTTTCATTGAGGACAATGTATATTTTAAGTGTGGGGGAGAGAATAATTTCTTTGTTTCGTTTGTTTTCCTTGTTTTTGTTAGTGTTTTGTTTGTTTTCAGTCAAATAAAAAAATGCATCTTCTTGAAAGTTTGAGGCTATAGTCTAATTTGAGATTAGTTTACGGAGACCTGGGAAAAATTCACAAGATCGGTATCGTCTTAACAACGTAAGTCTCCTGCATATGGAAATTGATTTGAATTCTTATTATGGTTTAGCCTTGATTTTTCATTCTCTGACAGCTCTTGAGTAGTTTATTTCAGCAGTCAGCACCATCTCATACACACTCTACGCAGGGAAGCTGATGAATATAAGTGAGTGATCAAATTGAAAAGAAAAAAAATAAAAAGAAGAAA
Organism: Lathyrus sativus; assembly: GCA_963859935.3. Lineage (NCBI taxonomy): Eukaryota > Viridiplantae > Streptophyta > Magnoliopsida > Fabales > Fabaceae > Lathyrus > Lathyrus sativus. The sequence continues at coordinate 266,816,885 of OZ012735.1, forward strand.
AAAAGAAAAGAAAAGAAAAGAAAAAGTTGAAACTTTTTTTATTACTCGTTAGTTGGTTCAGCGGTTTCTGGTGCTGAACTTGGTAGGGCGGATTACGGCCCGATCCCCCGCAACTACAATTAAGTGAGCAAAGGGTTATGCCACATAAGTACCAGAACCCAAAACAAAAAGGATCAGAGTCACTAACCGGTCGCCTTGCTATGAGTGTGTGGAGATAACGGGCTTAATGTGATTGCGCCTGAATGAAAAAGAGCAAAAAGGAGGAAGAGTAAGTTAGGCTTCAGCATAATAACATGATTCAAGTTGATTTGTATATTCAGGAGGTTTATGTCTGCACAATTATGGATTAGTGTTCCTACGATATCTTTAATGTGTAAGATTAGTACCTATCGATGCAAACTTAACCGAAGAAGACTTTTAGCCTGGAATGAGTAACTATTGATGTGTGTGTGCTTCCCTTGTTTTGTTTTAATTTTGCTCGGAGTGCAAAAGTTCAAGTCCGGGGGAATTTGATCAGTGCATATTTATGCACATTCTCCTATATTTTTACTTAGGCATTTCTTTACTTTATTTTGCTTATTATTATATTTTATTATGTTTTCATATTTTATTTTATTTTTGGTTTAATTTAATTTTCGCATTTATTTTTCAGCTTTAACAGTTTTCGCGAGAAAAATCATAACTGGAGTTCCAGGAGTCCGTTTGAGGCGTTCTAAAAATCGCCGGAAAGTTAAGAGAGAGAGCTACGACTTTCGTGTTGGAGTCGAAGTCAGATTCGGAGCTCAAAATTCTAGAATTTCGTTTCAAGTTACAGCATTAGAATTCTGTTTTAGTTTTGATCTTGTTTTGGGCCTGAATTATGTTTTTGACCCAGTTGGGTTATGACCCGAATTCTGGTTTTTATCCTCTTTAGTCTAGGTCTGGCCGGACAGCAAAAAAAAAGATTTCACTATTCACGAAAATATTTGTTGGAGCTTTGTATGAATTATGGAGAACTAATTCCTTCGGATTAATCTGTTGTAATCGGTTCCCGCCAACACTTTGAGGTTCTTTTAATTTCCAATAAAATCTATTTCCTTTCAATTCTTCTCTATGATATTTTGTTTGCTTAATTCGATTTATCTTAGGGATGATTGATTTATTTCGATGATTGCATGTTCTTATACTTTAATTGCGGTTGCTTAATCCGCGTATGTTTCTCGTGTTTGCTTAATTCACGGTTACTATTTTATCTGTTTGCTTAATTCAGAAATTAGGAACGTGTATCGTATAATACCAATTGTGCTTTTTGATTGTTATTATAATCGGAAAGGGGATAGAATCCGCTTAGGAATTGGGAATTATTAGGATCGATGATAAGTTGGGAAACGAAAACAGTAGATTAGCCGTTTCAACTCATTACTACAATCACTTTTTCTAATCACTTATTTTTCGTTTATTTTATCTTAATCAAAACCCCCCATATTTCGTTACTGTATTTGATTATTCCTACAAGAATCCTTGTGAGACGATATTCCGAGTCACTGTCGCTGTACTTTATTTTCTTACAAAAAAAACTCGTTTTTGATCCGCGAGCGACCGCGGATCAGAGAGGTTTGACATGCCCAAAGCACTTAATCCAAAGTCTTGTGCCAATCTATAGGCTTCTTTCCCACATATTTCTTGATAAGACCTATAACTATTTTGTTTGCTGCTTCGACCTGACCATTAGCCTGAGCATAATAGGGTGTGGAAGTCAACAATTTGAAACCCATTTCCTTAGCAAAATTGTGCATCTTTCGACTAGTAAAAACTTATCCTTGATCTGTTGTAATGGTTTATGGGATTCCAAATATATAAATAATATTTTTTTAATGAATTCTATTACATCTTCTTGGTCGACATTTGGAAAAGGTATAGCTTCGATCCATTTTGTAAAATAGTCAATGCCTACCAAAATGTACTTTGATTTTTGGATGATGCTGGTCGAACTTCTCCAACCAAATCCAAAGCCCAACCCTAAAGGGCCATGGTTTAACTATAGAATGAAATTCACTCGCAGGAACATGTTGAATACCTGCGTGCACTTGGAACTCTTGGCACCCTTTAGAGGATTTGATGCAGTCGTTTAATATGGTGGGCCAATACATGCCTTGTAGAAACAACAACCATTTTATCTTATGGCTTACCTGGTGTGCCCACATGCCCTACTATGGACAGTCGAAAGGGATAAATAAGCCTCTGATTCACTAAGGCACTTGAGTAAAACTCCTTTAGAAGTCTTTTTAAACAACTCATTTCCCAAAAGAACATAACTCAAAGCACGATACCTGACTTTCCTTTTTGTGAATGTCGTTGGATTTTGCAGATACTCCACTATTGGTTTCCTCCATTCTCCATCCATCAGCCTATCTATTTTGAGTATTTCAAAATTCTTTTTATCAGGGCACTCTAGCTTTGTCGTTTCCAAATCTAATGGGGACAGTTTGGCTGACACAACTCTTCCTCTGACTTTGACTGCATCTTGTAATTTTTCTTTCGAAATTTTATACCCTAAAGCAATCTGGGCCAAATCATTAGTCATTTGATTCTCCAATCGAGGAATGTGTCGAATACTAACCATTTTGAATCTTTTCAGTAATCTATTGGCTATTACAAAGTACATGATAAGATTTTCTTTGACGCATTTGTACTCTTTTATAATTTGCTTTATGACTAACTCTGAGTCTCCTATTATTTCGACTCGAATTGCCCCCAATTCCAACAATATCTCAAGTCCGGCTATTAAAGCCTCATATCCAGCCTTATTATTCGAACAAAGACCTTCGACTTTACACTTGAATTTTATTGGAATTTTATTGGGAGAAATGATCAACACTCCTACACCAGTTCCATCTCTAAGACTAGAGCCGTCGAAATATAATTTCCAAGGCTCGAGTTCGAGATAGGTTATGTTATTTTCATTTATTGAGTGGTCGACTATAAAGTCTGCTACCACTTATCATTTAATATCCTTTAAAGGCATATATGTTAAGGAATATTCAGTCAAAGCTAACGCCAATTTACCAATTCGACTATGCAAAATTAGTTTGGACAACATATGTTTAATGATATCAAAATGGGATGAAACATAAACATCAACTGGTTTTATATAATGCTTTAACTTTGTACAATAGAAATACAAGCATAAACATGATTTTTCAACTATGTTATACCTAGTTTCTACATCATTTAAAACTCTACTGAGGTAGTAAATGGCTCTTTGGACACCATTCTCATCCTCTTGAGCCAACATGTTATCTAAGGTTTTATTTGATGCAGATATATACAACCTCATGCTTCTATTCCTACAAGGTGGTGACAGAGTTAGAGGATGACTCAAGTAATCCTTGATTTTATCGAATTCTTCTTTCTGGGCTTTCCCCCATTCCAACCCTTCCTTGTTGAGTCAAAGCAGAGGTGAGAAAGCTTGAGTCTTTCCGCCGAGATTCGATATAAACCTCCTCAAGAAGTTAATCTTGCCCAACAGTGACTATAATTCCTTCTTTGTCGATGGTGCTTTCGCCTCCATTATGGCCTTGGTCTTATTCTGGTTTATTTTGATTCCCTTTTCGCGGACCACAAAGCCTAAGAAGTATCCCTCCTGCATATAGAAAGCACATTTGAGAGGATTCATTTTCAGACCATGTCTTGTCATCCTTTCAAAAGATTATCGAAGATGGTCAATATGACTCTTCCCTAAAACAGACTTAACAACAATATTATCAATGTATATTTGCATAAAAGTCTCTATATAATCATGGAAGATCAAATTCATTGCCCTTTGATACGTTGCCCCAACATTTTTTAAACTAAAAGGCATCACTACCCATTCGTAAGTAGCTAAGGCCCCAGGGCATCGAAAGGCTGTCTTCGTGACATCCTCTTCAGCAATAAATATTTGATTATATCCAGAATACCCATCAAGCATACTACGGTATTCGTGGCCTGCGGAAAAATCGACTAACATTTTCACCACATGCATTGAATATTCGTCTTTTGGAGTTGCGGCATTTAAATCTCTAAAATCTGTGCATACTCTTAAAGAACCATTCGTTTTAATAATAGGCACAATGTTTGCTAACCATTTGACATACCTGGTTTTGCGAATGAAGTTACATTAGAGAAGCCTTTCGACCTCCTCTTTGATCTTCGAGAGAGCTGCCGGTGCAAACCGCCTTGGATTCTACTTGATAGGCTTCTTTCAAGGATTGATTGGATAGTTCGACCAAATCCCTCCTTAAACCAGGAATCTCGTCGTAATCCCACGCGAAACAGTCTTTAAACTCCTTTAGTAGTTGGGTTACTTCAACCTTGAGTTGTGTGCTGATGTTGGCACTTATATATGTTGGCATTTTTGTTGCCCCATCTCCTAGGTCAATTTCTTGAAGTGGATCTTGCGTTAGCATCTTGATGTTGGTTGCCAATGGATCCTTCTCAAAACCCAAAGGCTCATCGTCATAGATTGCATCGAGCCTCTAGCCTTATTTTTCCTGAATCCTATCAGGAGGTTCAAGATCGAAGAGTTTACCAGGACCTTCTTTGTGTGAATCTTGGTTGGCTTCTACAGCCATATTTTCCATTTCAGCCTCTAAGGCAATTTGTAACTTATTTTCGCCTTTGTAAGCCGAAATATTTTTTAGCACTTCGAATTCAGTCATCGTCACTGAATTCGCTTCCCCTACCTATTGGGGTTATCTTAGATACATCAGGGTATGGCAGGCTGTCATCTCCTACCACTTCTCTGTCCAATCGAAAGCCCTGGATGGAACACAAATACAACAAATAATAAACATCGTTGTCTAGGGTGAAAGAAAAATTGGTCGGATTGCACGGAGCAATGTTGGCCAAGTGTTTGTCGAAACTGCGCCTATCGACATGGTTAATTGGGCTTTAAAATAGCCTTGATCTGCCTCAACTCCATGTATCCACTCTCGATACCATCTGGTCTCTAGATGGTGATTCTCTGGTGTATGGAAGATGGCACAACCCTAACTCCATGTATCCACTCTCGACCCAACAGTAAGTTGTAGTTGGCCTTCGTTTCGACGACCATGAAAACAGTTGGCCTTGTAACAGTCCCCACCGTCAAATCAACTTGTATAACACTCAGAATGGTGCCCACTTTTCCCTCATAATTGGATAGTACCATGTTATGAGCTTGGTATATGTGTCGTACTTGCCGATTCTTCTCAAGATGAAGTGCGACATTAGATTCACTGTAGCGCCATAGTCCACTAGAATTTTGTCGAGTGCGACATTCTCCACCTTTCCAATGATAAACAGTGGCTTAAGATGACTCTTCATTGCCTCATCTGGTCGTTTAAAGAATGCATTCTGCTCTTCGACACAACCATTATTCATGCCATAGTAGCACACTGGTTTGCATGCCGCCATTTCTGCTTCTGTACACATATCCAAATCTTCGACCTCAACGATCTAGTCGAATTCTCTGGGCAGAACTGATACCATATTTACTATGATATCTAAAGAGCCTTTTGACCCAAAGTCAAAATTATCAGTAAGCATTTCGTCTTCTTCAATTTCTCGATCATGCTTCTCCTTAGCCTCCTTCCCATGGGCAGCAAATAGTTTTCTCCCCACGGGGCAACTTGTCGAAAGGTTTCAATTCCTCGTCTTTCTCTTTCATAACAAGTAGGTTGGTGCTGGTTTTAGGCTTAGCTTCAGCCTCTCTTTGAGCTTTTCTCCAGTGTTTTTCTCTTCTCCATTGAGATTGAGACATTGGATTCTTTCCCTTGTAGTTTTCTGAAATATAGGCCATTTTCTTCGAAGCCTCAAACTCCTTACAGTAGGCTATTGATGAGCCTCTGTCGATGTTGAATTTCTAACATTTTTGTTGCCCCTGTTGTTTGCCTTAAGTTGACGTCATCCAACTTCCTTTGGAAGCCTCCACTGTTGGTTTGAATGCGGATGGCTTAACCCCTGACACCCTAGGTTTAGTTTCATCTTTCCTGTAAGCAGATTTTGTGGGTCGAAATCCCGTTGCTTATAAGAGGCCCTTTGCTCTTGCGTCTCTTTTGCCTTTCTTACGCCCTCTATGTTGCATGTCGCTTTTTATCAAACACAACACTGCACCTAGGGCACATCATAATTTCAGATTTCTTATTTTGGCACCTGTGAAGAAAGTGAATGAGGCTTTCCTCCTTTTTTGGGTAAGCCACTTTGTTGTATTCCTCTTGTCGACACTCCCGGTCGACTTCCATGGGTGTTCCCTATGAAACTTCTACCATGTTAATGTCCATGTTGACATCATCAGCAATGTCTAACTTGCAAAACTGCATTTGAAGGCCATCAACAGCCTTATCCATTCGAATGAAACCATCAACGGTTTCCTTTGTTATTATCATACGGTTGGAGTCCTCAACAACTCCTTTGGAAAAGTCATCAGTAACTTCACTATCGAAATTGTCAGTAGTTTCCTGGGTGAAGCCCTTGGTTGCTTCTCGAACAAATTTTGTCATAAATTTTTGGTCAAGCTCTTCAGTGACTTGAACCAAAATAGCTTTATTAATGAAGTCATCAGTGACTTCAACCATGTTGACAGCGCCGTCGAAACCCTGAGCAACTTCGACCATGTTAACCTCTTTAGGCTCATTATAGTGAGCATCAGCAATTTGTTGAGGCTCGATGTCGCTACTCGAAAAAATGCATCGTGCAACGACGGGGAGGCGGAAAGAAAGGACAGAAGAGTCGCCACCGAACTTTATTTATCCCATGAGGGGAAAGGAAAATATCGAGAAAACCTTAAGAAAAGAAATGGATAAGATGGTCTCGCAACCATGAACGGGTTCGGAAGCCGGTTATGCGAAGGGAAGGTATTAGCACCCCTCGCATCCATCGTACTCGATGGGAACCATTTGTTTGTCGATGTGTGAATTTATTTGCTTAAAGATTATGCTATAAAAGAGTATTCCAAAGGGGAGAAGGGTTAGAAATAGGGGAAAGAGAAGATAATAGGGAAGAAAAGAGAAAGAACAGACTCGATAGGACTTCGCAGTCCTATGCCTACGTATTCTCAATAGATGTGAGAAAGTCAGAGTCGACGTAGTTCGGGGAACTACATATATGGGGGGAAAGTGCTCGACAAGGATTGTGGCCCTTGTGCCTACGTATCTTTACTTGAACGAAGTAAAGAATCAGAGCAGCCGTAGTTCGGCCTACGGTGTGCGGGGAAGTCTTGGTAGACGCTGCTATCGTGCGCATTCTAGCAGTTAGGTATATTGCTGCTCGCTCGTTGGAGACTTAGGCGTTACCTGTTTGCGGTAGAACGGACGTAGCATGCCTTTTTGGGAAAGGGTGAAAAAGAAAAAGGGTGCTCGCTAGGATTGTCGCAATCCTATGCCTACGTATTCTCAACATGCAAGAGAAATCAGAGCAACGTAGTTCGTGCTACTACGGGTAACTGGTGTGTTTTGTGGATGATGTTATCGTACGCGTTCTAGCAGTTTAGGTGTTTTGCTGCTCGCTCGTTTGGAGACTCATGCGTACCTGTTTGCGGTAGAACGGACGTAACATATCCTTTGGGAGATTGATTAGTTTTCGCCACGCGAGGCAAGAAGTCACGTTTGATTGATTGGATTGTTTTGGGGGCGAGATAGGTCCTCGGATAGTAACCCCTACGGGTAGTACCCAATTCATTGTCTCAAAGTTTTTGTTATGAAAAGGTGTGGCGAACGAGGCGTCTTCATATTGAAAGACAAGCGTCGAAACCACCCTCACTACAGTGGGCATCCCAACACTCGAAGAAGAAGAAGTCTACACCCAATCCTCTCTCTTTAATTCAACATAAAGAGAGCTTCGTTCTCTTATTAAATTGTTTTTGGTTTTGAATGGTAAGTGCTTTGCGACAGAGAACCCTACGGTAAACGTCAGCACTCGGGATAGGAGAAGGCCTACGCCTAACCACTCCACGACCATTCAAGTTTTGTTGCGAAAAGAAGTTTGAAAGTGCACTCGGTACGGGACCGAGGTTTTAGGTGAAAAGGGTTACGGAAGGAATGTGAAAGGAGAGGTGGATAAAGTCGCGTCCTCGTATCGAAAGACGAGTATCGAGACCACCCTCACTACAGTGGGCACCCCAACACTCGAAGAAGAAGAGGTCTACACCCAATCTTCTCTCTTTAATTCGATACAAAGAGAAATCAATTTATTATGGTTTGAAAATGCGCTCGGTACGGGACCGAGGTTTTAGGAGAGAAGATTTGAAAAGTCACTCGGTGCGGGACCGAGGTTTTTAGGAGGAGAGAGAATGGAAACATCTTCGTATTGAAAGACGAGCGTCGAAATCACCCTCACTACAGTGGGCATCCCAACGCTCAGAGAAGAAGAGGTCTACACCCAATCCTCTCTTTTTAATTCGATACAAAGCAATGATTTTAAGGAGATGAGATTTGAAAATGGTTGGGAAGCGTGTATACTAGCAAAGTGGACTAGTCTTCTAAGTGACCAACTAGAAATAATTGATCAAATAGGTGTCACTGTAAGGAAGCCCAGGATTAAGCTTTAAAATGTTGTGTCTGTGACCAAAAGGTTGATGGCGAGACTTTAAAAGCACTCGACTTACAAGGTGTAAAATGACTCGGCGAATCGAGAATTTATTTTAAAAATAGTTTTAATGTATTAAAGCATAAATAATACGAAAGTGATAAAATTTATTACATTTTGTGGGAGTGGGGGCACATTTTGTCGAATGGGAATGAAATGAAACAATTAACTCGAACCAAATTGAGTGAGTACTTGCGGGACTAGGAAATTAACTGAAATTGAAAGACACAAATATAGGATCATGCTAAGCTTATTTAGAGTGGATTCATGTGAGAATCACTCTATACGCAACCGGTCAACAAAATCTATGCATCCATACGAGTTTCGAAAATTAAATTGGATTTCAACTTCGAATTTGCAATGCAATTGACTAAGTGAATAGTCAAGCAATCACTTAATAATTCAATAATTGATTAACTAAAACTATTATCAACTCAATTAAAAAATCTAAAATAACAACAAAATAAAAAGTAATAAAACAAGAGAGATGCATATTAGCAATGGGAGGTGTAAATAACAAATACCAAATTGGCTTAAATCAAAATATCACATTTTTTTCCAAAACAAAAATTGGCTCACTAATAGTGATACATTAAATAAATAAAGAAAAATAATTTTGATAACTAAAAATGGCTAGGAAATCATAAAGAAAAGAGAAAGTCAAAAACACCAACTTGTATATTAATCATAAACTTCAGTAAAAATGCTTCAAATATAAATCAAAATTCTTGTTCGTCGTCTCTCGCACAAAGTTAGCCAACAGACAAGCAACTACATACTAATACTATATTTACAAAATTATGAACAAACGTTTATACTCTAATAATTTTAATAACTTAAAGATTAAAAAAATAATAATAATAATCTTATCAACCAACAAAAATAATTACATATGACAATTAAGTATATACTTAAACTCATTCACATATACATGAAAGTTAAACACTTCAAAAACTCTACTCATGCAGACATAAGAAAATATTGAGATAAAAACAAGCTTCAAATATGCACCTCTTTAGTTAGCATTAGTGACACCAACATCTAACCAATGAACATTAGGATTCATTCTTCTTAATTTGAAAAAAATAAATAAATAAAAAATGCCTATTAACAACATATCACAAGTTTAAAAAAAAACAAAAAAAAACAGAAAAAACAAATATCTTAATTATATGCAGGTGACATAAGTTTAAGCCACTACTCACATATATATACTGTCTACACGTTCAAACCGGCATCGGAACCAAACACAACATGAAATACAAATTGCAGCAACCATGCGTAATGCTCAATGTAGAAAAATCACAGTATTCACATATAAAACATAAGCAATAATGCGAGCAAGATGAAATCGATAAGAAACACACAATGAAAACAAAAAACTCAAAATATTACCGCAATATCAAATCGCTGACACAATTTAAAATTGACAAAAGTGCAGCACGTAACATCCACGATGTTCGAGATCGAGTCGAAATCAACCAAAGTCATACATTGAAACAACAATCATAATACAATCATGGAAATAATTTTGTTACCGCAGTGCCGTTGTATTTATAATGATGCTGTTGAAGTTGTGCTGAACTTGAAGCTTTGTTTCAGAATACACCATCTATGCGAGCTGGTAAAGCATCCTCCATTGGAACCGTTCCGAATGTGTTCGATTTGTGCACGGTGAAATAGTTTGAAGTTGCGGTGTAATAGAGTCAATCAAAGCGAGATCCAAAATGTTATTGTTTAGCTTGAAACATGGTATTGGCAGGATACACATGTTATGGAGAAATGGATTACGTGAGGAGTGAAGGGAGAGCGTTGTAACAAATTCTTCTTCTTTTGTTGATTAATGGTTTTTATGATTCATAGTTTTATGATTTTATTGCATGGCGTGGTAAATATTATGGCGACACTGTGTATGAAAAATAGAGGGTTTTGAAAGTGAAATGAAGGTGATTGAAAAAAAAATTGGGTGGTAGTGGTTTTTTCCAGACTATTAAAATGAACCTACAGTATGAGAGAGAGGTTGAGACATAACCATGTGCGAACCCTCTTTTCCGCGTGTCAGGCATCTAAATGGTGGTCCCAAACTCTTTTTGTTCCTATCCATATTTCCTATCTTGATTCCAAAACAGAGACCACTTTCTTGTGTGAGTAGAAGACAATATAGTTGGCCATACCAAACATGGGAGTACCTAATCAAGGTGTCACGTGAAATACCAACAATAATGTTGTCAGTTTTCTGAAATGGACAGAGGGTCTCCAATGGATAGGTACCGCGTGCTACTAGACTGTTAATCAAATTAATTTTCCTTTTTTTAATTTCTTTTCTTAATAATTAATAACTAATAATCTATTTAAAATACTAAATTCTAATATTCTAACCAAAATCTAAAGAAAAGAGCTATTAAAAAAAAACTATTCTAAATGATTAAATATAAAGCAAAAATAACAATAAAATCACAAAATGCCATGGAAAAAGAAACAGAAAAAAATGGGCAAACACTGAAATTCGTCAAAATTATCAGCATGGATTGAATCATCAAGAAGAGAGCGACTTTCTCTCGATTTCGACACTGAACTTATCGTTTGAAATAATTGAATCGCCTGAAACGCGAGCAAAGCGGCTTAAAATCCTGATAAATTCAATCCGGTCAATAACACGGGCAAAATGCGACCTAAATGATATGCAGATGAAAACGAAGCAAAAGCCAGTCAAAGTCGGGAAACTGGTGGGCAAATTTTATGGTGCAACACTCGACATCAACCTTCTTCTGGTTTTTTTGGCTTCTATCTAAATTTCAGCCTTCCTTCTAGAATAGAATTTTGCAAAAGATCCCTGAAAAGAAAACATTGAGAGGTTTTATGGCCCAAAAACTTATGGTATTTGCAAAATCCTCTTTTCTTTCTTTAATGACTATTGCGCAGCCAAACGCCACACAAGCTCCCGCTAATATTCACTCTAATCATATGTATACACTCAAGCCTAGGTCCGGCTTATCTCTCGATAGAACACCCCAACCCCCAGCACAGCAGCAACAGGAATGCAATGCAATAATATACAACAGATAATGTACATAAAGCAAAAACTGTACAAAACTAAACACCCAAACACGCAACAGACAAGCGTTAGGAGTGGCTCGCATAGGGAACCAGAGTCCCCAGCAGAGTCGCCAGCTTTCGCAACTGCGAAAAACACTCGGCGGAAAACAGAAGAGTCGCCACCATTCGTTATTTATTCCAAAGAGAGGGAAAGGAAACGATCGGAAAAACCTCAACGAAAAGGGAAAGACAAGGTCATCGCAACCAAGTCCTGGATTCGGGAGTCGGTTACGCAAGGGGAAGGTATTAGCACCCCTCACGTCCGTCGAACTCGACGGCATCCGCACTTATTGTCTATCTAAGGGTGTGTTTAAACTATCTACGCTACAGGCTTGCGGGACAAAAAGAAAAGAAAGAGACTCGGTAGAGCATCGTCGCTCTGCACCTACGTATTCCCTCGTGCAATGGGAAAGTCAGAGTCAACGTAGTTCGGCTAACTACGGGAAAGAAGGGGGGAAGGTTGCTCTCCAAGACGTCGCGTCTTGTGCCTACGTACTTTCATCTGGTATGAAAGATCATAGCAAACGTAGTTCGGGCATACACGAAACCACAAGTTGATTAAGTGTTTTAACCGAGTAGGGTTAAACCTCCGTTCCAGCAGTTAGGGACTAAGCCTGTTTGCGGTAGAACCGAATCTTAACAACACTCTTTTCTGGAAGAAAAAAAAGTTTCTGATTAATCCCGAAGGAAAAAGGTTTGAATTTGTTTTGTATTTTGTAGTGAAGTGAATTGATTTGGTTTGTGATTCACGTTGCACTAAAGACTATGACACAGAGGCGAATGCGTCGTATATCGCCCCAAACGGGACGAGTACTAAACATTCTATATAAGCGAGAGGAGACCCCTCACTCATCATTCCCCATGTAGCTTAAGGCTCATAGCGCGCTACGTTTATCGCCTTTATTAAATGAGTTAGTATAATTTTGAGATGAGAAGAGAGATGCACGGAAGGTCTAAGGGAAACTCGGCCCTAACGTTGTCATGCAATGTATTCCTAAAGTTGGATGAAAAGGGGAAACATCTACCCTAAAGTTAGCATACTTAGATTGAACACCTAATGTCTCTCCTACTCCCATCCTAAACGGAGGGACTAGGAATCCTATGGGGATCATGGCAAGAAAGCACAAGAAGAACAAAGGAAGGATCAATCACAAGTAGAAAAAATGCAAACATGAAAAATGCACACTTAGAATGGTGGGAGGGAGGAAAATTGTGTGGAGCAACAGCCGCCACAAGCGCGTCTTGACCTCAACAGCGATGTAAGAATGATGCAAACATGTGGAGAAACAAGAGATGCAAGCATACGAACATGCAAACGAAAACTCGATTCGAACCACATTCAAATATTCAAATTTTTCAAAGTTTTCAGGGTGTTAACCGGTTAACGCCTAGTGTTAACCGGTTAACGCCTAGTGTTAACCAATTAACACCTACGAATTTCCAGATTTTCACTAGTTTTACACAGGTTAACCGATTAACACTGTGCCAGAATGCCATATCTTGCTGTTTGCTTGCATGTTCGCATACCGGTTCGATTCGAATCATCATAGATCAGTGTGATGCATTAGAATTGAAAAGTTTTGGCTGTTTGTCACTGTTTGTGGTTGTTTATTCATGATGTTGTTAACTTGTATGATCATTCTTTCAATTATTTGCATGTTTTTATGTGGTTCAAATCGAGTTTTCGTTTGCATGTTTGTATGCTTGCATCTCTTGTTTCTCCACATGTTTGCATCATTCTTGCATTGCTGTTGAGGTCGAGACGCGCTTGTGGCGGCTGCTGCCTCACACACTTTTCCTCCCTCCCACCATTCTAAGTGTGCATTTTTCATGTTTGCATTTTTTCTACTTGTGATTGATATTCCTTTGTTCTTCTTGTGCTTTCTTGCCATGATCCCCATAGGATTCCTAGTCCCTCCGTTTAGGATGGGAGTAGGAGAGACATTAGGTGTTCAATCCAAGTATGCTAACATTAGGGTAGATGTTTCCCCTATTCATCCAACTTTAGGAATACATTGCATGACAACGTTAGGGCCGAGTTTCCCTTAGACCTTCCGTGCGTCTCTCTTCTCATCTCAAAATCATACTAACTCATTTAATAAAGGCGATAAACGTTGCACGCTACGACCCTTAAGCTACATGGGGAATGATGAGTGAGGGGTCTCCTCTCGCTTATCTAGAATGTTTAGTATTCATCCCGTTTGGGGGCGATATACGACGCATTCGCCTCCGTGTCATAATCTTTAGTGCAACGTGAATCACAAACTAAATCAATTCACTTCACTAAAAAATACAAAACAAATTCAAACCTTTTTCCTTTGGGATTAATCGGAAACTTTTTTTCAGAAAAAAGTGTTGTTAAGCTTCGGTTCTACCGCAAACAGGCTTAGTCCCTAACTGCTGGAACGAAGGTTTAACCCTACTCGGTTAAAACACTTAATCAACCTGTGGTTTCGTGTATGCCCGAACTACGTTTGCTCTGATCTTTCATACCAAATGAAAGTACATAGGCACAAGACGCGACGTCTTAGCAAGCAACCTCCCTCCTTCTTTCCCGTAGTTAGCCGAACCACGTTGCCTCTGACTTTCCCATTGCACGAGGGAATACGTAGGCGCAGAGCGGCGATGCTCTGCCGAGTCTCTTTCTTTTCTTTTTGTCCCGCAAGCCTGTAGCGTAGATAGTTTAAACACACCCTTAGATAGACAATAAGCGCGGATGCCGTCGAGTACGACGGACGTGAGGGGTGCTAATACCTTCCCCTTGTGTAACCGACTCCCGAATCCAGGACTTGGTTGCGATGACCTTGTCTTTCCCTTTTTCGTTGAGGTTTTTCCGATCGTTTCCTTTCCCTCTCTTTGGGATAAATAATGAAAGGTGGCGACTCTTCTGTTTTCCGCCGGGTGTTTTTCACAATTGCGATAGTGCGGATAGCAAGAGTCGCCACCGACTTTTATTTTATCCAATAGGAAAAGCTATAAAAGAACAGGAAAGACCTTTTTGAAAAGATTTTGAGTTTGGGGGGTAGGTTATATAAAGGGAAGGTGTTAGCACCCTTTATATCCATGGTTATCCATGGGCTCTTAGTTACTTAGCTCACTTGTTTGTTTGAAAATTAATGTGAAGTGTATGTTTAGAAAAGATTTTCAGAAGTTCTTTGTAGTGATTCTCGTATGGATGTATACAAAGCCTTGAGTTTGGAAATATTTTGAAAGTGGAGTGTAAAGAATGTTTTTTTGAAAAATGTGAGCAAGTATTTAAGTGCTACCTACCCTAAATTTGTAAGGTCTTTCTTGTTATTAATTTCCTTTAAGGGTAAAACTGTCCTTACTATTAGTGAGTAAGTAGTCTTTACCTTGGATGTTAAGGGACGGGCGTAGGGTCATCGTATGGTCAAAGAAGGCAACATGTAGGGTGTCTTAGTAATTCTAAGGGACTATCATCATTTTTGTAGGGTCATCGAGGGACAAGATCATTTATTCCGTAGGCAACTTCGAATGGACTATGATCCTTTTAATTTTAAAGGGACTTGATGATTTATCTGTTTGCAGGGACATCGCTTAAGACACCCCTACGTTCGAGGGACTTGACCATATTAAGGCAACTAAGAGGGGTAACCTTATGAGGTGTAGATGGCGATCATGGAACAATCGACTTACGTGTGTGAGTGATTATTTTCAGATATTTCTTTTATTATTGATTCTCTAAGTCCAATTTATTCAATTAGATATTTTCATGCCCTAGATTACTAACCAAGCAATTAAATATTTACGGAAATAATAAAAAAAACAAGAAATAAAGTCCTAAACTATTACACGGCTTTGGGGCAATTACAGAATAATCGGTGCGAAAAAATAAATTACATAAGGAAAATCCTATACAATCCTCTAAATAATATAAATAAAGCAATGAAAATAAATTAAATTAGGAAATTAATTGTTTTAAAAAAAATCAAGTTTAGAAAATGAGGGTTTAATTAGGGTTAGTGAAAAATTAGGGTTTTTTAAATTAATCTAAACCTAGTTATATTCATTTACAATTTTAATTAATAAATTAAAAAAAAGTTATGTGAGAGAAAAAGAAAAATATAAAACTATATTATAAAATTTATTTTAAGAAAAATAATTAGTGAGCAGTTAGTAAAGATTAATGGTTAATTAAGTTAATAATAATATTTTAATAATAATAACTATAAAACATTAAAAAAAAAAAGGAAGAAATTCATTAAAAATAAATGGGGGAAGGTCAGAAAATGTCCGTACGAAGAGTTTCGACTCTTGAAAAGTTTATGCCTTAACCATGACACTTCTTGAAACCTGCATCATATCTTGCAAACAAATGATCAAAACAAACCTAAACATGATTATGAAGATCATTATGAACAGAAAATATGATAAAGTGCAATAAAATCAAAGATTAGAAAGTAAAAAAAAGAAGAATGAGAGGCGGCATGTTCATGGGATGCACTTCGTGAGGTCTCAACCTTCAAGTCTTTGTGGGATAGGTTCCTAGGATCTTGAGGAATGTGAATGGACTTGTAGAGCTGATTGAATCTTATTGCAAAGCTGTTTTAAGATTTTTCTAAGGTTCTTATGGCTTCCAAAAAAAAATTATCTCCTATTTTTTTTCATTCTGACTTTGTTGTGTATATAAAGTAGTGTAAATTAGGGTAAACAATTGGGCCTTGGTTGGAGTTTATGGGTTGCTTGAAGATGAAGGAACCAATTATCATAATTGTCAAAAAAAATCAAATCAAATCATACCATATTGGTCTTGAACGAATTTGGATTGTCGCTACTGCGAAAATCGGCGCCGGCAATGACAGAAGAGTCGCCACCGTGCGTTATTTATCCCAAAGGAGGGAAAGGAAACGCTCAGAGTAAACCTAACGCAAAGAAGGGAAAGGAATGGTCATCGCAACCAAATCCTGGATTCGGGAGTCGGTTACGCAAGGGGAAGGTATTAGCACCCCTCACATCCATCGTACTCGATGGGATCCACGCTTGTTGTCTATCTAAAAGGGTGTGTTTAACTATCTACGCTAAAAGGTCTAGGGACAAAAGAAAAGAAAAGCGACTCGGCAGAACACAGCAGTTTTATGCCTACATATTCCCGTCTGAAACGAGAAATCAGAGTCAACGTAGTTCGCCTAACTATGGGCAAAAAAGGGGGGAAGGTTTCTCGCCAAGACATCGCCGTCTTGTGCCTACGTACTTTCATACAGCATGAAAGATCAAAGCAAACGTAGTTCGGGCAACTACGGAAGACACAGGTTTGTCTAACAGTTTTTTTATCTCCTTATGAAAGGGTTTTTTCTGATTAAGGGTCTAAGAGGACAAAAAAAGTTTGAATTGTTTGTTTGAAGTCTTTTAAGGAAGAAGTGTTTTTGAATTAGAGTGTTCATGATGTATGTTGTAACAAAGTCAAAAACCTAGGATCGAATGCGTCGCATATCGTCCTAAGGACGTACACTAAACACTCTAGGCAATTGAGAGGTAGCCACTCAATCACCATTTCCCAAGTACAAGGCTTATGGCACAACATCCATTGCATTTGTTAAGTGAATTGAAGTTGTTTGAAGATGAGAAGAGAAAAGGGACAAACTAAGGGGGGACTAGACCAAACCCTAAAAGTTGTCATGCAAAATGCACCTAAAGTTGGGATTACAAAAGGGAAATATCTACCTAATGTTGTCATGCATGTTTAGAAACTAAATGTCTATCATAACCTCTCTTGAGCAAGAGAGGTTAGAAATCCTAAGAGAGGGAAGACAAGAAGAAGAAGAAGAAGAAATGACAAATAAACATGCAAATGAATGAATGCACACATTGAATGCACAATTAGAATGAAAGTGGGAGGAAAACATGTGTGGGGCAGTAGCCACCACAAGCTCATCTCAACCAAGCATGCATATGGAAATGCAAGAAAAAAGTAGAAGAAAGATGCATCAAAAGCAAATAAACAAATGACAAAAACAATGAGAAAAAGTCCTCATGGATTCATCATTTTAGGTAAGCTTCAAGTTCCTCCTAAGGAGGGACCAAGCTACCTTAAATGACACACCAAGGTCATTGGACAGAATAGGGATGAGGAGAAGAGATCTCAAAAGTTAAAGTAAAACATCACAAGCAAATGCCAACAATAACATCAAATAATGCAAGTAAACACCACTTATGGGAACACAAAGTGCAAGCATGAAAGTATGATATCAAATGAACAACTTATGCACAAGTTAAAAGACTTATGAATCAACACACAAGACCTATAACAAGCCCTTAACATGAAACAATCAGAATTAGGTTCATCAATAATGCAGAACCAAGCTTTTGGAAGCAAAACAAACCAAGTACACAAGTAGAGAAGCACAAACATGAAGCAACTTGCAAAATACATGAAAAATACGAAAATGCATCTAAAAATGCCAAGTAAAATCTCAAAGGACCCCCAAGGTACTGGAAACCAGGGGTCAAAAGAAGGGATTAAAAAACAAAAGGGAAAGGCCCCAACAGAAGGCAAACACCAAGAGTGTCCCAAGCCAAGGCAGAAATGGAGAGAGAACAAAAAGCACTTCAAATCACATGAAAACAGCACTTAAAAATCATGAAAAAAATATCCAAAGATCAATTAACATATTAACACAATGCTCAAAAAAGGGTCACGCAAAAAAATAAATTTAAACATGAAAATAAAATCAAGAAAGAGCAAGACTACAAATTAAATCAAATAAGACAGCTCTAATACTTAATTCATTTAAAAATTGAAAATAAAATCAAAAAATAAAATAAAAATATCCAGAATAAACTAGACATCTCAAGGTTTATAAAAAATATTTTTTTGTATTTTTATGAGTATTAGAACTATTTTGAATAATTTAAAATGAAACAGCAATAAAACAGAAAATTAAAATGAAAAGAAATAAAAGAAAAGACAAAAGGTATGAATAGCAATCAGCATAGGCAAAACAGAGATGGGCCCAGGAAAAGGGGGTGTGGAAAGTATGCAGCACTAAGCCCATGAAAATAAATAAAGAAAACAACAAATAAATAGTTAATCAAAAGAAATAAAACAACAAAAAGAAAATGGCAAAGTGGCAAATGAACCCAGCGGGAGTTGAACCTGCGCGTCCAGCCTCCCCTTCCTAGACAAAACGACGCCGTTTAGGCGTGTGGCCATGTGGCGCGTCTTACGCCCTTGGATTGGGAGACTCGGTCTCCTTTTCCCTCTCCATCTAACGGCCACGCGGCCTCCCTCTCCCCCAACCGGAAACCACCACCGGAACAGTTCCGGTCATCTTCTTTCTTGGCTCCAACCACCATGTTCATGAACAACAACACATAAAATGCAATTTTGCTCCGTTTTTAACAAATTTTACGTCAAAATTCATCTACTCGTCGCGTAGATTCCAAATCCAACCTCAAAAATCAATAATAATGCACCATAAAAGAAAAACGAAGCAAACAAAGTTTGAAACCAAAAACTCAAGTTCATTAAAACTCAAAATAAATTGTTCCATTAACATCTAAAGCTTATGTACATCATAGATCAAGCAAGAAACAAGTAAAATCATGCAAAATAAGTTCATACCAACTTCAAAAAGTTTTGAGCACCAACCAAACATCATCATAAACAACAACCAAATGGACATATAAATGATCTACATGCTTCAAAGGTTACAATGCAACGAAAATGGCAAAGAAACATGGCATATTGAGAGTGTATGGTTGAAATAAAGTTACCTAGTGGAGAGCTTCCACTGAGCCTTTAATACTTGTTTGAGCTTGCACCTAATGGTCCAGAATCGTTCAAAATCCTTCAAGGAAGCTTTCAAAATTCACAATTTGTCTTGAAACTTGCTCTTTCTCCAAAAACGAATTTGACTTGTCCTTCACTTTTTTGAGATGGTTCTTGCTCCAAATTCATGCTCCTAGGGTTGGCTCATGTTCAGAAACATTTATATGGTGGATTTGAATGATAAAGATGCCCAATGGAAGCTTGTTTAGCCCAATTTCAAAAAATCAAATTTCACCACTTTTTGCCTTGAAAAAGTACACGAATTTGCTCATGAAGACCACTCCAAAATGGTGCATTTTGCTTGCTGGTATCACATGGGATGTGAATGGTTAGGATTTGTTCCTTGATTTCATCTCAATGGTTGTTTTTGATTATGTAACTTCATGGTAAAGTAACCTTGGAAATGTCTATGCAAATGACCTCAAATCAAAATTCTGGAAATGCCAATGTGTTTAGAACATGTCTTCTACTCAAAAATATGTATTCACTTGCGCAAAAATGATCCATAATCAAATAGTTCTAATTTTCTCATTTTAATCATTCTTTTATGAAAATTCAAAAATCAAAATCTCACTTCAAACCAATTCCATGACTTCTTAGTGTTTGGTTGACCAATTGACACCATTTGGAGCAAGTTTCATGTTGGAAAGATTTTCATTTGAAGTGTGCAAGTTGGTGAAATGGACCTATAATTTTTATGACCTATAATCTTACTTTCCCAAAATACCCCTGGCTTGCAAAAATTATAACTTGGGTTCTACAAATCAGAATGGGGACTTCTATAACTTTTTGGAAAGCTAAGATCATGAGGAACAACTCTCATGTTTGTCCAAAGTTCAGATGAAACTTCCTTCTAGCGCAAAAATGGCTCGGAAGTCAGATGATTTTCGCAGACAAATTTCAGATGCATCTGAGGACCTGTAACTTGTCTGGCTTGTAACTTGAGTTCTATAAATCATATGGATGACTTCTAGTACTCAAATTAAATCTATGAACATCCTCTACAACATTCATGTGGAGGTCAAAGTCATTTGAGACTTATATCTTGACTTACATGGCTTGGAAGTTTAGCACTAAATAGGGGATTTTACCCTAGGAACCCTGACTTAGCAACTCCAACCACTCTTCTTGATTCTTCTTGATTAGACTTGAAACAATGTCTCAAATGCTTTGAAATATCATTTCAAGATCTCAATGACTCAGAAATGGGCTTTGACCCTCTTCAATTTGCTCAATTTGTCTTAGGATTACCCAGATGAAACCCTAGTTGCAGCACCTTCAACTGTGGCTCTGGAACTTGGCACAATGACTTGATTAAGCTTCAACATGGCCCTCTAGGCTCTCCATGAGCTCTATACACATCCTCTATTCACAATCTAAGCTTCACATCCCACTGATGGTCTTCAATAGTCCTCAAGATAGGAGAAAAATCCACATGAGCATTTAAACTTCTCGAAACCTCAAACCAACTCCTGATGACCTTGGTGACTTCTCGAACTTGAATAAGACCTATGGTTAGGCTTCTTTTGACATGAATCACACTTGATCCCCGGCAAAATGATATTATATTATGATATGCAAATGTTAGAACTATGCAAATGTTAATGAAAATGAAACATAAACCAGGTAAGAAAAAGTTGAGCAAATTTTGGGGTGCAACATGGATGCCTTCAATCACTTTGAATACCATATATTTGATCCCAAAATAAATCTTAAATCAAATCTTTGATTTTTTATAATTTATTTTAATTAAAAATGATTTTAAATGATAAAAATCAAAAATAATATAAAATAAATGATAAAAATCAGAAAATATGGTCATTGGGTCGTGAATGACTTTAACTTCAAGTTTGGGTTGCAATTTTATGGGCCTATTTGGAAAGAATTGGAGATATGGCCCTTTTTACTTCATACACCCCTTGAAAAATTACCAACTTTGACAATGCATAACTTCATCAATTTTAATGCTATGGAGGTGTTCTAAGACTTTTTAGAAATCTTAGGGTATCCTCTAATAAACCCTTTTGGTCCCGTGTCTATATTTTTTTACCATTTTCAAATTATGAGCTTTGGAAAAAGTTGACTTTTTGTTGATTTTCAAAAGGACCTATAATGTCTTGGCTCATAGCTTTCAAATGAATCATTTTTAGGCTTGGCTTGTGAGACACAAAGTTGTATAGAATTAAACTTCAAAATGAGCTTTGGATGAGAAATTTTTGATGAAACATGTGAAAGTTATGGCTGGTCAAAGTTCAGTTGACTTTTCCTACATAAAACCCTAATTTAGCAACTTCCGATTCTTGATGATCTGAGGTTTCCCTGATGAATCATGATCGACCCTTTATCAAATGATGAATTTCACCTCGTAATCTTGATGTTGACCAAAACTCTTGAAGTTTGACTTTGAGTTGACCACAATTGTCCTCAGTTGACTTTTTGACCAAGTTAACTGATTTTCAAGTATCTGAGCATCTGACTAGCCAAACTTGTGAGAAAAGCTCTGAAACTTGACATGGGGATTCTTTGAAGTATGTGGTATGTTATGAAGTCCATTATAAGTTTTAGAAGTCCATTTTTCTTGGGGAGACTCAAAACCATAGTTCTATGATCCACTGTTCAGGAGAAGGCTTTGATGAAACCTTCAATCCCTTTGACCAATTGCGAATCTTGTGACTATTAAGTAACTTCTTGGGACACATTGTCTTGAATAAGGGAGGGTAAATTTTTGGGTACAACAATAACCTTCCTCAGTTTGCAGGCAAGCATCTTAGATATAACCTTAAGAATACAACTGACAAGACTAATAGGCCTGTAATCTTCAAAACGTCGTAGGATCTCCACCCAAAGCTCCTTTCCCATTGTTCTCCTTCCAAACTGAAAAACCTCCATTTCTACCCTTTCTATCGTTCCTAACAACCCTTTACCAAGCCATCGATAACCACAGTCTCAATCCGAGAAAGATCAGACAATTACCAAGACCCCTAAACTCGAAAGCTAGGAATTTAAGCCGAAGATAACCACCTAATCTTCATAGGATCGAAACATTGACACTGGTTTGCATCAAACCGAGTTGTTCCTGATGAACGAAGTTAACAAAGGTAGATACATAACTCTTGCTTCGATTCCTTTCACTACAATAAATATTGCCTTTTCCCAAGTGATATTCACGTCACTAATGTAAAAATCACTTCACTAGCCAATGGTTGCGACGTGGGTAAAACACGCCGGAAATGCAATGGTGGGAACTTTTTCCCACGTGGAAAACACGTCACAAAGTTGTGACAGGATTACCACGTCGCAAATCACAAAATAAAGAAGAAAACCTCCCACGTGAAAACCACGTCACTAATTAGTGACGTGAAAGACATGTGGGAACTTACCTTTACCAAATTGCTATGCACGCTTTCCTGACACAAAGTAAATTTAGTACCCATGTGATTCCCACGTCACAAAGTTGTGACCTTGTTATCACGTGGGAAACCTCACAGAATTAATATTCTTCCCATGTGATTCCCACGTCACTAATTAGTAACATGGGATTCACTTCACTATTAAATTTAATTATAAAAAAAATAAATAATACTAACTGAAAGCTACTATAAAATTAAAATAAAAATTAAATATTAAATATAAATTTAAAATTAGAATAATTTTTAATTAAAATAATATACATTTAAAATATATAAATATTTAGTCACATGAAATTCACGTCACAAATACAAATAATAATAATAAAAGTTGTGACGTAATATTCACATCACAAATAAAAATACTAATAAAAAAAATTATTCTTCGCCACTAAATAATTCATCTTCGTTTTGGTCATCATCTTCGGGAGAATAATTCGACCTCGAGGCAAAATATTTTCGCATTTGTGCCTCCATGTCTGATTGCCGCTTCCTTATTTCCTCTATTTCAGCATTTTGTCTATTTCTCATATCATCCATTTCGGCCTTTAGGGCCGCCTCACGTGTCTCCGCCTCTCGTCTCGCCTCAGCTAGAGCTAACTGTCTCACTGTTGCCAACATTTCTGGTGTCAATTCTGTCGGACGCGATCCTCCTTCCCCATCATCGAGTCTTTGAAATAAAGTTCGGTCCCCTTTTCTATAATCACCAGCCAAAGACCCCAGACCAAAAAAACATCCATTAACTCTCTTCCCGCCTACTGTTAAATTCCAAATATAAAGATCAACGCGCGGATCAAGCGGTGCATCTTTTGTGAACATCCATCACTGTGTTAAATATATTATCGAAGAAATTCTTTTCAATATGCATAACATCAAGATTATGTCGCAATAAATTATCTTTCCAATATGGGAGGTCCCAAAATATACTTCTTTTTGTTCAATTGTGTTTGACCCCATATCCTTCAATTCTGTATGCTTCACCGTAATCTGTAAATTTGGGCAGTTCAGAAACTCGATTCCATATTTCCTCTGGTGAAAATCGCGGATGAGGCAAATCTTTTACTCGTACATCTTTTGTGAAATCAGTCTTGTTTCTTCTAAATACATGGTCTCGTGGTAGGAATCTGCGGTGACAGTCAAACCACGAACTTTTCCCTCCAAATTCCAAAGTAAAAGCCTTTGTAAATTCCATGCAATGTGGACATCCCATTTTGCCATGCGTACCCCAACCAGATAACATTCCATAAGCGGGAAAGTCATTAATAGTCCACATCAAGGCAGCTCGCAAAGTAAAGTTTTGTTTGCGAGATATATCATAGGTCCATTCTCCAATCCACAACCTCTTCAAATCATCTATTAAAGGTTGCAAATAAACATCGATTCCGGATTTAGGACTTGACGGTCCTGGAATGAGGCAAGTCAAAAACATGTACGGTTTTGTCATGCACATCTCTGGAGGGAGGTTGTAAGGGGTTACAATAACTGGCCAACAGGAATATGCAATTGCAGATGCTTGGACGTATGGAGTAAAACCATCAGAGCATAGTCCGAGCCTGACATTTCTAGGTTCTGCAGCAAAATCAGAATGTACCCTATCAAAATGTTTCCATGCCTCACCGTCAGATGGATGCCGCATAATGCCTGAAGATGTTTTATTTGTATGATGCCATGTCATTTGACTTGCACTATGCATTGAAGCAAACAATCTTTTTAACCTTGGTATTATCGGCAAATAAAACATGGACTTCACTGCTACACGTTTTTGTTTACGGTTAATGGCTTTACTACAACTTGATATCTCGGACTCTTACAGAACTTACATTCCTCCAGCGCCTCATCATTAATACCAAACTCATTGTCATAAAACAACATACATCCATTTATACAACAATCAATCTTTCGTACTTCTAAACCCAACTTCGACACCAACCTCTTTGCATCATAATAACTTGTAGGCAAGTTGTCTTTCGTAGGAGTCGCATCCAACATCATTTTTGCAAAGTATTCCAAACACTGATCAGGAACATTCCAATTTGACTTTGCAGCCAATAATCTCACACACATTGATAATTTTGAATCTGCCGACCCCTCAAACAACGGTGTATTCATTTCTTTCAACAATTGGTAAAATCTTTGTGCTTTCTCATTCGGCAACTCTTCACCATCAAAATCCTGAGGTTCATCATATGTCACATTTACTCCAAATGCATTTCCAACCATTTCATCGATCAGATTAAATTGTTCATCAAATTTCATATGTGATCGACTGCTTGATGTGTCTGTATTAGTTGTCTCTGTATGTACGTTACTCGGCAGTTGTTCTCCATTATATGTCCAAACCCAATAATTTTTAATGAAACCCTTCCTTCTCAAATGACGTTCTACTTCTTCTGGGTCACTGATTATACGTCTACATTCACATTTAAGACAAGGACATCTCACTCCTCCTTCACGTTGACAACATTCTTGTGCAAATGCCCACGTGATAAACCCCTTAACTCCTTCCTCAAAATTTGGTGTAAGTCCACGTCCCCCTGGTAACGTTCTATCGTACATCCAACTACGATAGTAACGAAAATATTCCATACTGCACATTAATTAGTACTATCATTATATATCATTTTAATAAAATATGTAATTTAAATCTATTTTTTCTATTTCGGCCATTTTAATAAAGTATAATATCATTATATATCATTTTAATAAAATATGTAATTTTTTCTATTTCGACACCAATCTATTTTTTCACTAAAATAATATAAATTCATTATTTTTAAAGTATAATATATATTTATTATTTTTAAAATATAATATATTCATTAAAGTATAATATAAATTCACTATATATTTTTAAAGTATAAAATATTTAGTAAAATAATATATATTCATTAAAATACTTAAATACTATTTTCATTAATAACTATATATTATGTTTTAACGTATAATATTTAAAGTATAATATTCATTAATAACATATTTAATGAATATATATTAAAAACATATATAAAGTATAATATTCATTAATAACATATTTAAAGTATAATAACTATATATTTAAATATTATGTTCATTAATAACATATTTAAAGTATAATAACTATATATTTAAATATTATGTTCATTAATAACATATTTAAAGTATAATATATATTCATTAATTTTAAAAATCTGTTTTCTAAAATAATATATATTATGTTTACTAAAATATAATAACTATTCAATAATGTAATATTCTATAATATATATAATTGATTTACTAAAAATAACGCATTTAATACATATTTATTATTTTTTAATTAAAATACTTTTTCAAAAAATAATACATTTAAAAATAACACATTTTAAATATAATACGTATTCTTTATATTTTTTAAAAATATATTTTAATTTTTTCTATTTACAATTTTTTTTACTATAAATATTTTTAAAAATTCTACTTTTTCTAACATAATATATATTCTATTATATTATTTTTGTAATATATTCTAATATATATTATAACATTTAAAAAATTCTAATATATTCTAATATATAAAATTCTAATATATTATAACATAATATAAAAATTCTAATATATTCTAACATAATATATAAAAATTCTAATATATTTTTTTTCTTTCTAATAAATATTCTGATATATAAAAATTCTAATATATTTTTTTTTGTTTCTAATATATAAAAATTCTAATAAATTTAATAATATACATATTCTAATATATTTTTAATTCCTTATCAAAAAATATTCTGTTTTTTTATTTAAAAATCACATAACATATTATTTTTAAAATCTAAAATAATATATTTTTAAAATCTAAAATAATATTAAAAATCACATAACATATTAAAAATCACATAACAACAACCAACACAATACATATATATATCACTAAAATCTAAAATTTACTAAAATCTAAAATTCTCAAAACTTCCAATAAAATTTCAACAACAACAACAATAAATATAAACAAATTTAATTGCTGAAATACCTCTTTACAAGCTTTTAAAACTTCCAATGAAACTTCTTAAAAATCAATGTTAGATCTGGAAAAAAAAATTAACAGTTAATAATAACAAATATATAAAATAAATGGTAACATAAAAGAGTCACAAAATCAACAAATACTTCACCTTAAATCTTGGTCTTATGAAATAAAAATGGAGTTGAGGGAAGGCAGCAAGCATAAACGCAGAAAGGGGAAGAAGAAAATAGGTTTTGTGTTCTTCAGTTCATACGAAATGTGCCAAGACAAAATTCTGGAATTTGCATTTATAAGGGAGGTTGCGACGTGGATCCCACTTGGGAAGTTTCCGACGTGGCATCTGAATCGGAAGTTTGCGACGTGCAATTATGGTCGGTAGTTTGCGACGTGTAATAATGGTCGGTAATACTCCCCTAGAAAAATGTTTCATTTAATGCCAAGTAAAATTTAAAGTTGCGACGTGGTATTTATTTCGGAAGTTTGCGACGTGGCTTTCAGGTCAGAACATTCCCCGCTTATTTTATTATTACCGTTGCCCACTAAAAGTCAAAGCAACGGTCAGAAAATAATTAATGTGAGTGTGTTGCGAAGTGAAACACATGTGGGTATTTTCTGAATTATGTTCCCTTGTGATTTTCATGTCACAACTGAATTTTAAAAAAATCCAACCTTCCCTCCCTCTTAAAATTCCAAAATTTCCTTCCATATTTTTAAACTACACAATTTATTAATTAAATATGTTAGTGACGTGGTAATCACTTGGCAACACATTTTTTTTTCTTGTTTCCCACGTCACTAAATCACTAGGGAAAATGCACATTTTCTTGTAGTGTTTCACTTGTTGGAATTAATCTTACCAGAATCTAATTGATGAATGTAACTAGTAGCAATTAGTAACAATATTTTTTAGAGGTTGAAAAGGAAAAATACACAGTCAGGCATATCCGTATAACATAGAGCCGACTACTTGTTGTTGTTTCCAAGTCTGATACGAATGACCATGAATGGGTTTCGTGTGCTACACCAGTTATTGAAAATAGCAGAAAAACCAATCCTAACGGTACTCTTGATATTAAGAATTTCCACATTACACTTTTTCATTAAAAAAAAGCAATAAATCGTACCCGGATTAATAATGACGATTTTTTCTTGTATTCATTCTTTTAATATTCTTGATTTGTCACTTTAATGCTTGAAATGAAAGTTGCAGCTTCCATTATTTGAATTACTTTTAAGATTGTTAGAAAATTAATATAAATCAAATGGATCAAAGTTAGAATCCTGAATGATGTCACTTTCTTTAAAAATATTTCAAACACTCTCTTGTAATTCTTAGAGTCGGAACACAAGAATATCCAAGATAATTCAATTTTATATCGAATTTGCGCAAGACCGGCGAAAACTCGATTATATAGCGAAGAGTATTTGAAATTTTGTAAAAGAGAATATTTGGTTTGTGATGAGTTTTCTAAATTCCGGAATGATTTATTTATAGGTCATATATGTGTTGTATTACAAGCTTGCGACCCTTGATGAAACAACATCTTTTAATCAAAAATTGCATTATTTTCAAGCATTAGCTATGTTCATCAATACTTCACGAAATATTATTTCTCTTTAAATTTAATATTAATTTTCACCTACATGCACTCTTAAAATTATTAAATCTTAATAATATACAACAAAAACAAAAATGCGGTTTTAAATCTGGGACATGCCATTTGTTAACCTTTAAAAACCTGAATTCCAGCTACTAGATTATTGAAAAAAAACGTGAAAATTTATAAGTTTTTGAAAAAAAAAAAGCATTATTGTTTGAAGATTCGTTCGTACGTATATATTATTCTAACAACCGCATGTTCACATTTTTATATATTTTCATTTCCCATTATTAGATACTTGTAATTGATCCATGGAAGCTAACAAGGAAACTACGTAACCAATATATAGAATAGAACGATTTTTAAAGTTAGGATCAAACCTTCCCACGAGGTCTATTAATTAATTGTTTGCATCTTAACCAGCAAAACCAGCAACTATGTAGTATTTTATAACACATATTAAGAAATTAATTAAAAACCAGAAGACAAAAAATTAAATTATTGCGTTTCCCTTGTCATTGATGTTTTTGGTAGAGGAAGCAACTTGATAAGATTTTTCAGAGCAGAAATAAACATATAATACGTAGCATGGCCAGCTAGTATTTATATATATTCTTGATGTTGCCATGTCTCTAGGGTTTATCATTTCTATATTGCTTAATTATCAACACCAGTTTTAATTATCAAAACCTCAATTAGTATTTTATGACTAAAAGCCTATTAGAAATAAATATTTTGCATCTCTCGTTCAAAGGCTCATTAAAAAAGAGATTCATCCACACTAGAATAAAGTGAAATTCCATAATATAGCACTTATCGTGTTCAACTACTAAACAATATTATGCTTCATGAATGGTTGCATGATAAAGCATATGAAGCAAGAGAAATCAGTGTGAAAAAGATGACAATGGAGCAGAATGATTCTCATATTATTGGTAGTTAGTTGATGAAGTATATATACATGAGAAGATACAAGCTAATTGCTTAAGGTGCAAGCAAACAAACTAATATAACTAACTTGATCTAAGTGTAACAAACAAAAACTAACTATCCAACTAATAATTTAGTTTTTATCATCTATTAGCCCCCCACAAGTTGAACTTTGATAAATATTTATCAAATTCAACTTGGTATTGAGAGATTGAAATGGCTTAGGAAGTAGTGGCTTGCTAAAGAAATCAACAAGCTAGTTGTTAGATGATACATGAAGAAGTTTCATCACACTAGTCAAGAATATTTCTCGAACAATGTGGCAGTCTATGTCAAGGTGTTTGGTCCATTCATGGAATATGGGATTGGCAGCAATATTGACAGCACGTTGGCTGTCACAGAATAGGGTTGGAACTTTGGAACATTCGATGTGCATGTCTCTGAACAAGTAGAGAATCCACTAAAGCTCGCATGTTGCTGCAGCTAAGGCATAATATTCAGTTTCAGATGAGGAACGAGAAACGATATTTTGCTTCTTGGTTCGCCACGAGATAAGAGAGTTGCCTAAGTAGAAGCCAGAGCCTGACACAGATCTTCGAGTGTCGACACAACCAGCCTAGTCTGCATCAGAGAAACCGATGATGTGAAGAGATGATTTTCGAGGGAAAAAAATTCTTGGCCTGGACAGTGTTTCAAATATCTCAACACCTTGCAAGCAACATTATAATGTGTGGTGGAGGGTTTTGAAAGAAATTGACTTAGTTGTTGAGTTATGAATGTAATATCAGGTCTAGTAGTGTTGAGATAAATCAATTTTCCAATGAGTCATCGATAGGATGAAATATCTTCAAAATCAAGATTGTTGTCATGACATAGTTTGATGGAAGGATCAGATGGAGTATTGGCTGGTTTAGATCCTAGAAAACCTGAATCAGTAAGAAGATCAAGGCAATAATTTCTTTGACAATTGGATATGCCTTGTTTTGATTGTGCAACCTCCAAGCCTAAAAAATATTTGAGTGTGCCAAGATCCTTTATCTTGAAAGCTTGATGCAGAATAATTTTCATGAAGTTGAATTCTTTCAAAGAGTTACCTACCAAAATAATATAATCAACATACACAACTAAAATTGTAATGAAGATTGTTTTTTCTTGACAAACAAGGAATGATCATATGTTGCTTGTGTGTATCCATGGTGAATGAGAAGTGAAGTCGGCTTTTCAAACCATTGCATGCTAGCTTATTTTAAACCATTTAGAGATTTAATCAAGTTGTAGACTTTATTTGGCTTGGATGTTTAAACACCAGGAGGGATAATCATGTATACATCTTCATGAAAACCGCCATGCAAAAATGCATTGCTAACATCAAGTTGATGAAGATGCCAGCTGTGGATCGAGGCCAATGATAGAACAAGTATAATTGTGGTAAGTTTAGCAACATGTGAGAAAGTATCAGAGTAATCTAGGCCTTCAATCTGATTACGACCTTTTGCAACGAGTCGTGCTTTGAGCCTCTTAATACTACCATTAGACTTATGTTTGATCTTGTAAACCCAACGACAACCAATTGGTTTCACATTGGATGAAAGATCTACAAGCTTCCAAGTTCCATTTTTCTTAAGAGCATCAAGATCAAGTTTCATGGCTTGGTTCCAACATTTAAACTTGCATGCCTCATTGTATGTTTTAGGTTCATGATTGGTGGAAATAGAAAAACTAAAACGATATTGGGATGGAGATAGATTATAATATGAAAGAAAATTGGAAATAGAGTAAGGAGTACATGAAGAGGATTGTGTTTTTGAATCGTTGAAGGTGGCATAGACATAATCCTGAAGATGGGATGGTGGATGCCTTACTCATGAAGAAACACGTGTGGGATGAATTTTGTTTGTGGCATGTGTTTAAGGTATCATGATAGGTGATCGGTTCATAAGTAGATGGGATATAAATTGGTTGGTAGGTGTATAGGGATTGGATATTGGTTGATCAAAAGGTGAGATGTTAGGGATGGAGATAGGAACATCATGAAATGAGATGTATTAGGGTCTGGCTTGTGGTCTAAGGTACAAAAATACTCCCAGTTTTGTGTGACAGAAGGGGAATGGTTGTGGTAGGGTAAAATATGTTCATGATGTTTGACATTTCTAGATATGAATAGATTATTGGAATGTAAATGAAGTAAAATTCACCTTTGTATCTAACTACAAAGCCAAGAAATACATATATTTTTAGCCCGAGTGTCAAGATTGGTTCTATGATTAGACAAAGTAGATGCATAGCATAATGATGCAAAGACTTTGATCTGGTTTACATCAGGTAATTTTTCATAGAGAATGTAGTAAGGTGAGTGATTATCAAGTAAGGGTGTGTTGACACTATTGATAACAAATGATGCATAACTGACAGCATAAGACCAATAAGATTTAGGTAAGTTTGAATGGTAAAGTAGTGTTCTTCCTGCATTGAGAAGGTGTTGATGTTTTCTTTCAACTCTAGAATTTTATTAGAGAGATTATACACATGATCTATGATGTAGAATTCCCTTTGAGGCATAGATTTGGGGGATTAAAAATTTTGGTCCATTGTATGACCTGACAAACTTGGGACAAGTTTGAAATTGGTTTTCTACAAGAGTAATGAACTATTGAACATGGTTAGATACTTCTGATTTTGTTTTAAGCAAAATGATCCAAACAAATCTACTATAATCATCAACTACTGTGAGAAAGTATTTATGGTTATGTATGGAATTAATAGAAATAGGACCCCATATATCAAAATGTAACAGTTCAAATTTTTGTGTAGCTTTAGAATGACTCAAACTATATGGAAGTTTCTTATGTCTAGCAAAATGGTCGACATCACAAACAACTTTATTTTCATTGAAAATGGTAGGATACATTTGAGACATCATAGAGAGCTAATCAAGAGATAAGTGGCCCAATCTAACTTGCCATATGACTTGCTTAGGGATCACTTACAATTATTAATGAAAGTAATTGGTACCGATGTTTTGGATAGAGAGATATTAGAGATGTTGGTTTGAATAGGAGTTTCTTCTGCAGTAAGGCAACCATCATTAATCATAAGTCTGTACAGACCACTACAAGAAAAAAAAAAGATTTACGACACTTGAGTTGCGACAGTTATCACAAAACTGTCCTTATTCCTGGATTGCGACGGTTGTCAATTCAGTTAGGGTCAATTGTCGTAGATTTTTTGCGACAGTTATAAAAAAATCGTCCTTATTCTTGGACTACGACAACTCTTACGACGGTTTGAGCCAACCGTCGCAGATTTTTTAAGCATGTTGTATATAATAATTGCGACAGTTACCAAAAACCCGCCATCTTTCCACACTCGCGACAGTTCAAGCGAACTGTCGCAATTACTTTAGCCAATCATAATCACTATTTTTTTTATTCCTTTGATTTTCCATTTTTTTTCTTTCATTTTTATTTTTCAACCTTTTCATTTTTATTAATTAATTTAATAAATTATTATTATAATTATCATGACAATGTAGCTTAATATTTTTGTCTAAAATAATAGTAAAATATGTTTTGTTTTATTATTTAAATAGTTAACTTTTATTAAAATTAACTTTGGTAACAATATATATATATATATATATATATATATATATATATATATATATATATATATATATATATATATATATATATATATATATATATATATATATATATATATATATATATATATATATATATATATATATATATATATATATATATATAAACCAAACTCGCTGAACAAGCCGAACGTTATGATGGTAACCCATTTTCTTAACTTCCACATTTTTTCTTCCTTTGATTCATATATATTCAGATTTGATAGCTTCCATTATTCTAACCTTGATATTTAATTCGATTACAGCTTTTTTTAATTCAATTTAGTTTTTGGGTTACACCGTTTGATTTTGTTTGAAAGATGCCCCTTTTGAGTTTTTATCGGTTATTTTTTACGATTTGAGTCTGAAATTGGAATTGGGTTATCGAATTCTGTAAAAAAAATTTTAACTTTTACTGTTTTGATGTGATAGAAATGGTGGAAGCAATGAAGAATGTGTCGGGTGCTCATAGGGCTTCATGGAGGATTCTATCCTCGATTGAGCATAGGGAAGATGCAAAAGGGAATGATGTGAGTGTGAAGAGGATAAGGGAGTATAGAAACAAGGTGGAATCTGATTTGTCGAATATTTGCAGTGATATCATGACTATTATTGATGATCACCTTATTCCTTCATCTTCTGCTGGTGAATCTAGCGTATTTTTCTATAAGATGAAAGGGGATTATTATCGGTATTTGGCAGAGTTTAAGAATGGTGACAAGAGGAAAGAGGCTGCTGATCGTTCCATGGAAGCTTATCAGGTCCGTATGTACTCAACTCGTGTATCGCCAATGTTGAGTTATCGAAGTACCTTTTTTTCTGCCAATTTATGTTAATCTGATTATTCGTAAATATTGCAGACAACTTCTACTGCAGCAGAAGATGAGTTAGCTCCCACACATCCTAATTCTACAATTTATAGTGGGAGAAAT
This sequence comes from Lathyrus sativus, assembly GCA_963859935.3. NCBI lineage: Eukaryota > Viridiplantae > Streptophyta > Magnoliopsida > Fabales > Fabaceae > Lathyrus > Lathyrus sativus. The sequence continues at coordinate 266,850,842 of OZ012735.1, forward strand.
ATTCTATTGGTGCTTCTGTCTCTAGGTGCCTTCTTCTGTTAAATTACTATTTTTCCATAAATGGCCATTTTTCCATCTCATATGTATGAAATAGAGTATCAATTTGTTTCTTCTTCTGGTTACTACTGCAGCATAGTTATCTGGATTGGTAACTTGTCATGGTGTTGTATAATAACTAACATCTTTTTCTCATTTGAACTCAGAATATGTTAAGCAGCCCTCCACAGGTTGCTTCTGTTGCTCTTCAAATTTTAAGTTACCTTTCTCATTATGGTTATGTTTATCACCTTTAATGCAGGCTAGCAACTTCTGATTTCAATGTGGTCTTGTTTATGTGACTGAACCAGGGTATGTATACTTATATAAACATTTATTATTCCATACTTATCAGTTAATTTTGTCATAAAAAATTGGATATTTGTTGTAGTAAGGGGAGCAAATTAGATGGAAAGGGCTCAAATATCACTGTAAGTAGTTTGTTTTTCTTTTCTTTTATTAGTATCAAGATTTAGCTTAGTCATATCTTTTGTAATATTGACATGGTACATTTTGACGCATGTCTTGTGAAGACTTGGTTTCTTGGATCCCCCAGCTTTTGAAGAAGGGATATTGGAAAATTATCCCTTTTTTCTTGATATTATAATCATCATATTAGTGGAGATTCACTTGAATTTTCACATGCTGTTACTTGCTTGAGACCACTTTTTGAAATGCTTGGTACACATTGTGGAAAAGAAAGGAGTGGGACGTATATGAACCCATTGTGGATCTTCTATCCAACGAAGAAGTTGATGTCCTTGAAGCAAAGGAAGAGAGAAATTTCACGTGAATTGGCTCTGTAGTTAGTTATGTCTTGTCTCAGATAGTTCAAAAGAGTGTATATTTTTAATGTTTTAGTTTGAATTTATTTAGATGTATACTAGATGGTTTTATAAGACCAAAAATCATTGATTCAACATATTGTTATCATTTGCTTTTTGCAGTGTTTCTTCTCTTATATCTTTCTGTACAAAGAAAAAACTTTAGGCATAAGATCAAGGTTTTCATCAAACTGAAGGGATCTATTAGAGTTTTATTAGTAAGCTCTTTATTCAGTAAGTTCTATTAGAGTTTTATTCAATAAGCTCTCTATAGTTACCTATAAGACTGACATGAAGTCTTTATGGTTTACTTTTTGTTCTGTTTTCTAATGACATTGTTAAGGTTTTGACTCTATTCAAGACCGTCGTTGTAGTAAAATAAATTGTGCTCTCTGCTTTGGGGTTTCAGTAGATAAATTTTCCACTTGAAGCATAAGGATCCCATTTTTACAGGGCAAAGTAACTACTATACCAACACTTCTAGTTAATAATCTATCAGATTTAATATGTTAAATTGAACCAATTTGTTCATTCTCATTAACTGTATCAGATTTGCTAATGTAAAAGTTTATCCTTATTCAATTGTGCATTTGATGATGTTGTTTTCGGCTCAAAATTGAAAACTTAAAATGAGGTGATATGGGCCTTTGGAAGAATGAAATTGTGGAAGAGTATTTAATTGTGTGAATGTGGGAATTCTCTTAGTGCAGATAATCCGCATCAATATGTTTTTCATGAAAATGAAAATATCTTGTAGGTTTTATTTTTAGTTATGAGATCATATCTAACTTTTTCAAGCCCATTCAACTAGTTAGCTCACTTGACTTTCATTGTGATCCTTCTAACTCTGGCATGGATTTCTCATATTCCATTCCATAAAGTACTTATTTTGTTGATTCTTTGTTACAGTGGAAAAGTCATCTGATGCTTTGTTCCCATTGACAAGATTCTAAAACCTGTTTTATTAGAATGTGTGACTCCAATGACTTGTTACTGGACTCTATCCTTGATTGTTCGTCAAGAATCAGAAATGGTGTTAGTTTTCAAGGTAAAGTCAAATTTTGGTTTGCACTAAAAAAACAACTGCTATTTTTTGGTTGGCTAAATGTATGTAGAGTTAACGGTCACCTAATAGAGCATTTAACTAGGATACAATTAGATAGTTGTTTTATATATATTTTTAAATATTTTTTAAGTACTAATGAAGAGTCACCAATTTGTTTGCTAGAACTTGCGACCGCCTGTTAAAGTGCTGGTTCATGTCTGGAAGGCTTTGTGTGCGGCAACAGATAATAAAGAAGAGACTTGTACACATACAGAGTGAGTTGCATAGCCATGAGTTCCTAATAGTTTTAGAATTCACATGAAACAATGGTCATTATAACCACATACTGGTTCATTACTCACTGAGATGATCTCAAGTTGATAGTTTGGGATAGAACTGCTAGAGCAAGTGCCTTCCCATTCCCACTATCATCATGTCTGAATTGAATCTGTTCTATATGTAATTAAGAAAAACGTAACAAGGCCTTGAAAATTGGCATAGAAAATCAGCAGAAGCATAGAAGTTTAAGAAACAATGTTAAAACCATTCATTGTCTCTGCAGTTTAATCTTCATTAGAATATATGATCAATTATTTTTATGTTATTTTAAAGGGTGTTGTTTATTTTGTTTCTTTTGATTTTTTCTGTTTGATTTTTTTGTTGTTATTAATCAATTGTTGTACCCATCACCACACTTTCTAGTTTGCAGTACTTAACAAAAAATTTCTGTAGTAACTAATGTTATTTTTAGATTTGGGTAACTCAAAGTTGAGTTCCTGATAATTTGTGTCACTAAGAGGACCTGGATAGAATAAAAGTAAATTAAATTAGAATAAAAATTTGAATGTGAATCAAACTAAATCAAGCCCAAAGTGATTTGAACTATGAATATTTAGTTGTCCATACAACTATTAACCGCCTTCCTTAAGCTGTGTAGATATCTATTGATGCCCAACTTGCTTGCTAGAAATTCAAAATTGGGCTTAAACAATCATTTTATAAGGGTATCGACAATTTGTTGCCAAGTAAGAACGAAATTAACCGGCCACTTTCACACTTAAAACCTCACACCTCCAGTCTGTATGCAGATCGAGAAATTACGGTGTTTTTGTTGAATTTTAAACAATCATACTTTGTTGTACCTTTCCTTTCATTTAACAATCATATTTCTGTAAATACTCATCAATCGGAAAAAATAGCTGAAATTGAGTTAGGTATTTACCTATGTAGCACTCAACATGTGCGTGTCTGCATACGTGTTAGTGTCGTGTATGTGTTTGTGTTTCATAAATAGTAATTGTGATTTGATCTTTGTCATGATACGTGTCAATATCGTGTATGTGTATGTGTATGTGTTCCATAGATATTAATTGTGATTTAACAGTATTAATAAAACATTTTTAAATATTCAAATTAATTCATGTTGTTTAGTCATTGTGTTTTACTCATATCAGGAAGATGGATTTGATAACTAATGTAAGCGAGTTTGAAGCAATTGCAAAACAAAAATTGCCAAAGATGATTTATGACTACTATGCATCAGGGGCAGAAGATGAATGGACATTGAAAGAGAACAAAAACGCATTCTCAAGGATTCTGTAATCTACTTTGTTTCCTAAAGCCTTTAGATTTAATCTTATGTGTTATTTTAAAGCCCTTATTTCAGTATCTATGTTTACCGAAAACAGATTCAGGCCGCGAATTCTTAGGGATGTAAGCAAGATAGATTTAACAACAAATGTGTTAGGATTTGATATATCAATGCCTATCATGATTGCTCCTACAGCTATGCAAAAGATGGCTAACCCTGAAGGTATATAATGCCATTAAATTCATTGGTCTGTATTAAGCATATTATTTACATTGTATCATATATTTTCTTGTTGTTATATATAATTTAATGACAGTATTTTTACGTAGGAGAATATGCTACTGCTAGGGCAGCATCAGCTGCTGGCACAATCATGGTGTGATTTCCATCATATTTGTTCTCAAACATCAACTATATTTTTCCCCTGTAAATATTTCCATCCTAATTAGTTTCATCTGAACGTTTCTTTGTTTTTTTTACAGACACTATCCTCGTGGGCTACTTCCAGTGTTGAGGAGGTTGCTTCAACTGGACCCGGCATTCGCTTTTTCCAACAATAACAACCGACATCGCTATGCATGCAGATATTAAATCTCTTTTGTATAGATAACAACAATAACAACCGACATTACTATGCATGCAGATATTAAATGCATACCTGCAATTTCTGTGTGGGCATGGTACCAATATGAAATGGAATGGTTCATTCAGATAGAGAAGCTTATCGGTGGGGAGCATATTCTTAGTTTTGCTGTGACATTTCAAGGAGTAAAACATTCTTATTCTTATTCTTAACAATTACAAGTGTTTTTCAGACAAAAAGCTACCAGAATACCCTACACAACTTGAAGAAGTTTTGCTTTTGGAAGAGTGTGTTGGTGAAGCCAAAAGATTAGCAGCAACTAGAAGACTATAAAACTAATTATGAAGGGCTCACGATGATACTAGAATACCACAAGTGATTTTCTTTATTGGTGCTAACTGAAAGTAATGTTTAAGCTATTGTAGATGTTCATGTCTATCCTCTAAGGCAAAATCATACCAAAGATTTCTTCAGCCATCGGTAAAAAATCTTGGATCATCACTTGGTGTGGAAAATTGGGCAGAATATCTTGGATCATCATAGGTTGTACAATTATATTTATTATATTGTATATATCAAGTTATAGATTATGATATTTGATCATTTAGATATTCATAAGTATATATTTAGTAGAAAATATAATAAGTTATTTAGAAAAGTGATATAATAAAATATCAATTGTTTTTTAAGTTATATAAATTTATATATTTATTATATGTGAGTCTTTATATATTTGATATACGTGAGTCTTTATATATTTGATATATTACCAAAAAAACAATAATGTTTAAATTAAAAAAACTAATATTATAAAAGAAAATGAGATGAAAGTAATTTAAATAAAAAAAGAATATTATAAAAAAATTTCTATAGATAAAATTACGACGGTTTAAACCGTTGCAACTAGCATAAATAATATTTAGAATTAGTAAATATAATTACGACGGTTTGAACCATCGTTATTTGTAATTTACGTCAATTTCTTAACCGTCGTGACTTATAACGACAGTTGGAGTGGAAATTACGACAGTTAGCTATCCGCCGTGAAAATAACGACGGTTTGTACGACAGTTTTCACAATCGTCGCAATACGGCCTCGCGACGCATGTTTCTGCGACGGGGTTGAAACCGTCATAACATACAAATTGCGACGGTTAAAACCGTCGTAATATGTCAAAATGAACCGTCACAATTTGCCAATTTTCTTGTAGTGGACCTTCAAATTGGTTAACCAAACTAATCATCTTCTTGGTTTTCACATTCTGTATAAGACGTGTAGTGTCAGCAAATTGAAAGATACAATTGATGTTATGACATAATCTGGAAACAGATAAAAGATTCAAGGAAAAATCAGGGGTGTATAAAATATTAGCAAGGTATAATTCGGGTGAAAAACTGATCGTGCCTACATGTTTAGCTACAACAATAGAACCATTAGGTAAACATATATTAACAGACCTAATTTTATGATATGAGCTAAACCAATATAAAGAGAAGCAGACATGATCATTACCTGAATCAAGACTCCAAAATTTAGGTTTGATGTGGGTAGATCATGAAACTGTTGACACTAAAGATTTACCTAAAGTCTCATTTGGTGTATGACCATAATGAGTGGAAATATGATTAGCAGTACTAGGGTTGGTGAGTGGTGTAAAAGGCGGAAAATTGGTTTGTTTTAGAAAGCCAACCAATTGAGAATATTGTTCTTGAGTAATCCTGACACCAGGGTTACCTGCAGGACCTTCTTCACCATTGTTAACCACAGATTGTGTATCACAATGAGATGCACTAGAGGTATTTGCAGAAGCTTGCTTCTTGGCAAAATTATGAGGGAACCATGCTTACGATAACAAACATCAACAGTGTGGCCTGACTTGTGGCAAAAAGTACACATTTTACTATTCTTCTTAGGATTAAAAGAGCCACCATAGGAATTTGGAGGTTTACCACAATCAATGTATTTTCTTGAGTCGTAAGCATTAATTAAAGTGTTAGCTTCATCAAGATTGGTATTGGAATCATCTTTAGAAAGTAAAGACACATTGTTACTTTCTTCTTGAATTACGATGGAATATACTTTGTTTATGGATGGGAGGGGGTGTCTTCGTGTGCTATGGATAACTATTGTAAGCATTTGTTTGATTGGTTCTTGAAGTTGGTTGGTACTATTTTCAAGAAGACTGTTTCTTTGATTTGATTTGATACTTGCTAGTGTATATGATGGTATAGAAATAAGATAATCTTTAATTACGGTTTCGGTTGCCATGATGAAATAATTCATAAAATTATTTATACATCTTAATGGTGGTTAGCTATTTGTTTCAGTCCTAAAATTAATTGTAATTATTACTTTCTAATTTTTTTTTGGTTGCAAGAAGTCTATACAATTCTTAAGGATGTAAGTTTTGTCGGCATAGTCATATTGTAATTGATTGTTGGTGTAGAATAATGCGTTTTTATCATAAAAATTGACGAAAAAAGTTTTTTTTTCTCTTACACAAATAATAATGAATATTATTTCATCATAAAAAATTGATAACAAATGAGATGATCATACCATGCGTTTTTAAATATTTAATTAAGACCTATAAATGGTATCTAAACTGTATACAAAAGAGATTGAAATAAAATTTAAGAATTATCATAAATAATAATTAAAAACAAAGCTCGACTTGAGCTTCCATTATAAATTGTAAATGAATATATAAAAAAATCATTTGTCACTCAAAATATAAAATGAAATTAATGCATTAAAATTTTGTATAATGATAAATAAAAATGTAAAAATGTATTAACTTTAAGGTCAATTATTAATTTCAAATCATTTGTATGCATCATGTAAAATTATAAAATAAAGCTAATAAAAAAATCATTTGTCATTCAAATATAAAATAAAATTAATGTATTAAAGTTTTGTAAAATTATATAATCAAAGTATAAAAAATTTATTGATTTGAGAGTCCAATATTGATTTCAAATATATGCACTATGTAAAATTATAAAATAAAACTATCAAAATTAATGCATTATGTAAAATTATAAAATAAAACTAATAAAATGAATGCAGTATGTAAAATTATAAAATAAAACTATAAAAATCATTTGTATGCATTATGTAAAATCATAAAATAAAACTATAAAAACTATATGTATGCATCATATCAGATCCTGATATTTGTTGGCCTTTTCTTAAAAATATTATTTTAATTTTTTTCAGAAAAAATTGTATTGGAAATAAAAAGAATATTTTGGGAGTGTTGCTAATTAAGTAATTAAACATTTAACATAAACCTACTTGGAACACCACATGCAAGTTATGAAATTATACTGTCACATTGTTTTTTATGTTTTTTATGAAATTAGAACACCACATGCATATGTTCAGAATATGTTTCCTCCTCTCTCTATTTATACAAACCTCAAAAACAATGAAATTCAAAACAACATTTGCATCACACTATATAAGAAATCCTCTATTCTAAATTTCCAATTCCATCAAAGAAAATATTCAAAGGACTTAAACGAGTGACATACATCAAAACCATGGCTTATTGGTCTGCAGAAAATGCCACAAAAGCCTTTCTCAGCACTTTCAAAATGGTCAGTATATTAATCATTATTTTGTTTTCACAAGTACTTCCAAGTTATATACATTATCTTGTAAGAATTTTCCTTTCTACAACAATTTTTTTTCTGATCTGATTTTTGGTTATTTTTCAATAGGGTCAAAAGTCTAAAGAACCATCTGTTGCTGAATATATTTCAGCATTAGCAGCAGGAAACAATGCACAGTTAATGGTTGTTGCTTGTGCTGCTGCAGCTGACTCAACAATATTTGCACTAATTGCTGCTGCTAATCAAACTAATGGAAATGTTGTTTGCATTGTTCCCAACCATGAAGATCTAATTGCATCCAAAAATTTCTTAGGAGTAGTTTCTAATGAAGTTCAGTTCATGACTGGAAAAGTAGCACAAGAATTATCGGTGTTAAATCAAGCTGATTTTGTGGTAATTGATTGCAACCTTGTGAATCATAAAGAGATTCTGAAATTAGTCCAAATTGGTGGTTGTAAGGAAAAGGGTAGAGTTGTTGTTGGTTATAATGCATTTAGCTGTAAAGGTTCTTGGAGATCTAATGGATCGATAACTAAATTGCTTCCTATAGGAGAAGGTTTGTTGGTTACAAGATTTAGAGGAAATGCTCGAAGCCGGTGGATTGTGAAGGTTGATAGATATACCGGCGAAGAACACGTGTTTAGAGTTAGACTTCCACAAGGAAAAGTTATTTAAGCTCAATCATATGCAAAAGCTAAATTAGACTAGGATTTAGCCTCATCCTCTAACCTAATTGTTAGAACATGTGAGAAGGGTGAAATAATCACAGATGTGCATAACCTGAACCATATGTTCTAGATCGTTGTTGGATCAAATGCAGAAAACATGTATTCCTTAAAAACAACAAGGAGTTAGACCTATTTAAGCTAAAAAAAACATGTTATTTTTCACCTCGATTTTGTTATATATATATATATATATATATATATATATATATATATATATATATATATATATATATATATATATATATATATATATATATATATATATATATATATATATATATATATATATATATATATATATATATATATATATATATATATATATATATATATATATATATATATATATATATATATATATATATATATATATATATATATATATATATATATATATATATATATATATATATATCATTGAGTTTCAATTGTCTAAACAATATAAATAGATTTTAACGAATAAACAATAAGAGGGATTAATTTCACTTGTCTACACATAAACAGCGAGAGCCATAAACACATATCATCTTCAATACGAAGATGATATGTGTTTAGGGTTTTCGTTTCTTCTTCAGAGATCCAATTTATTTTCTTTCAATTCTTCTTCAAAGATTTGGTACGTCAAATATCACTACTCATATTATTGTTATTTTTGTTGTTCTTCTTGTTTTTGTTATTTTTGAGATTTGAAACCCTATAGGGTTTATCTTCTTGTTGTTTATGTTTAAACATATTTATCTTATAGGTTTGTTGTTGTTGTTGTTGTTGTTGTTGTTGTTGTTGTTTAGACTTGTTGTTGAGACCATATACCCTAGAGGTTATATCTTGTTGTTGTTTAAACAAATTTATTTTATAGGTTTATTGGTGATGTTGTTATAGTTTTGTTAAGAGTTTTTTTTTAGTAGTTGATTAATGTAAGTTGTTGGTGTTATTGTTATTGTTGTTATTTATTTGTTATATTACTCAAAGTTATGAAAATATATATGGTCTAGTTTAGTTATTTTTATTGAGTTTGTGTTTTAGATTGATATTGATATTGAATTTATGTTTTTTTTTTGTTTCTTTGTGAATATCTCATCTTGTTTTGTCGAGTTGAGTTTATATATGTAATGTCGATTGTTTGTTTCAATAACCCATCTGTGAACATATAACTTATTAAATTGATTTTGAAAATAATCATATAAAAATTATGTTATATCTAAAACTTATCTTACACTGATTAATATGAGTTTTCAGCATTCTGCAACTCATCATTTATCTCATGTTTTCTTATCGTTAAAATGTCTTCAATACTTCTAGATTTTTGTTCAACTTTCTTCCATATTTGTTCATTTTTTTAAACATCAAATATTATGCTTTCAAGAATGAATTAGTTGAAAAGAAAACGTTAAATAAAGAACTTGAAACATTGAAGATATTTTAATCATAAAAGAGCGTGAGATAAATGATGAGCTACAAGATGCTCGAAAAATATTGATTAGTGTAATTTTTTCCTTAAATATAACACAAATGTTCATATACTAATATTCCTAACCAACTTTGAGAAGTTATATGTTCAGTTAGGGTTAAATGAAAAAAGAAATTCATTTAAGAATTCCAAAAAGGTGAAAGGTGTCTTCGCCATTTAAGAATTCCAAAAAGGTTTTCTGTAACACCCCAAATATACCCCGCGTGTTTAATTAAAAATCAGAGTAAATTCAAATATTTCATATTTAGGATATCACACAATTCAACACAGTCAGCTGCTAATATATTAAAATATGTAACACATGCAAATATTTGAAAATTATTTAAAATTACCAAAGCAACTCCACATGTCTTAATTTCAAAACTTTATTGCAGTATCGGAAGCATCAACATAAACAGTTATTCAAGGCATAATTATTCTTCAAAATAACATAAACAACAATTATTCTAGATATATTCAAATATCTTCATCGAACTCAACATAACACAACGTTTCCTGACCCCGGTGTTACAAATCAGAGCAGACGCTGATACTAAAGAGAAAATAGAAGACTTCATCTTCTACGTACTTCAACTCCTTTGTTGCGTTTTATCTGCAAGATGCCCATGTAAAGGAAACATTTAAACAGAAGGGGTGATATATCATAAATAGATAAAGGAAAACATGATAAAAAAGCAACCATTAAATTTCTAATGCACAAACGCCCATTCCACAACATACTACTCTACAATAGCAGTTATTGTAACACCATTTTCTAACCCACAAATATTATGGCAAAATAACACAGATATCAAAGTAATTATTAAATTTCATAAAAAAGCACCCAAAAGAGCGTACATTTCCCAAATCAACAAAATAAGTCAAGGCTCCGTAAACAACGGGTTTTCCCAAAAGGCATCAAAAATTGCACAAAGGCAGCGGAACTCAAAGGCATAATCCAAAGTTTTCCTTATGCAGAAAGATAATCAAAATAACTCAAATAAAACATAGTTTAACTCAAAGACCCCAACCAGATGTTACACTATCAGAGCAAAACCCTCTAAGTTAACCAAAAGGCTAACAACTCAAAAAATTCAAAAGTCCTCAATGGCATCCACAACTAAACCTGGTCATCTGCATGTTACCCACGTGGAGGCAACATTTAAACAGGCAAGGTGAGTAAAACGATTCATAATAATCAATATAGAAAATCAACATATAAAATGGCGTCATTATCATATTCAACACATCGATATCCTTCAATAGGCCTCAAAGGCCACAACATCATAAATTATTCCAAATGACTCATAAATGCAAATACAACAAGACTCAATGCATGTGGTACCAATCATCACAGCGCGATGGACACTGGGCCATCAACCCTCCATAGATCCCCATCAATAGGATCGATTCTACCTGAGAACCGGAGCACATCAAAACACTTCACATCCGCACAATTGGATTGAAGCCAAAGTAATCGAGGTCCTGAACCGAAGTCCGGATGCATGATGCACACGTCAATAATCATCCTCATAATAACAGCATGGTGCATCATCATTCATCATATTCATCATCATCATATCTCATGTCATCATATAATTCATCAAAGTCATGGTAATATCATTATAGTTTTCCAATTAATACATCATAGAAATCATCATGTAATCATGTACACATCACATAAAACTCACAGTCATACTCATGTTAATTCGTCAAAGAAATCACATAATCAAACATCAAGGCATCGTTGCACACGATCAACATTCACGAAACTCTGCTACGTTCGATGGCATGTTCGCTAGGCAAGTCTGGGGCGAGTTTCTTCACCAGGCGAGTCTGAGAATAACATGGTTCGCTAGGCGAACAATGCGATAACAGCAAATTCTGCTACGCACCAGAACCTAAATCCACTCAAATGTCCATACGATTCACTTCCCCAATGTCCCTAAAACATCCCTAAATCATCCCTAAGGTCTTACGGAGATAAAGGCACAAAACCTACGGTTTATTAGGCCAATCCCGTATCATATTCACGCCCTAAATCAAAAATTTCCCTACAATTATCCCAAGGCATTAGAGTTACTCATTATCTAATATTCCTATCCCTTCAGGGTTAGACAAATAACAATTCATGGTTTTGGCCACGAAGCCCTAACTTTTCCTTTTCCCCAATGAATTCCACGGTTAGATTCACAATAACAGATTTAGGCCATGAAGGCCAAAGATCACTGTTTCTCATATCCACCCTCAAAATCCCTTAAACCTTAAATCGACCTTAAATACATTGAAAGTTACACATGGAAAATCATTAAGGTAATACTCCCCATAACTTAATCGTCGATTCAAAGCCTTCACAAATCTTTCAGGGAATCTCTCAAAGCTTCTGCCTCCAATCCTTTCCTCAGAGCTCTGTCCTCAATTCTTTTCACGGTCTAACAAATAAATCCTAATCCCTTCACAATTTTTTTTTGTTAAACCTAGTCTTGGGCCTCACAATTGGGCTTTTCCCATATTACCCTCACTAACTCCTCTCCATTGTCCAATTTGCCCTTATTTCACATATATTTATTTTAATTAATAATAATACTAATATATTCATATTATATACTATTAATTAAATAAATAACCCAAAAATGCATAATTCTTAATAACTCCACAAAACCACCAAAAATCACCGAAATGCGAATATTCTTATTTAAATAAATTAAATTAAGTATTCCAATTAAAATTTGGGGTGTTACAGTTACAACCGACGTGACAACAAATTCAGCACAACAACAACAACAAAAAAAACAATAATGCAATGCATTAAGACTCACGACTTGACTCAATGCATGTGGCACCATCGGTCCCTATTTCATAACCCGACCCCCAGGATCACAATTCCCTTCGGAATTTGCATATGGGCACACGACTTCCGTGATCGCTCACACCCCACATTGGCACACAAATCACGGTGATCGCTCACACCGCACATGGGCACATGACTTTCGTGATCGCTCACACCCCACATGGGCACACGAATCACCTTGATCGCTCACACCTCACATGGGCACACGATCACCTCAACAAAAACAATAACAACAACGATATAATTGCACAATTAGAATATGGATAAGACGCTCACACCCCACATGGACACATAGCTTATCCCACAACTCATGCAACCATCAAATGCATGACCATAACAACAACAACGACCATCTAAACAATGCAACATGCCATTACAGGCCAGCAACAACATGTCATACATTCCAACAAAAATGACATATAATAATATCAACAACAACAACATCAAAATTCGGCAGAGGCATGTGCAGATTGGATCAAGCGAAATCTACAAGCAGCGTTGATGTGGCGGACAAAGGATTATTTGAACGTTGAAAGGCAGTTAATTTATACCATTATAAATAGTGATTCAAACATTAGGATTAGGGGTGACAAAATATTGTAGACTTCAATAACACTCAAAGTACTCGCACATAAGAGAGAAACGAGTTTCCTATACAAACATACTTGTTTACCACTTTTACATTTATACAAATACATTTTTTCTAAATGTAAATTTCTTTATTGTTTGTTTTCTTTTTAACATTCAGGACTAAGTTCGACCCAATCGAAATTCGTCTATCAGTTATATTGCACAAGTTTAATTTCCTAAAAACAACAAATAATACTTATGAAATTCAACACAATCAAACACATACTCCCTTTTTTTAAAAAATCGACATAAACTTGTCCTAAGATTTACTAGTTTGGACTTTCAAGTAATTAACTTAAAATTAAGTGATTGTTTATCAAGAACACCGGTGAACAAATATTTAATCATGTTCATGCGATGTGTTAGAAATAATAACAGTGTGATTAAATTTGTGTTAGAAATAAACAATGTGTTATTACTTAACTGTTATGCATATTTCTAGTTAGTATGTTTCTATGTTCTGAATCACTTTGGATGAAGTTTTGTGTGATGTGCCTTTGAAGTTCATGTTGGTGTCTCTATTATATGTTGCTTTTTTTTTAATTTATACAGACATGGGTGATTCGACAAGTACGTCTCATAGAATATCTATTACAAACTCCGTTAATACAAAAAATAAAAGAAAGACACTATAGATAAACTCAACCAGAGGATGTTTAATATTTTGATACCTTCTCCTCTATAGATAAACTAACCACTATAAAGATTCTTCTCGCGTTAACTTATACTTAAAATTAGCATCTAGAACAACTACATGTCTATAATATTTTTCTTCATGAAATTTAAAATGAAAAAGTTTATATTATCATGTCAAAATGATATAAACTTCTTCATTTATCCATCACTGTCAAAGTTTATAAACTCAACAAAAGTCTTTATGATCTTAAACAGATCAGCAAACAATGGTATTCAAAATTTCTTCATTCCTTGATTTCTCTTGGTTATACTACTTCAAATGATGATTACTCTCTATTTACAAAATCTTGTTATAATAAATTTAATGCTTTACTATTAGTGTATGTAGATGACTTAGTTTCAACAAGGAAACAACATGAGAAATTCAACATCTTAAAGTCATTCTTCACAAGAAGTTTTGTATCAAGGAGTTAGGGCCTCTTAGATACTTTATATACCTTCACAACAAGCAAATCTGCCGCACACTCGGAAAGCCACCAGTAGCCACCAGTACTGACAATTAGGCTTAGATGATGAGGCTTAAATAACCTTTCCTTGTGGAAGTCTAACTCTATATACATGTTCTTCACCTGTACATTTATCAACCTTCACAATCCACCGACTTCGACCACTCTTACTCATTTCAGATCCAAATCTTGTAACCAACAATCCTTCTCCTATAGGAAGCAATTTTGTTTTTGATCCATTAGATCTCCAAGACCCTTTACAACTAAATGCATTATACCCAACAACAACTACACCCTTTTTCATATTACCTTCACCAATTTGGACTAATTTCAAAATCTCTTTGTGATTCACAAGGTTACAATCAATTACCACAAAATCAGCTTGGTTTAATACCGATAATTCTCGCGCTTCTTTTCCAGTCATGAACTGAACTTTATTAGAAACTACTCCTAGGACAGTTTTGGATGCAATTAGATCTTCATTGTTGGGAACAATGCAAACAACATTTCCATTAGTTTGATTAGCAGCAGCAATTAGTGCAAGCGTTGTAGAATCAGCTGCAGCAGCACAAGCAACAACCATTAACTGTGCATTGTTTCCAGCTGCTAGTGCTGAAATATATTGAGCAGCAGATGGTTCTTTAGCCTTTTGGCCCTATTGAAAAATAACCAAAAATCAGATCAGAAAAAGAATTGTTGTAGAAAGGAAAATTTTGACAACATAATATATATAAATTGAAAACTTGTGAAAACAAAATAATGATGAATATACTGACCATTTTGAAAGTGCTGAGAAAGGCTTTTGTGGCATTTTCTGCAGACCAATAAACCATGGTTTTGAGTTATGTGACTTGTTTAAGTCCTCTGAATTTTTTCTTTGATGGAATTAGATATTTCGACTTGAGGATTTATTTGTATATATAGAGAGAAGAGGAAACATATTCTGAACATCTGCATGTGGTGTTGCAATTGGTAGGAAACATATAATATATATATATATATATATATATATATATATATATATATATATATATATATATATATATATATATATATATATATATATATATATATATATATATATATATATATATATATATATATATATATATATATATATATATATATATATATATATATATATAATTTAATAACTTGCATGTGGTGTTGCAGGTAGGTTTATGTAAAATGTTTAATTACATAATTAGCAACGCTCCAAAAACAAAGTATTAAAGAAAATCCAAAATAGTATAAAATTTGATGAAACAAAAGGCCAGTAATAGCCGGAAAAACAACGAGATTTTTATAATGATAAAATGTTATAAATATACTGTGGAGTCTAGACTTGAAGACAAATACGGAAGAATACAGACACAGAGATCCCACTAATGTAAAATCATAGGACACAACAAGACTATATATATATTTTATATATTAATATAATAATATAATTTACACTACAAATAAAATTTGAATTAGTCAGGTAATTATGTCAGATGTTTTTCACCTTACAAAAAAATATATTTGCGGGATGTTTTTCACCTCACAATATAGTTTTTCGTCAAAAAATAATAAATAAGTTTTTCCTTCTTGCAACTGATATAGGAAAATTTAAAAATTTTGAAAAGAGAGTTGCGAAGTGAAAATCACTCCGCAACCTAGTTTTAAAAAATTGGAGAAAAAATTAAATGTTGCAATTATTAATGCTCAGAGTGGTTGGTAGGGCTGGCAATGAACCAAACCAACTCGAAGATAGTTCGGAATTCGACTCGACAATTAAATCGTTGAACTAGGTTCATGAACCAAATGAGTTGAGTATGAGCGAAAAATTAAGTTCGTTAACTAAATGAGCTGAACTTGAACTATACATAGTTCGACTCGTTAGGTTCATGAGTCAACTCGATTACATATAAAAAGAATTATACTGTCTTTAAGATTAAGTTTAAATATTTACTTCAAATCTTAGACAAATTTAATCTTCAATTTATTAGTTTTTGAATTAGACTCTCAAATGTATCTCTTGAAAGTTGTGTAGGTTTTGAATTAGTAGATTTCGAAGATAAAGTTAAATTTCAATATGATAACTTTTATTTTAAAAATATATATTTATTTAAAATGTCAAATATACTAAAAAATATATATTTTTTAAAAAATAGTTATAAAGTTCGTGAACCATGTGAGCTGAACCTAATGAGATGAACCTAACGAGTCGAACCGAACTGTTCGTGAACTTATAACGAGTCGAGTTTGAGCTTAAAAAAAAGTTCGTGTCGAACTCGAACTCGAACTCGAATTCGAACAATTCTTAACGAGTCGAGCCGAGCTGAGGTGAGTTCGACTCGACTCGACTCATTTCCAGCCCTAGTGGTTGGTGACCGTTTTAACTTTTTTTTCTGGCACAAGAGTTGCAAGTTGAATGGTACTTCACAAGGGAAAGGAGTTGCTTGCGTTGCGAGGTGAAATGTATCTCGCAAACCCCAACGGTTAGATTCATAATTACTACGCAGAGGAGCAGGTGAACGTTGTGGTAGATGTTGATTGTTTTAATTTTTTTCCTAACACAAGGGTTGCAAGGTGAAATGTACTTCGCAAGCCTCAACGGTAAAAAAAATTGCACGGTGATTTTCACCTCACAACCTCTTTATAAATACCAACCACTCAGCATTTAGTCTCCATCTCTCAACTCTTCTTGTTTCTTCTTCCCAAGCGTTTTCTCTCCTTCTTTCTCAACTTGTCTCACATTCTTTCCAAACCCCTCCAAATTTCTTTCATCTCCAAATTTTATCAAAAATCAAAATTTTCTCCCATTTAATTTTTTTTTGCTGGATTCAGATTTACATCAAGATATTCATCAAATCCATTAATTAAGGTACCTATATTGTTTGTTATTAAACAATGGGTTGTATGAGTTGCCTTAAATTTTGTTTTTTTTAGTCTTTATCATAAAAATAGTATAGTTAGATTTGTGTAGTATATTTTAAAAATTTGTTGATGAAATTAGTTAATAGTTAGATTTATGTAGCATATTTTAGTGATAGTTTATATGGTAAATGTAAATTTCAATTTTTTTTTCGTGTTTTGAGAAGTAAATAATAGTATTGATTTTGGTTTATTATTTGTCTAAATATATAGATTTTAGAAATAATATAGATTTTGTAAATATTATAAATAAATAAATAAATAAATAAATATATGTAAAACAATAATATTATCAATTTTAGAAATAAATAATGTTATACATCTAAAAGTAGAATAATTTTATTTTTTTAAAATTGAAAAATATTAATTTTTAAAAACAGAATATTATTGTTAATATATATTTCTAAAAATAGAATAATATTATTTTTAAAAATATTTATATTATTATAATATTTTAAAAACAAAAAAATCTTATTTTTTTAAAAACAGAATATTATTATTTTAAAAATATTTAGGAAAGAAGTCAAGGATATCGATCTTGTTAAGGAAAGACGTCAAGGACGTCGATCTTGCTGAAGAGTAATACTGAGTTTACTTTGCTGCTGAGGAAATATCTTGCATCCTTACCTTGTTGGAGATACGTTGTACACCTCTGTGGTGACAGTACTTCTGATCTGATAACAGGACTTTGTGGGGAGAGACAAAAACTTTGTTGTGTAAATGTCTGACTGCATATCAACACCATTCTACATGAAGTAGACCCTTAAGCACTCGCTGAGGAGTACAAATCAAATGTGGATCTTCTGGACTTCTGCTAGGAGAGGAATGATTTATCATGCACTGTTGTTAGAACTTCACCATTGGGGAGAAAAGCTCTACTAGGGAGAGGATCATGTCATCCTGCAAACAAACAAGAAACAATAGGATATTCTACATGCAAAACGGCTACCTCAGTTGCCACTCATGATACATATCGTTCAAGTAAATTCATCATTTTCAGTATGCTCTGTAAAGCCTTATGTTTTCACCTGTAATGTTTATCAAAAATATTGAACTTTTTTGCAAACAAAACAGTAAAAGTAAAAACAAAAATGAAAAACTCTTTGAATGAAATGAAACTTTATTGATGAAATGTCTGTAAATAAGCAAGTTATAATTTGGATGCAATTCTTGAAAAGAGGTAATTGAGCAGAATATACAAATATCGGTAACGTGGGAACAAATATCCACCATGTATCGATTCAACTATGACCTGCATGTGTTCGATGCTCACAAATGTTTCGCCTTCTGAAAAGAATGATTGGACTGATTCATTTCCTTTGGGATAACTGTATATCAGGATGAGTTCATAGATCGAATGCAGACTGTAGTCGTTTGCTTTCAAATCCCTAACTTTTTCTTGGATCGCCCTTGCGGGTTTTCAATCCACCGGGATACTCATTTTTGCCAAAGTTGCCTTTCAGATTTTCAACTTTGCGAGTTCATTGTTTTTCTTTTTACCCCTAATTTTTGCACGAACCTGTTCTTTTTATGGTTCGCCAGGATGCCTCATTTCTGCCTGGACTTTTCTTTCTGTTGTCCAGTTGGTCTATTTTAAGCAAAGTATTTTTTAACTACGTCTGCGTTCACAGGGGACGTAAAATGTTCACCATCCATAGTAGATAGTAATAAGGCTCCACCAGAAAAAACCTTTCTTACCACATATGGACCTTCATAGTTTGGAGTCCATTTTCCTCTGTGATCTGTCTGAGGAGGAAAGATCCTTTTCAAAACCAAATCACCTATCTGAAAGCACCGAGGACGCAATTTTTGATCAAAGGCTTTCTTCATCCTACTCTGTTACAACCGGTCATGAGCAATGGTTGTCAATCTCTTCTCATCAATAAGACTCAACTGATTCAATCTAGTTTACACCCATTTAGCTTCGCAAAGCTTCACATCAACCAATACTCTCAAAGAAGGAATCGCCTTTTGGTGGACATGCGAGAACATCTAAAACATGCGCCAAGATTCTTCAAGCAGGCCTTTTCTGGCCAATCTTATGCCACGATATCCATGCTTACATAGTCAGATGCGACCTGTGTCAATGCACTGGAAACGTTTCAAGGCGTGACGAAATACCCTTAAGGAATATCTAAGAAGTGGAAGTCTTTGGCGTTTGGGGAATAGATTTTATGGGACCGTTTCCATCTTCGATGGAAAATAAGTACATCTTAGTAGTCGTAGACTACGTGTCTAAATGGATTGAGGTCGTTGCCTCACCCACCAACGACACTCATGTAGTCATCAAATTATTCAAAAACTACATATTTACTAGATTTGGAGTAACCCTCCTCGTTTCCATTTTCAATTTTATTTTTTATCATTTTCAGATATTTTTGCATCCAACTTTTGAGATCCTTTTATTTGCAATAATTTGGACTTCTCATAATTTTCTCTACCATTTAATTTGAATTTTAATGCTCCTTTTGAATATTTCCTTTTAATTTCCATTTTTGATCATTTTAAAATTATTTTATTTGATTTTCTTTTTATTTTAATTCATATTTCAGAATATTTGTGATTTGGCTTTTGATGACTGCTTAGTTGATTATGTGTTCAACATTTCAAGTGTTTGTGTGATGATTCATTGGTTGATTCATACTTGCTTATAAATGATCATCTGATAATTTATGGTATTTTGTATTAGAGATAGGCTATCCCTAGTTGGATAATACTTTGAGTCTTTCGCTTGTTGATAAATGATCTCATACATGAGTGTCTCAACTTTCATCTCTCCTTATTTTTCTTCTTCTTTTGTTTTTCTGACTTTTGTGATACATATTTTAGGAAACTAACTTTGTGTTAGTTCTCTAACATGTTTGACACATAGATTTTTATTAGCCGACCTCAGATAGGTGTGACTTCTATATAAATTTAGTTACGATTGCTTAGCATAGCGATAAATTGTCCAGACTCGATTAAATTCTCATTAACACTAACATTGACATATTAATTGTGCTAACATCTAACATTTATTTTATGCTCTTTATGTAACACCCATTTTAATTATTTAGTCATTTTATTATTATTTTAAATATTATGTGTTGGTGTACCCTTTGGTGGGGGTGTATTTGGTGATGTTTGGTGGGTGTCCCTAATGTGGGAGGATTATTGATGGTGTTTTGGTAAATATAATAATATAGTGTATAATATTGATATTGGTGGGAATATTATTATTATTATTATATTTATTATAGTTACTATTGTTATTAATATTATTATTATTTTGGTGAGATATTATTATTATTATTATTATTATTATTATTATTAAATTATTATTATTATTGGGATTAGAGAATTAAAATAGAGAATGTGAGGGTTAGTAGTTTTCACGATACATTGTGAGAAGTTAGAGAAAGTGGAAAAAGAACGATAAAAAGGAGAGAAGTGAGAAGAACGGAAAAGAGAACGGAAAAGGGAGCGAAGAACGAAGGAACAGGGGAAAATCAGAATTGGCCAAACCTTGGAGGGCTCTTTCATCGATCAACCGATTAACAAGGTAAGGGGGGAGAAACTTGATTGGGAATGGTTTATACATGTATAGGGTAGTTGGGGATTCCTTAACCCCGTAGGAAATTGATCGATATATGATAACATATATATTGTTATGTTATGATTGATGATGATTGTTGTTAATTATATAGTAATCGTTAATGAATTGGTGTTTTGGGTTGATTTGGCATATAGGGCATATAGGGTGTTTTACGGTTTTTAGGGAAGATTCTGTATGGCTTTTGAGGTATCGATAAAGTGTGTAGGTGATGATTTTGGGAATAGAAATTAGAAACCTATTGGTTACGGTAATGTGCAAGATTGGTACTAGAATAGACTAAGGATCTGAGTTGAGATGATAGGTACAATTTGGCCTAGAATACACTGCAGAACTGTGAGAAAACTTGGTGAATCGCAGCATTCGCTGGGCTTCGCCTGGCGAGTGTTGGCGAAGCTTCGCCTGGCGAAAGGAGGCGAGAGTTCGCCTGGCGAGCTGAGGCGAGTGGTAGCGAATAATTCAGAATTAAGTCCCAGACCTAAAGGGTAGAAACTTCGCCTGGCAAGTATGGCCAGCGAAGGTTCTCCTGGCGAGTGAAGGTTCGCCTGGCGAGTGCACGATAGTGAAATGAGGGCCTCGCCAGCAGGTTCGCCTGGCGAATGCTAGCGAAGGTTCGCTACGGGGCTTCGCTTGGCGAATGTCAGCGAACGTAGCAGAACCAGAATGTGATTTCTGTGATGTTTTGGCCTTGAGCTTGGGCTTGTGTGATCCCTTTGGCCTTGATGCACTGTAAGAATGATGAGTGGGGGAACTAACTTGTGTACTTGGTGATAATGCATGTTTCCCGTAATAATGACTAGTGGACAACTGGTTGATATATATGTATGTAGTGATCAGTAGGATCGTGTATCCCCGAGTAGTGGGATGTGTTTGTATCTTGGTGATGGAATATGAACCTGTTTACTATCTGGTTGATTTATATGGTGTTGGTGTATGTTATATCTGTACATATATGCATTGATGTATGATGATACGATTAGGTGGATCGTGTGCACTTAGTGCGCCTGAACATAATAGTTATGCATTGGTGTGTGCATATCATGGTGTCTTGGTGGGGTGGATCATGTCTCGGATGGAGCGTAAGTGATCTGTGCGTACTCCTTTGTGGAGAATGGTGGGGTTGAATCATGTCTCGGATGGAGCGTAAGTGATTCACCCGTACTCCTTTGTGGAGAATGGTGGGTTCGATTGAATGAACCAATGAGTCGGTACCGCATGCATGGTGTTGAGTTGCATTTTGCATTATAATATGTTATATTGTAATTTGAACAGTAGGTTCGTTATATGGTGTTGTTGGGGTGAATAATTGATGTGTGGTGTGTTTTACTGCCTTATTACATGTATTACATTACCATTATATTTTTGATCATGTTTTCTCACCCTTTTGTTGTTGTTGTGGTCTGTGCTTCTTCGGAAGTACAGATAATCCAGGTGCTTAGCTAGCTTGGATATTGGTGTGATTGTCGAGTCTAGGATGCTCTGATACGTAGCACGGGACTTGGGCGTTTTTATTTATTTTATGTTGAACTTATATTTTCTTTCCCTGTGAACGTATCAAACTTTTATTGAATTTTATTATTGAACATTCCGCTGTATTTGGAGAAAACCCTTTTATAAGGAAACGTTGTTTTTATGTGATATCCCACTTGGGAGAATTGGAACTCTGATTTTGTTTATTTATAACGTTTATTAATTTAATTGATTTTGGGAAGTGGGGTGTTACAATTGGTATCAAAGCAGGTTGGTCCGTCCGGCCAGTGTTGTTGAGTCGAGTTGAGTCTGTCCTTTATGATGTAGTTGAATATCTTTTAAACCTGGTGTTGTTGTTTGGAGAAGTATGGCAGGAAGGAACGATGCTGCATTGGCTGCTGCTATGCAAGCAATGGCACAGGCTGTTGCTAATCAGAATCAAACTGCAGATGCCCAATTCAGGAGTTTGGCGCAGTTTCGGAGCAACAAGCCGCCAACGTTCGAAGGGGGAATTCTGGACCCCGAAGCTGCTCAGAAGTGGCTGAAGGCAATTGAAAAGATCTTCAGAACTATGGAATGTAGCGATGAGCAAAAGGTGAGGTTTGGTACTCACATGTTGGAGGGTGAAGCTGAAGTCTGGTGGGACAATAGTCGCCAAAGGTTGGAAGCTGCTGGAACTACCATTACTTGGGAGGTGGTTCGGAAAGGTTTTCTGGAGAAGTATTTCCCGGAAGATATCCGAAGCGCTAAGGAAATTGAATTCTTAGAGCTGAAACAGGGTAGCATGACTGTAGCAGAATATGCTGCCAAGTTTGTGGAGCTGGTGCAGTATTGTCCCCACTATAATGTGGAAGGGGCAATGACCTCTAAGTGCTTAAAGTTTGAGAATGGACTACGTCCAGAGATTAAGTTGGGGATTGCTTGTCAGAAGATCAGGAGCTATCCTGAGCTGGTAAGCAGAAGCAGGATTTATGATAATGATAACCGAGCAAGGATTGCGCACTACAAAGCTGTTAATGACCGTAAGGGTAAGCAGAGGTTTAGTGGTACTCCTTATAGTGTTGCTGCTGATAAGGGAAAACGTAAAGCTGTTGTTGATAAGAAGCCTAGAGATGGGAGAGCATCTGTTGAAGGGAAATGTTTTCGGTGCGGTGGTATGGGACACCGTTCTAATGATTGTCCTAATGAAGCTAAGAAATGTTTTAAGTGTGGGAAACCAGGTCATGTGATAGCTGATTGCAGAGCAACTATGCCGACCTGTTATAACTGTGGTGAGAAGGGTCATATCAGTACACATTGTGAGAAGCCGAAGAAGCCTCAAACGTCTCCGACTGGTGGAAAAGTGTTTGCCTTGGCAGTAACTCAAGCTGCCAGTGATGAGTGTGTTATCAAAGGTACTTGTATTATCAATAATATTCCTTTGATTGCTATTATTGATACGGGTGCAACGCACTCGTTTATTTCTGTAGATTGTGTGGAGAGGATAGGTTTGGTGCCGTCCACTCTGGAGACACAGATGACTATTGAGACACCCTCTATAGGTTCAGTGACTACTTCTTTGGTATGCCTGAAGTGTCCGCTGACTATTTTCGGTAGAGAATTTGGAGTGGATCTGATTTGTCTACCACGTGGTAAGTTGGATGTTATTCTGGGTATGAACTGGTTAGAGTTCAACCGAGTCTACATCGATTGTTTTCGGAAGGAATTGTTGTTCCTGACCCCTGAAGAGGAAGTTGTGGCAAGTTCTTGGTCTAATAAAGAATTGAGGGCCTTGTTGGAAGATGAAACTAGAGTGTTTGCTTTATTTGCAACCTTATCGGTGGATAGTAAAGTGTCAATGGAGGAATTAGCAGTGGTGAATGAATTTCCATAAGTGTTTCCTGACGATATTACGGAATTGCCTCCGACGCGAGAAGTAGAATTTGGTATTGATCTTGTTCCTGGTACGAGACCTATTTCTATGGCGCCGTACAGGATGTCTGCAGTGGAATTGGCTGAGTTGAAGTCTCAGATTGGAGAATTGTTGGAAAGAAAGTTTATTAGACCAAGTGTATCGCCGTGGGGAGCTCCGGTGTTGTTGGTGAAGAAGAAGGATGGTAGTATGCGTCTGTGCATCGATTACCGTCAATTGAATAAAGTGACTATTAAGAATAAGTATCCTCTACCTAGGATTGATGACTTAATGGATCAGCTGGTGGGAGCTCGTGTGTTCAGTAAGATCGATTTGAGATCGGGTTATCATCAGATAAGAGTAAAGGAAGGTGATGTTCAGAAGACTGCCTTTAGGACTCGATATGGACATTACGAATATGCTGTAATGCCGTTTGGAGTGACTAATGCACCGGGAGTATTTATGGAGTATATGAACAAAATTTTCCATTCTTACTTGGATCAGTTCATTGTAGTGTTTATTGATGATATATTAATTTATTCTAAATCTGATGAAGAGCATGCAGGACATCTGCGAATTGCCTTGCAAGTGTTGAAGAAAAATAAATTATTTGCTAAACTGTCAAAGTGTGACTTTTAGCTGAAGAAAGTAAGTTTCTTGGGGCATGTAATATCTGAAGATGGAATAGCGGTGGATCCGTCAAAAGTAAGTGCAGTATTGCAGTGGGAACCGCCGAAGACAGCGACAGAGATTAGAAGCTTTTTGGGGTTAGCCGGTTATTACCGCAGGTTTATTGAAGGGTTCTCTAATTTGGCGTTGCCATTAACTCGGTTGACGAGAAAGAACCAAGTTTTTGTATGGGATGCTGCTTGTGAAGAAAGTTTTGAAGAGTTGAAAAAGAGATTGACTACGACACCGGTGTTAGTGTTACCGACTCCGAGTGAACCGTTTGTGGTGTACTGTGATGTGTCTAAGATGGGATTAGGCGGGGTTCTGATGCAGAATGGTAAAGTAGTAGCATATGCATCGCGGCAATTGAGAGTGCATGAGCGAAATTATCCGACTCATGATCTTGAATTAGCTGCGGTTGTTTTTGTGTT